>OU911090.1:22500-1222500 GCA_918358865.1 Melinaea marsaeus rileyi
AAGAAGAAGGCCGAAGCCCTCTTCTAGCCAGGCCCGGTCCGGAACCCAAACGCCCGGGGGAGTCTATGCTCAACCCCAAGACGCCTGAGGACCTCGTCCAGGCCCAGCGCCCTCGGCGGTGATCTCCCCGAAGGAAAACCACCGTTCGGACCCCACATGAGCGGATAGCCAAGAACGACCCGGCTGGCTGGCAGGGAGGACTGCCAACGGACCGCCGCCGCGCAAGACCACCACTCAAAAAGGGAGCCCGACCTCGAACCCGACAGGCCTCTACCGCCGAACACGGTGGTCAACCGAGTCCAGCAAGAGAGAGGCATAAGTCGGGAACCCACCAAGCCGGGACTAACGATCGCCGAGCAAGACCGTGGTGTCACGCTCCACGAAGGTTAATCCGGGCACCATCTTTTGCTAGGAGAAACGACCTTCCGAACCGCTCCTTAGAGAGCGACTCGAAAGGAAGAACCCCAAGCCCTAAACGTCCCTAAAACCCCGCAACCACGAGGCCACCCCAAGGTCAACTCTGCAAACAGAGAAGTACCCGGAATGACCCCGCAGCTGTCCCCCGGAAAAGAGGGCCTGTGCCCTCCCACCGAAACGCCCAGACCCACTTTCCAACGGCTGAGGCCAAAGGAAAGGGGCCCGAGCACGCCGCCGCAGACGGACCACCCCTAAGGACAGACCGCCGCGTGAACCCCCCTTGTCAACCATGAGCCAGACTCGGGCACCTCATGGCTGACAACCCCGCGCTGGACATTAGCAGACGGCTAACGCGATCCCGAAAGACCGCATTAACCGTCCCCCAGGGAGCACCGGCCCGTACCGCTTCCAATCCCGCCGGACGAATCCGGACAACATTGGTAGCGGACGGGCACACGAGGAGGTTTCCAGCATGGCCCCCCAACCTAACCTAACCTAACCTAACCTAACCTAACCTAACCTAACCTAACCTAACCTAACCTAACCTAACCTAACCTAACCTTTTTTTTTTTTTTTTTTTTTTTTTTGCGTTGGAAAAATCCGTTACGGATACCCGCCGGCCAGGAAGGTGATGGCCGGAGGGTTATGTGGGACTACCCGGCGGCATAGAGGACGCCGCCATTTTTAAGGCTACCCACTAAAAAACCAACGGTTGCCCTCAACGCCTTAATGGGACGACACGGGATCGCGTTAGCACTCACCGTGCCGCCCCGGCGGTTACCCCCCGAGCGAGGGTGCCCCGAGCAACTTAGGACACCCTCACGGCGTAGGCCTATGGCAGGTGAGAGGGGTCACCCCCCCCTCTCACCAAGGCCTACTGCTGGGAGAGGAAGCGGCGGGCGTACTCCCGCCTCCTTCTTCCCAACCTAACCTAACCTAACCTAACCTAACCTAACCTAACCTAACCTAACCTAACCTAACCTAACCTAACCTAACCTAACCTAACCTAACCTAACCTAACCTAACCTAACCTAACCTAACCTAACCTAACCTAACCTAACCTGCAAGGGCTAAAACGCGAAGTCAAAACCCTGAAAAATAGAATCACTCGAGCAGCGCAAGTCAGAAGGGACTTTGTGGTAAAGGCCTACCTGGGGAAGAGGGAAGAGTATGAGGAAGAGGCGGCGCAGGCCCGGATTGAAAGTTGGAAGGAGTTCTGCCGGAAACAGGATAGGGAAAGTGTCTGGGATGGGGTGTACAGGGTTATTGGCCGAACTAGGAAAAGAGAGGAGGACGTGCCGCTAGTAGCGGATGGTAAAAGCCTCAATCCTATGGAATCGGCGAAATTAATGGCCGATACATTTTATCCTGAGGACTGCCGGGAAAACGAAAGCGCAGAACATCAGCGCACAAGACTCCTTGCGGATAAAGTCAATCTTCCCACCGATCGCGACCAACGGCTTGATCCGCCGTTTACGCCAACGGAGCTGCAAGCCACCATGGCCACTTTCAACCCCAAGAAGGCACCAAGTGCCGATGGACTGACGGCCGACATCTGTTGCCACGCAATAGGGACCGAGCCAGAGTTATACTTGCAAATTGCAAATAAATGCTTGCAAATGCACCATTTTCCAACAGCGTGGAAGATAGCGACGGTAGTCGTGCTGCGGAAGCCTGGCAGGGATGACTACAGGTCTCCTAGGGCCTATAGACCTATTGGTCTTCTGCCTATTTTGGGGAAGATTCTCGAGAAGATGTTGATAAGAAGAGTAAGGTATCACATCCTGCCCAGGCTCAGCTCTCGACAGTACGGTTTTACACCCCAGAAAAGCACGGAAGACTCCCTCTATGACCTTATGACTTTCATTAGATGCAAACTAAACCAAAAAAAGATTACAACGGTCGTGTCATTGGACATAGAGGGAGCCTTCGACAGTGCTTGGTGGCCTAAAATACGTACGCGCCTGGCTGAGGAGGAGTGCCCCATAAATTTGCGAACCCTAATAGACAGTTACCTAAGTGAGAGAAGGGTAGCGGTCCGCTATGCAGGAGAGGAACACAGCAAGGGGACGCACAAGGGATGCGTCCAAGGCTCCATTGGCGGCCCCTTGCTGTGGAACCTCCTGCTGGACCCATTGCTGAAGAAGCTCGAGGCTGAAAGCTGCCATGTCCAGGCCTTCGCAGACGACATCGTTCTGGTCTTCGTGGGCGATACGGCGGGCGAAATCCAGAGCGCAGCAAATAGGATCCTAGAGATTGTTTGGGCATGGGGAGCCGAAAACAAGTTGAGGTTCGCACCCGGTAAGACCTACGCGATGGTCGTTACCAGAAAACTTGTCTACGACCATCCTCGCCTCAGCATGGGAGGAAAGCCCATTGAAGTAACGAGCAGCGTAAAGATTCTGGGACTAACTATTGATAACAAGCTAACTTTTAACACACACATCGACAACGTCTGCAAGAAGGCTGTGGCAATATACAAGCAGGTGTCCAGAGCTGCCAGAATAACTTGGGGGCTTCAGCCTGAAGTCCTCCGAGTTATCTACCTGGCGACGGTGGAGCCTATTCTTCTGTATGCAGCCAGTGCATGGGCGCAAGCGACTAGTAAAAAATGTGTTAAGAAGAAGTTGGAAGCAGTACAGGGAGGGTTTTTGCGAAAAATTTGCAAAGGTTATCGGACGGTGTCGCTGCACTCGGCCTTGATATTAACCGGAATACTTCCGCTTGATATCAGGGTCCGAGAGGCGGCGGCGCTCTACCAGGCGAAAAGGGGCCTGTCGGTACCGGAACTGAAAGACAGAGAGGTCGAGCTCAAGGCTCCCTTCACCGAGGCTCCACATCCCGCCTTTCAGATTGGTCTAAGTTTCCGTTCCCTGGTGGACCGTCAACAGTACGAAGAGAATAGCAATTACGCTGTTCGGATCTTCACTGACGGCAGCAAGATTGACGGCAAGGTTGGGGCCTCGCTATCCTTCTGGAATAGCGAGTCCGAAACCAAAGCCGTCAAGCTTGGTTTGCCGTCCTACTGTACGGTCTACCAGGCGGAACTCTTGGCCATTTGTGAGGCCAGTAACCAAGCGCTTCGAAGAGTCGAGCAGTCCATTGCAATCTACAGTGATTCCTTGTCTGCGTTGCAGACTGTAACAAACCTCGAGTCACACCACCCATTAGCCGTCCAAACAAGAGGCAATCTATCCGCCTTATCTCAACTGAACAAAACTTTGGACTTGTTCTGGATCAAGGCACATGCCGGCCTGGACGGAAATGAGCGGGCGGACCAGCTGGCGAAGACTGCAGCGCTGGGAACAAAGAAGCGCCATATATACGAAAAGTGTCCGGTGTCGCATGTCAAAAGCATACTTAGAACTCAATCGATCTCTGAGTGGAATATGAGGTACAGAAGCGGCACAACGGCCAGTACGACAAAAGTTTTTCTGCCTGATACCGAAACAGCATACAGAATAGTGCGTAAGCTCAAATTTGACGGCACCCTGACGCAAATACTTACTGGCCACGGTGGGTTCTCTGAGTATCTGTTCCGCTTCAGGTGCAAGGAGAATCCATCGTGTGTCTGCCGACCTGACAGTGACGAAACGCTATTGCACGTCCTCCTGGACTGCCCATTGCACGCCAAAGACAGACTCGACATCGAACAGTTTATTGACCTGACTATTGACAAAGATAATATAGAAAAAATTATGTTAAGCAAATATAGGGATAAGTTTTTAGATTTCTGTAAGAAGATAGTTATAAGCGTAAATAATAGAAATAAATAGAGTAAGGAAAAATATGTTAGCTAAATATTGGAATATATTTATGTTAAACATATTGTGATTTACACCTGTAGAAAATAAGACACTGAAAATGTAAAAACTTAATTAAAATAAATAAAAATGTGTAGGTCATGTAAACTTAAATATTGTTTTTAAATGTGTTAGTGTGTAATTAATTAAAATAAATTTAAGTTTGTTAAAATAATGTATAAATCAAGTGTAAATAGTATTAATATAGTGTATAAAACAATAATACAGTTAGTAGTTATAGTAGTATAAGTATAAGAAAATATTGTAAAACACATAATACCCAAAAGTGTCCTATACTTATTGACCCTGTCTTAATTAGTAATAAATAAAAAATACAGTAACGAGTAGAGGTTAGTCGGCTTATCCCAGCTGGAATAGTGAGAATGAGAGATGGATGCAAGAAAGATACAGTATGCGGAATAAAAGTGCGAGAGGCATAAAAGCGAGAACTGGAATGAAAGAGTCATACGCCATAATAAAGACTGCGGCACTGCTGCCGGAGGTGCTAGAAAAAAAAAAAAAAAAAAAAAAAAAAAAAAAAAAAAAAAAAAAAAAAAAAAAAAAAAAAAAAAAAAAAAAACCTAACCTAACCTAACCTAACCTAACCTAACCTAACCTAACCTAACCTAACCTAACCTTTTTTTTTTTTTTTTTTTTTTTTTTAACGTCTGGAACCCATCATGGGTCCCACCGCATTCCAGGGGAGGAAGGCGCTGGGTATGTGAGACTCCTACTCACTAAACCAGACGGTTGCCGTCGCCGTCATGATGGGACACCGCGGGAACGCTTGCGCATACAACCGCGGCGCCCCGACGGACACCACGTAGAGGGCACCCCGCAACGAGAGGCCCCCTCCATAGTCGGCAGGCTTGATAGATCGCGGGGGGGTCCCCTCCCCCCCACCCAAGCCCACCTTAAGAAGAAGGCCGAAGCCCTCTTCTAGCCAGGCCCGGTCCGGAACCCAAACGCCCGGGGGAGTCTATGCTCAACCCCAAGACGCCTGGGGACCTCGTCCAGGCCCAGCTCCCTCGGCGGTGATCTCCCCGAAAGAAGACCACCGTTCGGACTCCACATGAGCGGAGAGTCAAGCACGACCCGGCTGGCTGACAGGGCCGAAACTGCCAACGGACCGCCGCCGCGCAAGACCACCACTCAAAAAGGGAGCCCGACCTCGAACCCGACAGGCCTCTACCGCCGAACACGGTGGTCAACCGAGTCCAGCAAGAAAGAGGCATAAGTCGGGGACCCACCAAGCCGGGACTAACGATCGCCGAGCAAGACCGTGGTGTCTCGCTCCACGAAGGTTAATCCGGGCACCATCTTTTGCAAGGGGAAACAACCGTCCGAACCGCTCCTTAGAGAGCGACTCGAAAGGAAGAACCCCAAGCCCTAAACACCCCTAAAACCCCGCAGCCACGAGGCCACCCCAAGGTCAACTCTGCAAACAGAGAAGTACCCGGAATGACCCCGCGGCTGTCCCCCGGAAAAGAGGGCCTGTGCCCTCCCACCGAATTGCCCAGGCCCACTTTCCAACGGCTGAGGCCGAAGGAAAGGGACCCGAGCCCGCCGCCGCAGACGGACCACCCCTAAGGGCAGACCGCTGCGTGAACCCTCCCTTGTCAACCATGAGCCAGACTCGGGCACCTCATGGCTGACAACCCCGCGCTGGACATTAGCAGACGGCTAACGCGATCCCGAAAGACCGAGTTAACCGTCTCCCAGGGAGCACCGGCCCGTACCGCTTCCAATCCCGCCGGACGAATCCGGACAACATTGGTAGCGGACGGGCACACGAGGAGGTTTCCAGCATGGCCCCCCAACCTTTTTTTTTTTTTTTTTTTTTTTTTTTTTTTTTTCGTCTGGAACCCTCATGGGTTCCACCGCATTCCAGGGGAGCGGAAGGCGGTGGGTATGTGAGACTCCTACTCACTAAACCAGACGGTCAACACATCGCCGTATGGAGGAGCGCCACGGGAACGCCGAAGCATACATCCGCGTTGCTCCAACGGCAGGCAACGCCAAGTAGGCGGCCACCACCCCCCCAGATGGAGCGGCGCAAACTGTTGACCGGGATGCGCCCCACTCCGATGGTCGGCTTGTTTTCTGGCGAGGAGCTCCCCTGCTCCCCGCCCAAGCCGACCGAGCCAGATCGTTTTGAACGACCTTTATCTCCGAGCCGACGGCAAGCCGCCGAGCTCAGAATCAAGGAAGTCCGATCCGATTCATATCCACTAGAGCCCCGGCCCCGAGATGGGACCGTGGCGAGTGGCGGACTTCGCAGTCCACCACCCGTACCGGGGGCTACGGCGGCAGACGGCGCTCGTGAGCGACACGCCTGCGCCCCACCCTCCTCCGGCGCATCGGTAGAGCGGCTCCGTCCTCCTCCCTGAGCCTCTCCGCCGCCTCCTTCTGCGACATCACGACCTCGCAGAAGGAACGCACCGCACCCCACGCCTCTTCGCTCGAGACCATGGCCTTGACGACGGCCGCGAGCGAGAGGTCCGACCCGATGGAAGCCACGAGTGTAGCACGCGGCTCCGCCCAATGCGGGCACGAAGCCAGCGTGTGCTGAGCCGTATCCTCGGCGCAGCCGCACTCGTGGCACATCATCGTGGGCTCACGACCCGCCACCCTAAACAGATACCTCCCGAAGCATCCGTGCCCCGAAAGGATCTGCGTCAGGTGGAAGGTCATCACCCCGTGCCTGCGACCGACCCAGTCCGAAAGGATGGGACCGATCGCTAGGGCAGTCGATTTACCAGCGCCGGGCACTCTGAGCCTCTCTCGCCATGTGACGAGCAGCTCCTCCTGCACCCTGCGCCTCCAATCCGACTCCCCACCCTCCCCCCGAAGACGGGCATCCCTCCTCCGACGATACGCCTCCGCCAGCGTCAAAGCGTCCAGGTCCCACGGTGGGGTCCCGGCCAGAGCGCAGGCCGCCTCGCACGAGATGGTGCGATACCCTCGGATCACCCTGACAGCCATGACCCTCTGCGCTCTGCACAAGAGGGCCCGGTTGCGGGAGTCGAGGCTATCGGCCCATATTGGTGCCCCGTAGAGCGCCATGGACTTTACCACCCCGGTGTACAGACACCGGCAGCTCAGGCTCGGTCCCCCGACATTTGGGAGGACGCGACACAGCGCTCCGGCTGCCCTAACTAGCTTCGGCGCTAGGCGCCGAAAGTGCTCGTCGAAGCTCCATCGACTGTCGAGGACGAGTCCAAGGTACTCCAAGGAACGCCCGACGGCGATGGAAACTCCTCCGACCACCACACTCGACCCGGCAGGAGGTGCGTTCCGCGGCCCGTGAAAACACACGGCGACGGATTTGTGCAATGCAACCTCCAGCCCCAACCTTCTAATGCGCGCCACTACCTGCGCGACCCCAGCCGTCGCCAGAACACTGGCCTCCCGGTAGCTGACGCCGCGTGCCGTTACGAGAGTGTCGTCGGCGTAACAAGTTACTTCGACACCCCGTAAGTTGGCACCGCGCAGCACCCAGTCGTAGCCGATGTTCCACAGGAGAGGTCCGAGAACCGACCCCTGGGGAACACCGCACGACACCTCCCTACGAATCCAGCCGTCGCCAGACGGGTAGCAGACGGCGCGGTCGCAGAGGTAATCCGCTACGACGCGACGCAAGTACCCGGGCACGGCGTGGAACCTCAACGCCTCCAAAATGGTCGCCCAGGGAAGGGTGTTGAACGCGTTTGCGATATCGAGAGACACCGCCAACACCACCCCGCCCCGAGACACCGAGGCCTCCGCCAGGGCCCTCACCCGACCGACAGCGTCGAGGGTGGACCTGCCCTTGCGGAAGCCAAATTGATGGTCGCTGAGATCCCGACCGGACTCCCCCAAGTGCTTGACGAGGCGAGCGGATAAAACCCGCTCAAAGAGCTTACCCGCCTCGTCGAGGAGCACTATCGGCCGATATGCCGATGGCTCGGCAACCGGCCGCCCCTCCTTGCGCAACAGCACCAGTTTCCCACCCTTCCACGTCCGCGGGAACCGGCCCTGCCGCAAACAGGCGTTGAAGAGGCGCAGCACTAGAGGTTCTAAATCCCCTAGGGCCAAGGCCCAGGCGCGCCCGGGGATGCCGTCGGGTCCCGGCGCAGTGTTCTTCGACCGAAGCCGAAGCACTGCAGCCCCCAACTCACCCCCGGAGACATCCCGTGCTGCGTCCCAACGCTCCTCCTCTACCTCCTCAGTCGCCGGCGCCATACGAGGTACCCGATAGTCGGTACCTCGAGGGAACAATGCCGTGACTACGGACTCCAGCAACGCCGGCTGGAGAGTCTTGGTCAGCGGAGGGACCCACGGTCGAAGCTTTCGCCTCACCATCTTGTACGGCCTCCCCCACGGGTCCCTGTCCAGGGACTCCACCATCTCCGCTTCGGCCAGGTCTTTGGCTTTGGCGATGGCCGCTACGAAAGCCAGCACTGCCTCCCGATATCGAGTATAGTGCTGACTCTCAAGCTCTTGGTCTCGTCGCCGCCGCCTCCGACATCTGGTGTACTGGCGCCTGAGAGCCACGCAGGTCTCTCGGAGCCGCGATAACTCCTCAGACCACCAGTAGACGCTGCGCCTCGGAGTCGCAGAGCGTACGCGGGGCATCGCCGCATCGCAGATGTGCGACATAGTCTGGCCCAGACGCGTAGCTTCCGCCTCTACATTCACAGCGCCTTCCGGCGCTCCTACCCAGGCCTGGACCAGAGCAGCCTCCGCTAGCGCCTCCCTGTCCAGACGCTTCAGAGCCCATCGCGGGCCCTCCTCGCGCGAGGGTCGACTCGGGGCACTCGGCGGGGCGGGGAGTGCGGAGACGTCGAACCTCACGTAGCGGTGGTCCGACAACGTCTCCACATCCTCCATCACCCGCCAGCCTCGGATACGGCGCGCCAGGGTGGGATCGGCGAACGTAATGTCGACGATCGAACCACCCTGTTGCCGCACGCACGTATGTACCGACCCGCGGTTCAGGACGACAAGACCGGACGCGACTACCCAGTCTTCGAGGACCTCTCCACGTGCGTCCGTGGCCGGGCAACCCCAAGCCATGGATTTGGCATTGAGGTCCCCGACCACGAGGACCCGACCGGGGCCACTCCTCCCGACGAGGGCGCCCACTTCGACCAGAAACTGTTCGAAGTCGGCGACACTGCGATTCGGAGAGAAGTAGACTCCGATCAGTGTCACGTTTCCGACGAGAGCCGAGACGTAGCCTCGACCCTTCGTCACTCCTCCGAAGACCGGGGATCCGGCCGCTGTCCGGGTCCCGATCGCCACCACACCGTCTCTGTCGCCGGCCCAGTCGTCCCCCGAAGGGACGTAGTAGGGCTCGGCGACCACGACGACGTTTATCAACCACTCCGCCATGCTTTGGAACAATAGGTCCTGAGCCCTAGCGCAGTGGTTGATATTCGCCTGTAGAATCCGCATGGCCATCTTATTCGATGACCATGGGATCCTCTACGGGCCTGGAAGGCTGCTTTGAGGCCCTAGGACCCCTGCCAGCCTTGCCCGGCTTCCTACCCTTCGGGGCGGGGACGCACGCCTTGGTCCCCACCCGATGCTTGGCCGGTCTGCCGGCCGCTGCGCACGTGACGCAATGCAGCTCGGCAGAGCACTCCTGGGCCTTGTGCCCGGCCCCCCAACCTAACCTAACCTAACCTAACCTAACCTAACCTAACCTAACCTAACCTAACCTAACCTAACCTAACCTAACCTAACCTTTTTTTTTTTTTTTTTTTTTTTTTTTGCGTTGGAAAAATCCGTTACGGATACCCGCCGGCCAGGAAGGTGATGGCCGGAGGGTTATGTGGGACTACCCGGCGGCATAGAGGACGCCGCCATTTTTAAGGCTACCCACTAAAAAACCAACGGTTGCCCTCAACGCCTTAATGGGACGACACGGGATCGCGTTAGCACTCACCGTGCCGCCCCGGCGGTTACCCCCCGAGCGAGGGTGCCCCGAGCAACTTAGGACACCCCCACGGCGTAGGCCTATGGCTGGTGAGAGGGGTCACCCCCCCCTCTCACCAAGGCCTACTGCTGGGAGAGGAAGCGGCGGGCGTACTCCCGCCTCCTTCTTCCCAGCCTCCCCCGGCGGAGCGGATCAGAGGGAGAGGCTTGCTCCCTGACCCGCTCCGCGGCCTCCTTCGCGGCGATGAGACCTAACCTAACCTAACCTAACCTAACCTAACCTTTTTTTTTTTTTTTTTTTTTTTTTTTTTTTTTTTTTTTTTTTTTTTTTTTTTTTTTTACGTGGGGAAATCCAGGACGGATACCCTGCCGCCTCGGGGGAGACGACCTGGTTATGCCGGGCTCTAACCGGCTAAAACCCCACGGTGTCCCTCTCGTCGCCATATGCCGGGGTCACGGGAACATCCAAACTGGCAATCTTCCGCGACCCGGCGACGATGCGGTCTCATCAGACCCCTGCTCGTTTTAGGTGGAGGACAGATGGTCGTCCTTCTACACTCATCGGGTCAGAGTGGCGTGCAGGAACACGCCCACGCCTACTCGGGCTAGTTTTGGTAGACTGGTGGACCCCCCCGAGTCCACCGGCCACTAGCTGATGTTAGGGAGGGAGATGGCGGATGAATGCCTCTCTCCTCCGACCTCTTTTGCGACGACGCATAGCTAGTGAGCTACTCGCCTCTCTCGCTCTCTCGGCTATCTCTTTTTCTAGCATGACCTCCTCACAAAATTGTTGAATGGCTTGCCACGACCCTTTGTTTTCAATCATCTCACGGACAACCGATGTTAGGGAGAGGTCTTGTCCTATTACGGCCTTCAGATCGTTTCTCTTGTCCGCCCAGGCCAGACATGACTCCAGGGTGTGCTGAGCTGTATCAACGAGGCAGTTGTTACAGTGATGGCAAGTAGCTGTTGGCTCCCTACCCGCAACTTGGCATAGGTACTTCCCAAAACAGCCATGGTCCGTGAGAATCTGCGTCAATCGGAAAGAGAGGCTGCCGTGACGTCTATTCAGCCATTGTTGGAAGACTGGGCGTATTGCCGCAATTGTTTTAACGCCTGCGCTAGGTTCTGCCAGCCGTTCTTCCCAGGCTACTAGTGCACTACGCAGAGCAGCTTTCCGTGTCCTATCGCCTGCACTTGACGAATGGGTTTCGGTTAGCGCCTCCCCACGTCGGTGATAGACCTTCGTGAGGGCTCTAGCTTCCAAATCCCACGGTAGTGATCTGGCTAAAACACAGGAGGCCTCATAGGAGACAGTGCGGTAGCCACGAATCAACCTGATTGCCATTGCTCTTTGCGGCTTTCGCAAAAGAGCAATAGTCCGGCTATTCAGGGACTCCGACCACACTGGAGCTCCATACAAGGCCATAGACTTAACGACCCCGGTATAAAGACGCCTGCCTAATTCGTTAGGTCCGCCTAAATTTGGCAGTAACCTGCTAAGAGCTGCCGATGCGGTAAGTAACCGTGGGGTAAGTCGCTCGAAGTGGGCGGTAAACGTCCATCTGCTATCGAGGACGAGACCGAGATATCTCATCGTCGACCCGATGCAGATGCGGGTACCGCCCACAGTAATACTTTCACTTGTAGTCGGCGTGTTCCGAGGCCCATGGAAGCAGAGAGCCTCGGACTTATTAAGAGCCACCTCAAGACCAAGACGGCGAATGCGTGAAACCACGTGATTAACTCCAATGGCGGCCAGGATAGCGGCTTTTCTTGGAGTTTCTGCACGGGCTGTCACCAGGGTATCGTCGGCATAGCAGGTGACAGCGATACCCGTTATATTTCCTCCACGTAACACCCAATCATATCCTATGTTCCACAAGAGGGGTCCTAGGACCGACCCCTGAGGAACACCGCAGGTCATTTCTCGTCTTTTCCAACCGTCTTGCGTAGGATACGAAATAGCCCGATCAGATAAGTAAGCATCAATTATTCTGCATAGATAAGGTGGGAAACGATGATATCGGAGCGCCTCCTTTATGCAGCTCCAGGGCAAGCTATTAAACGCGTTGGAGATGTCTAAAGACACCGCCAACACAACCTGTCCTCGCTCAATCGCCTCCTGAGTAGCAGACTTGACGCGTAGGATTGCATCCACCGTCGATCGACCACGACGGAATCCAAATTGGTTTTCTGCCAGATCCGGGCCAATGGTTTGGAGGTGGCTGACAATCCTAGCGGCGATTATGCGCTCGAACAGTTTGCCCACCTCATCCAGCAGAACAATAGGACGATAGGCTGAAGGTGAGTCAGCCGGGCGTCCATCTTTTTGGAGGAGCACTAGGCGACCTGTCTTCCACCGTCGTGGAAACTGTGATTGGGACAGGCACGCCTCCAAAATGCTCCTCAGTCTTGACTCAAGTTCATGTAGAGCTAGTCCTAATACCCGAGACCTAACCTAACCTTTTTTTTTTTTTTTTTTTTTTTTTTTTTTTTTTTTTTTTTTTTTTTTTTTTTTTTTTTTTTTTCGTCTGGAACCCTCATGGGTTCCACCGCATTCCAGGGGAGCGGAAGGCGGTGGGTATGTGGGACTCCTACCCACTAAACCAGACGGTCAACACATCGCCGTATGGAGGAGCGCCACGGGAACGCCGAAGCATACGTCCGCGTTGCTCCAACGGCAGGCAGCGCCAAGTAGGCGGCCACCACCCCCCCAAATGGAGCGGCGCAAACTGTTGACCGGGATGCGCCCCACTCCGATGGTCGGCTTGTTTTCTGGCGAGGAGCTCCCCTGCTCCCCGCCCAAGCCGACCGAGCCAGATCGTTTTGGACGACCTTTATCTCCGAGCAGACGGCAAGCCGCCGAGCTCAGAATCTAGGAAGTCCGATCCGACTCATACCCACTAGAGCCCCGGCCCCGAGATGGGACCGTGGCGAGTGGCGGACTTCGCAGTCCACCACCCGTACCGGGGGCTACGGCGGCAGACGGCGCTCGTGAGCGACACGCCTGCGCCCCACCCTCCTCCGGCGCATCGGTGGAGCGGCTCCGTCCTCCTCCCTGAGCCTCTCCGTCGCCTCCTTCTGCGACATCACGACCTCGCAGAAGGAACGCACCGCACCCCACGCCTCTTCGCTCGAGACCATGGCCTTGACCACGGCCGGGAGCGAGAGGTCCGACCCGATGGAAGCCACGAGTGTAGCACGCGGCTCCGCCCAATGCGGGCACGAAGCCAGCGTGTGCTGCGCCGTATCCTCGGCGCAGCCGCACTCGTGGCACATCATCGTGGGCTCACGACCCGCCACCCTAAACAGATACCTCCCGAAGCATCCGTGCCCCGAAAGGATCTGCGTCAAGTGGAAAGTCATCACCCCGTGCCTACGACCGACCCAATCCGAAAGGATGGGACCGATCGCCAGGGTCGTCGATATGCCAGCGCCGGGCATCCTGAGCCTCTCTCGCCATGTGACAAGGAGCTCTTCCTGCGCCCTGCGCCTCCAATCCGACTCCCCACCCTCCTCCCCAGACGGAGGATGATCCCCCCGACGACGGGCATCCCTCCTCCGTCGATACGCCTCCGCCAGCGTCAAAGCGTCCAGGTCCCACGGTGGGGTCCCGGCCAGAGCGCAGGCCGCCTCGCACGAGATGGTGCGATACCCTCGGATCACCCTGACAGCCATGACCCTTTGCGCTCTGCACAAGAGGGCCCGGTTGCGGGAGTCGAGACTATCGGCCCATATTGGTGCCCCGTAGAGCGCCATTGACCTTACCACCCCGGTGTACAGACGCCGGCAGCTCATGCTCGGTCCCCCGACATTTGGGAGGACGCGACACATCGCTCCGGCTGCCCTAACTAGCTTCGGCGCTAGGCGCCGAAAGTGCTCGTCGAAGCTCCATCGACTGTCGAGGACGAGTCCAAGGTACTCCAAGGAACGCCCGACGGCGATGGAAACTCCTCCGACCACCACACTCGACCCGGCAGGAGGTGCGTTCCGCGGCCCGTGAAAACACACAGCGACGGATTTGTGCAATGCAACCTCCAGCCCCAACCTTCTAATGCGCGCCACTACTTGCGCGACCCCAGCCGTTGCCAGAACACTGGCCTCCCGGTAGCTGTCGCCGCGTGCCGTTACGAGAGTGTCGTCGGCGTAACAGGTTACTTCGACACCCCGTAAGTTGGCACCGCGCAGCACCCAGTCGTAGCCGATGTTCCACAGAAGAGGTCCGAGAACCGACCCCTGAGGAACTCCGCACGACACCTCCCTACGAATCCAGCCGTCGCCAGACGGGTAGCAGACGGCGCGGTCGCAGAGGTAATCCGCTACGACGCGACGCAAGTACCCGGGCACGGCGTGGAACCTCAGCGCCTCCAAAATGGTCGCCCAGGGAAGGGTGTTGAACGCGTTGGCGATATCGAGAGACACCGCCAACACCACCCCGCCCCTAGACACCGAGGCCTCTGCCAGGGCCCTCACCCGACCGACAGCGTTGAGGGTGGATCTGCCCTTCCGGAAGCCAAATTGATGGTCGCTGAGATCCCGACCGGACTCTCCCAAGTGCTTGACGAGGCGAGCGGATAAGACCCGCTCAAAGAGCTTACCCGCCTCGTCGAGAAGCACTATCGGCCGATATGCCGATGGCTCGGCAGCCGGCCGCCCCTCCTTGCGCAACAACACCAGTTTCCCACTCTTCCACGTCCGCGGGAACCGGCCCTGCCGCAAGCAAGCGTTGAAGAGGCTCAGCACTAAAGGCTCTAAAGGCCCTATAGCCAAGGCCCAGGCGCGCCCGGGGATGCCGTCGGGTCCCGGCGCAGTGTTCTTCGACCGAAGCCGAAGCGCTGCAGCCCCCAACTCACCTACGGAGACATCCCGTGCTGCGTCCCAACGCTCATCCTCTACCGCCTCAGTCACCGGCGCCATACGAGGTACCCGATGGTCGGTACCTCGAGGGAACAATGCCGTGACTACGGACTCCAGCAACTCCGGCTGGAGAGTCTTGGTCAGCGGGGGGGCCCACGGTCGAAGCTTTCGCCTCACCATCTTGTACGGCCTCCCCCACGGATCCCTGTCCAGGGATTCCACCATCTCCGCTTCGGCCAGGTCTTTGGCTTTGGCGATGGCCGCTACGAAAGCCAGCACTGCCTCACGATATCGAGTATAGTGCTGACTCTCAAGCTCTTGGTCCCGTCGCCGCCGCCTCCGACATCTGGTGTACTGGCGCCTGAGAGCCACGCAGGTCTCTCGGAGCCGCGATAGCTCCTCAGACCACCAGTAAACGCCGCGCCTCGGAGTCGCGGAACGTACGCGGGGCATCGCCGCATCGCAGATGTGCGACATGGTCTGGCCCAGACGCACAGCTTCCGCCTCTACATTCACAGCGCCTTCCGGCGCTCCTACCCAGGCCTGGACCAGGGCAGCCTCCACCAGCGCCTCCCTGTCCAGACGCTTCAGAGCCCATCGCGGGCCCTCCTCGCGCGAGTGTCGACTCGGGGCACTCGGCGGGGCGAGGAGTGCGGAGACGTCGAACCTCACGTAGCGGTGGTCCGACAACGTCTCCACATCCTCCATCACCCGCCAGCCTCGGATACGGCGCGCCAGGGTGGGATCGGCGAACGTGATGTCAACGATCGAACCACCCTGTTGCCGCACGCACGTATGTACCGACCCGCGGTTCAGGACGACAAGACCGGACGCGACTACCCAGTCTTCGAGGAGCTCTCCACGTGCGTCCGTGGCCGGGCAACCCCAAGCCATGGATTTGGCATTCAGGTCGCCGACCACGAGGACCCGACCGGGGCCACTCCTCCCGACGAGGGCACCGACTTCTACCAGAAACTGTTCGAAGTCGGCGACACTGCGATTCGGAGAGAAGTAGACCCCGATCAGTGTCACGTTTCCGACGAGAGCCGAGACGTAGCCTCGACCCTTCGTCACTCCTCCGAAGACCGGGGATCCGGCCGCTGTCCGGGTCCCGATCGCCACCACACCGTCCCTGTCGCCGGCCCAGTCGTCCCCCGAAGGGACGTAGTAGGGCTCGGCGATCACGACGACGTTCACCAACCACTCCGCCATGCTTTGGAACAATAGGTCCTGAGCCCTGGCGCAGTGGTTGATATTCGCCTGTAGAATCCGCATGGCCATCTTATTCGATGACCATGGGATCCTCTACGGGCCTGGAAGGCTGCTTTGAGGCCCTAGGACCTCTGCCAGCCTTGCCCGGCTTCCTTCCCTTCGGGGCGGGGACGCACTCCTTGGTCCCCACCCGATGCTTGGCCGGTCTGCCGGCCGCTGCGCATGTGACGCAGTGCGGCTCGGCAGAGCACTCCTGGGCCTTGTGCCCGGGCCTTCCGCACCGATAGCAGAGGTCGCTCCTGTCGACCTCCGCAGTGCACTTGGTCCTGACGTGCCCCATCTCCAGGCACCGGAAGCACCTGAGGGGCCGATCGTCCAAGACGCGGACCTGCGCCGACACCCAACCGACGAGGAGCCTGCCGCCGCCGGACACCTTCTTGGCCGCTGCGACCGGGCAACGAACCCACGCAGCACCGAGGCCACCGGCGCCGACGGTGACAGCCCCACACCGGACTTCGTCGACGTTGCACCCACCAACCCGTGCGACGGCCGTAGCCACGTCAACGCTGGACACGGAGTCGTCCAGTCCCGAAATGCGCATTTCTGCGCACCTCGTGGGTCTAGAGACCCTGACCTGCCCTTCGGGCAGTGACTCTCTCAGCTTTTTAGCGAGAGAGTCCGCCAAACCCCCGGTATTCGCTCCGGGCAGTTCCAGGATGCGGCCACCAGTGACCGCCTTCCTGAACCTTAGGTCCTTAATACCAAGGTCGGCCAGGTTGACCTTCTGCTTCGCCTCCGCCAAGACCTGGGCGTAAGTGACGCCAGTGGCCTCGGCTTCGGGATGCAGAGTCAATACCACAGCCGTGGATCGTTCTGCCCGGAGCTTTCTTTTGGGAGCGGTCCCTGGCTTCTGCGACTGCGGTTTCGACCGCGATGCAGAAGGTCCAGCAGGGCCCTTTCCCTGTCCCTTCTTGGCCGGCTTTGCCGCTTTCGCCTGAGGCTCGGTAGCCTTCGGCTTTGCCTGCGGCTGAGCCGCTTTTGGCTTCGCCTGAGGCTCGATAGCCTTCGGCTTTGCCTGCGGCTGCGCCTCTTTTTGCTTCGCCTTCGCTCCCTTAGGCTTCTTCTGCGCCGACCCGCTGGGGCCCGCAGAGGGTGGGGCGGCGGTCTTAGCTGACTCAGTGGTCTGCACCGCCTCCCGCCTCTTGTCGGCCGCCAGCGGAGGCCGAAGCCTCGTCTCCGGGAGGAGCCGGTCCTCTATGGAGGCCAGTCGGGCGTTCACCATGGTCCCCACCTGGGACATGACCGCCCGACAGATCTCTTCCAGCGAGGCTGTCTGAGGCTGCGTTGCAGGGGTCGCAGCCTCCGTCAATTCGGTGGCAGAGGGCGCCGGACAACCCTGCTTCCGTGCCTTCTCCATGTCTCCTCTTAATGTGGACATCTCCTTGCGGAGAGTGTCCATCTCGGCTTGCAGGCGAGCATTGTCCGCCTGCAGCCGCCGCGTCTCTTCAGTGAGAGTCCGCGATCCCAGGACTTCCACGGCCTCGGCTATTGAAGCCACCGCGTCCTTAAGCTCGCGGACTATGGTCCCCTTCAGGTTTTTGGACTTTGTGGCTATTTTCGCAATAATAGCCAAGTCCTCTACGACCTGCTGCTTGCTCAGGGCCGTGGACCTATTGCTGGGTCCGACGCCCGACTCCGATACCTGCCCCGAGGTCGAAGCTAGTTCAGCGGCTCGCTGTTCCCGCCTCTTGCGAGTTACAGCGACGCTCTTCTCTAGCTCTTCCTCAACCAACGCCTTGAACTCTTCCCGCTTTGCAGCGAGAAGAGCTCTTTTGGCATCGGCCAAACCTACGTACTCCCCCGTCGTCGGGGGCCGCCCTCGGCCTCTTGACGCAGACGCAGACCGCTCCGAATCCTCGTCGTCGGACAGCTCCAACTCGGGGTTCGGGCGTCGCCTCTTGCGCCAAAGCTTCCCGCCCGTAGCGGGGCTTTGGGACCGTCCAGTTGCGAAGCTGCAGTCGGAGTCCATGTCCTCGTCCTGCCGCCCCGCACTAGACTCCCTACTCGTGACGCTCCTCGTCACCTGCCTCTCCTTATTCTCTCCCCTCCTCGTCCTCCTCTCCTCTCTCTCAACGTCGTTTTTGTGTTTAAGATTTTCCATAACAAATCCCACGAGTATTGAGGAACTAAATTGTCAGCCCCGGCAGAGCCTCTTGCCCGGGTAACCCTAATACACCTGGAAGGTCGGGTGGTATTCCAGGGAGACCTTTTTTTTTTTTTTTTTTTTTTTTTTTTTTTTTTTTTTTTTTTTTCGTCTGGAACCCTCATGGGTTCCACCGCATTCCAGGGGAGCGGAAGGCGGTGGGTATGTGAGACTCCTACTCACTAAACCAGACGGTCAACACATCGCCGTATGGAGGAGCGCCACGGGAACGCCGAAGCATACATCCGCGTTACTCCAACGGCAGGCAACGCCAAGTAGGCGGCCACCACCCCCCCAAATGGAGCGGCGCAAACTGTTGACCGGGATGCGCCCCACTCCGATGGTCGGCTTGTTTTCTGGCGAGGAGCTCCCCTGCTCCCCGCCCAAGCCGACCGAGCCAGATCGTTTTGGACGACCTTTATCTCCGAGCCGACGGCAAGCCGCCGAGCTCAGAATCTAGGAAGTCCGATCCGACTCATACCCACTAGAGCCCCGGCCCCGAGATGGGACCGTGGCGAGTGGCGGACTTCGCAGTCCACCACCCGTACCGGGGGCTACGGCGGCAGACGGCGCTCGTGAGCGACACGCCTGCGCCCTACCCTCCTCCGGCGCATCGGTAGAGCGGCTCCGTCCTCCTCCCTGAGCCTCTCCGCCGCCTCCTTCTGCGACATCACGACCTCGCAGAAGGAACGCACCGCACCCCACGCCTCTTCGCTCGAGACCATGGCCTTGACGACGGCCGCGAGCGAGAGGTCCGACCCGATGGAAGCCACGAGTGTAGCACGCGGCTCCGCCCAATGCGGGCACGAAGCCAGCGTGTGCTGAGCCGTATCCTCGGCGCAGCCGCACTCGTGGCACATCATCGTGGGCTCACGACCCGCCACCCTAAACAGATACCTCCCGAAGCATCCGTGCCCCGAAAGGATCTGCGTCAGGTGGAAGGTCATCACCCCGTGCCTGCGACCGACCCAGTCCGAAAGGATGGGACCGATCGCTAGGGCAGTCGATTTACCAGCGCCGGGCACTCTGAGCCTCTCTCGCCATGTGACGAGCAGCTCCTCCTGCACCCTGCGCCTCCAATCCGACTCCCCACCCTCCCTCCGAAGATGGGCATCCCTCCTCCGACGATACGCCTCCGCCAGCGTCAAAGCGTCCAGGTCCCACGGTGGGGTCCCGGCCAGAGCGCAGGCCGCCTCGCACGAGATGGTGCGATACCCTCGGATCACCCTGACAGCCATGACCCTCTGCGCTCTGCACAAGAGGGCCCGGTTGCGGGAGTCGAGGCTATCGGCCCATATTGGTGCCCCGTAGAGCGCCATGGACTTTACCACCCCGGTGTACAGACGCCGGCAGCTCAGGCTCGGTCCCCCGACATTTGGGAGGACGCGACACAGCGCTCCGGCTGCCCTAACTAGCTTCGGCGCTAGGCGCCGAAAGTGCTCGTCGAAGCTCCATCGACTGTCGAGGACGAGTCCAAGGTACTCCAAGGAACGCCCGACGGCGATGGAAACTCCTCCGACCACCATACTCGACCCGGCAGGAGGTGCGTTCCGCGGCCCGTGAAAACACACGGCGACGGATTTGTGCAATGCAACCTCCAGCCCCAACCTTCTAATGCGCGCCACTACCTGCGCGACCCCAGCCGTCGCCAGAACACTGGCCTCCCGGTAGCTGACGCCGCGTGCCGTTACGAGAGTGTCGTCGGCGTAACAAGTTACTTCGACACCCCGTAAGTTGGCACCGCGCAGCACCCAGTCGTAGCCGATGTTCCACAGGAGAGGTCCGAGAACCGACCCCTGGGGAACACCGCACGACACCTCCCTACGAATCCAGCCGTCGCCAGACGGGTAGCAGACGGCGCGGTCGCAGAGGTAATCCGCTACGACGCGACGCAAGTACCCGGGCACGGCGTGGAACCTCAACGCCTCCAAAATGGTCGCCCAGGGAAGGGTGTTGAACGCGTTGGCGATATCGAGAGACACCGCCAACACCACCCCGCCCCGAGACACCGAGGCCTCCGCCAGGGCCCTCACCCGACCGACAGCGTCGAGGGTGGACCTGCCCTTGCGGAAGCCAAATTGATGGTCGCTGAGATCCCGACCGGACTCCCCCAAGTGCTTGACGAGGCGAGCGGATAAAACCCGCTCAAAGAGCTTACCCGCCTCGTCGAGAAGCACTATCGGTCGATATGCCGATGGCTCGGCAACCGGCCGCCCCTCCTTGCGCAACAGCACCAGTTTCCCACCCTTCCACGTCCGCGGGAACCGGCCCTGCCGCAAACAAGCGTTGAAGAGGCGCAGCACTAGAGGCTCTAAATCCCCTAGGGCCAAGGCCCAGGCGCGCCCGGGGATGCCGTCGGGTCCCGGCGCAGTGTTCTTCGACCGAAGCCGAAGCACTGCAGCCCCCAACTCACCCCCGGAGACATCCCGTGCTGCGTCCCAACGCTCCTCCTCCACCTCCTCAGTCGCCGGCGCCATACGAGGTACCCGATGATCAGTACCTCGAGGGAACAATGCCGTGACTACGGACTCCAGCAACGCCGGCTGGAGAGTCTTGGTCAGCGGGGGGGCCCACGGTCGAAGCTTTCGCCTCACCATCTTGTACGGCCTCCCCCACGGGTCCCTGTCCAGGGACTCCACCATCTCCGCTTCGGCCAGGTCTTTGGCTTTGGTGATGGCCGCTACGAAAGCCAGCACTGCCTCCCGATATCGAGTATAGTGCTGACTCTCAAGCTCTTGGTCTCGTCGCCGCCGCCTCCGACATCTGGTGTACTGGCGTCTGAGAGCCACGCAGGTCTCTCGGAGACGCGATAGCTCCTCAGACCACCAGTACACGCCGCGCTTCGGAGTCGCGGAGCGTACGCGGGGCATCGCCGCATCGCAGATGTGCGACATGGTCTGGCCCAGACGCGCAGCTTCCGCCTCTACATTCACTGCGCCTTCCGGCGCTCCTACCCAGGCCTGGACCAGGGCAGCCTCCGCCAGCACCTCCCTGTCCAGACGCTTCAGGGCCCATCGCGGGCCCTCTTCGCGCGAGGGTCGACTCGGGGCGTTCGGCGGGGCGGGGAGTGCGGAGACGTCGAACCTCACGTAGCGGTGGTCCGACAACGTCTCCACATCCTCCATCACCCGCCAGCCTCGGATACGGCGCGCCAGGGTGGAATCGGCGAACGTGATGTCGACGATCGAACCACCCTGTTGCCGCACGCACGTATGTACCGACCCGCGGTTCAGGACGACAAGACCGGACGCGACTACCCAGTCTTCGAGGAGCTCTCCACGTGCGTCCGTGGCCGGGCAACCCCAAGCCATGGATTTGGCATTGAGGTCCCCGACCACGAGGACCCGACCGGGGCCACTCCTCCCGATGAGGGCGCCGACTTCGACCAGAAACTGTTCGAAGTCGGCGACGCTGCGATTCGGAGAGAAGTAGACCCCGATCAGTGTCACGTTTCCGACGAGAGCCGAGACGTAGCCTCGACCCTTCGTCACTCCTCCGAAGACCGGGGATCCGGCCGCTGTCCGGGTCCCGATCGCCACCACACCGTCCCTGTCACCGGCCCAGTCGTCCCCCGAAGGGACGTAGTAGGGCTCGGCGATCACGACGACGTTCACCAACCACTCCGCCATGCTTTGGAACAATAGGTCCTGAGCCCTGGCGCAGTGGTTGATATTCGCCTGTAGAATCCGCATGGCCATCTTATTCGATGACCATGGGATCCTCTACGGGCATGGAAGGCCGCTTTGAGGCCCTCGGACCTCTGCCAGCCTTGCCCGGCTTGCTTCCCTTCGGGGCGGGGACGCACTCCTTGGTCCCCACCCGATGCTTGGCCGGTCTGCCGGCCGCTGCACACGTGACGCAGTGCGGCTCGGCAGAGCACTCCTGGGCCTTGTGCCCGGGCTTTCCGCACCGATAGCAGAGGTCGCTCCTGTCGACCTCCGCAGTGCACTTGGCCCTGACGTGCCCCATCTCCAGGCACCGGAAGCACCTGAGGGGCCGATCGTCCAAGACGCGGACCTGCGCCGACACCCATCCGACGAGGAGTCTACCGCCGCCGGACACCTTCTTGGCCGCCGCGACTGGGCAACGAACCCACGCAGCACCGAGACCACCGGCGCCGACGGTGATAGCCCCGCATCGGACTTCGTCGACGTCGCA
The DNA here is from genome assembly GCA_918358865.1 of Melinaea marsaeus rileyi. Lineage (NCBI taxonomy): Eukaryota > Metazoa > Arthropoda > Insecta > Lepidoptera > Nymphalidae > Melinaea > Melinaea marsaeus. The sequence continues at coordinate 45,076 of OU911090.1, forward strand.
CCCACCTACCCTTGCGACGGCCGTAGCCACGTCGACGCTGGACACGGAGTCGTCCAGTCCCGAAATGCGCATTTCTGCGCACTTCTTGGGTCTAGAGACCCTGACCTGCCCTACGGGCAGTGACTCTCTCAGCTTGTTAGCGAGAGAGTCCGCCATACCCCCGGTATTCGCTCCGGGCAGTTCCAGGATGCGGCCACCAGTGACCGCCTTCCGAAACCTTAGGTCCTTAATACCCAGGTCGGCCAGGTTGACTTTCTGCTTCGCCTCCGCCAAGACCTGGGCGTAAGTCACGCCATTGGCCTCGGCTTCGGGATGCAGAGTCAATACCACAGCCGTGGATCGTTCTGCCCGGAGCTTTCTTTTGGGAGCGGTCCCTGGCTTCTGCGACTGCGGTTTAGACCGCGATGCAGAAGGTCCAGCAGGGCCCTTTCCCTGTCCCTTCTTGGGCGGCTTTGCCGCTTTCGCCTGACGCTCGGTAGCCTTCGGCTTTGCCTGCGGCTGAGCCGCTTTTGGCTTCGCCTGAGGCTCGGTAGCCTTCGGCTTTGCCTGCGACTGAGCCGCTTTTGGCTTCGCCTTCACTCCCTTAGGCTTCTTCTGCGCCGACCCGCTGGGGCCCACAGAGGGTGGGGCGGCGGTCTTAACAGACTCTGTGGTCTGCACCGCCTCCCGCCTCTTGTCGGCCGCCAGCGGAGGCCGAAGCCTCTTCTCCGGGAGGAGCCGGTCCTCTATGGAGGCCAGTCGGGCGGTCACCATGGTCCCCACCTGGGACATGACCGCCCGACAGATCTCCTCCAGCGAGGTTGTCTGAGGCTGCGTTGCAGGGGACGCAGCCTCCGTCAATCCGGTAGGAGTGGGCGCCGGACAACCCTGCTTCCGTGCCCTCTCCATGTCCTCACGCAAGGTGGACATCTCCTTGCGGAGAGTGTCCATCTCGGCTTGCAGGCGAGCATTGTCCGCCTGCAGCCGCCGCGTCTCTTCAGTGAGAGTCCGCGATCCCAGGACTTCCACGGCCTCGGCTATTGAAGCCACCGCGTCCTTAAGCTCGCGGACTATGGTCCCCTTCAGGTTTTTGGACTTTGTGGCTATTTTCGCAATAATAGCCAAGTCCTCTACGACCTGCTGCTTGCTCAGGGCCGTGGACCTATTGCTGGGTCCGACGCCCGACGCCGATACCTCCCCAGAGGTCGACGCTAGTTCAGCGGCTCGCTGTTCCCGCCTCTTGCGAGTGACGGCGACGCTCTTCTCTAGCTCTTCCTCTACCAACGCCTTGAACTCTTCCCGCTTTGCAGCGAGAAGCGCTCTTTTGGCATCGGCCAAACCTACGTACTCCCCCGTCGTCGGGGGCCGCCCTCGGCCTCTTGACGCAGACGCAGACCGCTCCGAATCCTCGTCGTCGGACAGCTCCAACTCGGGGTTCGGGCGTCGCCTCTTGCGCCAAAGCTTCCCGCCCGTAGCGGGGCTTTGGGACCGTCCAGTTGCGAAGCTGCAGTCGGAGTCCATGTCCTCGTCCTGCCGCCCCGCACTAGACTCCCTACTCGTGACGCTCCTCGTCACCTGCCTCTCCTTATTCTCTCCCCTCCTCGTCCTCCTCTCCTCTCTCTCAACGTCGTTTTTGTGTTTAAGATTGTCCATAACAAATCCCACGAGTAATGAGGAACTAAAATGTCAGCCCCGGCAGAGCCTCTTGCCCGGGTAACCCTAATACACCTGGAAGGTCGGGTGGTATTCCAGGGTTGTGCGCTAGCGACTGATGAACTCCCCAGCCTCTCTTTCGAGCACCCCGACGTCACGCAACGAAACGCCGAGAATTGAGGATTTTTTATAGAGGTTTACTCCTCCCGGTCCGGCCAATTAAGGCAGGACCCTCGCTCCCCTGCAGGCTGCTTCACATGACAGCCACACCTGCAGAAGTTTACGACTCGACGGTGGCAAAAATGCCTGTCGGGCTGCACAGTGAAGTACCCACCGGACTCGTCGACCGACCGGCAACAGGGCCACCGCTAACGGCGGCCACTGATCCGGACATGCCCTCGACCATTCGCCACTGGCATCGGGTCCGGGCCAAAACGTCCCTAAAACTAAAACTAGCTACGGTACTACAACTACTACTAGCTACCGCTAACTACTTCTAGCTACTGCTTCCCAGATCCGTTCGCCACCGAGCGCGTTGATGAACAACACACCGGCAACCGGCATCGGGATCGGTCCGCCGCTAGCCAGACCGAGGTATCTATCGCACAGCCAGCTCTGCCGGAGGCAGGAGGACCGGGACCGACACCATAGTCTAGCTACCTAACTACTAAAGCCACAAACTAGACTACCTGTGGCCTCCGCATTCGAGCAAGTTGGATAATCCAAACAGGGCTCACTGCGGGTCAGCCGGGCCAACACTAGAAGCAAGCTTAAGCACCCCTACTAACTAGTACTACTACTATGCCAAGCCTCTACCTAGACTACCTATGGCCGCTCGCCCGGAAGCGAACGACCGGGCCTAAAACTAGTGAAGCATGGGCAGCAGCACTACGCCCCAAACCTACAACCCTCGAGAGCAGCGCAAGCACCACCCTCAAGAGACGGGACCCCGCGACCCGATACCCCGAGACCGAGCGCCGAAACACTCACTAAGGGGTACCGAGCCCCCCCGACCAGCCAGGAGCAATCACTCAAGGTCTGGCCTCCCATCGACTGCCCCCGAAGGAGGCAGCCGAAAACACCTCCCCACGCTAGCCAAGAACCTCCGTTCTGATCGCCACGGACACGAAGACCATGAAAACCAGACCAAGGCACCTTGGTAGCGTTTCGTCGGCTATGTTCTTCATAGCCGACCCCCGCGCTGGACATTAGCAGACGGCTAACGCAATCCCGAAAGACCGCATTAACCGTCCCCCAGGGAGCACCGGCCCGTACCGCTTCCAATCCCATCGGACAAGTCCGAATGACATTGGTAGCCGACGGGCACACGAGGAGGTTTCCAGCATGGCTCCCCGAAATGTGGAACGCTTCACGATTTTGCGTGTCATCCTTGCGCAGGGGCCATGCTAATCTTCTCTGTATCGTTCCAATTTTAGTATATGTACTGCCGAAGCGAGTACTCCAGGGAGACCTAACCTAACCTAACCTAACCTAACCTAACCTAACCTAACCTAACCTAACCTAACCTAACCTAACCTAACCTAACCTAACCTTTTTTTTTTTTTTTTTTTTTTTTTTTTTTTTTTTTTTTTTTTTTTTTTTTTTTTTTTTTTTTTTTTTTTTTTTTTTTAACGTCTGGAACCCATCATGGGTCCCACCGCATTCCAGGGGAGGAAGGCGCTGGGTATGTGAGACTCCTACTCACTAAACCAGACGGTTGCCGTCGCCGTCATGATGGGACACCGCGGGAACGCTTGCGCATACAACCGCGGCGCCCCGACGGACACCACGTAGAGGGCACCCCGCAACGAGAGGCCCCCTCCATAGTCGGCAGGCTTGATAGATCGCGGGGGGGTCCCCTCCCCCCCACCCAAGCCCACCTTGAGAAGAAGGCCGAAGCCCTCTTCTAGCCAGGCCCGGTCCGGAACCCAGACGCCCGGGGGAGTCTATGCTCAACCCCAAGACGCCTGAGGACCTCGTCCAGGCCCAGCGCCCTCGGCGGTGATCTCCCCGAAGGAAGACCACCGTTCGGACTCCACATGAGCGGAGAGTCAAGCACGACCCGGCTGGCTGACAGGGCCGAAACTGCCAACGGACCGTCGCCGCGCAAGACCACCACTCAAAAAGGGAGCCCGACCTCGAACCCGACAGGCCTCTACCGCCGAACACGGTGGTCAACCGAGTCCAGCAAGAAAGAGGCATAAGTCGGGGACCCACCAAGCCGGGACTAACGATCGCCGAGCAAGACCGTGGTGTCACGCTCCACGAAGGTTAATCCGGGCACCATCTTTTGCAAGGGGAAACAACCGTCCGAACCGCTCCTTAGAGAGCGACTCGAAAGGAAGAACCCCAAGCCCTAAACACCCCTAAAACCCCGCAACCACGAGGCCACCCCAAGGTCAACTCTGCAAACAGAGAAGTACCCGGAATGACCCCGCGGCTGTCCCCCGGAAAAGAGGGCCTGTGCCCTCCCACCGAATTGCCCAGGCCCACTTTCCAACGGCTGAGGCCGAAGGAAAGGGACCCGAGCCCGCCGCCGCAGACGGACCACCCCTAAGGGCAGACCGCCGCGTGAACCCCCCCTTGTCAACCATGAGCCAGACTCGGGCACCTCATGGCTGACAACCCCGCGCTGGACATTAGCAGACGGCTAACGCGATCCCGAAAGACCGCATTAACCGTCCCCCAGGGAGCACCGGCCCGTACCGCTTCCAATCCCGCCGGACGAATCCGGACAACATTGGTAGCGGACGGGCACACGAGGAGGTTTCCAGCATGGCCCCCCAACCTAACCTAACCTAACCTAACCTAACCTAACCTAACCTAACCTAACCTAACCTAACCTAACCTAACCTAACCTAACCTAACCTAACCTAACCTAACCTAACCTAACCTAACCTAACCTAACCTAACCTAACCTAACCTAACCTAACCTAACCTAACCTAACCTAACCTAACCTAACCTAACCTAACCTAACCTAACCTAACCGTCACTGCAGTGGTCCCCACTTGAAGGAGACTTGCCCGGACTGGCTGGCTGGCCTCGAACCGACTTGCAGAAACTGCAGGGCAGCCAAGCACGAACAGGTGGCGCATAACGCATTTAGCGATCTATGTCCTGTCAGGAGGAGGTGGGACACCATAGCGCGATCCTCGGTCGCCTACTGCTGAGGGCACCCACGGAGTAACAACACAGCACCATCTCATCATTCAAGCGAACCTCCAAAGGAAGAAGCTGGCGACCGACGAGCTCATAGTTGAGGCGGATAAAAGGCGGGCATCTATAGCCCTAGTACAAGAGCCTTATGTCGGCAACACTAAACGACTCAAATCGTATAAGGGAACCAGGGTCTTCCAAAGCGGTAGCTCTGAGACGATAAAGTCAGCCATTGTGGTTTTTAACCCGGGGATAGCCGTCACCCAGTATCCACACCTCACAACTCCTAACATCACAGTCGTGACTGCCCGGGCTGGGTCCTGGAGGGTGCACTTGGCGTCTTTATATTTCGAGCCTGACCAACCCATCGTAGATTACCTAACACACATAAGGAGGATCGGGAATGAGTTGGGTACCAAATTTCTGCTTGTTGGTGGGGATATAAATGCTAGGAACACCTGGTGGGGTGGAACGTGTACCGACGAAAGGGGCGAAATGATAGCGGGGATGCTGGACGAGATGGGGTTACACGTGCTGAACGTGGGTGACAAGCCCACGTTCGATACCTTCCGGGGAGAGAAAAGGCTCACGAGCTTTATCGACGTCACCGCCTGCTCCACAGAACTTTTGGGTAGGGTTGAGGACTGGCGTGTCAACGGAGGGATCACTTCTTCTGACCACCAGGCAATCCTTTTCAGGATCGGCTTGGGGGTCGTCGATGCCGCCGGTAAAACCGGGTCTACGCGCCGGTATAATACCAGAAAAGCTAATTGGGTCCAATTTCGTGAGAAATTGGCCCAATTACTTCAGCTTAACGGTCCAAACCTGGACGGCATCGGGGGAATTACCAGCAGCCAGAGCCTCGACCGGGCTATCCAAGATTATGTCGACACCATAACTACGGCATGCAATACAGCAATCCCTCTGAGGAGATTAAAACAGAGCAGCCGGTTGCCATGGTGGACGGAAAGGTTGGAGGGATTAAAAAGAGAGGTTAAAACACTCAAAAACAGAATACCTCGCGCCGCGCAAGTGCGACGGGACGGGGTGGTGATGGCCTACCAGAAAAAGAAAGAGGAGTATGAGGGAGAAGCGGCACTAGCGCAGATAGAAAGTTGGAAAGAGTTCTGTCGGAAACAGGATCGGGAGAGTGTCTGGGACGGGATATATAGGGTTATCGGCCGCACCAAGAAAAGGGAGGAGGACGTGCCTATGGAAGTGGACGGAAGAAGCCTTAGTCCCAGGGAATCGGTGAAACTAATAGCGGAAACGTTTTACCCTGACGACTGTCGGGATAACGAAAACGCAGAACACCAGCGCATAAGGCTGCTCGCCGAACTAGTCAACATCCCCACCGGTAATGATCAACTGCTTGATCCGCCCTTCACACTAACGGAGTTACGAGCTACGATGTCTACCTTCAACCCCAAGAAGGCACCAAGCGACGACGGTCTGACGGCTGATATCTGTCGCCACGCGATAGAGACAAAGCCAGAACTGTTCCTACAGATTCTGAACAAATGCTTGCAGCTGCATCATTTTCCGACGATCTGGAAAATAGCGACGGTGGTCGTCTTGCGAAAGCCTGGAAAGGATAACTACGGGTCCCCAAGGGCCTATAGACCAATCGGCCTTCTCCCAATCCTAGGGAAAATACTCGAGAAGATGTTGATTAAAAGGGTGAGATATTACATCTTACCCAGGCTCAGTTCCCGTCAATACGGATTCACACCCCAAAAAAGCACGGAAGACTCCCTCTATGACCTAATGACTTTTATAAGAGGTAAACTAAACGAAAAAAAGATAACCACAGTTGTATCATTGGACATAGAGGGAGCCTTCGACAGTGCTTGGTGGCCGAAAATCCGTACACGGTTGGCCGAAGAGAAATGCCCTATAAACTTACGATCCATTATAGACAGCTACCTGAGCGAGAGAAGGGTGGTAGTCCACTATGCAGGAGAGGAACACAGCAAGGAGACGCACAAGGGATGCGTTCAAGGCTCCATTGGCGGCCCCTTGCTGTGGAACCTTCTCCTCGACCCTCTACTGAAAAAACTCGAGGCCAAAAGCTGCTACGTCCAGGCTTTCGCGGACGACATCGTCCTGGTCTTCGAGGGCGAAACGGCAGGGGAAATCCAGAACGTAGCGAATAATGCTTTGGAAATCGTCTGGACATGGGGTGCAGAGAACAAATTGAGATTTGCGCCATCAAAGACCTACGCTATGGTCATAACTAGGAAACTAGTATACGACCAGCCTCGGCTTACCATGGGCGGGAAGCCCATAGAAATTACAAATAGCGTAAAGATATTAGGGTTAACCATTGACAGTAAGCTAACGTTCAATACTCACATAGACAATGTCTGTAAGAAGGCCATAGGAATTTACAAGCAGGTGTCCAGAGCTGCCAGAATAACCTGGGGGCTTCAACCGGAAGTCCTCCGGGTTATTTACTTGGCGACTGTGGAGCCCGTTTTATTGTACGCAGCAAGTGCATGGGCACAAGCAACGAATAAAATATGTGTCAGGAAGAGGCTAGAGGCGGTACAGGGAGGGTTTCTGCGTAAGATCTGCAAAGCATATCGGACTGTGTCGCTGCACTCGGCCCTGATACTAACCGGAATACTTCCGCTTGATATCAGGGTCAGAGAGGCGGCGACATTATACCAGACGAAAAGGGGTTTGTCGGTTCCAGAATTAAAAGACAGACAGGTCGAGCTTAAGGCTCCCTATACCGAGGCCCCACATCCCGCTTCTCAAATTGGTCTGAGTTTCCGTTCTCTGGTGGACCGTCAACAGTACGAAGACAACAGCGATTACGCTGTGCGGATCTTCACTGACGGCAGCAAGATTGACGGCAAGGTTGGGGCCTCGCTATCCTTTTGGAATAGCGAGTCCGAAACCAAAGCCGTCAAACTTGGTCTGCCGTCGTACTGTACGGTCTACCAGGCGGAACTCTTGGCCATTTGCGAGGCCACCAACCTAGCGTTGCAAAGGGCAGAGCAGACCATCGCAATTTATAGCGACTCCCTGTCTGCGTTGCAGACCGTCACAAATCACGAGTCGCACCACCCGCTGGCCGTCCAAACTAGAAGAAACCTTGCAGCCTTATCACAAGCAAACAAAACCTTGGATCTGTACTGGATCAAAGCGCATGCCGGCTTGGACGGCAACGAACGTGCGGACCAGCTGGCGAAGACCGCGGCGCTGGGCTCAAAGAGGCGCTTTACATACGATAAGTGTCCAGTGTCGTATGTAAAAAGTATAGTCAGAACCAACTCCATTTCCGAGTGGAACACAAGGTACAGAAGTGGCACAACGGCCAGCACGACCAAGATCTTTCTACCGGACGCCGAAACCGCGTATAAAATCGTGCGTAAGCTCCGATTTGACGGCACCCTGACGCAGATACTTACCGGCCACGGTGGGTTCTCTGAGTACCTGTTCCGTTTCAGATGCAAAGAGAACCCATCGTGTGTCTGCCAACCTGACATAAACGAGACGCTACTACACCTACTCCTGGAGTGCCCAATGCACGCCGGAGACAGACTAGACACTGAGCAACTGATCGACATGACAATTGACATAGACAATATAAACAAGATAATGCTAAGTAAATTTAGAGATATGTTTCTAGAGTTTTGTAAGAAGATAGTTATAAGCGCTAATAATAGGAATAAATAGATTAAGGAAAATATGTTAGCTAAATATTGTGATATATTTATGTTAAACATATAGAGTCATATACGTGGAGAATACAAGATATTGTAAACTGTAAAAACTATAAATAATATAAGCAACTAGGTTAGGTCATGTAAATATAAAAGTTGTGTAATTCATTAGTGTGCTATTGTTTAGTAATTATAAGTTCTGCGAAAATAATGTTTAGTATTAATATAGTGTGTAAGAAATAATACATTTATTAGTATAAGTATAAGAACATATTGTAAAACCCATTATACCCAAAAGTGTTATATTCATTGACCCTGGCTAAATTAGAAATAAATAAAAATATAGTAAATAGTAGAGGATAGTCGGCTAACCCCAGCTGGAATAGTAAGAATGAGTGATGGATAAAAGAAAGATACAGTATGAGGAATAAAAGTGCGAGAGGAATAAATGCGAGAACTGGTATGAAAGAGTCAAATTGCTATAATAAAGACTGCGGCACTGCTGCCGGAGGTGCTAGAAAAAAAAAAAAAAAAAAAAAAAAAAAAAAAAAAAAAAAAAAAAAAAAAAAAAAAAAAAAAAAAAAAAAAAAAAAACCTAACCTAACCTAACCTAACCTAACCTTTTTTTTTTTTTTTTACTTGGGGAAATCCAGTACGGATACCATGCCGCCTCGGGGGAGGCGACCTGGTTATGCCGGGCTCTAACCGGCTAAAACCCCACGGTGTCCCTCTCGTCGCCATATGCCGGGGTCACGGGAACATCCAAGCTGGCAATCTTCCGCGACCCGGCGACGATGCGGTCTTGTCAGACCCCTGCTCGTTGTAGGTGGAGGATAGATGTTCGTCCTTCCACGCTCATCGGGTCAGAGTGGCATGTAGGAACACGCCCATGCCTACTCGGGCTAGTTTTGAAGGGCTGGTGAACCCCCCCGAGTCCATCAGCCTCTAGCCAGTGTTAGGGAGGAAGATGTCGTATAAACACCTCCCTTCTTCGTCCTCTTCTTCGGCTGCGGATGTCTAAGGAGCTAATTGCTTCCCTTCCTCTCTCAGCCTCTTCTTTCTTAATCATGACTTGCTCGCAAAACTTTTGGACCGCTGTCCATGAACGCCTGTCTGCAGTCATGTTTCGGATCACAGTCGTCAGGGTGAGATCTTGGCCTATAACCGCCATGAGATCCGCTCGCTCTTCAGCAAAGTCTGGGCATTCCTCCATCGTGTGCTGGGCTGTATCAATATTACAGCTTTCGCAGTGATGGCAGATCGTCGATGGCTCTCTGCCCGCCACCCGGCACAGATATTTACCAAAACAGCCATGATCTGTCAGTATCTGCGTTAGTCTGAATGAGAGGACTCCGTGACGTCTGTTCAGCCACTGATGGAAAACTGGTCTTATTGCTGTGATAGTCCGAACGCCCGCGCTCGGTTCTGTTAACCTTTCCCCCCACTCTACTTTAGCGCTTTGGAGAATAGCTCGCCGTATTCTGTCTTTTAAGGTGGATCGATAGTCTTCGGAATGCGCCTCCCCACGTCGGTGATAGATCGCCGTGAGGGCTCTCGCGTCCAAATCCCATGGTAGCGAACCAGCTAAAAGACAGGAGGCCTCGTAGGAGATAGTGCGGTAGCCACGAATCAACCTGATCGCCATTGCTCTCTGCGGCTTACGCAAGAGAGCAATTGTCCGGCTATTCAGGGATTCGGACCACACTGGAGCTCCATACAAGGCCATGGACTTTACGACTCCGATGTAGAGCTGCCTGCATAGCTCGCTTGGTCCACCCAGATTCGGCAATAAGCTACTTAGTGCAGCCGACGCAGCAAGTAATTTTGGAGTCAGTTGCTCGAAGTGGGCGGTGAACGACCATCTGCTATCGAGGACGAGACCGAGATATCTCATCGTCGACCCGATGCAGATGCGTGTACCGCCCACTGTAATACTGGCATCTGAGGATGGCGCGTTCCGAGGCCCGTGAAAACACAAAGCCTCAGTCTTATTAAGGGCCACCTCAAGGCCAAGGCGACGAATACGTGACACCACATGTTCCACTCCAACTGTACCAAGGATCGCGGCCTGATTTGGATTTGCCGCACGAGCTGTCACCAGAGTGTCATCGGCATAGCATATGATGTCAATGCCCCTAATGTTTTCTCCGCGTAGGACCCAATCATACCCGATATTCCACAAGAGAGGTCCCAGAACCGACCCCTGTGGAACACCGGAAGACATCTGTTGACTTTTCCATCCTTCACGCGTCGGGTATGAGACAGCCCGATCAGATAAATAGGCGCTCACTATGTTGCAAAGGTAGGAAGGTAAACGATGGTACCGAAGCGCTTCCTTGATGCAGCACCAGGGCAAGCTATTGAACGCATTGGCAATGTCTAAAGATACAGCCAGTACGACCTCTCCACGCCCAACTGCCTCTTTCGCAACTGCCTTAAGACGTAAGATGGCATCTACCGTCGAGTGACCGCGGCGAAATCCAAACTGGGTCTCCGCCAGGTCCGGGCCGGTGGTTTGTAAATGATGGAAAATTCTATCTGCTATTATGCGTTCGAATAGCTTGCCCACCTCATCGAGCAAAACAATAGGGCGATAAGCCGAAGGGGAATCAGCAGAGCGTCCCTGTTTATGAAGGAGTACTAGACGGCCTGTCTTCCACTATCGTGGAAACTGAGATTGCGACAGGCACGCGTCGAAAAGACTCCTTAATCTCGGCTCGAGCTCCTCCAGGGCTAGCCCAAGTACCCGTCCGGGTATGCCATCAGGGCCGGGAGCAGTATTCTTGGCTTTGAGCCTAGCTACCGCAACACCAAACTCCCTTCTGGACACCCCGGGTACATCGGACTCCTCAGTAAGTGCAATGTTGCTAGCCATCCTGGGTGGAAGAAAGTCACCCGTCCTGGGAAACAATTCAGCCACAACTCGATCAGTCATCTCGGGTCGGAGAGTCTGCGTCAGAGGGGAGGCTTGTTGTCGAAGTTTCCCCCTAACCATCTTGTAAGGTCGCCCCCATGGATCTCTATTGACAGATTCCAGCAGTTCACTCCTCGCAGTATCCTTTGCACGCGATATGCAGGTCTTAAGAGCATCTCTAGCAGAGATGTAGGAGGAATAGAGCCGTGTCTCAAGATTAGGGTTTTTACGCCTTCTCCTGCGGCAATGGGAGTATTGGCGTCTTGCTACCACGCAGGCTAAGCGAAGCTGCGCGATTTCCGCGGACCACCAATACACCTGTTTTAAGGGAGGATTCAGACTTCTTCGGGGCATTGACGCATCGCAGATGTTCGTCATTGTAGCACGAAATCGGTAGGCTTCCTCCTCAACCAAGATGGGTCCATCCGGTACAGGCACCCAGTTTTGGACTACTGCCGCTTCTGTAACCATTTCCTTGTCAAGGCGTTTTATCTGCCATTTTGGGCCCTCCTCGGTCACATTCCTCGAATTATGGCGGAGGATGTCGGAGGTGGAGAGAACCTCGAACCGGATATATCTATGATCTGATAAGGTTTCAATGTCCTCGAGGACTCTCCAACTCCGTACACGGTTTGATATTACAGGACTGGCGAAGGAAACATCCACTATGGAACCACCTTGAGAACGTACACAGGTGTCAATCGATCCCTTGTTGAGAATGACTAACCCCGCGCTTAGCAACCATTCTTCTAAAACGTGTCCACGAGCGTTTGTGGTGGAAGAGCCCCAAGCAGTCGACTTGGCGTTAAAATCACCCGTTATTATGACGTGGCACGGATGAAATTGTCCCATGGTTATGTCGATTTCTGTGATAAAGGCTTCGAACTCAGACAGAGGTTTATTTGGGGAGAAATAAGCACCGAGAATAACTATGTTATCCTCTAGAAGAACAGCGACACATCCCCTTCCTCTGACAACTTTTGTGAATGGGAGTGTTATTCCTCTGCCAGGTGCGACAATTGCCACAACACCATCCTGATCGCCTACCCAGTTGGGACGTGGGGGAATACAGTACGGTTCGGCTACAACTGCTAAATCTATAGTCCACTGAATCAGGCTCTGAAGAATTAAGTCTTGGGCCCTAGCACAGTGGTTTATATTGCCATGGAGAAATTTTAGCAAAGGCATTATTGACCGTTTCTTGGCACGCTCTCTTCTGTTGACTGCGGAAGTTGTTTTGCAGTCCCAATTGCACTCTGCCCTCTGCGCGATTTTATGGGAAGACTTGCATGACAGAGCCTACTACCGATCTTGTGATCTGAAGGCTTTCTTGCTTCGGCACAAAGCACACAATGAGGTGCCCTTCGGCAAACGCCGGCTTTATGTCCAGGCAGACCGCAGCGAAAGCAAAGACTGCTACGATCCGTCTCAGATTTACAAAGATCCTTGACATGTCCCACCTCGAGACACCGGTAGCAGCGTCTCGTTCTCGGATCCAGCAGCCTTGCTCGCGCCGAGACCCACCCAACAAGCAGTCGCCCGTTATCAACAATTTTCTTTGCGGCAGCGACTGGGCAACGTATCCACACTGTAAGCAAGCCACTGTAGTCGGTTCGCATCTCGCCAGCCCGGATTTGACTTTCCGGGCAACCACCTACCTGAGATATCGCCGTCACTACTTCCTCCTTCGTGACGGAGTCATCTAGCTCCGAAATGCGTATCTCGGCGCATTTCGTAACCCTAGTGACTCGAACGTCATTTACATTGAGGGCAGCTGTGAGTCGATTTGCCAGGACATCGGCTTTGTCGGCATTGGCTACTCCGGGTACCTCTAGTATCCTGGCTCCTGCCGCAGTCTTTCTGATTCGTACAGAACTTAGGCCGATTTCGGAAAAGTTTGTGGCCTTAGCCTCGCGGAGAACGCTGGCATAAGACACTCCCCTTTCAGAAGCTCCTGGCTGCAAGGTCAGAATTACTGCAGCTGATCGAGGTGGCCGTAGATTTACTACCTTCCGTTTCAGCTTCTCCTTTTCCTTTAAAGCAACCTGTTTGCTTTTCTTCTTTGATCGGCGTCTAGTAACCTGCACCCACCCTACCTCGTTCGAAGCAGGGACACCTGGTTGAGAGGGAAGTTCCAATTGTTTAGGTTTTCTCCCTTTTTTGGACTTGGTTTTTTGTTTGCTAGGATTCGCTGTTGGATGCTTAGGTTGGGTTGTACCAGGTTGTTCATGAGCTTCAATATCTTCAGGCCTAGCGGTGAGTTTTTCCTTCCTATTATCCGGCTGCAGTCTCTCCTCTAGCGCTGCTAGGCGAGTATTCATTAAAGAACTCACTTGAGCCATAATGGAGTTGGAAAGATGCTCAATATCGATATTGGTGCTATACGCCGGAGTAGCTTCTACAGCTCTAACCCTAGGGGAGCGTTCGCTGTCAGCACGAAGCTGAGCCACCTCCTTCCTTAGATCCATCAGTTCGGATTTAAGCTGTTCGTTGGCTGCTTTAAGTTGACGGGTCTCGTCTGTAGCGTTTTGTTCGACAAGGCTGTCGACACACGCTCTTATGGCAGATGCAGCATCTTTAAGGGCACGCTGAAACGTGCCCTTAAGGTTTTTCGATCTTGTTGCAATACTGCATACCAGTTCCAGATTTTTGACGGCTTCCTGCTGGAGGTCAGTTTTATGTGATTCACTAGCAATCGGAGATGAGGGCAGACCACGTGCGCTTTTGACGTTTTGGCGCTCCCGTACTTGCTTTTCAAGATCTCTTTCTGCCTCCAACTCCATCTCCCTTCTTTGGAGTCTGAGGTAGTCCTCCTTGGCCTTCTTCAGGCCAACATACTGACCGGTTGTAGGAGGACGACCTCTCCCTCTCTTTGGTGTAACAATCTTCCTTATTGTAGGTACATTGTCTCCACTCGATTGCTCACTAGAGCTAGAACGGCTCCTCTCCTTGGAGCAGGGCCGTGTCTTGGTGCATGACAACGGTGTCGGGGACTCCCTGGACCCAGCCGTCATCATGCTCGTGTCTGAATGTTCAGACTCAACGGTAGAAGATTTATGGTGGTCTTTTCCCCCCCCAGAATACGAGGGGAAGACGGAGGCCGGAGCGTCCGTGAGGGATTGCCCGGTTGCTGAGCAGCCGGAACCCTCCTGGGGTAGTTTCTTTTTGAGATTCACCATTACATTGTTTTCCTTTTTAGGGGTGAGGTCCCCGGAGGACGCCCTTGCCATTACCCAACCCCTCGGCAGGCGTCAAACCTTAGGGTTGACATGAAACAAATACACCCACGACTCCTAAGACAACGACAAAACACTCTCGAAACAAAACAACAACGACAAAGGACACAACAAGACAGGACAAAACAAACACATCCCCCCCATTGTCAGCTATGTATCGGGTATTAGCCCCATAGCTGACCCCCGCGCTGGACATTAGCAGACGGCTAACGCGATCCCGAAAGACCGCATTAACCGTCCCCCAGGGGGCACCGGCCCGTACTGCTTCCAATCCCGTCGGTCGAATCCCGACAACATTGGTAGCGGACGGGCACACGAGGAGGTTTCCAGCATGGCCCCCCAACCTTTTTTTTTTTTTTTTTTTTTTTTTTTTTTTTTTTTGCGTTGGAAAAATCCGTTACGGATACCCGCCGGCCAGGAAGGTGATGGCCGGAGGGTTATGTGGGACTACCCGGCGGCATAGAGGACGCCGCCATTTTTAAGGCTACCCACTAAAAAACCAACGGTTGCCCTCAACGCCTTAATAGGACGACACGGGATCGCGTTAGCACTCACCGTGCCGCCCCGGCGGTTACCCCCCGAGCGAGGGTGCCCCGAGCAACTTAGGACACCCCCACGCCGTAGGCCTATGGCAGGTGAGAGGGGTCACCCCCCCCCTCTCACCAAGGCCTACTGCTGGGAGAGGAAGCGGCGGGCGTACTCCCGTCTCCTTCTTCCCAGCCTCCCCCGGCGGAGCGGGTCAGAGGGAGAGGCTTGCTCCCTGACCCGCTCCGCGGCCTCCTTCGCGGCGATGACGTGCTCGCAGAAGGAGGCCATAGCGGCCCAACACCTCTCGCTGCCGACCATCGCGCCAACAAGGCGCGGCAGCGAGAGGTCCCCGCCAACCACGGCCACCAGCTCAGCGCGCTGATGACCCCAGGCTGCGCACTCCGCCACGGTGTGACGAGCCGTGTCGACGGACTCGTCACAGTGGTGGCAGGACGGGGCCGCCTCCCTTCTTGCAATCTTGTGCAGGTACTCACCGAAGCACCCATGCCCCGTGAGCACCTGCACAAGACGGAACGTCAGAGTCCCGTGCCGCCGGTTGATCCAACGATCCAAGTGGGGGCGAACTGCCCCCACTGTCGTCAGACCGGCGGCGGGGGACTCCAAGTCCCTCGTCCACCGTCGAATCAGGGCTCGGTGAGCTGAAGCCCTGATTCGAGCTGCCTCGGTCCTAACCCCCGTGGTCCTGGCTTCCGCCCGGTGCCAATACACCCCGGCGAGCACCTCCGCCTGCAGCTCCCAAGGCGGATCGCTCGCCAGGAGTGTGGCCGCAGTGTACGACACTGTACGGTACCCCCTGATCATCCTCACCGCTAAGACCCTCTGCGTCCTTCGCAAAAGGGTCTTGGAATCGGCGGTGAGGGACCCCGACCATATGGGGGCACCGTACAGCGCCATGCTCCTCACGATGCCGGCATAGAGTCGCCGGCACGGAGCCTGCGGCCCACCGACGTTGGGCAGAAGCCTTCCCAAGGCAGCCGCGGTGGACAGTAACTTCGGGGCCAGAAGGGAGAAATGAGCCCCGAAGTTCCATCTTCCGTCCAGGGTGAGACCCAGATATTTTAACTGGGCCTTCACCACCACCTCCTGTCCCTGGACGGAGATGGACGCCCGGCGAGGGGGACCCCGGCGAGGGCCGTGGAAGAGGATGGCCTCCGTTTTGGATACGGAGACCTCCAATCCCAACAGCCCTATGCGGTCCGCAACCAGCGTAGCACCGACTGTTGCCAGACGGGCCGCCTCCGCATACGTCCCTCCCCTGCATGTGACGAGGGTGTCATCAGCGTAGCACAACACCCTCATCCGCGGCAGGAGAGGACAGCGAAGCAGCCAGTCGTACCCGAGGTTCCACAAGACCGGGCCCAAGACGGACCCCTGTGGAACCCCGCGGCATACGCTACGCCGGTGTATACGCTGGTCGCCGCCAACCCACAGGACCTCTCTGTCCTGCAGGTAGCCCCCCAACAGTCTCCGAAGATAGGGAGGCACTCCATGGAACCGGAGTGCCTCAACCAAAGTCTCAAACGGAAGACTGTTGAAGGCATTGGCGACGTCCAGCGATACCGCCAGGACCACGTCCCCCTCGCGAGTTGCCTCTTGGGTCAGGTCTCTCAGAGCCCTCAGGGCGTCGATCGTCGATCGACCCGCCCTGAAGCCGAACTGAGCATCCGAGAGACCCGGCCCCACCTCCTCGAGGTGTTGGACGAGACGGGCAGAGAGAATTCTCTCGAAGAGTTTGCCCGTCTCGTCCAGCAGCACGATTGGCCTGTATGCGGAAGGGGAGTCGGCAGAACGACCGTCCTTCCGCAACAGGCACAATCTGCCCTCTTTCCAGGCCTTCGGGAACTGTCCAGTGCGCAAACAAAGGTTGAACAGTTCCCGAAGCCTGCCCCCCAGGTATTCCAGGGCGAGGAATAGAACTCGCCCCGGAATACCGTCCGGCCCCGGCGCAGTACTGCGGGCTCGGAGACGACTCAAGGCGACCTCCAGCTCGGCCTCCGTGATGTCCGGGACAGAACCCACCCCCCCATTAGAAGAAGGGGGGGCCATCACCGGAGGCGAGTGGCCGGTGGATTCAGGGAATAGGTCCCCCACCAGCCGCTCGAGGAAATCCGGCTGAAGGGACTCCATGACCGGGGCGCAAGCGGCGCGGAGTTTGTTCCGCGCCACCCGATACGGGCGCCCCCATGGGTCCCTATCGAGACCTGCCAGGATCTCCTCCCGAGCCAGGTCCTTCGCCTTCCGAATCGCCAGCCGCAGAGTCGACTTCGCTTCGCGATAACGACTCCGCAGCTGGGCCTCCAGGTCCGGGTCGAAGCCGTGACGACGGCGACACCGGACGAAGGCCCTCCGAGCCCTGCAACAGGCCGTCCGAAGTTCGGCTATTTCGGACGACCACCAGTACACTGCTCTGCGCCGGGGCCTAGACCCCACCCTCGGCATGGCCGCATCGCAGACCCGTGATAGGGCCTCGCGCATGCAGCCAGCCGACACCTCCACGTCGGTTTCCTCGTTGGGCGGATCGGGAAAGGCCCAGCTCTGAACGATGGCTGCCTCCCTGGCCATTTCCCGATCCAGATGCTTTATTGCCCAACGAGGAAAGCGACTCCCCCCCCGCGGTGGCCCGGCCTGGTCCGGCCGGGAGGTGGAGATCTCAAATCGGACGTAGAGATGGTCTGATAGAGTCTCCACCTCCGTCTCGACTCTCCAGTCGACGACCGTGCGTGCGACAGCTGGGGTGGCGAACGAAACGTCCACCACAGAACTCCCTTGCTGTCGCACGCAGGTCGCATCGGTCCCTCTATTGAGGAGGGACAGACCGGAGAGGAGCGACCAGGCCTGGACGGCCCTACCCCTAGCGTCCGTGGCGTGGTTCCCCCAGGCCGCGGATTTGGCGTTCAGGTCGCCGAGGAAGATGAGCTTCCCCGACGCCTGTCTGCCAATCGCCGGACTGACGGAGTCGAGGAAAGTCTCGAACTCCGCCAGTCGACGATTGGGGGAGAAGTACGCGCCGATGACGACGTACTCCCCCCACCGCGCCACGACCAAACCCGGGCCAGTCTCCAAGGTGGAGAAAGGGGGACCGGGACCAGAACCCGCAATCACAGCCACGGAACCGCTAGTGTCCCCCGCCCAGTTGGAATTAGGGGGGACATAGTAGGGCTCACAGGCCACCGCTATACTGATATCCCACTCCGCCATTGCCTGGATGAATAAATCCTGGGCCCTGGCGGAGTGGTTCAGGTTCGCCTGTAGGAAGCCATGTCGTCGTCTATTCATGACGACATGGCTTCAACTGGCGCCTGTGGGCGCCCTCTGCTTGGGGCAGCTGGGGAGGAACCAGCTGCATTTCCTCTTTTATGGGGAGCCTTGCAGGCTCGGCTCCCCAGTTCGTGCCCCGCCTGGAGACCGAGGTCTGCACAGACGGCGCACCGAAGGACTCCGGTGCAGCTGTCGCGGGTATGCCCCGACAAGCCGCACCGGAAGCAGACGTCGCTCCTGTCGACTCCCGATGGGCAGAGCGCCCGAGTGTGCCCCGGTTCTTGGCACCGGTAGCACCTCATCGGACGCTCCTCTAGGAGCTCGACCCTGGCCGAGCTCCATCCCACCAGGAGTCTGCCCGCACCCAAAACAGTCTTCGCGACGTCGACAGGGCAACGGGCGACAACGGAGCCCGTGGCCCCGTAGCCCCAGCGAATCTCGCCCACAAGGACTGATTCGCTGGGGCAGTTTGCAGCACGGCAAATCGCCACCTTCACTTTTTCGGAGGTGGCGGAATCGTCCAGGCCCCCAACTCTTACACTAACCCGTTTGATGGGCTGGACGACGTCCGCTACCCCGTCCAGCACCGAACGGAGTGATTGGGCCAACTTCTCGGCCTTTTCTGGAGCCGCCTTGGGCAACTCCAGAAGTCTAGCCCCCGTGGCAGACCTGCGAATTTTTAACCCAGCCTCGAGCCCGATCTCGCCGAGATCTATTTTCTCGGCGGCGCGCTCGAGGACCTGGGCATAGGTCACGCCCTTAGCTGCCGCCCCGGTCTGCAGCGTGATAATTACGGCCGGGGACCGCGAGGACGGCAGCTTGGGAGGGGACTTTTGGCCCTGCGCGGTCTGGCTGGCCTTACCGCCCTTTCTTCTCCCTCCCTTTTTCCCTTTCTTCGTCTGGAGGCCCACTGGTGTCTGCTGGACCGCTCTTGGAGCCACGGATGGCTGGGCCAGCGGAGCGGGGCCCACAACCCTAGGGCCCCTCTTAGGACCTCGCCGCACCACAGTGGACCAAGCCTCAGCGCAGACGGGAGCAGGCGCCGGCGTTGTAGCTGCCGGTGTTCTGGCCGCCACGGGACCTCCAGCAGATCTCGCCGCACCCGGTTGACGAGAGGCAACAACAGCTATGGCCCCCCAACCTTTTTTTTTTTTTTTTTTTTTTTTTTTTTTTCGTCTGGAACCCTCATGGGTTCCACCGCATTCCAGGGGAGCGGAAGGCGGTGGGTATGTGAGACTCCTACTCACTAAACCAGACGGTCAACACATCGCCGTATGGAGGAGCGCCACGGGAACGCCGAAGCATACATCCGCGTTGCTCCAACGGCAGGCAACGCCAAGTAGGCGGCCACCACCCCCCCAAATGGAGCGGCGCAAACTGTTGACCGGGATGCGCCCCACTCCGATGGTCGGCTTGTTTTCTGGCGAGGAGCTCCCCTGCTCCCCGCCCAAGCCGACCGAGCCAGATCGTTTTGGACGACCTTTATCTCCGAGCCGACGGCAAGCCGCCGAGCTCAGAGTCAAGGAAGTCCGATCCGACTCATACCCACTAGAGCCCCGGCCCCGAGATGGGACCGTGGCGAGTGGCGGACTTCGCAGTCCACCACCCGTACCGGGGTTACGGCGGCAGACGGCGCTCGTGAGCGACGCGCCTGCGCCCCACCCTCCTCCGGCGCATCGGTAGAGCGGCTCCGTCCTCCTCCCTGAGCCTCTCCGCCGCCTCCTTCTGCGACATCACGACCTCGCAGAAGGAACGCACCGCACCCCACGCCTCTTCGCTCGAGACCATGGCCTTGACCACGGCCGGGAGTGAGAGGTCCGACCCGATGGAAGCCACGAGTGTAGCACGCGGCTCCGCCCAGTGCGGGCACGAAGCCAGCGTGTGCTGCGCCGTGTCCTCGGCGCAGCCGCACTCGTGGCACATCATCGTGGGCTCACGACCCGCCACCCTAAACAGATACCTCCCGAAGCAGCCGTGCCCCGAAAGGATCTGCGTCAGGTGGAAGGTCATCACCCCGTGCCTACGACCAACCCAGTCCGAAAGGATGGGACCGATCGCCAGGGCAGTCGATTTGCCAGCGCCGGGCACTCTGAGCCTCTCTCGCCATGTGACGAGCAGCTCCTCCTGCACCCTGCGCCTCCAATCCGACTCCCCACCCTCCCCCCGAAGACGGGCATCCCTCCTCCGTCGATACGCCTCCGCCAGCGTCAAAGCGTCCAGGTCCCACGGTGGGGTCCCGGCCAGAGCGCAGGCCGCCTCGCACGAGATGGTGCGATACCCTCGGATCACCCTGACAGCCATGACCCTCTGCGCTCTGCACAAGAGGGCCCGGTTGCGGGAGTCGAGGCTATCGGCCCATATTGGTGCCCCGTAGAGCGCCATGGACTTTACCACCCCGGTGTACAGACGCCGGCAGCTCAGGCTCGGTCCCCCGACATTTGGGAGGACGCGACACATCGCTCCGGCTGCCCTAACTAGCTTCGGCGCTAGGCGCCGAAAGTGCTCGTCGAAGCTCCATCGACTGTCGAGGACGAGTCCAAGGTACTCCAAGGAACGCCCGACGGCGATGGAAACTCCTCCGACCACCACACTCGACCCGGCAGGAGGTGCGTTCCGCGGCCCGTGAAAACACACGGCGACGGATTTGTGCAATGCAACCTCCAGCCCCAACCTTCTAATGCGCGCCACTACCTGCGCGACCCCAGCCGTTGCCAGAACACTGGCCTCCCGGTAGCTGTCGCCGCGTGCCGTTACGAGAGTGTCGTCGGCGTAACAGGTTACTTCGACACCCCGTAAGTTGGCACCGCGCAGCACCCAGTCGTAGCCGATGTTCCACAGGAGAGGTCCGAGAACCGACCCCTGGGGAACACCGCACGACACCTCCCTACGAATCCAGCCGTCGCCAGACGGGTAGCAGACGGCGCGGTCGCAGAGGTAATCCGCTACGACGCGACGCAAGTACCCGGGCACGGCGTGGAACCTCAACGCCTCCAAAATGGTCGCCCAGGGAAGGGTGTTGAACGCGTTGGCGATATCGAGAGACACCGCCAACACCACCCCGCCCCGAGACACCGAGGCCTCCGCCAGGGCCCTCACCCGACCGACAGCGTCGAGGGTGGACCTGCCCTTGCGAAAGCCATATTGATGGTCGCTGAGATCCCGACCGGACTCCCCCAAGTGCTTGACGAGGCGAGCGGATAAAACCCGCTCAAAGAGCTTACCCGCCTCGTCGAGAAGCACTATCGGTCGATATGCCGATGGCTCGGCAACCGGCCGCCCCTCCTTGCGCAACAGCACCAGTTTCCCACCCTTCCACGTCCGCGGGAACCGGCCCTGCCGCAAACAGGCGTTGAAGAGGCGCAGCACTAGAGGCTCTAAATCCTCTAGGGCCAAGGCCCAGGCGCGCCCGGGGATGCCGTCGGGTCCCGGCGCAGTGTTCTTCGACCGAAGCCGAAGCACTGCAGCCCCCAACTCACCCCCGGAGACATCCCGTGCTGCGTCCCAACGCTCCTCCTCTACCTCCACAGTCGCCGGCGCCATACGAGGTACCCGATGGTCGGTACCTCGAGGGAACAATGCCGTGACAACGGACTCCAGCAACGCCGGCTGGACAGTCTTGGTCAGCGGAGGGGCCCACGGTCGAAGCTTTCGCCTCACCATCTTGTACGGTCTCCCCCACGGGTCCCTGTCCAGGGACTCCACCATCTCCGCTTCGGCCAGGTCTTTGGCTTTGGCGATGGCCGCTACGAAAGCCAGCACTGCCTCCCGATATCGAGTATAGTGCTGACTCTCAAGCTCTTGGTCTCGTCGCCGCCGCCTCCGACATCTGGTGTACTGGCGCCTGAGAGCCACGCAGGTCTCTCGGAGCCGCGATAACTCCTCAGACCACCAGTAGACGCTGCGCCTCGGAGTCGCAGAGCGTACGCGGGGCATCGCCGCATCGCAGATGTGCGACATAGTCTGGCCCAGACGCGCAGCTTCCGCCTCTACATTCACAGCGCCTTCCGGCGCTCCTACCCAGGCCTGGACCAGGGCAGCCTCCGCCAGCGCCTCCCTGTCCAGACGCTTCAGAGCCCATCGCGGGCCCTCCTCGCGCGAGGGTCGACTCGGGGCACTCGGCGGGGCGGGGAGTGCGGAGACGTCGAACCTCACGTAGCGGTGGTCCGACAACGTCTCCACATCCTCCATCACCCGCCAGCCTCGGATACGGCGCGCCAGGGTGGGATCGGCGAACGTAATGTCGACGATCGAACCACCCTGTTGCCGCACGCACGTATGTACCGACCCGCGGTTCAGGACGACAAGACCGGACGCGACTACCCAGTCTTCGAGGACCTCTCCACGTGCGTCCGTGGCCGGGCAACCCCAAGCCATGGATTTGGCATTGAGGTCCCCGACCACGAGGACCCGACCGGGGCCACTCCTCCCGACGAGGGCGCCCACTTCGACCAGAAACTGTTCGAAGTCGGCGACACTGCGATTCGGAGAGAAGTAGACTCCGATCAGTGTCACGTTTCCGACGAGAGCCGAGACGTAGCCTCGACCCTTCGTCACTCCTCCGAAGACCGGGGATCCGGCCGCTGTCCGGGTCCCGATCGCCACCACACCGTCTCTGTCGCCGGCCCAGTCGTCCCCCGAAGGGACGTAGTAGGGCTCGGCGACCACGACGACGTTTATCAACCACTCCGCCATGCTTTGGAACAATAGGTCCTGAGCCCTGGCGCAGTGGTTGATATTCGCCTGTAGAATCCGCATGGCCATCTTATTCGATGACCATGGGATCCTCTACGGGCCTGGAAGGCTGCTTTGAGGCCCTAGGACCCCTGCCAGCCTTGCCCGGCTTCCTACCCTTCGGGGCGGGGACGCACGCCTTGGTCCCCACCCGATGCTTGGCCGGTCTGCCGGCCGCTGCGCACGTGACGCAGTGCGGCTCGGCAGAGCACTCCTGGGCCTTGTGCCCGGGCTTTCCGCACCGATAGCAGAGGTCGCTCCTGTCGACCTCCGCAGTGCACTTGGCCCTGACGTGCCCCATCTCCAGGCACCGGAAGCACCTGAGGGGCCGATCGTCCAAGACGCGGACCTGCGCCGACACCCATCCGACGAGGAGTCTACCGCCGCCGGACACCTTCTTGGCCGCCGCGACCGGGCAACGAACCCACGCGGCACCGAGACCACCGGCGCCGACGGTGACAGCCCCGCACCGGACTTCGTCGACGTCGCACCCACCTACCCTTGCGACGGCCGTAGCCACGTCGACGCTGGACACGGAGTCGTCCAGTCCCGAAATGCGCATTTCTGCGCACTTCGTGGGTCTAGAGACCCTGACCTGCCCTACGGGCAGTGACTCTCTCAGCTTGTTAGCGAGAGAGTCCGCCATACCCCCGGTATTCGCTCCGGGCAGTTCTAGGATGCGGCCACCAGTGACCGCCTTCCTGAACCTTAGGTCCCTTATACCCAGGTCGGCCAGGTTGACTTTCTGCTTCGCCTCCGCCAAGACCTGGGCGTAAGTCACGCCATTGGCCTCGGCTTCGGGATGCAGCGTCAATACCACAGCCGTGGATCGTTCTGCCCGGAGCTTTCTTTTGGGAGCGGTCCCTGGCTTCTGCGACTGCGGTTTAGACCGCGATGCAGAAGGTCCAGCAGGGCCCTTTCCCTGTCCCTTCTTGGCCGGCTTTGCCGCTTTTGGCTTCGCCTGAGGCTCGGTAGCCTTCGGCTTTGCCTGCGGCTGAGCCGCTTTCGGCTTCGCCTGCGGCTGAGCCGCTTTTGGCTTCGCCTTCGCTCCCTTAGACTTCTTCTGCGCCGATCCGCTGGGGCCCGCAGAGGGTGGGGCGGCGGTCTTAACAGACTCTGTGGTCTGCACCGCCTCCCGCCTCTTGTCGGCCGCCAGCGGAGGCCGAAGCCTCTTCTCCGGCAGGAGCCGGTCCTCTATGGAGGCCAGTCGGGCGGTCACCATGGTCCCCACCTGGGACATGACCGCCCGACAGATCTCCTCCAGCGAGGTTGTCTGAGGCTGCGTTGCAGGGGACGCAGCCTCCATCAATCCGGTAGGAGTGGGCGCCGGACAACCCTGCTTCCGTGCCCTCTCCATGTCCTCACGCAAGGTGAACATCTCCTTGCGGAGAGTGTCCATCTCGGCTTGCAGGCGAGCATTGTCCGCCTGCAGCCGCCGCGTCTCTTCAGTGAGAGTCCGCGATCCCAGGACTTCCACGGCCTCGGCTATTGAAGCCACCGCGTCCTTAAGCTCGCGGACTATGGTCCCCTTCAGGTTTTTGGACTTTGTGGCTATTTTTGCAATAATAGCCAAGTCCTCTACGACCTGCTGCTTGCTCAGGGCCGTGGACCTATTGCTGGGTCCGACGCCCGACTCTGATACCTGCCCCGAGGTCGATGCTAGTTCAGCGGCTCGCTGTTCCCGCCTCTTGCGAGTTACAGCGACGCTCTTCTCTAGCTCTTCCTCTACCAACGCCTTGAACTCTTCCCGCTTTGCAGCGAGAAGCGCTCTTTTGGCATCGGCCAAACCTACATACTCCCCCGTCGTCGGGGGCCGCCCTCGGCCTCTTGACGCGGACGCAGACCGCTCCGAATCCTCGTCGTCGGACAGCTCCAACTCGGGGTTCGGGCGTCGCCTCTTGCGCCAAAGCTTCCCGCCCGTAGCGGGGCTTTGGGACCGTCCAGTTGCGAAGCTGCAGTCGGAGTCCATGTCCTCGTCCTGCCGCCCCGCACTAGACTCCCTACTCGTGACGCTCCTCGTCACCTGCCTCTCCTTATTCTCTCCCCTCCTCGTCCTCCTCTCCTCTCTCTCAACGTCGTTTTTGTGTTTAAGATTTTCCATAACAAATCCCACGAGTATTGAGGAACTAAAATGTCAGCCCCGGCAGAGCCTCTTGCCCGGGTAACCCTAATACACCTGGAAGGTCGGGTGGTATTCCAGGGTTGTGCGCTAGCGACTGATGAACTCCCCAGCCTCTCTTTCGAGCACCCCGACGTCACGCAACGAAACGCCGAGAATTGAGGATTTTTTAAAGAGGTTTACTCCTCGCGGTCCGGCCAATTAAGGCAAGACCCTCGCTCCCCTGCAGGCTGCTTCACATGACCGCCACACCTGCAGGAGTTTACGACTCGACGGTGGCAAAAAATGCCTGTCCGGCTGCACAGTTAAGTACCCACCGGACTCGCCGACCGACCGGCAACAGGGCCACCGCTAACGACGGCCACTGATCCGGACATGCCCTCGACCAATCGCCACTGGCATCGGGTCCGGGCCAAAACACCCCTTAAACTAGAACTAGCTACTTCTAACTACCGCTAACTACTTCTAGCTACGGCTTCCCAGATCCATTCGCCACCGAGCACGTTGATGAACACCACACCGGCAACCGGCATCGGGATCGGTCCGCCGCTAGCCAGACAGAGGTATCTATCGCACAGCCAGCTCTGCCGGAGGCAGGAGGACCGGGACCGACACCCTAGTCTAGCTACCTAACTACTAAAGCCACAAACTAGACTACCTATGGCCTCCGCATTCGAGCAAGTTGGATAATCCAAACAGGGCTCACTGCGGGTCAGCCGGGCCAACACTAGAAGCAAGCTTAAGCACCACTACGAACTAGTACTACTACTATGCCAAGCCTCTAACTAGACTACCTATGGCCGCTCGCCCGGAAGCTAACGACCGGGCCTAAAACTAGTGAAGCATGGGCAGCAGCACTACGCCCCAAACCTACAACCCTCGAGAGCAGCGCAAGCACCACCCCCAAGAGACCGGCCGTAAGGTTCGACCCACCTCTGCGAAGGTCTGAACTCCGTCCACAGCGGACCCGCGAACAAGCCCGCTGCAGGGAGAGACGGGACCCCGCATCCCAATACCCCGAGACCGAGCGCCGAAACACTCACTAAGGGGTACCGGGCCCCCCCGACCAGCCAGGAGCAATCACTCAAGGTCTGGCCTCCCATCGACTGCCCCAGAATGAGGCAGCCGAAAACACCTCCCCACGCTAGCCAAGAACCTCCGTTCTGATCGCCACGGACACGAAGACCATGAAAACCAGACCAAGGCACCTTGGTAGCGTTTCGTCAGCTATGTCCCTCATAGCTGACCCCCGCGCTGGACATTAGCAGACGGCTAACGCGATCCCGAGAGACCGCATTAACCGTCCCCCAGGGAGCACCGGCCCGTACCGCTTCCAATCCCGCCGGACGAATCCGGACAACATTGGTAGCGGACGGGCACACGAGGAGGTTTCCAGCATGGCTCCCCATGGCCCCCCAACCTAACCTAACCTAACCTAACCTAACCTAACCTAACCTAACCTAACCTAACCTAACCTAACCTAACCTAACCTAACCTAACCTAACCTTTTTTTTTTTTTTTTTTTTTTAACGTCTGGAACCCATCATGGGTCCCACCGCATTCCAGGGGAGGAAGGCGCTGGGTATGTGAGACTCCTACTCACTAAACCAGACGGTTGCCGTCGCCGTCATGATGGGACACCGCGGGAACGCTTGCGCATACAACCGCGGCGCCCCGACGGACACCACGTAGAGGGCACCCCGCAACGAGAGGCCCCCTCCATAGTCGGCAGGCTTGATAGATCGCGGGGGGGTCCCCTCCCCCCCACCCAAGCCCACCTTAAGAAGAAGGCCGAAGCCCTCTTCTAGCCAGGCCCGGTCCGGAACCCAAACGCCCGGGGGAGTCTATGCTCAACCCCAAGACGCCTGAGGACCTCGTCCAGGCCCAGCTCCCTCGGCAGTGATCTCCCCGAAGGAAGACCACCGTTCGGACTCCACATGAGCGGAGAGTCAAGCACGACCCGGCTGGCTGACAGGGCCGAAACTGCCAACGGACCGCCGCCGCGCAAGACCACCACTCAAAAAGGGAGCCCGACCTCGAACCCGACAGGCCTCTACCGCCGAACACGGTAGTCAACCGAGTCCAGCAAGAAAGAGGCATAAGTCGGGAACCCACCAAGCCGGGACTAACGATCGCCGAGCAAGACCGTGGTGTCTCACTCCACGAAGGTTAATCCGGGCACCATCTTTTGCAAGGGAAAACAACCGTCCGAACCGCTCCTTAGAGTGCGACTCGAAAGGAAGAACCCCAAGCCCTAAACACCCCTAAAACCCCGCAGCCACGAGGCCACCCCAAGGTCAACTCTGCAAACAGAGAAGTACCCGGAATGACCCCGCGGCTGTCCCCCGGAAAAGAGGGCCTGTGCCCTCCCACCGAATTGCCCAGGCCCACTTTCCAACGGCTGAGGCCGAAGGAAAGGGACCCGAGCCCGCCGCCGCAGACGGACCACCCCTAAGGGCAGACCGCCGCGTGAACCCAACCTAACCTAACCTAACCTAACCTAACCTAACCTAACCTAACCTAACCTAACCTAACCTAACCTAACCTAACCTAACCCAGTTCCCCCCCGTCCGGCGTCGTGAACACACGTTTTTCTGTATTGCTCCGTAGTTTAAAATCAGTTTTGGTGGTATAAAGTTCTGTGATTGTGACAAATTTGGTGTCTGTGTGTGCGTCTAGTGCTCGTCCACGTTTTAGTGTTTGTTTTATCCAGATCGGATCAGGCGTTCTCAAGAAATTGCTGGAAAACCAGCTTTTTCTGAGGTTAGAGAAAGGGTGTTCCTAACTTTGACCTCAAACCCTGCAAAAACTAAAGCGGTGAGCTATATTTTTTAATTGTGCATTTTGTCGGCTTAGTTGTTGCCCACGTTCTTCCGTAGTTTTCAGAATTTTATAACTGAAATTCACGAAACCACAGTTAGAAATATTAAAAGCACATGGCAGGTTTTTGTTCGCAAACTTCAAATCACCAAATTATTTAGAAAGAACACACTCAGAACGGTTACCCTAATTTGTTTGTTTTGAAATATCTCAATTATTCTTCGAGTTATAATTGCTCAAAAATTGATAAAATTTCTTTAAAACATTGTAAAAACTCTGACGTTAAGTCTTTCGGAGGACAAAAAATACTGCTTGGTAGCGCCTGTTAAGCTCTTCAATCGGGCTTAATTACGTCGCAAACCGCACAGTATTTTCCGAGCGCCGAGCTATAAACTGACGTGGAAAAAACACGTGGTCCGTGTTCCCGTCAGAATATTTTAGAGTTATTCATCTGTCTAAATAGCTAGTCCATTACGCATAATTTAGCCGTTTTTAGTTTGAAAATCCGTCAAAAAACGGCAAAGTTACAGCGTTTTCCGTGATTTTTCGCGTTTTTCCAAAATATTTCGGAAACGGAGCTTTCTAAAATTTTTCTGGCATTGAATTCAAATTCCTCATCAAATTTCCCATCTTTTGAGCCCAAACACGGGTAATTTCCGTTTACTATTGGGGGAATAATCGGAATTTTCGTGAAATTTAGCCTTTTTGACCGCCATCTTTGAATTCTTTGACCTCGCATATCTCGGCAAGTATTCGTCGTAGAGTGACGGGGTTTTCGGGGTATACGTTGGCTAACTGTTATCTTTCACATTCCGCTGAAAAAAGAGGGTGCATCTGGACAACCCTACCTAGTATTGTTTCTAGATAGACTCGGAAAATCCCTACTAGACGACACCAAGATCGGCGTTCTACGACAAAGCGTTCGGGAGATACGAGGCTCCGAAAATTGCGCGGACGCCATCTTGGATTTCTGAAAATCTGAATATCTCTGGTTCTAGGCATCGTACAAACACGGGGTTTTCAGTATTGTCCGTGGCAGGGCTTTATCTTCCAGGAAATCCGGCTCAGGACAAACCGGACTTCTGGCCACCCCAGAAATTCGAGGACCTCTCAACAACTACAGAGGAAAAAGTCCCGCGTCTCTGCGGCCATCGGTTGGGGAGATAATAGCATTTTTGTTTTGGCGGCCATTTTTGACCGCCATCTTGAAAATCTTCTTTCCCCGATATCTCGGGAACGGGAGGTCCCAGGAGGTTGCGGTTTTCTTCTAAGTCCATCTCAGGACTGGGAGCTTGTGATCCACGGCAATATATCCCTGCCACTCGACCCCCTCTCCGGCAGCCATCTTGGAAATTTCATTTGACGATATCTCTGGAACCGAGAGTCGCAGCGATTTCTGGTTTTCTTTGTCTTAAAGGTCTCGGGACCGTCCTTCTTGACAACCAATAACAGTGACTCTAGGTAGAGTCAAAACCGGATTGTTCTCTACCCTTCCAAATTCCATCTGAGATCCTTCAGTGGCCCCAAACAGCCCCTGGTAGCGTGTTTTTCACCGGCTCTACATAGAGCCCATACCTGCACCTCACATTCATTCCTCATTCAACCTCATTCGCATCCATCCATCTCCAGCAGACCTATTCGGCCCCCCAATATCCCCTCCGAAAGTCTTGTCCCACAAGGCTCGTACAGAAACAGGATGTCGACGAGCACAACTGCTTCCAAGAAGGTCCCCCGCAAGCCCTGCGTCCCAGCCAAAGGGGCGCCTTCTAGGGAAAGATTGGCGAGACCTAAGCCTATGGAGGAACAGAGGAGAGCCCTGTCACCTATCACATCTGAGGAGGCAAGGCTCTTGGACGCCGAGGTGGCCTCACTCCGAGGGCCCGAGGAGGAGTACATGGATGCCATAAACGAGACGCAGAGTGAGGGAGGCCTGGCTGCGACGGCATCAACACCGGAAAACGACCTCCTTAACAAAACAAGATCAGAGTCCGCCTTGCTAAGAATCACAGCCCAGGTACGAGCTGCCTCTAGAGCAAGTTTAGAGACTAGCGTAAACCTGGCATCTGAGACCGAGGAGGATAACGCAGGAACTTTACGCTCGGATGTCTCGTGTTTCGGAGGAGGAGCTCTTCATGACATGCCTAGGCTGGCAGGAGAGCTTCTCCAAAGAACCAAGACAAGATTAGAGGAGTCCCGTAACTTAAATAGGGACATCCGAGAGGAGGTAATAGGTGGACTCCACGGGCTCTACCAAATGATCCTGAGATTGGCGGACTCGCGCAACCGCCATATAACTGAAAAGGAGAAAATCATAGCGAGAAGGGAACAGTTGCTGGCGAAAGCAGAGGCTAGGCATGCAGATGCGCTGTGCCAATTTATCAAAACCCAGCAATCAACAAACAACGAAATACTTGAAAAAGTAGAAAAGACGCGGAAGGAGGCGGAATCTGTGCGCTGGCTCACATATGAGGCAGACGCCAGATTGAAAGCCCTCCCTCCGGCTACTGCAACCTCCCATGACCAAGATGCCCTGATGAAGAAGCTAGACGAGCATCAGGAACTACTTCATCGCAATAGCGAACAAATAAAAGACCTGATCGCGAAGTCAAATCAGCAACAGCAACTACAACAGGCTACCGATTTGAACGAACAGCTCCAGGAGACTGGGAGGAAGCTCGCCAGCATAGTCGAGGGGACAAGCCTGGGGAGAACGTATGCCGAGGCCGCAGGATCCGCGCAGCGAGACGATAGAGTGAAGCACCCGAACTACACTATAATTGTGTCATCCACTGAGGAGAAAGATACGAGTGAGGACGTTTTGATGCGCGTTCGTGGAGCCGCTAATGCCCGAGAAACTGGGGTAGCGGTCGAACGCATCAGAAAAGCGAGAAATCAAAAGGTGGTCATTAGCTGCTCCTCGAAAGACACCGTCAATAAATTAAAGAGCAAGCTGCAGGAAAGCCGAAAGTTAAAAGTTGAGGATGCGCAGAACAAAGACCCGCTCCTAATAATATACAACGTCCTCAACTACAACAAGGACGAGGACATACTTGAGTCCATAAAGCGACAAAATGAGCACCTCGTGGGGAAGATACCACCAGTGGATTACCGGGCCGCGGTTAAATTTAGGAGAAGAGCAAGGAATCCCCATGAGTGTCATGCCGTCCTTCAAGTATCCCCAAAAATTTGGAATGCCCTAACAGCTGCAGGAAAACTGCACGTTGACCTTCAGAGGTGCACCGTCGAAGATCATTCCCCGCTGGTCCAATGCACGAAATGCTTGGGCTATGGTCACGGAAGAAAATACTGCAAGGAAACTACAGACGCCTGCAGCCACTGCGGCGGTGGCCATCTCAGGGCAGACTGCACAGCATGGACCAACGGTGACAGACCGACATGCATCAATTGTCAGGCGGCAAAGGCAGAAAAGACGGATCATTCCGCCTTCGATAAAGACTGCCAAGTGAGAAAGCGTTGGGATGCTATAGCGAGATCCGCAACATCATACTGCTAAGGGCACCCAACGTACTCTCAAAGTGACACAAGTCAACCTGCAGCGGAGCAAGCTGGCCACGGCGGAACTACTAAAGGCTGCAAAGGCAAATGGCACATATATAAGTTTAGTACAAGAACCATATGTGGGGGCCAGTGGCATCGTTGCAGCCTACCCTGGAGTGAAGGTGATCCAGAAGACCACAAACCACCTGAAACCGGTCAAAGCAGCAATAATAGTGCATCATCTTGACTTGTCAATTGAGTGGGACCCGACCAAGCAGACCGAGAATGTGGCATGGGTAAGCATCAGAACCGAAAGCAACACCCTCAAACTAGTCTCGGTCTACTTTGAGGAGGATCAGCCTCTAGACTCCTACCTATGCCACATCTCGCGAATATTGCAAAGCGACGCGGGGAAGAGCGCGGTGGTTGGCGGGGATGTAAATGCGTGGAGCCCCTGGTGGGGCAGCATACGCGAAAACCCAAGGGGAGCGGAGCTTAGCGGATACATCAACGCCAACAATCTGCAACTGCTCAACTCGGGTGACCTGCCTACCTTTATGACAATCCGAGGAGGAAGAGTGTGTACGAGCATAGTGGACATCACGATGTGCTCGGAAGACCTGCTTGGGAGGGTGGATGACTGGAGGGTGGAGATGGGCATGGTTAATTCTGACCATAATGCCATCACCTTCACCATAAAGAGTAAAATTGAGCTTGCGGTTCACAAGAGAACAACGAGGGTGTACAACTCCAGAAAGGCCGACTGGACCAAATTCGGTGAACACCTTGATATAAATATGAGTGAGGCGGGAATATCAATGGAAGAGGTGAATCGGGCAAACCACCGGGAAGAGCTGGAGGCGATAGTGGATAACTTCGTTAAAACTGTACAGAAGACATGCGAGGAAACTATACCCAAAGCGAGAACCTACGAAAGGCCTCCTATTCCGTGGTGGACGAAGGAATTGGCGCGGCTCAAGAGGGAAGTTATGACGAGAAAGCGAAGGATCAGGAATGCGGCACCGGGGAGGAGGGAGTACGTCATAACAGAATATCTGGAAAGAAAGGAGGAATACGAGGAGGCGGCGAGGAAGGCACAGACGGACAGCTGGGTGGAGTACTGCTCTCAACAAGAACATGAAACGATGTGGGACTCAATTTACAGGGTAATCCGAAACGCGCACAAAAGGAGCGACGACCTACCGATGGTAACGCAGGGTTGCACTCTCAGCGACACTGACTCAGTCAACCACTTGGCTCACACCTTCTTCCCGAGTGACACCACAGCGACAGACGAGGAGCAGCACGCCAAGGTTAGACAGATCGCTGAGAACACAACTCCAAGCACCCAGAATGACCCACCATTCACGGAGGCGGAGCTGCAAAAGGCAGCAAACTCCTTTAGTGCCAAGAAAGCTCCGGGAATGGATGGGTTAACCGCGGATATCTGCCAGGCTGTGATTAAACGGGCACCTGCCACATTCCTGAGGATAATAAACAAATGCATGGAACTCTCAGTGTTTCCAAGTGCATGGAAAACTGCAGAGGTGGTTATCCTCAGGAAGCCTGGGAGAAGTGACTATCACGAGGCAAAGTCATACCGACCGATTGGTTTGCTGTCCGTCTTCGGGAAGATGATGGAAAAGATGGTCATCAGGAGATTACGGTGGCACCTGCGACACAAGTTAAATCCTCGTCAATATGGATTTACACCACAGCGCAGCACGGAGGACGCCCTCTATGATCTAGTAAACTACATTAGATCCAAGAGGAAAAATAAGGAAATTGTAGTCCTGATATCCCTAGACATAGAGGGTGCCTTCGACTGCGCGTGGTGGCCGGCCATAAAGGTCCAACTGAACAGGTTGGGATGTCCTGCCAACCTGTGGCACATGATGGCGGACTACCTGAGCGGGAGGAAGGTTAGAGTTAACTACCTGGGAAGGCAAGCGGAGAGGGAGACTACCAAGGGATGCGTCCAGGGTTCGGTGGGTGGACCATTCCTTTGGAACGTTCTTCTGGATCCGCTCCTGAACGAACTGGACAGGATGGGGACGTATTGTCAGGCTTTTGCCGATGACATCGTTTTAGTCTTCTCTGGCCACGAGACAATCCAGATCCAAAGGGAAGCCAACAGCGCGCTGGAATTGGTCCAAAGTTGGGGACGCACTAATAAGCTACGATTTGCGCCTCACAAAACTAAGTCGATGGTGATCACCAGGAGGTTAAAGTATGACAACCCGATTATAACTATGGGCAACGAACATCTCGCACTAACAAACGAAATAAAAATCCTGGGGGTCATCATCGACGAAAAGCTCACCTTTGCTAAACACGTTTCTTACGTGACCCGGAAGGCCCTAACCATCCATGGCCAGCTATCGCGTGCGGCAAAGGCGACGTGGGGACTAAACCCAGACATTACAAGGACAATCTACACGGCGGTGATCGTTCCGATCATTTCATACGGCGCGGCGGTCTGGGCTACGGAGGTTGATAAAAAATACGTGCAGAAGCAGCTCTCGGTGGTGCAGAGGGGTTTTGCTCAGAAGATTGGCCGGACACACAGAACAGTGTCCAAACATGCGGCCATGATTCTGGCAAGGCTCCTCCCACTTGATCTGCGGATAAAGGAGTCGGCGTCGTTATACGAAATCCGAAGAGGACGCCCGTTCTCACACGTTTCCGACGAGTACAGATTGGAGAAAAGAGTTGAGTACGCCGACCTGGAACATCCTGCCGAAATCCGTATAAATGAGTACACCTGTCTGGACGCGCTCACACCTGAAAAAATAAGAGAGTTAGACCTGAAAGGAAAATTCATATATACCGATGGAAGCAAAATACAAGGGAAAGTGGGCGCTGCCCTAACTGTGTGGGACTCAACAAGAGAATTGCAGTACAGGAAACTACGACTGGCGGACCACTGCTCCGTATACCAGGCGGAGATGGTCGCGATCTCAACCGCAATCGAACTAGCCGTAAATAGGAACTGGACTGAGACCAACTTAATGACTGACTCCAGATCATCCTTGGACGCTTTAAACACTGACCCGATGGTGCACCCACTTGCGCTCAACATAACAAAAAACATACGGAAAATCAAAGATAAAGGCAACATAATAAGACTCTTCTGGATTAAAGCGCACGTGGGTGTACCAGGAAACGAAAGGGCCGACGAACTGGCCAAGGAAGCAGCACTGAACACCAAACGGAAGGTAACATATGACGACTTTCCCCTATCTTATGCCAAAGGAAGACTGCGGGTGGCAACAATTGACACCTGGCAACAGAGGTATACAGAGGGAGACACAGCAGGGGTTACGAAGATCTTCTTCCCTGATGTGAGAATGGCGGCGAAAACTATGACTCAACTTGACATGGACTCCCTGACAGCGCAAATCCTCACCGGGCACGGGGGATTTGCATCCTACCTACATAAATATAAACTGAAAGAAAGATCGACTTGCAAATGTGACGACATAACTGACGAAGACATAATTCATTTGATAACAGAGTGTCCAAGGTTCGACAGACAGAGACGAGAAACGGAAAATCAACTTGACATGACTATTAACAAGACAAATATCTCAGAAATAATGACGGACCAAGGGGCACGATGTAAGTTTTTAGATTTTTGCAAATATGCGGGGGGGATAGTTATTAAAGAAAATAAAGACATAAGACTCTAAAATGACAGCTGACGGGACCTTGGACAGGACTGACCTAAAAATTGACTAAACTTATATAAATTAATATAATGACTATGACTGAGACAGGTATGACATCAGCAGCCGCCGCCATTCGGAACACCGGATGAACAACAACTCACAGACAATAGGAAAACGCCTTAACACCATGTGCGTCCACATGGACTGTTTAGGGCCTTGGACGAGACAAAGAAGGAGGTATAATATAAAAATACCTACCCTCAGCAGCAGTATTCACGGATGGGACATCTGCAGCATCGGCAGCATCTGGCAGCTTCGGCAGAGCATCTGGAAAAAAAAAAAAAAAAAAAAAAAAAAAAAAAAAAAAAAAAAAAAAAAAAAAAAAAAAAAATACTTACCTGTCCCAGGTTCCTAGAATAAGTAGCATAGTAATATAATAATAGTAATAGTAATATAGAATTAAATAAATTAGTCGATTAAAATTGTAAAATTGTAAATAGCTTATATATTAGTTAGTATAGTACATGTGAGGCAGCTAAGACGATAACAGAACAAACTAACCTGTAATGTAAATATTTAATAAAATTCTTAAAATCAAATATTTGTACACAAATTTGTACACAAATATGTTAAGTAATTGTAAAGATATATATATATACATAAAAATAGACAACCTTTCTTTTTCTATTGTGATTAATTATAATAAGATATAATAAGATATTGAAATAGCTGCCCACATGGTAAAACACCAAATAGAAACAACATAACGAACACACTACATATGTAATAAAGAAATACATACTGAAAAACTTATTTACCTGAACACAGGCTTCGACCAACCACTCGAAGGTACACAGATGAAAAAAAAAAAAAAAAAAAAAAAAAAAAAAAAAAACCTAACCTAACCTAACCTAACCTTTTTTTTTTTTTTTTTTCGTCTGGAACCCTCATGGGTTCCACCGCATTCCAGGGGAGCGGAAGGCGGTGGGTATGTGAGACTCCTACTCACTAAACCAGACGGTCAACACATCGCCGTATGGAGGAGCGCCACGGGAACGCCGAAGCATACATCCGCGTTGCTCCAACGGCAGGCAACGCCAAGTAGGCGGCCACCACCCCCCCAAATGGAGCGGCGCAAACTGTTGACCGGGATGCGCCCCACTCCGATGGTCGGCTTGTTTTCTGGCGAGGAGCTCCCCTGCTCCCCGCCCAAGCCGACCGAGCCAGATCGTTTTGGACGACCTTTATCTCCGAGCCGACGGCAAGCCGCCGAGCTCAGAATCAAGGAAGTCCGATCCGATTCATATCCACTAGAGCCCCGGCCCCGAGATGGGACCGTGGCGAGTGGCGGACTTCGCAGTCCACCACCCGTACCGGGGGCTACGGCGGCAGACGGTGCTCGTGAGCGACACGCCTGCGCCCCACCCTCCTCCGGCGCATCGGTAGAGCGGCTCCGTCCTCCTCCCTGAGCCTCTCCGCCGCCTCCTTCTGCGACATCACGACCTCGCAGAAGGAACGCACCGCACCCCACGCCTCTTCGCTCGAGACCATGGCCTTGACGACGGCCGCGAGCGAGAGGTCCGACCCGATGGAAGCCACGAGTGTAGCACGCGGCTCCGCCCAATGCGGGCACGAAGCCAGCGTGTGCTGAGCCGTATCCTCGGCGCAGCCGCACTCGTGGCACATCATCGTGGGCTCACGACCCGCCACCCTAAACAGATACCTCCCGAAGCATCCGTGCCCCGAAAGAATCTGCGTCAGGTGGAAGGTCATCACCCCGTGCCTTCGACCGACCCAGTCCGAAAGGATGGGACCGATCGCCAGGGCAGTCGATTTACCAGCGCCGGGCACTCTGAGCCTCTCTCGCCATGTGACGAGCAGCTCCTCCTGCGCCCTGCGCCTCCAATCAGATTCCCCACCCTCCCCCCGAAGACGGGCGTGCCTCCTCCGTCGATACGCCTCCGCCAGCGTCAAAGCGTCCAGGTCCCACGGTGGGGTCCCAGCCAGAGCGCAGGCCGCCTCGCACGAGATGGTGCGATACCCTCGGATCACCCTGACAGCCATGACCCTCTGCGCTC
Organism: Melinaea marsaeus rileyi; assembly: GCA_918358865.1. NCBI lineage: Eukaryota > Metazoa > Arthropoda > Insecta > Lepidoptera > Nymphalidae > Melinaea > Melinaea marsaeus. The sequence continues at coordinate 82,413 of OU911090.1, forward strand.
TGCACAAGAGGGCCCGGTTGCGGGAGTCGAGACTATCGGCCCATATTGGTGCCCCGTAGAGCGCCATGGACTTTACCACCCCGGAGTACAGACGCCGGCAGCTCAGGCTCGGTCCCCCGACATTTGGGAGGACGCGACACAGCGCTCCGGCTGCCCTAACTAGCTTCGGCGCTAGGCGCCGAAAGTGCTCTTCGAAGCTCCATCGACTGTCGAGGACGAGTCCAAGGTACTCCAAGGAACGCCCGACGGCGATGGAAACTCCTCCGACCACCACACTCGACCCGGCAGGAGGTGCGTTCCGCGGCCCGTGAAAACACACGGCGACGGATTTGTGCAATGAAACCTCCAGCCCCAACCTTCTAATGCGCGCCACTACCTGCGCGACCCCAGCCGTCGCCAGAACACTGGCCTCCCGGTAGCTGACGCCGCGTGCCGTTACGGGAGTGTCGTCGGCGTAACAAGTTACTTCGACACCCCGTAAGTTGGCACCGCGCAGCACCCAGTCGTAGCCGATGTTCCACAGGAGAGGTCCGAGAACCGACCCCTGGGGAACACCGCACGACACCTCCCTACGAATCCAGCCGTCGCCAGACGGGTAGCAGACGGCGCGGTCGCAGAGGTAATCCGCTACGACGCGACGCAAGTACCCGGGCACGGCGTGGAACCTCAACGCCTCCAAAATGGTCGCCCAGGGAAGGGTGTTGAACGCGTTGGCGATATCGAGAGACACCGCCAACACCACCCCGCCCCGAGACACCGAGGCCTCCGCCAGGGCCCTCACCCGACCGACAGCGTCGAGGGTGGACCTGCCCTTGCGGAAGCCAAATTGATGGTCGCTGAGATCCCGACCGGACTCCCCCAAGTGCTTGACGAGGCGAGCGGATAAAACCCGCTCAAAGAGCTTACCCGCCTCGTCGAGAAGCACTATCGGTCGATATGCCGATGGCTCGGCAACCGGCCGCCCCTCCTTGCGCAACAGCACCAGTTTCCCACCCTTCCACGTCCGCGGGAACCGGCCCTGCCGCAAACAAGCGTTGAAGAGGCGCAGCACTAGAGGCTCTAAATCCCCTAGGACCAAGGCCCAGGCGCGCCCGGGGATGCCGTCGGGTCCCGGCGCAGTGTTCTTCGACCGAAGCCGAAGCACTGCAGCCCCCAACTCACCCCCGGAGACATCCCGTGCTGCGTCCCAACGCTCCTCCTCTACCTCCACAGTCGCCGGCGCCATACGAGGTACCCGATGGTCGGTACCTCGAGGGAACAATGCCGTGACTACGGACTCCAGCAACGCCGGCTGGAGAGTCTTGGTCAGCGGAGGGGCCCACGGTCGAAGCTTTCGCCTCACCATCTTGTACGGCCTCCCCCACGGGTCCCTGTCCAGGGACTCCACCATCTCCGCTTCGGCCAGGTCTTTGGCTTTGGCGATGGCCGCTACGAAAGCCAGCACTGCCTCCCGATATCGAGTATAGTGCTGACTCTCAAGCTCTTGGTCTCGTCGCCGCCGCCTCCGACATCTGGTGTACTGGCGCCTGAGAGCGACGCAGGTCTCTCGGAGCCGCGATAGCTCCTCAGACCACCAGTACACGCCGCGCCTCGGAGTCGCGGAGTGTACGCGGGGCATCGCCGCATCGCAGATGTGCGACATGGTCTGGCCCAGACGCGCAGCTTCCGCCTCTACGTTCACAGCGCCTTCCGGCGCTCCTACCCAGGCTTGGACCAGGGCAGCCTCCGCCAGCACCTCCCTGTCCAGACGCTTCAGAGCCCATCGCGGGCCCTCCTCGCGCGAGGGTCGACTCGGGGCACTCGGCGGGGCGGGGAGTGCGGAGACGTCGAACCTCACGTAGCGGTGGTCCGACAACGTCTCCACATCCTCCATCACCCGCCAGCCTCGGATACGGCGCGCCAGGGTGGGATCGGCGAACGTAATGTCGACGATCGAACCACCCTGTTGCCGCACGCACGTATGTACCGACCCGCGGTTCAGGACGACAAGACCGGACGCGACTACCCAGTCTTCGAGGACCTCTCCACGTGCGTCCGTGGCCGGGCAACCCCAAGCCATGGATTTGGCATTGAGGTCCCCGACCACGAGGACCCGACCGGGGCCACTCCTCCCGACGAGGGCGCCCACTTCGACCAGAAACTGTTCGAAGTCGGCGACACTGCGATTCGGAGAGAAGTAGACTCCGATCAGTGTCACGTTTCCGACGAGAGCCGAGACGTAGCCTCGACCCTTCGTCACTCCTCCGAAGACCGGGGATCCGGCCGCTGTCCGGGTCCCGATCGCCACCACACCGTCTCTGTCGCCGGCCCAGTCGTCCCCCGAAAGGACGTAGTAGGGCTCGGCGACCACGACGACGTTTATCAACCACTCCGCCATGCTTTGGAACAATAGGTCCTGAGCCCTAGCGCAGTGGTTGATATTCGCCTGTAGAATCCGCATGGCCATCTTATTCGATGACCATGGGATCCTCTACGGGCCTGGAAGGCTGCTTTGAGGCCCTAGGACCCCTGCCAGCCTTGCCCGGCTTCCTACCCTTCGGGGCGGGGACGCACGCCTTGGTCCCCACCCGATGCTTGGCCGGTCTGCCGGCCGCTGCGCACGTGACGCAATGCGGCTCGGCAGAGCACTCCTGGGCCTTGTGCCCGGGTTTTCCGCACCGATAGCAGAGGTCGCTTCTGTCGACCTCCGCAGTGCACTTGGCCCTGACGTGCCCCATCTCCAGGCACCGGAAGCACCTGAGGGGCCGATCGTCCAAGACGCGGACCTGCGCCGACACCCATCCGACGAGGAGTCTACCGCCGCCGGACACCTTCTTGGCCGCCGCGACCGGGCAACGAACCCACGCAGCACCGAGGCCACCGGCGCCGACGGTGACAGCCCCGCACCGGACTTCGTCGACGTCGCACCCACCAACCCTAGCGACGGCCGTAGCCACGTCGACGCTGGACACGGAGTCGTCCAGTCCCGAAATGCGCATTTCTGCGCACTTCGTGGGTCTAGAGACCCTGACCTGCCCTACGGGCAGTGACTCTCTCAGCTTGTTAGCGAGAGAGTCCGCCATACCCCCGGTATTCGCTCCGGGCAGTTCCAGGATGCGGCCACCAGTGACCGCCTTCCTAAACCTTAGGTCGCTTATACCCAGGTCGGCCAGGTTGACCTTCTGCTTCGCCTCCGCCAAGACCTGGGCGTAAGTCACGCCATTGGCCTCGGCTTCGGGATGCAGAGTCAATACCACAGCCGTGGATCGTTCTGCCCGGAGCTTTCTTTTGGGAGCGGTCCCTGGCTTCTGCGACTGCGGTTTCGACCGCGATGCAGAAGGTCCAGCAGGGCCCTTACCCTGTCCCTTCTTGTGTGGCTTTGCCGCTTTTGGCTTCGCCTGAGGCTCGGTAGCCTTCGGCTTAGCCTGCGGCTGAGCCGCTTTTGGCTTCGCCTGCGGCTGAGCCGCTTTTGGCTTCGCCTTCGCCCCCTTCGACTTTTTCTGCGCCGATCCGCTGGGGCCCGCAGAGGGTGGGGCGGCGGTCTTAGCAGACTCAGTGGTCTGCACCGCCTCCCGCCTCTTGTCGGCCGCCAGCGGAGGCCGAAGCCTCGTCTCCGGGAGAAGCCGGTCCTCTATGGAGGCCAGTCGGGCGTTCACCATGGTCCCCACCTGGGACATGACCGCCCGACAGATCTCCTCCAGCGAGGTTGTCTGAGGCTGCGTTGCAGGGGTCGCAGCCTCCGTCGATCCGGTGGGAGAGGGCGCCGGACAACCCTGCTTCCGTGCCTTCTCCATGTCTCCTCTTAATGTGGACATCTCCTTGCGGAGAGTGTCCATCTCGGCTTGCAGGCGAGCATTGTCCGTCTGCAGCCGCCGCGTCTCTTCGGTGAGAGTCCGCGATCCCAGGACTTCCACGGCCTCGGCTATTGAAGCCACCGCGTCCTTAAGCTCGCGGACTATGGTCCCCTTGAGGTTTTTCGACTTTGTGGCTATTTTCGCAATAATAGCCAAGTCCTCTACGACCTGCTGCTTGCTCAGGGCCGTGGACCTATTGCTGGGTCCGACGCCCGACTCCGATACCTGCCCCGAGGTCGACGCTAGTTGAGCGGCTCGCTGTTCCCGCCTCTTGCGAGTGACCGCGACGCTCTTCTCTAGGTCTTCCTCTACCAACGCCTTGAACTCTTCCCGCTTTGCAGCGAGAAGCGCTCTTTTGGCATCGGCCAAACCTACGTACTCCCCCGTCGTCGGGGGCCTCCCTCGGCCTCTTGTCGCAGACGCAGACCGCTCCGAATCCTCGTCGTCGGACAGCTCCAACTCGGGGTTCGGGCGTCGCCTCTTGCGCCAAAGTTTCCCGCCCGTAGCGGGGCTTTGGGACCGTCCAGTGGCGAAACTGCAGTCGGAGTCCATGTCCTCGTCCTGCCGCCCCGTACTGGACTCCCTACTAATGACGCTCCTCGTCATCCGCCTCTCCTTAATCTCTCCCCTCCTCGTCCTCCTCTCCTCTCCCTCAACGTCGTTTGTGTGTTTAAGATTTTCCATAACAAATCCCACGAGTAGTGAGGAACTAAAATGTCAGCCCCGGCAGAGCCTCTTGCCCGGGTAACCCTAATACACCTGGAAGGTCGGGTGGTATTCCAGGGTTGTGCGCTAGCGGCTGATGAACTCCCCAGCCTCTCTTTCGAGCACCCCGACGTCACGCAACGAAACGCCGAGAATTGAGGATTTTTTATAGAGGTTTACTCCTCCCGGTCCGGCCAATTAAGGCAAGACCCTCGCTCCCCTGCAGGCTGCTTCACATGACAGCCACACCTACAGAAGTTTACGACTCGACGGTGGCAAAAATGCCTGTCCGGCTGCACAGTCAAGTACCCACCGGACTCGCCGACCGACCGGCAACAGGGCCACCGCTAACGGCGGCCACTGATCCGGACATGCCCTCGACCATTCGCCACTGGCATCGGGTCCGGGCCAAAACGTCCCTATAACTAAAACTAGCTACGGTACTACAACTACTACTAGCTACCGCTAACTACTTCTAGCTAACTATCTACTTCTAGCTAACTACTTCTAGCTACCTAACTACTAAAGCCACAAACTAGACTACCTATGGCCTCCGCATTCGAGCAAGTTGGATAATCCAAACAGGGCTCACTGCGGGTCAGCCGGGCCAACACTAGAAGCAAGCTTAAGCACCCCTACTAACTAGTACTACTACTATGCCAAGCCTCTAACTAGACTACCTATGGCCGCTCGCCCGGAAGCGAAGGACCGGGCCTAAAACTAGTGAAGCATGGGCAGCAGCACTACGCCCCAAACCTACAACCCTCGAGAGCAGCGCAAGCACCACCCTCAAGAGACGGGACCCCGCATCCCGATACCCCGAGACCGAGCGCCGAAACACTCACTAAGGGGTACCGGGCCCCCCCGACCAGCCAGGAGCAATCACTCAAGGTCTGGCCTCCCATCGACTGCCCCAGAAGGAGGCAGCCGAAAACACCTCCCCACGCTAGCCAAGAACCTCCGTTCTGATCGCCATGGACACGAAGACCATGAAAACCAGACCAAGGCACCTTGGTAGCGTTTCGTCAGCTATGTTCCTCATAGCTGACCCCCGCGCTGGACATTAGCAGACGGCTAACGCGATCCCGAGAGACCGCATTAACCGTCCCCCAGGGAGCACCGGCCCGTACCACTTCCAATCCCGCCGGACGAATCCGGACAACATTGGTAGCGGACGGGCACACGAGGAGGTTTCCAGCATGGCTCCCCAACCTAACCTAACCTAACCTAACCTTTTTTTTTTTTTTTTTTTTTACGTGGGGAAATCCAGAAACGGATACCCTGCCGCCTCGGGGGAGACGACCTGGTTATGCCGGGCTCTAACCGGCTAAAACCCCACGGTGTCCTTCTCGTCGCCATATTGCCGGGGTCACGGGAACATCCAGTTGGCAATCGTCCGCGACCCGGCGACGAGGCGGTCTCATCAGACCCCGACTCTTTTAAGGTGAAGGAACTGAGGATTTCCCTTCACGGTACCTCAGTTTTGAGTGGCGCGTAAAGACACGCACGCACCTACTCGGGCTAGTTTGTGGGTGGTGAATTCCCCCGAATGCATCACCCCTAGCTGGTGTTAAGGTGGTAGGTGGCGAATGTGTGCCTCCCTACGACGACCCAATCTTCTGCGTCGGATAGTCAACGAGGTGGTAAGCTCCCTTTCTCGTTCCGCATCTTCTTTCTTGAGCATTACTTGTTCGCAGAAAACTTTGACAGCGTCCCACGACCCACTGTTTTCGGTCATCTTGCTAACCACAGTAGGTAGTGATAGATCCTGTCCTATCGCTGCTCTGAGAACGGTTCTCTCATCTTCCCAAGCCGGACATTCCTCTAAAGCGTGCTGGGCCGTTTCAAGGAGGCAATTGTCACAATGGTGACAGACGGCTGTAGGTTCTCTCCCAGCAACTCGACGCAGGTACTCCCCGAAACATCCATGTCCCGTGAGCACCTGCGTCAACCGGAAGCTTAGCGCACCGAAACGTCGTTGCAGCCACTGGCGTAAGACTGGGGTAACTGCGTCAATCGTCCTTTTTCCAGCAGTAGACTCCGTTAATTTTATCTCCCACGCTGCGTAAGCGTGACCCATTACGGTTCGCCTCATCCTCTCCCGTACTCCTGGACGGAGGCCCGAGACGGACGCCTCCCCACGAAGATTATACATCGTCGTGAGGGCTATCGCGTAAAGGTCCCAGGGCAAGGATCCGGCCAGGATACAGGCGGCCTCATATGAGACGGTGCGGTAACCACGAATCAACCTGATCGCCATCGCTCTCTGCGGTTTGCGCAAGAGAGCGATATTCCGGCTATTCAGGGACTCGGACCACACCGGAGCTCCATATAAGGCCATGGACCTTACGACCCCAGCATAGAGCTGTCTGCTTAGTGCGTTGGGTCCGCCTAAATTGGGCAGCAACCATCCCAAAGCTGTTGTGGTACGCAGTAATTTTGGGATTAATCGCTCAAAGTGGGCGGTAAACTTCCATTTGCTATCGAGGACGAGGCCGAGATATCTCATCGTCGACCCGATGCAAATGCGAGTACCGTCCACTGTGATGCCCAGCTCTGAAGATGGCGCATTCCGAGGCCCATGGAAACATAGAGCCTCGGACTTATTAAGGGCTACCTCGAGGCCAAGGCGACGGATACGCCCTACCACATGCTCCACACCAACCGTGGCAAGAATTACGGCCCTCCTGGGAGTTTTGGCCCGAGCAGTCACAAGGGTGTCATCGGCGTAACAGGTGATACTGATACCAGGGATGTTACCACCGCGCAAGACCCAGTCGTATCCAATGTTCCACAAGAGTGGTCCCAGGACGGACCCCTGTGGAACACCACAAGTCATAACTCGCTTCCGCCAGCCCCTTTGTACCGGGTATATGACGGAGCGGTCGGAGAGGTATGCAGCGACAATGCGACGGAGATAAGAAGGTACCCGATGATACCTTAGCGCCTCTCTGATGCAGCTCCAAGGCAAGGTATTAAATGCATTGGCTATGTCGAGGGATATCGCCAAGACGACCTCACCGCGGTTCACGGCTTCCTGAGCAGCGGTTTTTACGCGGAGAATTGCGTCCACCGTCGACTTTCCAGATCGGAATCCGAACTGGTTGTCAGACAGGTTAGGACCGGTAATTTGGAGGTGGCTTGCGATTCTAGCGGCAAGTATCCGCTCAAACAGCTTTCCCGCTTCGTCCAGCAGAACAATAGGTCGGTAAGAAGAAAATGAGTCCGGAGAACGTCCCACCTTGCTGAGGAGCACTAGACGGCCTGTTTTCCACTGCTGTGGAAACTGCGACTGCAACAGGCACGCGTCCAAAAGACTTCTCAACCGTGGTCCGAGCTCACTTAGAGCAAGCCCTAGTACCCGACCTGGAATTCCATCGGGACCGGGAGCGGTGTTCTTGGCTTTTAGCCTTCTCACCGCTGCACCTAATTCCATTTCAGTCACAAGGGGTATTTCGGGCTCCTCCGTCACATCCCTGCAAGTAGCCATTGACGGTGGAGAGTATTCATTCCTACAAGGAAATAGTGAAGCAACAACTTGGTCTGCTAGCTCGGGATGGAGAGTCTGTGTAAGTGGGGGGGACCAGGAGCGAAGTTTACCTCTTACCATCAAGTACGGCCGCCCCCATGGATCTCTGTTTACAGAGTCTAACATCTCCCTTCTAGCATCTTCTTTCGCGCGTGAGATGCAGATCTTAAGCGCATCTTTTGAGGCAGTGTATGAAGAATACAGTTCAGCTTCAAGATCATGGTTCCTTCGCCTCCTTCTGCGACTACGAGTGTATTGTCGTCTCGCAAACACGCATGCTGCACGAAGCTGCGATATCTCCAAAGACCACCAATACACTCGTTTTAAGGGAGGTTTCAGCCTGGCTCGGGGCATCGACGCATCGCAAACGCATGTCATCGCGCCGCGAAACCAGTTCGCTTCCTCCTCTACCTCGATTGTTCCTTCGGGCATGGTAACCCAGGTTTGGATCACTGACGCCTCCAGAAGCATGTCCTTATCTAGTTTCTTTATCTGCCACCTTGGGCTATCCTCGTTGGAAGAGCGTGTGGGATCATGTTGTCTGCCAGAGGGGGAGAGAACCTCGAACCGGATATATCTGTGGTCCGATAAGGTTTCCACATCCTCGAGGACTCTCCAGCGGCTCACACGACTTGCTAATGCAGGACTTGCGAATGACACATCGACGATAGATCCGCCCTGCAGCCGCACACACGTGTGTACAGACCCTCTATTCAGAACAACCAGCCCAGCGCTCGGTAGCCATTCTTCTAGTAGTTCTCCACGGGCGTCTGTCGCCGAAGATCCCCAGACCGTTGACTTGGCGTTTAAGTCACCAACCACTAATACGGGGCATGGAAGAAACTGCCCTATAATAGCTGTGATTTCTGTCATAAACGCTTCGAATTCTGCAAGAGTTTTGTTGGGTGAGAAATAAGTACCAACCACTAGAATATCATCCAGCACAGCTGCTACACATCCTCTTCTCTTAATGACTCTTGCAGGATTGAGTACACAATTCCCACCAGATGTAACAATTGCTACTAGGTCATCCTTATCACTAACCCAGTTTGGTCTGGCTGGAATAAAATAGGGCTCCGTTATAACAGCTACCTGTATCATCCACTCTGCCAAGCTCTGGAGAAGCAAGTCCTGAGCTCTGGCACAGTGATTGATATTGGCTTGCAGGAAAGAGAACTTAGCCATTATCTGTTCGTGTTGTTACCAGCTCTTTCCCTGACCTCGCGCTAGGTGATGTGGGCCTTTGAGACTGGGCATTAGCCGCGCGTCTTATCGACATAACGTTTCTCACGTTCTTGTCGGAACAGGGTTTGCTGCCCACGGTGTGATTGGCAGGTCTATTGCAACTAGCACAAAGTATGCAATGCGGTGCTGCAGAGCAGTTGCTTGCCTTGTGGCCAGGTTTCGAGCACCGAAAGCATAACCCGCTGCGATCTATTGGAGCAGTGCAACTTTCTCTCAGGTGCCCTTCCTCAAGACACCGCCAACAACGTCTGGATCTTGTTGCGAGCAGTTTTACTCTTGCAGACACCCATCCAATTAAAATCCGACTTCTACTAACAATTTCTCGGGCTGCAACAACCGGACACCGTACCCAGATTGTATATAGGCCTTTGAAATCCTTTCGTATTTCTCCGCCTGTGATATGATTTTCGGGGCAGCCGCCAACGCGGGAAATGGCCGCAACAACTTCTTCTTTAGTGACGGAGTCGTCCAGCTCAGAAATACGCACTTCTGCGCATTTCCTGACCCTGGACACTCGAACGTCATCCTTGTTAAGAATGTTGCAGAGTCGCTTCGCCATCTCGTCGGCTTTATCGCTGCTGGCGGCACCGGAGATTTCTAACATCCTTGCTCCCGTGGCGGTCTTTCTGACACGGATGGCGGTGAGTCCTAGTCCAGAGAGATCCGTTTCCTTTGCTTTGCGAAGAATGCTCGCATAGGACTCTCCTCTTTCTTCAGCTCCCGGCTGCAAGGCGATGACTATGGCGGCAGATCGCGGTGGCCGCAGTTGAGTCGGTTTTTTCTTCTTCACCTTGTCATCTCTCCTGCCTCGTGTTCCAGCCGATTTCTGAAACCTTCTTTTCCGCTTCGTGACCTTAACCCAGCCTTCATCAACTCCTTCAGTAGCGTTAGGCACTCGATCAGGTTTTGTCTGCGGTTGTTTCGGGTTCTTTTTAGGTTTCCCTTTAGCTTTCCCCTTGTTTTTGCCTTTTCCAGTGTTTGGGTCCTGGTATGGATTCAGTGACATAGGCGATTGCTCTAGAGCTACTGAACCTGGCGGTTCCATAGGAGCCTCAAGACTTAGTGGCAGGCCAATACGCTTTCCTGAGACAAGCTTTTCCTCTAACGCCTCTAATCTTGCATTCACTATGGTTCCGACTTGGACCATAATGGAGTTCGAAAGTTGCTCAACATCAATATTGTGGTTAGCTCGGACTTGACCATTTCCTTGTTTCTGAGACTTGGCTGTCATCTCCTTAACAGCACGGAGCTGGGCAACTTCCTCTTTCAGTTCCGATAACTCGGACTGCAGCCGCACATTTGCCTCCTGCAAATGACGCATCTCCTCGGTGGAGTTCTTTTCAGAAAGACCCTCTACACAGGCCCTAATAGACGACGCCGCGTCTTTCAAAGCTTTTTGAAATGTTCCTTTTAGATTTTTAGATCTCGTTGCTATACTGCAGACGAGATCTAGCTGCTCTTCTGCCTTTTTCTTCAGGTCAAAAATTGCCTCCACCTCACAAGAAATTCTTTGAGCGCGTTTCGTCTGAAGACGCCCTCGGATACGTTCTTGAAGCTCTCTTTCAGCCTCAATCTCTAACTCCCTCCTTTGGAGTCTGAGGTAATCCTCCTTGGCCTTCTTAAGGCCAACATATTGGCCTGTTGTAGGAGGACGACCTCTCCCTCTCTTCGGTGTCACGAGCTTCTTAACTGTGCACACCTCATCTCTGCTCGAACGCTCGTCCGAGCTGGAACGGCTAATCTCTTTAGAGCAGGGCCGCGTTTTTGAGCATGATAACGGTGTCGGGGACTCCCTTGAACCAGCCGTTATCATGCTAGTGTCTGAGTGATCAGACTCTGCTGACGTAGTTTGGTGGTCTTTTCCCCCCCCAGAATACGAGGGGAAGACGGAGGCCGAAGCGTCCGTGAGGGATTGCCCGGCTGTTGAGCAGCCGGAACCCTCCTGGGGTAATTTCTTTTTAAGATTCACCATCATGTTTACCCTTTTTAGGGGTGAGGTCCCCGGAGGACGCCCTAACCATTACCCAACCCCTCGGCAGGCGTCAAACCTTAGGGTTGACATAAAACAAATACACCCACTACTCCTAACACAATAACAAGACACTCTCAATACGAACAACATTGACAAAGGAACAAACGCAACAAAGACAAAACAACACATCCCCCCAATTTGTCAGCTATGTACCGGGCATGAACCCCATAGCCGACCCCCGCGCTGGACATTAGCAGACGGCTAACGCGATCCCGAAAGACCGCGTTAACCGTCCCCCAGGGAGCACCGGCCCGTACCGCTTCCAATCCCGCCGGACAAATCCGGACAGCATTGGTAGCGGACGGGCACACGAGGAGGTTTCCAGCATGGCTCCCCAACCTAACCTTTTTTTTTTTTTTTTTTTTTTTTACGTGGGGAAATCCAGGACGGATACCCTGCCGCCTCGGGGGAGGTGACCTGGTTATGCCGGGCTCTAACCGGCTAAAACCCCACGGTGTCCCTCTCGTCGCCATATGCCGGGGTCACGGGAACATCCAGACTGGCAATCTTCCGCGACCCGGCGACGATGCGGTCTCGTCAGACCCATGCTCGTTAGGGGTGGAGGACAGATGGTCGTCCTTCCACACTCCTCGGATCAGAGTGGCGTGCAGGAACACGCCCACGCCTACTCGGGCTAGATTTGGAGGACTGATGGACCCCCCCGAATCCACCAGCCACTAGCTGATGTTAAGGAGGAAGATGGCGGATGAATGCCTCCCTCCTCCGGCCTCTTTTGCGACGGCGCATATCGAGTGAGCTAATTGCCTCCCTCGCTCTCTCTGCGTCTTCTTTTTCGCGCATGACCTCTTCGCAAAATTGTTGGACGGCTATCCAAGATCTCTTGCTCTGGATCATATTTCGAACAACAGATGTCAGGGAAAGGTCATGTCCCATAACCGCCTTAAGAACTGTCCTCTTTTCTGCCCAGGCCGGACATGTCTCCAACGTGTGTTGGGCTGTATCGACGAGGCAGCTGTCGCAATGGTGACAAATAGTTGTCGGCTCTCTACACGCGATTCGGCATAAGTATTTTCCGAAACAGCCGTGGTCTGTGAGGATCTGCGTCAATCGGAATGATAAGGCACCATGACGTCTAGTTAACCATTGTCGGAAGACTGGTCTTACTGCATCGATTGTTCGGACGCCTGCGCTAGGCTCTGCCAATCTCTCCTCCCAGGTTACGATAGCACTTCGCAGAATTCTTCTCCGTATCTTGTCACTTGCAGTTATCCAATGGGCTTCGGTTTGCGCCTCCCCACGCCGGAGATAAACCTTCGTGAGGGCTCTCGCATCCAAATCCCATGGCAACGACCCGGCCAAAACGCAAGAGGCCTCATAGGAGACAGTGCGGTAACCACGAATCAACCTGATCGCCATTGCTCTTTGCGGCTTACGCAAAAGAGCAATAGTCCGGCTATTCAGGGATTCGGACCACACTGGAGCTCCATACAAGGCCATAGACCTTACGACCCCGATATAGAGACGTCTGCTTAACTCGTTGGGTCCTCCTAGATTTGGCAGTAACCCACCAAGCGCCTTCGATGCAGTAAGTAATCGTGGCATAAGTCGCTCAAAGTGAGCGATAAACGTCCATCTGCTGTCGAGGGTGAGGCCGAGATATTTCATCGTTGACTGGATGCAGATGGGGGTACCGCCCACGGTAATAGTTGCGTCTGATGTGGGTGAGTTCCGAGGCCCATGAAAACAGATAGCTTCGGACTTACTAAGGGCCACCTGTAGGCCAAGACGGCGAATGCGCGAGACCACGTGCTCCACTCCGACGGCAGCAAGGATTGCGGCTTGCCTTGGGGTATCGGCACGGGCTGTCACCAAGGTATCGTCGGCATAGCAGGTGATGTCGATACCCCTTATGTTTCCTCCACGTAATACCCAATCATATCCTATGTTCCACAGGAGGGGTCCTAGAACCGACCCCTGTGGAACTCCGCAAGTCATCTCTCGCCTTTTCCAACCATCTTGCGTAGGATACGAAACAAAGCGATCAGACAAGTAGGCACTAACTATACCGCATAGGTAGGGTGGTAAACGGTGATACCGGAGCGCCTCTTTAATGCAGCACCAGGGCAAGCTATTAAACGCGTTGGCGATGTCTAGGGACACCGCCAGCACCACCTGTCTTCGCTCAACTGCCTCCTGAGCAGCGGACTTAACGCGTAGGATTGCATCAACCGTCGATCGCCCACGACGGAATCCGAATTGGTTCTCTGCCAGATCCGGGCCAATGGTTTGGAGGTGACTAACAATCCTAGCGGCGATTATGCGCTCAAACACTTTACCCGCCTCATCAAGCAAAACAATTGGACGGTAGGCTGAAGGTGAGTCAGCTGGACGCCCGTCCTTATGGAGGAGTACAAGGCGGCCTGTCTTCCACTGTTGTGGAAACTGGGAGTGCGACAGGCACGCATCTAGGATTCTCCTCAGTCTTGGCTCAAATTCGCGCAGGACTAGTCCTAATACCCGTCCGGGTATGCCGTCGGGGCCGGGAGCAGTATTCTTGGCCTTGAGCCTATCCACCGCTAAACCGAACTCCTCTACGGTCACCCCGGGTATGTCTGACTCCATAGTAAATGCACTAGAAGATGCCATCCGTGGTGGAAAGAACTCCTCTCTAGACGGAAACAGTTCCGCCACTACACGGCCGGTGAACTCAGATGGAAGAGTATGAGTTAATGGGGGTGCTTGGGGCCGCAGTTTCCCTATCACCATCCTATAAGGCCGCCCCCAAGGATCTCGGTTGACGGATTCCAACATTTCTTCTCTAGCAGCATCCTTTGCTCGCGATATGCTGGTCTTAAGAGCACATTTGGCTGAGACGTAGAAGGAATACAATTGAGCCTCTAGTACTGGATTTTTACGTCTTCTTCTGCGGCAGCGAGTGTATTGGCGTCTCGCTGATACGCAGTTGGTGCGGAGCTGCGTGATTTCCGCTGACCACCAATACACCTGTTTTATGGAGGGTTTGCGATTTGACCGGGGCATTGACGCGTCACAAATGCGTGTCATAGAACCACGGAATCGGTCCACTTCGTCCTCAATCACAATGGGTCCTTCAGGGATGGGCACCCAGTTTTCGACCAGTGTCGCCTCTTCGACCATCTCTTTGTCCAGACGCTTCAACTGCCATCGTGGGCCTTCCCTGTTTGGCAAGCTGGTATTATGAAGGTGGATACCCGAGGAGGAGAGAACCTCGAACCGGATATAGCGATGATCAGATAGAGTTTCGACATCCTCGAGGACTCTCCAACCTCGGACTCGGTTTGCAATAGTTGGACTGGCAAAACAGACATCAATTACGGAACCACCTTGAGCGCGAACACATGTAGGAACTGATCCCTTGTTGAGGATGACTAACCCTACACTGAGTAACCATTCCTCCAGTACATCCCCGCGAGCAGAAGTCGAAGATGAGCCCCAGGTAGTAGATTTGGCGTTAAAATCACCTACTACTAACGCGTTGCAAGGGAGGAATTGGCCTATTGTTAATCCAATTTCTGTCAGAAATGCTTCGAATTCGGACAAGGCTTTGTTAGGGGAGAAATAAGCGCCGAGGATAACAGTGTTATCCTCTAAAAGTACTGCGACCCAACCTCGTCCCTTGACCACTCTGTTGGAGATGAAAGAAGAGCCCCTGCAGGGAGCTAAGATCGCCACCAGGCCATCCTGATCACCAACCCAGTTGTTACGGGTGGGGATGTAATAAGGTTCGGCAACCACCGCCAATCCGATTGACCACTCCGTCAGGCTTTGAATAAGCAGGTCTTGTGCTCTGGCGCAGTGATTTACGTTACTGTACAAAAAATTTAGTTTAGCCATTATTGGGAAACAATGGGCATAACCTCGTCCACTGATGGCAGGGGCCGACTTTTGGCATGAGTTGCGTTTTGTCCTCTGCGTAGTTTGCTCAGATGATCAGAACAAGATTTGCTCCCAATCCTGTGATCCGATGGCTTTTTATTGTCAGCACAAAGCACGCAATGAGGCGCCCTCAGACACACAATCGCTTTATGTCCCGGCAGGCCGCATCGAAAGCAAAGACTGCTGCGATCGGTCTCCGATTTGCAGAAGTCCTTGACATGTCCCGTTTCTAGACACCGGTAACATCGTCTAGTTCTTGGTTCCAGCAGTTTTGCTCGCGCCGAGACCCACCCGACACGCAGTCGCCTATTTTCTGTTATCTTTTTGGCAGCTGCAACTGGACAGCGTATCCAGATGGTCTGCAGACCACTGTTGTCTATACGCAACTCTCCGGTTCGAATTAAAATCTCCGGGCAACCACCTATTTTGGATATGGCTGATACTACTTCCTCCTTCGTGACGGAGTCATCTAGCTCCGAAATGCGCATTTCAGCGCATTTCGTTACTCTAGTGACTCGAACGTCATTTACATTGAGGGCTGTTTTCAGACGATTTGCCAATTCATCGGCTTTCTTGCTATTGGCTATTCCCGGTATTTCTAAAATCCTTGCCCCTGTGGCAGTTTTCCTGACTCTGAAGGAATTGAGTCCGATTTCGGCAAAGTTTGTTGACTTAGCTTCGCGGAGAACGCTAGCGTAGGAAACTCCCCTATCTGAAGCCCCGGGCTGCAATGTTAGGACTACTGCAGCTGACCGGGGTGGTCGTAAGTTTACCGCCTTCCTTTCTGGCTTCTTCTTTTCGGTTTTACCGCAAGGTTTCTTCTTTTTAGATCGCCGACTGGTAACTTCCACCCACTCCACCTCTCCAGATGTAGGGGCGAGAGGTCGAGAACTAGGTTCAGACCTGTTTTGGGCTGGGCCATCTTTAGCATTAGCTTTCCCTTTTTTCGATCTGCCCTCACGCCTGCTCTGTGAAACTCTTGAATCTATAGGTACGGTAGTCAGAGTATTCTTTTCATGCGATTCAGGATTTATTGGCATGACAGATATTTTCTCCTTCCTGTTATCTTTTGCGGCAAGTATCGGCTTTTCTAGCAGTAATTTTGCTTCAAGTGCTTCCAGGCGCGTGTTCATTATAGTACTCACTTGGACCATGATGGAGTTTGACAGCTGTTCAATATCGATGTTATTACTAAGCGCCGAGGCAACTGGTTCCTTTCTGAGCCTAGGGGAACGTTCACTGTTCGCACGGAGCTGAGCCACCTCCTGCCTTAGTTCCGCCAAATCAGCTTTAAGTTTGGCATTGGCTACTTTAAGTTGTCGCGTCTCCTCCGTAGCATTATTTTCAACGAGGCTATCAATGCAGGCTCTAATGGAAGACGCCGCATCCTTAAGGGCCCGTTGAAATGTGCCCTTAAGGTTTTTTGATTTAGTTGCTATGCTGCAGACCATGTCTAGGTTTTTTATTGCTTCTTGTCGAAGATCGATTGTATCCGCAACATCAACAACTGGTGAAGCAAGCAATCCAAGTGCGTTTCTGTTTTTGTGACGCTCCCGTATCTGCTGCTCCAGATCTCTTTCTGCCTCCAGCTCCATCTCCTGCCTTTGGAGTCTGATGTAGTCCTCCTTAGCCTTTCGCAGGCCCACGTATTGGCCAGTTGTAGGAGGACGACCTCTCCCTCTCTTTGGTGTCATTCTCTTTTTGACGGTGGACACCTCCTCACCGCTTGAGCTCTCATTTGAAGCTGAAAGGCTCCTCTCCTTAGAGCTGGGCCGTTTTTTGGTGCATGATAACGGTGCCGGGGACTCCCTTGACTCAGCCGTTATCATGCTGGAATCTGATTCTTCTGACTGAACAGTAGGGCGTTCTTTTCCCCCCCCAGAATACGAGGGGAAGACGGAAGCGCAAGCATCCGTGAGGGATTGCCCGGCTGCGGTGCAGCCGGAACCCTCCTGGGGTAGTTTCTTTTTAAGATTCGCCTTCATGTTATTCCTTTTTTAAGGGGGTTAGGTCCCCAAAGAGACGCCTTCGCCATTACACAATCCCTCGGCAGGCGTCGGACCTCAGGATTGACATGGAACAAATAGCACCCACGACTCTCAAGACTAGACAAAACACTCTCGAAAACAAGGAAACAAGAGACAAGGACCAAACGAACAAAGACGACACAACATTACCCCCCATTGTCAGCTATGTACCGGGCAAGAACCCCATAGCTGACCCCCGCGCTGGACATTAGCAGACGGCTAACGCGATCCCGAAAGACCGTATTAACCGTCCCCCAGGGAGCACCGGCCCGTACCGCTTCCAATCCCGCCGGACGAATCCGGACAACATTGGTAGCGGACGGGCACACGAGGAGGTTTCCAGCATGGCTCCCCTCCCCAACCTTTTTTTTTTTTTTTTTTTTTTTTTTTTTTTTTTTTTTTTTTTTTTTCGTCTGGAACTCTCATGAGTTCCACCGCATTCCAGGGGAGCGGAAGGCGGTGGGTATGTGAGACTCCTACTCACTAAACCAGACGGTCAACACATCGCCGTATAGAGAGGAGCGCCACGGGAACGCCTAAGCATACATCCGCGTTGCTCCAACGGCAGGCAGCGCCAAGTAGGCGGCCACCACCCCCCCAAATGGAGCGGCGCAAACTGTTGACCGGGATGCGCCCCACTCCGATGGTCGGCTTGATTTTTGGCGAGGAGCTCCCCTGCTCCCCGCCCAAGCCGACCGAGCCAGATCGTTTTGGACGACCTTTATCTCCGAGCCGACGGCAAACCGCCGAGCTCAGAATCAAGGAAGTCCGATCCGACTCATACCCACTAGAGCCCCGGCCCCGAGATGGGACCGTGGCGAGTGGCGGACTTCGCAGCCCACCACCCGTACCGAGGGCTACGGCGGCAGACGGCGCTCGTGAGCGACACGCCTGCGCCCCACCCTCCTCCGGCGCATCGGTAAAGCGGCTCCGTCCTCCTCCCTGAGCCTCTCCGCCGCCTCCTTCTGCGACATCACGACCTCGCAGAAGGAACGCACCGCATCCCACGCCTCTTCGCTCGAGACCATGGACTTGACCACGGCCGGGAGCGAGAGGTCCGACCCGACGGAAGCCACGAGTGTAGCACGCGGCTCCGCCCAGTGCGGGCACGAAGCCAGCGTGTGCTGCGCCGTGTCCTCGGCACAGCCGCACTCGTGGCACATCATCGTGGGCTCACGACCCGCCACCCTAAACAGATACCTCCCGAAGCATCCGTGCCCCGAAAGGATCTGCGTCAGGTGGAAGGTCATCACCCCGTGCCTACGACCGACCCAGTCCGAAAGGATGGGACAGATCGCCAGGGCAGTCGATTTACCAGCGCCGGGCACTCTGAGCCTCTCTAGCCATGTGACGAGCAGCTGCTCCTGCGCCCTGCGCCTCCAATCCGACTCCCCACCCTCCCCCCGAAGACGGGCATCCCTTCTCCGTCGATACGCCTCCGCCAGCGTCAAAGCGTCCAGGTCCCACGGTGGGGTCCCGGCCAGAGCGCAGGCCGCCTCGCACGAGATGGTGCGATACCCCCGGATCACCCTGACAGCCATGACCCTCTGCGCTCTGCACAAGAGGGCCCGGTTGCGGGAGTCGAGGCTATCGGCCCATATTGGTGCCCCGTAGAGCGCCATGGACTTTACCACCCCGGTGTACAGACGCCGGCAGCTCAGGCTCGGTCCCCCGACATTTGGGAGGACGCGACACATCGCTCCGGCTGCCCTAACTAGCTTCGGCGCTAGGCGCCGAAAGTGCTCGTCGAAGCTCCATCGACTGTCGAGGACGAGTCCAAGGTACTCCAAGGAACGCCCGACGGCGATGGAAACTCCTCCGACCACCACACTCGACCCGGCAGGAGGTGCGTTCCGCGGCCCGTGAAAACACACGGCGACGGATTTGTGCAATGCAACCTCCAGCCCCAACCTTCTAATGCGCGCCACTACCTGCGCGACCCCAGCCGTTGCCAGAATGCTGGCCTCCCGGTAGCTGTCGCCGCGTGCCGTTACGAGAGTGTCGTCGGCGTAACAGGTTACTTCGACACCCCGTAAGTTGGCACCGCGCAGCACCCAGTCGTAGCCGATGTTCCACAGGAGAGGTCCGAGAACCGACCCCTGAGGAACACCGCACGACACCTCCCTACGAATCCAGCCGTCGCCGGACGGGTAGCAGACGGCGCGGTCGCAGAGGTAATCCGCTACGACGCGACGCAAGTACCCGGGCACGGCGTGGAACCTCAGCGCCTCCAAAATGGTCGCCCAGGGAAGGGTGTTGAACGCGTTGGCGATATCGAGAGACACCGCCAACACCACCCCGCCCCGAGACACCGAGGCCTCCGCCAGGGCCCTCACCCGACCGACAGCGTCGAGGGTGGACCTGCCCTTGCGGAAGCCAAATTGATGGTCGCTGAGATCCCGACCGGACTCCCCCAAGTGCTTGACGAGGCGAGCGGATAAAACCCGCTCAAAGAGCTTACCCGCCTCGTCGAGAAGCACTATCGGTCGATATGCCGATGGCTCGGCAACCGGCCGCCCCTCCTTGCGCAACAGCACCAGTTTCCCACCCTTCCACGTCCGCGGGAACCGGCCCTGCCGCAAACAGGCGTTGAAGAGGCGCAGCACTAGAGGCTCTAAATCCTCTAGGGCCAAGGCCCAGGCGCGCCCGGGGATGCCGTCGGGTCCCGGCGCAGTGTTCTTCGATCGAAGCCGAAGCACTGCAGCCCCCAACTCACCCCCGGAGACATCCCGTGCTGCGTCCCAACGCTCCTCCTCTACCTCCACAGTCGCCGGCGCCATACGAGGTACCCGATGGTCGGTACCTCGAGGGAACAATGCCGTGACTACGGACTCCAGCAACGCCGGCTGGAGAGTCTTGGTCAGCGGAGGGGCCCACGGTCGAAGCTTTCGCCTCACCATCCTGTACGGCCTCCCCCACGGGTCCCTGTCCAGGGACTCCACCATCTCCGCTTCGGCCAGGTCTTTGGCTTTGGCGATGGCCGCTACGAAAGCCAGCACTGCCTCCCTCCCCTCCCCAACCTTTTTTTTTTTTTTTTTTTTTTACGTGGGGAAATCCAGAACGGATACCAGGTCGCCTCGGGGGAGACAACCTGGTTATGCCGGGCTCTAACCGGCTAAAACCCCACGGTGTCCTTCTCGTCGCCATATGCCGGGGTCACGGGAACATCCAGCTGGCAATCGTCCGCGACCCGGCGACGAGGCGGTCTCTTTAGACCCCTTCTCGGTTGGAGTGGAGGACAGATGGTCGTCCTTCCACTGCGCAACGATTGGTCAGAGTAGCGTGAAAGAACACGCCCACGACTACTCGGGCTAGTAGTAGATGGGTGAGGGACTCCCCCGAGTCCACCACCCCCTAGCTAATGTTAGGGAGGGAGTTCACGGATGAAAGCCTCCCTCCTGCGTCCCCTTTTCCGGCGACGGATGTCAAGCGAACTAATTGCTTCACGTACCCTTTCCGCGTTCTCCTTCTGTATCATAACTTGCTCACAGAAGAGGCTAACCGCATCCCAAGAACCCTTGCTCTCAACCATTTTTCTAACCACTGTTGGCAAAGAAAAGTCCGGTCCTATAATGGAAGTTAGCGCCGCTCGCTCCGTATCCCAAGCTGGACAAATTTCTAGCGTGTGCTGAGGAGTGTCAATTGGGCAAAAATCGCAATGGTGACAGACAGCGGTCGGCTCTCTACCTGCCACCCTGTGCAGGTACTCACCGAAACAGCCATGCCCGGTGAGGACCTGCGTAGTTCGGAACGACAGGGAACCGTGGCGTCTCTTCAACCATTGGTGGAACACTGGAAGGACTGCCTCGATAGTCCTTATACCTGCGCTGGGATTTGCAAGCCTTTGTTCCCAAACTGTGTTAAAGTGACGCATAATTTGTCGTCGCATTCTGTCCCCTATCTTTGATCGCAAACCTTGGGCCAGCGCCTCCCCACGTTGATGAAATATCTTCGTGAGGGCTCTCGCTTCGAGGTCCCAAGGTAGTAAATTGGCTAGGAGGCAGGCCGCCTCGTATGAAACCGTGCGGTAGCCACGAATCAACCTGATCGCCATAGCTCTCTGCGGTTTGCGCAAGAGAGCTATATTCCGGCTATTCAGGGATTCGGACCACACTGGCGCTCCATACAAGGCCATCGACTTAACGACCCCCGCGTATAGACGCCTGGTCAGTGCATTGGGCCCTCCCAAATTGGGAAGCAGTCTCCCAAGCGCCGCTGATGCACCCAGCAGTTTCGGGACGAGATGCTCAAAGTGAGCGGTGAACTTCCATCTGCTATCGAGGACGAGACCGAGATATCTCATCGTCGACCCGATGCAGATGCGAGTACCACCCACTATAATGCTGGCAGCTGAGGATGGCAATTTGCGCGTTCTGTAAAAGCAAACGGCTTCCGACTTATTTAAGGCCACCTCCAGACCCAGCCGACGAATACGCTTCACAACGTGCTCCACTCCAATCGTAGCTAAGATGGAAGCTTGACTAGGGTTGTCGGCGCGCACTGTGATTAAGGTGTCATCAGCGTAGCATGTTATGCTAATCCCTCTAATGTTACCACCCCTCAGGACCCAGTCATATCCGATATTCCACAGGAGTGGCCCGAGAACCGACCCCTGTGGAACACCGCATGTCATCTGTCGTGTTTTTGAACCCCCCTGGATCGGATAGGTAACATAACGGCTGGACAGGTAGTCGCCGACAATGCGTCTGAGGTAAAGAGGGACACAGTGGTATTTAAGAGCTTCCCTGATGCAACTCCAGGGTAAACTATTAAAAGCGTTGGCGATGTCAAGAGATACCGCCAAAACAACCTGCCCATTATTTACCGCATTCTCCGCCTCACATTTTACCCGGAGGATAGCATCCACCGTCGATTTACCACGGCGGAAACCAAATTGGTTCTCTGATAAATCCGGACCAGTGATTTGGAGGTGGCTTACTATCCTATCGGCGATAATGCGCTCGAGTAATTTGCCCATCTCGTCGAGCAAGACTATAGGGCGGTAAGCCGAAGGTGATTCAGCTGGACGTCCTTCCTTCTGAAGGAGTACCAGACGGCCTGTCTTCCACTGTCGCGGAAATTGCGATAGTGTTAGGCAGGCATCTAGAAGGCTCCTCAGTCGTTGGTCGAGCTCTTCCAGAGCGAGTCCTAGTACCCGTCCAGGGATTCCGTCAGGGCCGGGAGCAGTATTCTTGGCCCTAAGCCGATCCACTGCTGCGCCGATCTCCCTTTCGGTCACCTTGGGTATTTCGGACTCCTCACTTAACACCGTTGGAGAACACATTTGAGGTGAGGGAAATTCCCCCCTCTGCGGAAATAGCTCTTCCACAACGCGGTCCAACAGCTCGGGTTGGAGTGTTTGTGTTAGTGGGGGAGCCGATGGTCTAAGCTTGCCGCACACCAACCTGTACGGCCGTCCCCATGGATCTCTCTCTGCAGATTCCAACAATTCTGCTCTGGCTGTATCCTTGGAGCGGCTTATAGCCTCCTTGAGCGCATCTTTTGAGGATACATAGTTTGATTGCAATTCCGCCTCGAGATCCAGGTTTCTGCGCTTGCGTCTGCGGCTATGGGTGTACTGGCGTCTCGCTGACACGCAAGCGATGCGTAGCTGCGCGATTTCCGCGGTCCACCAGTAGACCTGCTTGCGGGGAGGATTGAGCTTGGCGCGGGGCATGGACGCATCACATATGTGCGTCATTGCGCCCCGAAACCAATCCGCTTCATTCTCGACTACAATTGGCAGTTCAGGCGCCGGCACCCAGGTTTGTAGAACTGCTGCCTCAATAGCCATGCTCCTATCAAGGTGCTTTAGTTGCCATCTTGGACCGTTCTGGATAACTAACTGGGTTTGTTGGTGTTGGATGAGGGAAGGGGAGAAAACCTCGAACCGGATATATCGGTGATCCGATAGTGTTTCGATATCCTCGAGGACTCTCCAACCTTTGATACAGCTTGCCAATGCGGGACTCGCGAATGAGACGTCCACAATCGTTCCTCCTTGTGACCGCACGCACGTGTTTACCACTCCTCTGTTCATGGTCATCAACCCGGCAGCCGATAGCCACTCTTCCAAAAGTTCGCCTCGAGCGTCCGTAATTGCACATCCCCAGGCTCTAGATTTTGCATTGAGGTCGCCGGCAACTAGAACTTCACAAGGATAGAACTGTTGTATGACGGTTCCAATCTCCGTTACAAATGTTTCAAACTCTGATAAAGGTCGGTTCGGTGAAAAGTATGCACCGATGATGGTGATGTTATTTAACGTGGCCGCAACGAAACCGTTTCCCTTAACAAGTCTTGTAAAAGACAGTGGCGGAGCTGCGAAAATGGCCACTAATCCATCCCGGTCACCAACCCAATTAGTTCTAGACGGGATGAAATAGGGTTCGGATATGATTGCCACCTGTATCGACCACTCTGCCAGGCTCTGGAGAAGTAGGTCCTGAGCTCTGGCACAATGGTTGATATTACTCTGAAGAAAAGGTTGTGGGGACATTATTATTGATCTTCTCTAACCGTCTCTACCCCTGACATCGCTCTTGAGGGTTGGGGCATGTTTTGCCTTAACCTAGAGTTGTTTGGACAGGAACTACTGCCTACCATATGTTCCGCAGGTCGATGGGCATCTGCACAGAGCGCACAGTGAGGTGTTGCCGTACAAGAGCTAGCTTTATGCCCTGGCAAACAACAGCGGTAGCAAAGACCGCTACGATCGACCGCAGAAGTACATGCACCGCTTAGGTGCCCCGTTTCGAAGCAACGGTGACAGCGCCTAACTCTTGCTGCTAAGAGCTTTACCCGTGCAGAGACCCAGCCGATAAGCAGTCGTCCGCTTTGGGTAATTTTTTTAGCTGCGACAACCGGACAACGCACCCATATTGTGTATAGTCCATTGTTGCCCATACGAATGTTTCCAGCATTAATATGAACTTTCGGGCATCCTCCTCTATTGGCAATAGCTGTAACAACTTCCTCCTTTGTGACGGAGTCGTCCAGATCTGAAATGCGCAACTCTGCGCTCTTCATAACTCTGGACACTCTAACGTCATTCTTGTTGAGGGCGATTTCCAGCCGTTTAGCCACTTCGTCGGCCTTTTCGCCGCTAGCTGTTCCGGCAATTTCCAGAATTCTGGCTCCCGTCGCAGTCTTTCGAACTCGAAAAGAAGACAGTCCTAGTTCCGAGAAGTTCGTCGTTTTGGCCTGACGTAAGATACTGGCGTATGATACTCCTCTATTTTCGGCTCCAGGCTGCAGGGTTAGGACTATTGCAGCCGAGCGAGGAGGTCGTAGGATCTTGTACTTCTCTGATTTCTCCTTTTCTTTTCCCTTACCTGAATCTTTCCTGTTGCCGCGTCTCTTCACTTCCACCCATTCACCCTCTTTGTAAATGGTACCCGGTGCCCGGATGCAAGTTTCTGAGAGCTTCTCCGTTAGCGCATTAGGCTGCGTGTCGTTGGTTTTCCCCTTTCCTTTGCGCTTGCGCTTAGTTGGTCGTACCACTGCTTTTTCAGAAGCTGTTGTTTCTCGCAACTGCTCGGTAGAATTAGCGACTTGAGTAATAGTAGGCATTCCCTGTCGTTTCTCTACCCTATTACTAGTTGACAGCCGTGTTTGAGTGGTCCTTACTTGCTCTGGAGCCTCTACTCTCTTTGTTGCTACCAAAGACGGGTGGGTTAGCTTTCCCATCTGAACCCTGTTTTCGAATGCCTCAAGCCGTGAATTTATTACAGTACTGACTTGAGCCATGATGGTATCGGATAGTAGCCCTACGTCGAAATTGTGGCTATTCGACGCGCCTGCCACTTGGACTTCCTGCAAAAGGGGAGCACGTTCGGTTGCTGCTCGGAGTTGAGCAACCTCCTTTTTAAGCTCCGAAAGCTCGCTCTGTAAGCGAGCATTGTCAGCCTGAAGTTTTCGGGTCTCCTCAGTCGCGTTGCTTTCTGCAATATTTTCTACGAAGGCTCTTATAGAGGAAGCGGCATCTTTCAGGGCTCTTTGAAAAGTGCCCTTAAGATTTTTGGACTTCGTCGCCACATTACACACGACATCCAACTGTTCCTCTACAAGCTTTCGAAGATCGACAACATTCTCAATGCCAGGCGATGTCCGCGGCCCACGTCTGTAATGTTGGCGTTCCCGTATCCTCTCATTTAAGTCTCTCTCCGCCTCTATCTCCATTTCTATTCTTTGGAGTCTGAGGTAGTCCTCCTTGGCCTTCTTCAGGCCCACGTATTGGCCTGTAGTAGGAGGACGACCTCTCCCTCTCTTTGGTGTCATAAGTTTTTTAACGGTGAGCACCCTCTCTTCGCTCGAACGTTCATTCGAGCCTGATCGGCTCCTCTCCTTAGAGCAGGGCCTTGTTTTGCTGCATGATAACGGGGTCGGGGACTCCCTTGAACCAGCCGTTATCATGCTGGAGTCCGATTCTTCGGAATTAGTAATTTGGCGATCTTTTCCCCCCCCAGAATACGAGGGGAAGACGGAGGCCGAAGCGTCCGTGAGGGATTGCCCGGCGGCAGAGCGGCCGGAACCCTCCTGGGGTAAATTTCTATTGAGATTCGCCTTCATATTATATTCCTTTTAAGGGTGAGGTCCCTTGGGGGCGCCCTAGCCATTACACAACCCTTCGGCGGGCACCAGACCTTAGGGTTGACATAAAACAAACACGCCCACAACTCGAAAAACATATACAAGACATTCTCAAGACAAATGACAAAAAGACAAAAGACTGAACGAACAAAGACGAATACGACACGTTCCCCCCCAAATTGTCAACTATGAATCGGGCATGAACCCCATAGCTGACATTCCCCGCGCTGGACATTAGCAGACGGCTAACGCGATCCCGAAAGATCGAATTAACCGTCTCCCAGGGAGCACCGGCCCGTACCGCTTCCAATCCCACCGGACAAGTCCGAGTGACATTGATAACGGACGGGCACACGAGGAGGTTTCCAGCATGGCTCCCCTCCCCAACCTAACCTAACCTAACCTAACCTAACCTAACCTAACCTAACCTAACCTAACCTAACCTAACCTAACCTAACCTAACCTTTTTTTTTTTTTTTTTTTTTTTTTTTTTTTTTTTTACGTGGGGAAATCCAGTACGGATACCCTGCCGCCTCGGGGGAGACGACCTGGTTATGCCGGGCTCTAACCGGCTAAAACCCCACGGTGTCCCTCTCGTCGCCATATGCCGGGGTCACGGGAACATCCAAACTGGCAATCTTCCGCGACCCGACGACGATGCGGTCTCGTCAGACCCCGTCTCGTAAAGGAATTGTGAACTTCCTTTCACGTTGCTTCAGGAGTGGCGCGTAAGACACGCACGCACCTACTCGGGCTAGTTTGATGGGTGATGAATTCCCCCGAATCCGTCACCCCTAACTGGTGTTAGGGCGGAAGGTGGCGAATGTGCGCCTCTCTTCTACGGCCCATTCTGCGACGTCGGATAGTGAACGAGGTGGTAAGCTCCCTTTCACGCTCCGCATCTTCTTTCCGGACCATCACTTGCTCACAAAACAGTTTGACAGCATCCCACGAACCCCTGCTCTCGGTCATCTTTCTAACCACAGTAGGTAGTGATAGATCCTGCCCTATCGCTGCGCTGAGAACGGCTCTCTCATCTTCCCAAGCCGGGCATTCCTGTAGAGTGTGCTGGGCCGTCTCAATTAGGCAATCGTCACAATGGTGACAGACGGCTGTAGGTTCTCTCCCAGCAACTCGACACAGGTACTCCCCGAAACATCCATGTCCCGTGAGCACCTGCGTCAACCGGAAGCTTAGCGCACCGAAGCGTCGTATCAGCCACTGTCGTAAGATTGGGGTAACTGCGTCAATCGTCCTTTTTCCAGCAGTAGACTCCGTTAATCTTATCTCCCACGCTGCGTAAGCGTGACTCATTATGGTTCGCCTCATCCTCTCCCGTGCTCCTGGACGGAGGCCCGAGACAGACGCCTCCCCACGAAGATTATACATCGTCGTGAGGGCTATCGCGTAAAGGTCCCAGGGCAAAGATCCGGCCAGGATACAGGCGGCCTCATATGAGACGGTGCGGTAACCACGAATCAACCTGATCGCCATCGCTCTTTGCGGTTTGCGCAAGAGAGCGATATTCCGGCTATTCAGGGACTCGGACCACACCGGAGCTCCATATAAGGCCATGGACCTCACGACTCCAGAATAGAGCTGTCTGCTCAGTGCGTTGGGTCCACCTAAATTAGGTAGCAACCATCCTAAGGCTGCTGACGCACGCAGCAATTTCGGGGTTAAACGCTCGAAGTGGGCGGTAAACTTCCATTTGCTATCGAGGACGAGGCCGAGATATCTCATCGTCGACCCGATGCAAATGCGAGTACCGTCCACTGCGATGAATAGCTCCGACGATGGCGCATTCCGAGGCCCATGGAAACATAGAGCCTCGGACTTATTAAGGGCTACCTCGAGGCCAAGGCGACGGATACGCCCTACCACATGCTCCACACCAACCGTGGCAAGAATAACGGCCCTCCTGGGAGTTTTGGCCCGAGCTGTCACAAGGGTGTCATCGGCGTAACAGGTGATACTGATACCAGGGATGTTACCACCGCGCAGGACCCAATCGTATCCAATGTTCCACAAGAGTGGTCCTAGGACCGACCCCTGTGGAACACCACATGTCATAACTCGCTTCCGCCAGCCCCTTTGTACCGGGTATATGACGGAGCGACCGGAGAGGTATGCAGCGACGATGCGACGGAGATAAGTAGGTACCCGGTGATACCTCAGCGCCTCTATGATGCAGCTCCAAGGCAAGGTGTTAAAAGCATTGGCTATGTCGAGGGATATCGCCAAGACGACTTCTCCGTGTCTCACGGCTTCCTGCGCAGCAGTTTTCACGCGCAGGATCGCATCCACCGTCGACTTTCCATATCGGAATCCAAACTGGTTGTCAGATAGGTCGGGACCGGTAATTTGGAGATGGCTTACGATTCTAGCGGCAAGTATCCGCTCAAACAGCTTGCCCGCCTCGTCTAACAAAACAATGGGTCGATAAGACGCAAATGAGTCTGGAGAACGCCCCACCTTGCTGAGGAGCACTAGACGGCCTGTCTTCCACTGCTGTGGAAAGTGCGACTGCAACAGGCACGCGTCTAAAAGACTTCTCAACCGTGATCCGAGTTCACTTAGAGCAAGCCCTAGTACCCGACCTGGAATTCCATCGGGACCGGGAGCGGTATTCTTGGCCTTGAGCCTCCTCACCGCTGCACCTAATTCCATTTCAGTCACTAAGGGTATTTCGGGCTCCTCCAACACATCCCTGCAAGTAGCCATCGGCGGTGGACAGTACTCACTCCTATAAGGAAATAAGGACGCAACAACTTGGTCTGCTAGCTCAGGATGCATAGTCTGTGTCAGTGGGGGGGTCCAGGAGCGAAGTTTACCTGTTACCATCAAGTACGGCCGCCCCCATGGATCTCTGTTTACAGAGTCTAACATCTCCCTTCTAGCATCTTCTTTCGCACGTGAGATGCAGATCTTAAGCGCATCTTTTGAGGCAGTGTATGAAGAATATAGTTCGGCTTCAAGATCTTGGTTCCTTCGCCTCCTTCTGCGACTACGAGTGTATTGACGTCTCGCAAACACGCATGCTGCACGCAGCTGCGATATCTGCAAAGACCACCAATAAACTTGTTTTAAGGGAGGGTTCAGCCTGGCTCGGGGCATCGAGGCATCGCATACGCATGTCATCGCACCGCGAAACCAGTTCGCTTCCTCCTCTACCTCAATTGTTCCACCGGGCATGGTCACCCAGGTTTGGATTATTGCCGCTTCCAGAAGCATGTCCTTGTCTAGCTTCTTCATCTGCCACCTTGGACCACCTTCGCTGGAAGAGCGTGTGGGAACATGTCGTCTATCAGAGGGGGAGAGAACCTCGAACCGGATATATCTGTGGTCCGATAAGGTTTCCACGTCCTCGAGGACTCTCCAACGTCTCACACGACTTGCTAATGCAGGACTTGCGAATGACACATCGACGATAGATCCGCCCTGCGGCCGCACACACGTGTGTACAGACCCTCTATTTAGAACAACTAGCCCAACACTCGGCAGCCACTCTTCCAGTAGTTCTCCACGAGCATCTGTGGCTGAAGATCCCCAGACTGTTGACTTAGCGTTTAAGTCTCCCGCCACTAATACAGGGCAAGGAAGGAACTGCCCTATAATAGTTGTGATTTCTGTCATAAACGCTTCGAATTCTGCAAGAGTCTTGTTGGGTGAGAAATAAGTGCCAACCACAAGAATGCCATCCAGCAAAGCTGCGACACATCCTCTTCTCTTTACGACTCTTGCAGGAGTGAGTATTCCATTCCTACCAGAGGTAACAATTGCTACTAGGTCATCCGTATCATTGACCCAGTTTGGTCTGACTGGAATAAAGTAGGGCTCGGTTATAACCGCTACCTGTATCATCCACTCTGCCAGGCTCTGGAGTAGCAAGTCCTGAGCTCTGGCACAGTGATTGATGTTGGTTTGCAAGAAAGAGAACTTAGCCATTATCTGTTATTGTTGGTACCATCTCGTTCCCTGACCTCGCTGTAGGTGATGTGGACCTTTGATACTGGGCACCAGTAACGCTTCTTATCGACCTAACGTTTTTCAGGTTCTTGCCGAAACAGGGTTTGCTGCCCACAGTGTGATTGGCAGGTCTATTGGAACTAGCACAAAGTATGCAATGCGGTGCTGCAAAGCAGTTAACCTAACCTAACCTTTTTTTTTTTTTTTTTTTTTTTTTTTTTTTCGTCTGGAACCCTCATGGGTTCCACCGCATTCCAGGGGAGCGGAAGGCGGTGGGTATGTGAGACTCCTACTCACTAAACCAGACGGTCAACACATCGCCGTATGGAGGAGCGCCACGGGAACGCCGAAGCATACATCCGCGTTGCTCCAACGGCAGGCAACGCCAAATAGGCGGCCACCACCCCCCCTAATGGAGCGGCGCAAACTGTTGACCGGGATGCGCCCCACTCCGATGGTCGGCTTGTTTTCTGGCGAGGAGCTCCCCTGCTCCCCGCCCAAGCCGACCGAGCCAGATCGTTTTGGACGACCTTTCTCTCCGAGCCGACGGCAAGCCGCCGAGCTCAGAATCAAGGAAGTCCGATCCGACTCATACCCACTAGAGCCCCGGCCCCGAGATGGGACCGTGGCGAGTGGCGGACTTCGCAGCCCACCACCCGTACCCGGGGCTACGGCGGCAGACGACGCTCGTGAGCGACACGCCTGCGCCCCACCCTCCTCCGGCGCATCGGTAGAGCGGCTCCGTCCTCCTCCCTGAGCCTCTCCGCCGCCTCCTTCTGCGACATCACGACCTCGCAGAAGGAACGCACCGCACCCCACGCCTCTTCGCTCGAGACCATGGCCTTGACCACGGCCGGGAGCGAGAGGTCCGACCCGATGGAAGCCACGAGTGTAGCACGCGGCTCCGCCCAATGCGGGCACGAAGCCAGCGTGTGCTGAGCCGTATCCTCGGCGCAGCCGCACTCGTGGCACATCATCGTGGGCTCACGACCCGCCACCCTAAACAGATACCTCCCGAAGCATCCGTGCCCCGAAAGAATCTGCGTCAGGTGGAAGGTCATCACCCCGTGCCTTCGACCGACCCAGTCCGAAAGGATGGGACCGATCGCCAGGGCAGTCGATTTACCAGCGCCGGGCACTCTGAGCCTCTCTCGCCATGTGACGAGCAGCTCCTCCTGCGCCCTGCGCCTCCAATCAGATTCCCCACCCTCCCCCCGAAGACGGGCGTGCCTCCTCCGTCGATACGCCTCCGCCAGCGTCAAAGCGTCCAGGTCCCACGGTGGGGTCCCAGCCAGAGCGCAGGCCGCCTCGCACGAGATGGTGCGATACCCTCGGATCACCCTGACAGCCATGACCCTCTGCGCTCTGCACAAGAGGGCCCGGTTGCGGGAGTCGAGACTATCGGCCCATATTGGTGCCCCGTAGAGCGCCATGGACTTTACCACCCCGGAGTACAGACGCCGGCAGCTCAGGCTCGGTCCCCCGACATTTGGGAGGACGCGACACAGCGCTCCGGCTGCCCTAACTAGCTTCGGCGCTAGGCGCCGAAAGTGCTCTTCGAAGCTCCATCGACTGTCGAGGACGAGTCCAAGGTACTCCAAGGAACGCCCGACGGCGATGGAAACTCCTCCGACCACCACACTCGACCCGGCAGGAGGTGCGTTCCGCGGCCCGTGAAAACACACGGCGACGGATTTGTGCAATGAAACCTCCAGCCCCAACCTTCTAATGCGCGCCACTACCTGCGCGACCCCAGCCGTCGCCAGAACACTGGCCTCCCGGTAGCTGACGCCGCGTGCCGTTACGGGAGTGTCGTCGGCGTAACAAGTTACTTCGACACCCCGTAAGTTGGCACCGCGCAGCACCCAGTCGTAGCCGATGTTCCACAGGAGAGGTCCGAGAACCGACCCCTGGGGAACACCGCACGACACCTCCCTACGAATCCAGCCGTCGCCAGACGGGTAGCAGACGGCGCGGTCGCAGAGGTAATCCGCTACGACGCGACGCAAGTACCCGGGCACGGCGTGGAACCTCAACGCCTCCAAAATGGTCGCCCAGGGAAGGGTGTTGAACGCGTTGGCGATATCGAGAGACACCGCCAACACCACCCCGCCCCGAGACACCGAGGCCTCCGCCAGGGCCCTCACCCGACCGACAGCGTCGAGGGTGGACCTGCCCTTGCGGAAGCCAAATTGATGGTCGCTGAGATCCCGACCGGACTCCCCCAAGTGCTTGACGAGGCGAGCGGATAAAACCCGCTCAAAGAGCTTACCCGCCTCGTCGAGAAGCACTATCGGTCGATATGCCGATGGCTCGGCAACCGGCCGCCCCTCCTTGCGCAACAGCACCAGTTTCCCACCCTTCCACGTCCGCGGGAACCGGCCCTGCCGCAAACAAGCGTTGAAGAGGCGCAGCACTAGAGGCTCTAAATCCCCTAGGACCAAGGCCCAGGCGCGCCCGGGGATGCCGTCGGGTCCCGGCGCAGTGTTCTTCGACCGAAGCCGAAGCACTGCAGCCCCCAACTCACCCCCGGAGACATCCCGTGCTGCGTCCCAACGCTCCTCCTCTACCTCCACAGTCGCCGGCGCCATACGAGGTACCCGATGGTCGGTACCTCGAGGGAACAATGCCGTGACTACGGACTCCAGCAACGCCGGCTGGAGAGTCTTGGTCAGCGGAGGGGCCCACGGTCGAAGCTTTCGCCTCACCATCTTGTACGGCCTCCCCCACGGGTCCCTGTCCAGGGACTCCACCATCTCCGCTTCGGCCAGGTCTTTGGCTTTGGCGATGGCCGCTACGAAAGCCAGCACTGCCTCCCGATATCGAGTATAGTGCTGACTCTCAAGCTCTTGGTCTCGTCGCCGCCGCCTCCGACATCTGGTGTACTGGCGCCTGAGAGCGACGCAGGTCTCTCGGAGCCGCGATAGCTCCTCAGACCACCAGTACACGCCGCGCCTCGGAGTCGCGGAGTGTACGCGGGGCATCGCCGCATCGCAGATGTGCGACATGGTCTGGCCCAGACGCGCAGCTTCCGCCTCTACGTTCACAGCGCCTTCCGGCGCTCCTACCCAGGCTTGGACCAGGGCAGCCTCCGCCAGCACCTCCCTGTCCAGACGCTTCAGGGCCCATCGCGGGCCCTCTTCGCGCGAGGGTCGACTCGGGGCATTCGGCGGGGCGGGGAGTGCGGAGACGTCGAACCTCACGTAGCGGTGGTCCGACAACGTCTCCACATTTTCCATCACCCGCCAGCCTCGGATACGGCGCGCCAGGGTGGGATCGGCGAACGTGATGTCGACGATCGAACCACCCTGTTGCCGCACGCACGTATGTACCGACCCGCGGTTCAGGACGACAAGACCGGACGCGACTACCCAGTCTTCGAGGACCTCTCCACGTGCGTCCGTGGCCGGGCAACCCCAAGCCATGGATTTGGCATTGAGGTCCCCGACCACGAGGACCCGACCGGGGCCACTCCTCCCGACGAGGGCGCCCACTTCGACCAGAAACTGTTCGAAGTCGGCGACACTGCGATTCGGAGAGAAGTAGACCCCGATCAGTGTCACGTTTCCGACGAGAGCCGAGACGTAGCCTCGACCCTTCGTCACTCCTCCGAAGACCGGGGATCCGGCCGCTGTCCGGGTCCCGATCGCCACCACACCGTCTCTGTCGCCGGCCCAGTCGTCCCCCGAAGGGACGTAGTAGGGCTCGGCGACCACGACGACGTTTATCAACCACTCCGCCATGCTTTGGAACAATAGGTCCTGAGCCCTGGCGCAGTGGTTGATATTCGCCTGTAGAATCCGCATGGCCATCTTATTCGATGACCATGGGATCCTCTACGGGCCTGGAAGGCTGCTTTGAGGCCCTAGGACCCCTGCCAGCCTTGCCCGGCTTCCTTCCCTTCGGGGCGGGGACGCACGCCTTGGTCCCCACCCGATGCTTGGCCGGTCTGCCGGCCGCTGCGCACGTGACGCAGTGCGGCTCGGCAGAGCACTCCTGGGCCTTGTGCCCGGGCTTTCCACACCGATAGCAGAGGTCGCTCCTGTCGACCTCCGCAGTGCACTTGGCCCTGACGTGCCCCATCTCCAGGCACCGGAAGCACCTGAGGGGCCGATCGTCCAAGACGCGGACCTGCGCCGACACCCATCCGACGAGGAGCCTTCCGCCGCCGGACACCTTCTTGGCCGCTACGACCGGGCAACGAACCCACGCAGCACCGAGGCCACCGGCGCCGACAGTGACAGCCCCACACCGGACTTCGTCGACGTCGCACCCACCTACCCTTGCGACGGCCGTAGCCACGTCGACGCTGGACACGGAGTCGTCCAGTCCCGAAATGCGCATTTCTGCGCATTTCGTGGGTCTAGAGACCCTGACCTGCCCTGCGGGCAGTGACTCTCTCAGCTTGTTAGCGAGAGAGTCCGCCATACCCCCGGTATTCGCTCCGGGCAGTTCCAGGATGCGGCCACCAGTGACCGCCTTCCTAAACCTTAGGTCCTTAATGCCTAGGTCGGCCAGGTTGACCT
Organism: Melinaea marsaeus rileyi; assembly: GCA_918358865.1. Lineage (NCBI taxonomy): Eukaryota > Metazoa > Arthropoda > Insecta > Lepidoptera > Nymphalidae > Melinaea > Melinaea marsaeus. The sequence goes on from OU911090.1 coordinate 116,747, forward strand.
TCTGCTTCGCCTCCGCCAAGACCTGAGCGTAAGTGACGCCAGTGGCCTCGGCTTCGGGAAGCAGAGTCAATACCACAGCCGTGGATCGTTCTGCCCGGAGTTTTCTTTTGGGAGCGGGCTTTCCCTTTCCCTTCTTCGGCGGCTTTGCCGCTTTTGGCTTCGCCTGAGGCTTGGTAGGCCTCAGCTTTGTCTGCGACTGGCCCTCTTTAGGCTTCGCCTTCACCCCCTTAGCCTTCATCACGGGCTCCGAAGGAGTCTTCTGCGCCGACCCGCTGGGGCCCGCAGAGGGTTGAGATGCGGTCTTAACAGACTCTGTGGTCTTAACCGCCTCCCGCCTCTTGTCGGCCGCCAGCGGAGACCGAAGCCTCGTCTCCGGCAAGAGCCGGTCCTCTATGGAGGCCAGTCGAGCGGTCACCATGGTCCCCACCTGGGACTTGACCGCCCGACAGATCTCCTCCAGCGAGATTGTTTGAGGCTGCGTTGCAGGGGATGCAGCCTCCGTCAATCCGGTGGGAGAGGGCGCCGGACAGCCCTGCTTCCGTGCCCTCTCCATTTCTTCTCTTAATGTGGACATCTCCTTGCGGAGAGTGTCCATCTCGGCTTGCAGGCGAGCATTGTCCGCCTGCAGACGACGCGTCTCTTCTGTAAGAGTCCGCGATCCCAGGACTTCCACGGCCTCGGCTATTGAAGCCACAGCGTCCTTCATTTCGCGGACTATAGTCCCCTTAAGGTTTTTGGACTTTGTGGCGATTTTAGCAATGATCGCCAAGTCCTCGACAACCTGCTGCTTGGTCAGAGCCGCGGACCTATTACTGGGTCCGACGCCTGACTCAGCCTTCTCACCCGAGGCCGACGCTAGTTCGGCGGCTCGCTGTTCCCGCCTCTTGCGAGTGGTAGCGACGCTTTTCTCAAGGTCTTCTTCCACCAACGCCTTGAACTCTTCCCGCTTTACAGCGAGAAGCGCTCTTTTGGCATCGGCCAAACCTACGTACTCCCCCGTCGTCGGGGGCCGCCCTCGGCCTCTTCTCGTTGACGCAGACCGCTCCGAATCCTCGTCGTCGGACAGCGCCGACTCGGGGTTCGGGCGTCGCCTCTTGTGCCAAAGTTTCCCGCCCGTAGCGGGGCTTTGGGACCGTCCAGTGGCGAAGCTGCAGTCGGAGTCCATGTCCTCGTCCTGCCGCCCCGCACTGGACTCCCTACTTGTGACGCTCCTCGTCATCTGCCTCTCCTTATTCTCTCCCCTCCTCGTCCTCCTCTTCTCTCCCTCAATGTCGTTTTTTTGTGTAAGACTTTCCATAGCAAATCCCACGAGTAGTGAGGAACTAAAATGTCAGCCCCGGCAGAGCCTCTTGCCCGGGTAACCCTAATACACCTGGAAGGTCGGGTGGTATTCCAGGGTTGTGCGCTAGCGACTGATGAACTCCCCAGCCTCTCTTTCGAGCACCCCGACGTCACGCAACGAAACGCCGAGAATTGAGGATTTTTTATAGAGGTTTACTCCTCCCGGTCCGGCCATTGAAGGCAAGACCCTCGCTCCCGTGCAGGCTGCTTCACATGACCGCCACACCTGCAGGAGTTTACGACTCGACGGTGGCAAAAATGCCTGTCCGGCTGCACAGTCAAGTACCCACCGGACTCGCCGACCGACCGGCAACAGGGCCACCGCTAACGACGGCCACTGATCCGGACATGCCCTCGACCATTCGCCACTGGCATCGGGTCCGGGCCAAAACGTCCCTAAAACTAAAACTAGCTACGGTACTACAACTACTACTAACTACCGCTAACTACTTCTAGCTACTGCTTCCCAGATCCATTCGCCACCGAGCAGATTGATAACACCCTAGTCTAGTTACCCTAGTCTAGAGACCCTAGTCTAGCTACCTAACTACTAAGGCCACAAACTAGACTACCTATGGCCTCCGCATTCGAGCAAGTTGAATAATCCAAACAGGGCTCACTGCGGGTCAGCCGGGCCAACACTAGAAGCAAGCTTAAGCACCACTACGAACTAGTACTACTACTATGCCAAGCCTCTAACTAGACTACCTATGGCCGCTCGCCCGGAAGCGAACGACCGGGCCTAAAACTAGTGAAGCATGGGCAGCAGCACTACGCCCCAAACCTACAACCCTCGAGGGACACTACTCTGGGACAGTACTACTACTATTACTACACTACTACTACTGGGACAGGCCCAAGAATGAAGATGCGAATTGTGCCTTCGCCAGTATACAGGCCTTAACCCTCCCGGTGGGGCCATCAGGGAACTGGAAGATTTCCAGCCCCTGGATGGCCTTGACCTCGACCCCCGCCCCCGTGTACGGTTCGGACACCAGGGCTACAGTGTGTGGGCTGTTTATGAAGTAGGTGGTGAATTCTGAGAAGCTAGTTTTTGAGCGGTCGGTATTACACTGAAGGATGTTAATATTATTGTGGTGTGGATCCATAATCGATTGAATTATTTACTTTATCTCGGATGGAGGTTAGAATGGCGCATGTCTGTGAGGTAGCCCTGTGTGTGGTGGGGTGTTTGTTGTCAAATTTGGAATTGTGCTTAGTGCAATTGTGGCATTTTGGTGTTTCGTCGTCCTTGGTAGGGCAGGTGTCGATGGTGTGGGTGTTGGAGGCGCAGTGAGCGCAGTGGGATTCCTCAGCCCGGCAATGTTTGTGCACGTGGCCGAACTGCAAGCATTTCTTGCATTGCAAGAACGGTGAGAAGGGGTCCACGTGCACCCTCTGGTGGTCGAGGCGGACACGTTCCATCTTAATGAGAACGTGCCAGATGGTCGGGGTGGCCATAAGGACGGCGTTGTAAAGGTGTGCGTGTCGTGTGTTACTACGTTTGAATTTAAATATTAAGTCGGTGGGAGAAAAGTTACCTAACTCGGGGTTTTGGTGGAGAATGGTGTCCACCAGATCCTGAGGGGCCATGTCGGGGCTGACGCCTTTAAGAATTACCATCGGCCGAAGCCTTTTGACGGGCTCAGCCGTCACCGTCGAGTCCGAGGAGGCGTGCAGGCGCTTGAGGGTGTCTTCACAGTCCGCGGCGGAGTCGAATTCGACGCGGATCTTATTTCTGGAGACAGAGGCGATCTTGGCGGGCGCGTAGGTAGACTTCCGGAAAGAGATCGATTTCCGGAAAGCCTCAATGACCTCCTGCCTGGAGCTGACAGGGGCTCTGGTGGTCACGAGAATGGCCGGTTTGCTAGGAGTTGTTATCGCAGGTGGCGCGGGTGGCGCCATAGGTCGTCTGGGCGCCGGCGGGCGGCGGGCCAGCTGGGCGTAAGAGGTGGTGGTGGCCTGTGAGGCCGCAGGGCTCGCGGAGGGTGGAGCAGTATCAGGAGGTGCGGTTATGGCCGCATTAGTCGGGGCAGTAGTGGGGTACGGGGTGTTGCGGGCAAGCTGGTTCCTCAGCTTGCCTACCTCGTCGCGGATGCATGCGCCCACTTCTTTCCGGACGCACTCTGCTATCTCCTGGCGGAGCTGGGCAGCGCTGAGGCTGGGCGTTGAAGCGGGGGCTGGGATGAGTCCTGGCGGCGTCGACGTAGTGCTTTCTACGGGGGAGCTGGGAGCGGCGGAGGCGGTCAGCTTCGCGAAGTGCGTCACTGCCCTCCTCGTCTCTTCCGAGGCCTGGATGATGAAAGCCTTGGAGGCGGCGGTGACGCTCTTGGACGCGCCCACCGCAGAGATAATGCCCGCTGCTAGTGCGAGGATGGTATTCTGCAGACTAGCAACGTCGTTCACGTCCTCGGCAAAAGCCGGGAGGGGCTTAGGGTTAGCCGGGGGCGCCATGCTGTTTGGAGCAGTGTCGAATGCGCTGGTTGAGTTATTGGCGGGGCGGTGTCATATTACAATTTTCCAATATTTTAAATTTTTTTTTAAAGTTTTATTTTAAAGGTGGTGGGGGGAGCAGCAGTGAAACAATGCTAGGGTGCTCTGAGGGAGCGCGTTGTCCTGGCCGGCGGAAAGCCGAAAACCGCGTCGAGATCGGGCGAGCCGTTCCGAAGATATGTTCGAATTTCCAAGTAAGTGCCAATATCGGCCACTAGGGGGCGCGCCGGTTCTAACTATGTAAAGAATATAGGATATGAAAATAATATAAGTATTGTGTAATATTAAGAATATCTAGACTAAGTGCTCCGGTGGGCCTCTGGAAGGTGAGCCCGGTCTCGACGCGTTTACAAGGTAGTGAATGAATATTATCAAAAGAAAACATAGAAAAACCAATAAAAGAAAAATAGAAAGAAACTTCTTAAAATTTTAAATAATATTGAGTTATGAAATTTAAGTTTGCTATAATTGTGCACTAGGTTTGTGCCTCGGGGGCCAGGTAGAGAGACGGCGTCCGGCCGATTGTAAGACCCTCACCAGGCTGATGCTAAGTTAATTTTAGTGTGGTTCTATATAATTCAAAGTATGGAAAATTAAATAAAACAAGTGGGAACAGTTTTCTTTGGTACAAAATAGTGTAGAAACAATGTTTGTATGTAAAACAAGGTGGAACAGAATTTTTTAAAAATTTTAAATGTGGAAAATAATTCTAAAATAAAATATTATTAAGAGTCTATAAATGCTTCGTCTGAAGACGCCTAATGGTGTCCGTGACGTAGTAGGCCCGAATATACTTCGTAATATTCTTGGTAATATTCGTAATATTGAGATGGAGTTTCTGACTTGTTTGCTTTGAAAATTTGTAATTAATTAATTTGTGGTCAGAAAATTTTGATTGAGGTGTCAGCTTGTAGCCAGATAGATGACGCATATAAATAAAAAATAAAAAAGTGGGGTCGTCGCTTTAGATTTAGCGGCGTACGCGGTAGACTGTAGAAGTTATCAAAAACCTGGTGTTCACTCGGTTTCACTAGCTGTACCGGCTTTTCCTGATATCCGATTTCCACAAGGGAAATATATTTGAAAGGCCCAATTAACACTCTTTAACACTGTGTAGATAAAAATATAGAACTTGCACTGAATCTATTTTTAAAAGTCTTTTGAAAAATAAACGTTCACACGGATTTTGGGTTTTTCGTTAATATTAAAAGAACTATAAATCCGATTAAAAAGATTTTAGCACTGTCGTGTAGATTGATATCTAGGCTAAGTGCTCAGGTGGGCCTCTGGAAGGTGAGCCCGGTCTCGACGCGTTTACAAGGTAGTGAATGAATATTATCAAAAGAAAACATAGAAAAACCAATAAAAGAAAAATAGAAAGAAACTTCTTAAAATTTTAAATAATATTGAGTTATGAAATTTAAGTTTGCTATAATTGTGCACTGGGTTAGTGCCTCGGGGGCCAGGTAGAGAGACGGCGTCCGGCCGATTGTAAGACCCTCACCAGGCTGATGCTAAGTTAATTTTAGTGTGGTTCTATATAATTCAAAGTATGGAAAATTAAATAAAACAAGTGGGAACAGTTTTCTTTGGTACAAAATAGTGTAGAAACAATGTTTGTATTTTTTTTGTATGTAAAACAAGGAACCTTTTTTTTTTTTTTTTTTTTTTTTTTTCGTCTGGAACCCTCATGGGTTCCACCGCATTCCAGGGGAGCGGAAGGCGGTGGGTATGTGAGACTCCTACTCACTAAACCAGACGGTCAACACATCGCCGTATGGAGGAGCGCCACGGGAACGCCTAAGCATACATCCGCGTTGCTCCAACGGCAGGCAGCGCCAAGTAGGCGGCCACCACCCCCCCAAATGGAGCGGCGCAAACTGTTGACCGGGATGCGCCCCACTCCGATGGTCGGCTTGTTTTCTGGCGAGGAGCTCCCCTGCTCCCCGCCCAAGCCGACCGAGCCGGATCGTTTTGGACGACCTTTATCTCCGAGCTGACGGCAAGCCGCCGAGCTCAGAATCAAGGAAGTCCGATCCGACTCATACCCACTAGAGCCCCGGCCCAGTCATTACACTGGGCTCACTTCGCTCAATATAATATGCAAACGGCATCCGACTTTTTGCGAGCGCAGCGAGTCGAAATCTATTGGGAACAAATTAAACCAAAACTGTTTTCTGAGCACCCAACCCCAACCTAACCTTTTTTTTTTTTTTTTTTTTTTTTTTTTTTTTTTTTTTTTTTTTTTTTTTTTACGTGGGGAAATCCAGAACGGATACCCTGCCGCCTCGGGGGAGACGACCTGGTTATGCCGGGCTCTAACCGGCTAAAACCCCACGGCGTCCTTCTCGTCGCCATATGCGGGGGCCGCGGGAACATCCAACTGGCAATCTTCCGCGACCCCGCGACGATGCGGTCTCATCAGACCCCGTCTCTTTGTATGTGGAGAACTATTGGTCGTCCTTCCACGGTGTCTCGGTTCAGAGTGGCGCGCAAGGACACGCCCGCGCCTACTCGGGCTAGTTTGTCGGGTGAAGGATTCCCCCGAATCCAGCACCCCCTAGCCAGTGTCAGGGGGGGAGGTGGCGATTGTGAGCCTCCCTTCGACGACCTGGTCTTCGGCGTCGTATGGCTAACATGCTGTTAGCCTCCCTTTCTCTCTCTGCATCTTCCTTTTGGAGCATGACTTGCTCACAGAAATATAATACTGCATCCCATGACCTCCTGCTTTCGGTCATTCTGCGAACCACAGTTGGTATTGAGAGATCCAGACCTATCACTGCGCTCAAATTTGCTCTCTGTTCGTGCCAGGCTGGGCATTCTTCGAGCGTGTGCTGGGCAGTGTCGACGAGGCAATCGTCGCAATGGTGACATATCGCAGTTGGTTCTCTCCCCGCGACCCGACACAAGTAACTCCCGAAACAACCATGTCCGGTAAGCACCTGCGTCGACCGGTAACTCAGGGCACCAAAGCGTCTGTTCAACCACTTTCTGAAAACGGGAGCAACTGCTTCTATTGTCCTAATCCCCGCAGTGGGTTCCGCAAGTCTTGCCTCCCATGCTGCGTTAGCGTGATCCAATATTGCACGCCGCATATTCTTCGTGATGCCTGGACGGAGGCCCGATTCCAGCGCCTCCCCACGAAGATTATAAATCGTCGTGAGGGCCACCGCGCAAAGGTCCCAGGGCAACGATCCGGCCAGGACACAGGCCGCCTCAAACGAGACGGTGCGGTAACCGCGAATCAACCTGATCGCCATCGCTCTCTGCGGTTTGCGCAGGAGAGCGATATTCCGGCTATTCAGGGACTCGGACCACACCGGAGCTCCATATAAGGCCATGGACTTCACGACAGAAGTGTACAAGCGCCTACTCAAAATATTGGGTCCTCCTAAGTTCGGCAACAGTTTCCCCAGAGCTGCCGTAGCCGTAAGCAGTCTAGGTGCTAGTCGTTCAAAGTGAGCGATAAAACTCCACCTGCTATCGAGGACGAGACCGAGGTATCTCATCGTCGACCCGATGCAGATGCGGTTACCACCCACATTGATGTAGGCATCTGAAGATGGCGCGTTCCGAGGTCCATGGAAACATAGAGCCTCGGATTTGTTGAGAGCCACCTCAAGTCCTAAGCGGCGGATGCGCTCTACTACGTGCGCCACACCAGCCTCTGCAAGAATTATTGCCTGCCGAGTGGTTTTGGCGCGAGAAGTGACCAATGTGTCGTCAGCGTAGCAGAGTACTTCAATTCCTCTGATGTTGCTGCCCCGCAAAACCCAGTCATAACCGAGGTTCCACAGAAGCGGTCCAAGAACCGAACCCTGTGGAACCCCGCAAGACATTCTTCTTGTTTGCTGCCCCTCACTTGTAGGATATGTAACTGAACGGTCATAAAGATAGTCCCCTACAATGCGACGCAGGTAGAGAGGGACCCTGTGGTATAAGAGTGCCGTACGTATGCAACTCCAGGGCATGTTGTTAAAGGCATTGGCGATGTCTAAAGACACCGCCAACACTACTTCCCCTCTGGCGACTGCCTCCTGAGCAATGGTTTTAACCCGTAGGATGGCATCTACGGTCGATTTGCCTCTTCGAAATCCGTATTGGTTCTCCGCTAAGTTGGGTCCGGTACTTTCGAGGTGATTCACTATTCGCTTGGAAATAATCCGCTCGAATAGCTTACCTACCTCGTTGAGCAACACGATAGGGCGGTAGGACGAGGGGGACTCCGGAGGACGTCCATCTTTTTGGAGCAGCACTAGGCGGCCTGTCTTCCATTTTTGTGGGAACCGCGACTGCATTAGGCACGCTTCTAATAGCCTCCTAAATCTGGATTCAATCTCAGGCAGAGCTAACCCTAACACCCGACCGGGTATCCCGTCTGGACCGGGAGCAGTATTTTTGGCCTTCAGCCGCGACACCGCTAACCCGATTTCCGAGTCGGTTATCCCAGGTGTTTCACTGGTCTCAGAGCCATTCATTTGAGGAGCCATCGACGGTGGCAAAAACTCGATTGTATGCGGGAATAGTTTAACCACTATACCGTTTGTCAAATCTGGGTGAAGAATTTGAGTTAATGGAGGTGCCCAAGGTCGAAGCTTTCCTCGGACCATCCTATACGGCCGCCCCCATGGGTCTCTGTCAACCGACGCTATAAGTTCGGCCCTCGCAGCATCTTTCGAGCGCGTTATACAGTCCTTAAGCGTTTGTTTTGCGGCGACGTAGAGAGAATGAAGCTCTGCTTCATGATCGGGGTTTCTGCGCCTTCTTCTGCGGCTACGAGTATACTGGCGTCTCGCTGACACGCAGTCCATACGGAGCTGCGCGATTTCCACGGACCACCAGTATACTTGTCTAAGGGGAGGATTGAGCTTTGTCCGTGGCATTGACGCGTCACAGATCTGCGTCATTGTTCTACATAGCCGATCCGCCTCGACATCAACCTCAACAGGCTCTTCATCAGGAGGCATCCAGGTTTGGACGATTGCTGCTTCTACAACCATGCTCTCGTCTAGGTGTTTTAAGTGCCACCTCGGGCCTTCCGCCGTGGCAGTTTGAGTCTGAGCGCGATAATGAAAGGTCTGGGAGAGTACCTCGAACCGGATGTATCGGTGGTCCGACAGGGTTTCGACATCCTCGAGGACTCTCCAACCTTGCACACGGCTTGCCAACGCAGGGCTTGCGAAAGAAATATCCACAATGGATCCGCCCTGTAACCGCACGCACGTGTGCACAGTTCCCCGATTAAGAACGACAAGTCCCGCAGATGGCAACCACTCCTCCATCAACTCTCCTCGAGCGTCTGTAGCGGGAGAACCCCATGCCTGAGACTTGGCGTTAAAGTCTCCCATTACAATCACAGGATAGGGTTGAAACTGTCCTATGACTGCTCCGAGTTCCGTCACCAAAGCTTCAAATTCCGCCAAAGGTTTGTTGGGAGAAAAGTAAACTCCGACAAGAGCGATACCTTCTATCAGCGCCCCGACACATCCCTGCTTTTGGATGACCTTTCTGATGGAAAGAGTTCTATTGAGGATGATGATCGCTGCTTGGTCTTTTTGGTCACTGATCCAGTTAGGTGTTGGAGGAACAAAGTAGGGTTCGGCTACAATTGCTATATCGATCGACCATTCTGCTAGGCTTTGGATGAGTAAATCTTGGGCTCTAGCGCAGTGGTTGATGTTACTTTGTAGAAATCGCCAGCGAGCCATCACTGCGGGTCTATTTGTACCTCTACCCTCGACCTAGCACTAAGAGCCGAGAGGTCTACCCTTCCTCGTTGAACCTTCGCAGCGGTGGTATTCTGAGGTCTCCTCGTATAGTGAGAGGAACAAAACTTGCTCCCGACTGTATGAGTAGCAGGTCTTCTATCGTCTGCACATAACATGCAATGTGGCGCTGCCGTGCAGGTATTCGCTTTGTGACCAGGCATCCCGCAACGGAAACAGAGGTTGCTACGATCGACTTCAGACGTGCATCCGTCTCTTACGTGGCCTGTTTTAAGGCACCGCCAACAGAATCTTGTTTTAGGCGCCAGCAACTTCACTCGAGCGGAAATCCAGCCAACCAGTATTCGTCCACTCTCAAGGATGTTCTTGGCTGCGGTAACTGGGCAGCGTACCCATACGGTGAACATACCACTCTTATCCTCTCGTAAATCTCCGCACTTGATGTGGCCTTCAGGGCAACCACCTATGCGGGAAATAGCGGCGGCAACTTCCTCCTTTGTGACGGAGTCATCAAGGTCAGAAATACGCATTTCTACGCATTTCGTGACTCTAGATACTCGCACATCACTGTTGTTGAGAGTAGTCTCAAGCCGCTTCGCCATTTCGTCCGCTTTCTCGCCACTGGTGGCTCCTGGTATTTCGATAATTCTCCCACCAGTGGCGGTCTTCCTTACTCGAATAGAGGTGAGACCTATTCCGGATAAATCTGTTGTCTTTGCCTCACGAAGTACGCTTGCATACGAGACACCTCTTTCTTCGGCTCCAGGTTTTAAAGTTAACACTATTGCCGCTGAACGAGGAGGACGTAATTTAAGCGGTTTGACTACACCCTTGTTCTGCTTCCCTTGTGGAGCGACAGTCTTCGTTTCACGATTGGGACGTCTTTTTGTTACCGTTACCCACCCATTCTCCGTTGTGACGGGAACGGTGGGAAGAGGGTGAGAATTTGTAGCAATCTGTGTCTGTCTAGTTGTAGTGGAAGTCATATTGTTCTTCTTCTTTCTCTTTTTAGTTTTTGCCTTTCTGATAATCGGTTCCGAGTCCTTTGGTACTGTGGTACCTGGTTGAAATTCCGGCACTGATGTATCGGATGGTCTTTGTACAGATTCTGGAACAATATTCTCCCTGTCTCTGGCATTGTTTATAAGTGTACCAAAGCTCTTTCCGGGAATGAGTTTTTCCTCAAGAGCTTTGAATTTGGAATCGATGATGTTTCCGATTTCAGTCATGACAGATTGGGATAGCTGTTGTAAATCGCCATCATGGTTTTGAGCTGCGATTCCTTGTTGACCGACAGGTCCCCTAGATACCCGCTCACTAACTATACGAAGCTGGGCAACCTCTTCTCTTAATTTAGCCACCTCCGATTGCAAGCGGGTGTTGGCTTCCTGCAATAGTCGCGTTTCCTCTGTTAGGTTTCTTTCGGCTATGCTCTCCACGCAAGATCTAATGGAGGATGCGGCTTCTTTCAGGGCTCGTTGGAAAGTTCCCTTCAAGTTTTTAGATTTGGTCGCAACATTGCAGACGACCTCTAAATTATCTTCGACCTGTTTTTGAAGATCCATAACCGACCCATTTCGAGGTGATGCTGGTGGGCCAGGTGCGCTCCTGGATTGTTGGCGCATTCGTATTTGGTTCTGCAAATCTTTTTCAGCTTCTAACTCTAATTCCCTCCGTTGGAGTCTGAGGTAGTCCTCTTTGGCCTTCTTTAGGCCAACGTAATGGCCTGTGGTAGGAGGACGACCTCGCCCTCTCTTAGGTGTCACTACTTTTTTAGCAAAGACAGTAGACATCTCCTCTTCACTCGAACTTTCGTCCGAGCCCGAACGGCACCTCTCTTTGAGACAGGTCCGTTTTTTAGAGCATGATAACGGTGGCGGGGACTCCCTTGATCCAGCCGTTATCATGCTGGATTCTGATTGATCAGAGTTGTTTGATTGGCGGTCTTTTCCCCCCCCAGAATACGAGGGGAAGACGGAGGCAGTAGCGTCCGTGAGGGATTCTCCAGCTGCTGAGCAGCTGGTACCCTCCTGGGGTAAATTTCTCTTTAAAATCGCCTTCATGATTTCCTTTTAGGGGTAAGGTCCCCGTGAGGGACGCCCTCGCCATTACACAACCCCTCGGCAGGCGCCAAACCTCGGGGTTGACATAAAACAATGACACCTACGATTCTCAAGACAAACAAAACACTCTCGACACTTAGACAGAAGAGACAAGGACCAAACAAACAAAGAGAGACGATACAAACGATTACCACCCATTGTCAGCTATGTACCGGGCAAGAACCCCATAGCTGACCCTAACCCCACGCTGGACATTAGCAGACGGCTAACGCGATCCCGAAAGACCGCATTAACCGTCCCCCAGGGAGCACCGGCCCGTACCGCTTCCAATCCCGCCGGACGAATCCGGACAACATTGGTAGCGGACGGGCACACGAGGAGGTTTCCAGCATGGCTCCCCAACCCCAACCTAACCTAACCTTTTTTTTTTTTTTTTTTTTTTTTTTTCGTCTGGAACTCTCATGAGTTCCACCGCATTCCAGGGGAGCGGAAGGCGGTGGGTATGTGAGACTCCTACTCACTAAACCAGACGGTCAACACATCGCCGTATAGAGAGGAGCGCCACGGGAACGCCTAAGCATACATCCGCGTTGCTCCAACGGCAGGCAGCGCCAAGTAGGCGGCCACCACCCCCCCAAATGGAGCGGCGCAAACTGTTGACCGGGATGCGCCCCACTCCGATGGTCGGCTTGATTTTTGGCGAGGAGCTCCCCTGCTCCCCGCCCAAGCCGACCGAGCCAGATCGTTTTGGACGACCTTTATCTCCGAGCCGACGGCAAACCGCCGAGCTCAGAATCAAGGAAGTCCGATCCGACTCATACCCACTAGAGCCCCGGCCCCGAGATGGGACCGTGGCGAGTGGCGGACTTCGCAGCCCACCACCCGTACCGAGGGCTACGGCGGCAGACGGCGCTCGTGAGCGACACGCCTGCGCCCCACCCTCCTCCGGCGCATCGGTAAAGCGGCTCCGTCCTCCTCCCTGAGCCTCTCCGCCGCCTCCTTCTGCGACATCACGACCTCGCAGAAGGAACGCACCGCATCCCACGCCTCTTCGCTCGAGACCATGGCCTTGACCACGGCCGGGAGCGAGAGGTCCGACCCGATGGAAGCCACGAGTGTAGCACGCGGCTCCGCCCAGTGCGGGCACGAAGCCAGCGTGTGCTGCGCCGTGTCCTCGGCACAGCCGCACTCGTGGCACATCATCGTGGGCTCACGACCCGCCACCCTAAACAGATACCTCCCGAAGCATCCGTGCCCCGAAAGGATCTGCGTCAGGTGGAAGGTCATCACCCCGTGCCTACGACCGACCCAGTCCGAAAGGATGGGACCGATCGCCAGGGCAGTCGATTTACCAGCGCCGGGCACTCTGAGCCTCTCTCGCCATGTGACGAGCAGCTGCTCCTGCGCCCTGCGCCTCCAATCCGACTCCCCACCCTCCCCCCGAAGACGGGCATCCCTTCTCCGTCGATACGCCTCCGCCAGCGTCAAAGCGTCCAGGTCCCACGGTGGGGTCCCGGCCAGAGCGCAGGCCGCCTCGCACGAGATGGTGCGATACCCCCGGATCACCCTGACAGCCATGACCCTCTGCGCTCTGCACAAGAGGGCCCGGTTGCGGGAGTCGAGGCTATCGGCCCATATTGGTGCCCCGTAGAGCGCCATGGACTTTACCACCCCGGTGTACAGACGCCGGCAGCTCAGGCTCGGTCCCCCGACATTTGGGAGGACGCGACACATCGCTCCGGCTGCCCTAACTAGCTTCGGCGCTAGGCGCCGAAAGTGCTCGTCGAAGCTCCATCGACTGTCGAGGACGAGTCCAAGGTACTCCAAGGAACGCCCGACGGCGATGGAAACTCCTCCGACCACCACACTCGACCCGGCAGGAGGTGCGTTCCGCGGCCCGTGAAAACACACGGCGACGGATTTGTGCAATGCAACCTCCAGCCCCAACCTTCTAATGCGCGCCACTACCTGCGCGACCCCAGCCGTTGCCAGAATGCTGGCCTCCCGGTAGCTGTCGCCGCGTGCCGTTACGAGAGTGTCGTCGGCGTAACAGGTTACTTCGACACCCCGTAAGTTGGCACCGCGCAGCACCCAGTCGTAGCCGATGTTCCACAGGAGAGGTCCGAGAACCGACCCCTGAGGAACACCGCACGACACCTCCCTACGAATCCAGCCGTCGCCGGACGGGTAGCAGACGGCGCGGTCGCAGAGGTAATCCGCTACGACGCGACGCAAGTACCCGGGCACGGCGTGGAACCTCAGCGCCTCCAAAATGGTCGCCCAGGGAAGGGTGTTGAACGCGTTGGCGATATCGAGAGACACCGCCAACACCACCCCACCCCGAGACACCGAGGCCTCCGCCAGGGCCCTCACCCGACCGACAGCGTCGAGGGTGGACCTGCCCTTGCGGAAGCCAAATTGATGGTCGCTGAGATCCCGACCGGACTCCCCCAAGTGCTTGACGAGGCGAGCGGATAAAACCCGCTCAAAGAGCTTACCCGCCTCGTCGAGAAGCACTATCGGTCGATATGCCGATGGCTCGGCAACCGGCCGCCCCTCCTTGCGCAACAGCACCAGTTTCCCACCCTTCCACGTCCGCGGGAACCGGCCCTGCCGCAAACAGGCGTTGAAGAGGCGCAGCACTAGAGGCTCTAAATCCTCTAGGGCCAAGGCCCAGGCGCGCCCGGGGATGCCGTCGGGTCCCGGCGCAGTGTTCTTCGATCGAAGCCGAAGCACTGCAGCCCCCAACTCACCCCCGGAGACATCCCGTGCTGCGTCCCAACGCTCCTCCTCTACCTCCACAGTCGCCGGCGCCATACGAGGTACCCGATGGTCGGTACCTCGAGGGAACAATGCCGTGACTACGGACTCCAGCAACGCCGGCTGGAGAGTCTTGGTCAGCGGAGGGGCCCACGGTCGAAGCTTTCGCCTCACCATCTTGTACGGAACCTTTTTTTTTTTTTTTTTTTTTTTTTTTTTTTTTTTTTTTTTTTTTTTTTTTTTTTTTTTTTTTTTTTTTTTCGTCTGGAACTCTCATGAGTTCCACCGCATTCCAGGGGAGCGGAAGGCGGTGGGTATGTGAGACTCCTACTCACTAAACCAGACGGTCAACACATCGCCGTATGGAGGAGCGCCACGGGAACGCCGAAGCATACATCCGCGTTGCACCAACGGCAGGCAACGCCAAGTAGGCGGCCACCACCCCCCCTAATGGAGCGGCGCAAACTGTTGACCGGGATGCGCCCCACTCCGATGGTCGGCTTGTTTTCTGGCGAGGAGCTCCCCTGCTCCCCGCCCAAGCCGACCGAGCCAGATCGTTTTGGACGACCTTTATCTCCGAGCCGACGGCAAGCCGCCGAGCTCAGAATCAAGGAAGTCCGATCCGACTCATACCCATTAGAGCCCCGGCCCCGAGATGGGACCGTGGCGAGTGGCGGACTTCGCAGCCCACCACCCGTACCCGGGGCTACGGCGGCAGACGACGCTCGTGAGCGACACGCCTGCGCCCCACCCTCCTCCGGCGCATCGGTAGAGCGGCTCCGTCCTCCTCCCTGAGCCTCTCCGCCGCCTCCTTCTGCGACATCACGACCTCGCAGAAGGAACGCACCGCACCCCACGCCTCTTCGCTCGAGACCATGGCCTTGACCACGGCCGGGAGCGAGAGGTCCGACCCGATGGAAGCCACGAGTGTAGCACGCGGCTCCGCCCAATGCGGGCACGAAGCCAGCGTGTGCTGAGCCGTATCCTCGGCGCAGCCGCACTCGTGGCACATCATCGTGGGCTCACGACCCGCCACCCTAAACAGATACCTCCCGAAGCATCCGTGCCCCGAAAGGATCTGCGTCAGGTGGAAGGTCATCACCCCGTGCCTTCGACCGACCCAGTCCGAAAGGATGGGACCGATCGCCAGGGCAGTCGATTTACCAGCGCCGGGCACTCTGAGCCTCTCTCGCCATGTGACGAGCAGCTCCTCCTTCGCCCTGCGCCTCCAATCAGACTCCCCACCCTCCCCCCGAAGACGGGCGTGCCTCCTCCGTCGATACGCCTCCGCCAGCGTCAACGCGTCCAGGTCCCACGGTGGGGTCCCGGCCAGAGCGCAGGCCGCCTCGCACGAGATGGTGCGATACCCTCGGATCACCCTGACAGCCATGACCCTCTGCGCTCTGCACAAGAGGGCCCGGTTGCGGGAGTCGAGACTATCGGCCCATATTGGTGCCCCGTAGAGCGCCATGGACTTTACCACCCCGGTGTACAGACGCCGGCAGCTCAGGCTCGGTCCCCCGACATTTGGGAGGACGCGACACATCGCTCCGGCTGCCCTAACTAGCTTCGGCGCTAGGCGCCGAAAGTGCTCGTCGAAGCTCCATCGACTGTCGAGGACGAGTCCAAGGTACTCCAAGGAACGCCCGACGGCGATGGAAACTCCTCCGACCACCACACTCGATCCGGCAGGAGGTGCGTTCCGCGGCCCGTGAAAACACACGGCGACGGATTTGTGCAATGCAACCTCCAGCCCCAACCTCCTAATGCGCGCCACTACCTGCGCGACCCCAGCAGTTGCCAGAACACTGGCCTCCCGGTAGCTGTCGCCGCGTGCCGTTACGAGAGTGTCGTCGGCGTAACAGGTTACTTCGACACCCCGTAAGTTGGCACCGCGCAGCACCCAGTCGTAGCCGATGTTCCACAGGAGAGGTCCGAGAACCGAACCCTGAGGAACACCGCACGCCACCTCCCTACGAATCCAGCCGTCGCCAGACGGGTAGCAGACGGCGCGGTCGCAGAGGTAATCCGCTACGACGCGACGCAAGTACCCGGGCACGGCGTGGAACCTCAGCGCCTCCAAAATGGTCGCCCAGGGAAGGGTGTTGAACGCGTTGGCGATATCGAGAGACACCGCTAACACCACCCCGCCCCGAGACACCGAGGCCTCCGCCAGGGCCCTCACCCGACCGACAGCGTCGAGGGTGGACCTGCCCTTGCGGAAGCCAAATTGATGGTCGCTGAGGTCCCGACCGGACTCCCCCAAGTGCTTGACGAGGCGAGCGGATAAAACCCGCTCAAAGAGCTTACCCGCCTCGTCGAGAAGCACTATCGGCCGATATGCCGATGGCTCGGCAACCGGCCGCCCCTCCTTGCGCAACAGCACCAGTTTCCCACCCTTCCACGTCCGCGGGAACCGGCCCTGCTGCAAACATGCGTTAAAGAGGCGTAGCACTAGTGGCTCTAAATCCCCTAGGGCCAAGGCCCAGGCGCGCCCGGGGATGCCGTCGGGTCCCGGCGCAGTGTTTTTCGACCGAAGCCGAAGCACTGCAGCCCCCAACTCATCCCCGGAGACATCCCGTGCTGCGTCCCAACGCTCCTCCTCTACCTCCTCAGTCGCCGGCGCCATACGAGGTACCCGATGGTCGGTACCGCGAGGGAACAATGCCGTGACTACGGACTCCAGCAACGCCGGCTGGAGAGTCTTGGTCAGCGGAGGGGCCCACGGTCGAAGCTTTCGCCTCAACATCTTGTACGGCCTCCCCCACGGGTCCCTATCCAGGGACTCCACCATCTCCGCTTCGGCCAGGTCTTTGGCTTTGGCGATGGCCGCTACGAAAGCCAGCACTGCCTCCCGATATCGAGTATAGTGCTGACTCTCAAGCTCTTGGTCTCGTCGCCGCCGCCTCCGACATCTGGTGTACTGGCGCCTGAGAGCCACGCAGGACTCTCGGAGCCGCGATAGCTCCTCAGACCACCAGTACACGCCGCGCCTCGGAGTCGCGGAGTGTACGCGGGGCATCGCCGCATCGCAGATTTGCGACATGGTCTGGCCCAGAAGCGCAGCTTCCGCCTCAACGTTCACAGCGCCTTCCGGCACTCCTACCCAGGCCTGGACCAGGGCTGCCTCCACCAGCGCCTCCCTGTCCAGACGCTTCAGAGCCCATCGCGGGCCCTCCTCGCGCGAGGGTCGACTCGGGGCACTCGGCGGGGCGGGGAGTGCGGAGACGTCGAACCTCACGTAGCGGTGGTCCGACAACGTCTCCACATCCTCCATCACCCGCCAGCCTCGGATACGACGCGCCAGGGTGGGATCGGCGAACGTGATGTCGACGATCGAACCACCCTGTTGCCGCACGCACGTATGTACCGACCCGCGGTTCAGGACGACAAGACCGGACGCGACTACCCAGTCTTCGAGGACCTCTCCACGTGCGTCCGTTGCCGGGCAACCCCAAGCCATGGATTTGGCATTGAGGTCCCCGACCACGAGGACCCGACCGGGGCCACTCCTCCCGACGAGGACGCCGACTTCGACCAGAAACTGTTCGAAGTCGGCGACACTGCGATTCGGAGAGAAGTAGACCCCGATCAGTGTCACGTTTCCGACGAGAGCCGAGACGTAGCCTCGACCCTTCGTCACTCCTCCGAAGACCGGGGATCCGGCCGCTGTCCGGGTCCCGATCGCCACCACACCGTCCCTGTCGCCGGCCCAGTCGTCCCCCGAAGGGACGTAGTAGGGCTCGGCGACCACGACGACGTTTATCAACCACTCCGCCATGCTTTGGAACAATAGGTCCTGAGCCCTGGCGCAGTGGTTGATATTCGCCTGTAGTATCCGCATGGCCATCTTATTCGATGACCATGGGATCCTCTACGGGCCTAGAAGGCTGCTTTGAGGCCCTAGGACCCCTGCCAGCCTTGCCCGGCTTCCTTCCCTTCGGGGCGGGGACGCACTCCTTGGTCCATCTTGTACGGAACCTAACCTAACCTAACCTAACCTTTTTTTTTTTTTTTTTTTTTTTTTTTTTTTTTTTTTTTCGTCTGGAACTCTCATGAGTTCCACCGCATTCCAGGGGAGCGGAAGGCGGTGGGTATGTGAGACTCCTACTCACTAAACCAGACGGTCAACACATCGCCGTATGGAGGAGCGCCACGGGAACGCCTAAGCATACATCCGCGTTGCTCCAACGGCAGGCAGCGCCAAGTAGGCGGCCACCACCCCCCCAAATGGAGCGGCGCAAACTGTTGACCGGGATGCGCCCCACTCCGATGGTCGGCTTGTTTTCTGGCGAGGAGCTCCCCTGCTCCCCGCCCAAGCCGACCGAGCCGGATCGTTTTGGACGACCTTTATCTCCGAGCTGACGGCAAGCCGCCGAGCTCAGAATCAAGGAAGTCCGATCCGACTCATACCCACTAGAGCCCCGGCCCCGAGATGGGACCGTGGCGAGTGGCGGACTTCGCAGTCCGCCGGGGGCTACGGCGGCAGACGGCGCTCGTGAGCGACACGCCTGCGCCCCACCCTCCTCCGGCGCATCGGTAGAGCGGCTCCGTCCTCCTCCCTGAGCCTCTCCGCCGCCTCCTTCTGCGACATCACGACCTCGCAGAAGGAACGCACCGCACCCCACGCCTCTTCGCTCGAGACCATGGCCTTGACCACGGCCGGGAGCGAGAGGTCCGACCCGATGGAAGCCACGAATGTAGCACGCGGCTCCGCCCAGTGCGGGCACGAAGCCAGCGTGTGCTGCGCCGTATCCTCGGCGCAGCCGCACTCGTGGCACATCATCGTGGGCTCACGACCCGCCACCCTAAACAGATACCTCCCGAAGCATCCGTGCCCCGAAAGGATCTGCGTCAGGTGGAAGGTCATCACCCCGTGGCTACGACCGACCCAATCCGAAAGGATGGGACCGATCGCCAGGGCAGTCGATTTACCAGCGTTGGGCACTCTGAGCCTCTCGCGCCATGTGACGAGCAGCTCCTCATGCGCCCTGCGCCTCCAATCCGACTCCCCACCCTCCCCCCGAAGACGGGCATCCCTCCTCCGTCGATACGCCTCCGCCAGCGTCATAGCGTCCAGGTCCCACGGTGGGGTCCCGGCTAGAGCGCAGGCCGCCTCGCACGAGATGGTGCGATACCCTCGGATCACCCTGACAGCCATGACCCTCTGCGCTCTGCACAAGAGGGCCCGATTGCGGGAGTTGAGTCTATCGGCCCATATTGGTGCCCCGTAGAGCGCTATGGACCTTACCACCCCGGTGTACAGACGTCGGCAGCTCATGCTCGGTCCCCCGACATTTGGGAGGACGCGACACATCGCTCCGGCTGCCCTAACAAGCTTCGGCGCTAGGCGCCGAAAGTGCTCGTCGAAGCTCCATCGACTGTCGAGGACGAGTCCAAGGTACTCCAAGGAACGCCCGACAGCGATGGAAACTCCGCCGACCACCACTCTCGACCCGGCCGGAGGTCCGTTCCGCGGCCCGTGAAAACACACAGCCACGGATTTGTGCAACGCAACCTCCAGCCCCAGCCTTCTAATGCGCGCCACTACCTGCGCGACCCCAGCGGTTGCCAGAACACTGGCCTCCCGGTAGCTATCGCCGCGTGCCGTTACGAGAGTGTCGTCGGCGTAACAAGTTACTTCGACACCCCGTAAGTTGGCACCGCGCAGCACCCAGTCGTAGCCGATGTTCCACAGGAGAGGTCCGAGAACCGACCCCTGCGGAACACCGCACGACACCTCCCTACGAATCCAGCCGTCACCAGCCGGGTAGCAGACGGCGCGGTCGCAGAGGTAATCCGCTACGACGCGACGCAAGTACCCGGGCACGGCGTGGAACCTCAGCGCCTCCAAAATGGTCGCCCAGGGAAGGGTGTTGAACGCGTTGGCGATGTCGAGAGAAACCGCCAACACCACCCCGCCCCGAGACACCGAGGCCTCCGCCAGGGCCCTCACCCGACTGACAGCGTCGAGGGTGGACCTGCCCTTGCGGAAGCCAAATTGATGGTCGCTGAGATCCCGACCGGACTCCCCCAAGTGCTTGACGAGGCGAGCGGATAAAACCCGCTCAAAGAGCTTACCCGCCTCGTCGAGAAGCACTATCGGCCGATATGCCGATGGCTCGGCAACCGGCCGCCCCTCCTTGCGCAACAGCACCAGTTTCCCACCCTTCCACGTCCGCGGGAACCGGCCCTGCTGCAAACATGCGTTAAAGAGGCGTAGCACTAGTGGCTCTAAATCCCCTAGGGCCAAGGCCCAGGCGCGCCCGGGGATGCCGTCGGGTCCCGGCGCAGTGTTCTTCGACCGAAGCCGAAGCACTGCAGCCCCCAACTCATCCCCGGAGACATCCCGTGCTGCGTCCCAACGCTCATCCTCTACCGCCTCAGTCGCCGGCGCCATACGAGGTACTCGATAGTCGGTACCTCGGGGGAACAATGCCGTGACTACGGACTCCAGCAACTCCGGCTGGAGAGTCTTGGTCAGCGGGGGGGCCCACGGTCGAAGCTTTCGCCTCACCATCTTGTACGGCCTCCCCCACGGGTCCCTGTCCAGGGACTCCACCATCTCTGCTTCGGCCAGGTCTTTGGCTTTGGCGATGGCCGCTACGAAAGTCATCACTGCCTCACGATATCGAGTATAGTGCTGACTCTCAAGCTCTTGGTCTCGTCGCCGCCGCCTCCGACATCTGGTGTACTGGCACCTGAGAGCCACGCAGGTCTCTCGGAGCCGCGATAGCTCCTCAGACCACCAGTAAACGCCGCGCCTCGGAGTCGCGGAACGTACGCGGGGCATCGCCGCATCGCAGATGTGCGTCATGGTCTGGCCCAGACGCACAGCTTCTGCCTCTACATTCACAGCACCTTCCGGCGCTCCTACCCAGGCCTGGACCAGAGCAGCCTCCACCAGCGCCTCCCTGTCCAGACGCTTCAGGGCCCATCGCGGGCCCTCCTCGCGCGAGGGTCGACTCGAGGCGTTCGGCGGGGCGGGGAGTGCGGAGACGTCGAACCTCACGTAGCGGTGGTCCGACAACGTCTCCACATCCTCCATCACCCGCCAGCCTCGGATACGGCGCGCCAGGGTGGGATCGGCGAACGTGATGTCGACGATCGAACCGCCCTGTTGCCGCACGCACGTATGTACCGACCCGTGGTTCAGGACGACAAGACCGGACGCGACTACCCAGTCTTCGAGGACCTCTCCACGTGCGTCCGTGGCCGGGCAACCCCAAGCCATGGATTTGGCATTGAGGTCCCCGACCACGAGGACCCGACCGGGGCCACTCCTCCCGACGAGGGCGCCGACTTCGACCAGAAACTGTTCGAAGTCGGCGACACTGCGATTCGGAGAGAAGTAGACCCCGATCAGTGTCACGTTTCCGACGAGAGCCGAGACGTAGCCTCGACCCTTCGTCACTCCTCCGAAGACCGGGGATCCGGCCGCTGTCCGGGTCCCGATCGCCACCACACCGTCCCTGTCGCCGGCCCAGTCGTCCCCCGAAGGGACGTAGTAGGGCTCGGCGATCACGACGACGTTTACCAACCACTCCGCCATGCTTTGGAACAAGAGGTCCTGAGCCCTGGCGCAGTGGTTGATATTCGCCTGTAGAATCCGCATGGCCATCTTATTCGATGACCATGGGATCCTCTACGGGCCTGGAAGGCTGCTTTGAGGCCCTAGGACCTCTGCCAGCCTGGCCCGGCTTCCTTCCCTTCGGGGCGGGAACGCACTCCTTGGTCCCCACCCGATGCTTGGCCGGTCTGCCGGCCGCTGCGCACGTGACGCAGTGCGGCTCGGCAGAGCACTCCTGGGCCTTGTGCCCGGGCTTTCCACACCTATAGCAGAGGTCGCTCCTGTCGACCTCCGCAGTGCACTTGGCCCTGACGTGCCCCATCTCCAGGCACCGGAAGCACCGGAGGGGCCGATCGTCCAAGACGCGGACCTGCGCCGACACCCATCCGACGAGGAGCCTGCCACCACCGGACACCTTCTTGGCCGCTGCGACCGGGCAACGAACCCACGCGGCACCGAGACCACCGGCGCCGACGGTGACAGCCCCGCACCGGACTTCGTCGACGTCGCACCCACCTACCCTAGCGACGGCCGTAGCCACGTCGACGCTGGACACGGAGTCGTCCAGTCCCGAAATGCGCATTTCTGCGCACTTCGTGGGTCTAGAGACCCTGACCTGCCCTTCGGGCAGTGACTCTCTCAGCTTCTTAGCGAGAGAGTCCGCCATACCCCCGGTATTCGCTCCGGGCAGTTCCAGGATGCGGCCACCAGTGACCGCCTTTCTAAACCTTAGGTCCTTAATACCTAGGTCGGCCAGGTTGACCTTTTGCTTCGCCTCCGACAAGACCTGAGCGTAAGTGACGCCAGTGGCCTCGGCTTCGGGAAGCAGAGTCAATACCACAGCCGTGGATCGTTCTACCCGGAGTTTTCTTTTGGGAGCGGGCTTTCCCTGTCCCTTCTTCGGCGGTTTTGCCGCTTTTGGCTTCGCCTGAGGCTTGGTAGGCCTCAGCTTTGCCTGCGACTGGCCCTCTTTAGGCTTCGCCTTCACCCCCTTAGCCTTCTTCACGGGCTCCGAACGAGTCTTCTGCGCCGACCCGCTGGGGCCCGCAGAGGGTTGAGATGCGGTCTTAACAGACTCTGTGGTCTTAACCGCCTCCCGCCTCTTGTCGGCCGCCAGCGGAGGCCGAAGCCTCGTCTCCGGCAAGAGCCGGTCCTCTATAGAGGCCAGTCGAGCGGTCACCATGGTCCCCACCTGGGACATGACCGCCCGACAGATCTCCTCCAGCGAGATTGTTTGAGGCTGCGTTGCAGGGGATGCAGCCTCCGTCAATCCGGTGGGAGAGGGCGCCGGACAGCCCTGCTTCCGTGCTCTCTCCATGTCTTCTCTTAATGTGGACATCTCCTTGCGGAGAGTGTCCATCTCGGCTTGCAGGCGAGCATTGTCCGCCTGCAGACGACGCGTCTCTTCTGTAAGTGTCCGCGATCCCAGGACTTCCACGGCCTCGGCTATTGAAGCCACAGCGTCCTTCAATTCGCGGACTATAGTCCCCTTAAGGTTTTTGGACTTTGTGGCGATTTTAGCAATGATCGCCAAGTCCTCGACAACCTGCTGCTTGGTCAGGGCCGCGGACCTATTACTGGGTCCGACGCCCGACTCAGCCTTCTCACCCGAGGCCGACGCTAGTTCGGCGGCTCGCTGTTCCCGCCTCTTGCGAGTGATAGCGACGCTTTTCTCAAGGTCTTCTTCGACCAACGCCTTGAACTCTTCCCGCTTTACAGCGAGAAGCGCTCTTTTGGCATCGGCCAAGCCGACGTACTCCCCCGTCGTCGGAGGCCGCCCTCGACCTCTGGTCGCAGACGCAGACCGCTCCGAATCCTCTTCAGACTGCGCCAACTCGGGGTTCGGGCGTCTTCTTTTCCGCCAAAGTTTCCCGCCTGTAGCGGGGCTTTGAGATCGTCCAGTGGCAAAGCTGCAGTCGGAGTCCATGTCCTCGTCCTGCCGCCCCGCACTGGATTCCCTGCTGGTGACGCTCCGCGTCATCCGCCTCTCCTTACTCGCTTCCCTCCTCGTCCTCCTCTCCTCTCCCTCAACGTCGTTTGTTTCTGTTGAATTTACCATAATAAATCCCACGAGTAGTGAGGAAATAAAAAGTCAACCCCGGCAGAGCCTCTTGCCCGGGTAACCCTAATACACCTGGAAGGTCGGGTGGTATTCCAGGGTTGTGCGCTAGCGACTGATGAACTCCCCAGCCTCTCTTTCGAGCACCCCGACGTCACGCAACGAAACGCCGAGAATTGAGGATTTTTTATAGAGGTTTACTCCTCGCGGTCCGGCCGATTAAGGCAAGACCCTCGCTCCCCTGCAGGCTGCTTCACATGACCGCCACACCTGCAGGAGTTTACGACTCGACGGTGGCAAAAAATGCCTGCCCGACTGCACAGTTAAGTACCCACCGGACTCGCCGACCGACCGGCAACAGGGCCTCCGCTAACGACGACCACTGATCCGGACATGCCCTCGACCATTCGCCACTGGCATCGGGTCTGGGCCAAAACACCCCTAAAGTACAAAACACCCCTAAGTAAAAATTATATAATTAATTACTAATTACTACCTGAATTCCGCTTCGTGGAGTTGGGCCGGACACGAGTCGCAACTACCTGCTCCCATGTACCCACGCTGTCCGTACCACTCCGTACCGTACCTGCCAGTACCGGGCACATGTCCCGACTGCCTGCTCCCGTCCGCGCTGTCCGTACCATTCCATACCGTACCGGCTAGTACCGGACACATGTTCCGACTACCTGCTCCGCGTACTACTCCATACCGTACCGGCCAGTACCGGGCACATGTCCCGATTACCTGCTCCCGTCCGCGCTGTCCGTACCATTCCATACCGTACCGGCTAGTACCGGACACATGTCCCGACTACCTGCTCCGCGTACCACTCCATACCGTACCGGCTAGTACCGAACACATGTCCCGACTACCTGCTCCGCGTACCACTCCGTACCGTACCGGCCGGTACAGGCCAGTACCATACGGGTCCAAAGAACCCATAGTGATAACAATTGTCAGTGAAATGAAAGAAGCCGACAAGACTCAAGATTCCTGGAAAGACACCTGCGCTGCTAAGGTGTCATAAACTCCGGCGTCGCCCTAGCCAGGTTATACAATCCGATCCAAGTCTTCGTCGTACAGTTTGCGTTGAGTAAGAACACCCAAAACAAATACACCCACCACTTCTGAAACACTAACAAGACACTCTCGACACAGACAGCCGTAACAAAGGACCAAACGCAGCAATGACATCTGAATCGCGAAAGCTGCACAGCGAAAGCTCTGGCGAAAACACGCGAACCGGCGCAGAAGCTCGCTTCACGCTCTAACTGAACATCACACAACCGGAAGCTCCACAAAACAACTTTATACACTACACATCACGATAGCTCGCACAAAAATTTTCTATACACGAGCACCCTCTCTGGCACCCCTTCCTCGTCTTGCCGCCTTGGAACTAAAAACACAACACACACCTACACAGACACACACAGACACACGCGGCACGAAAAACAAACAAAAATGATATAGTTCACAACCGCATCCCGGGTGCGAGAGCGGAGCGCGCGCGGGCGCGCGTGCGCTCGCGGCGGCTGCCGGCGGACGACTCCAACCTAACCTTTTTTTTTTTTTTTTTTTTTTTTTTTTTTTTTTTTTTTTTTTTTTACGTGGGGAAATCCAGGACGGATACCCTGCCGCCTCGGGGGAGACGACCTGGTTATGCCGGGCTCTAACCGGCTAAAACCCCACGGTGTCCTTCTCGTCGCCATATGCCGGGGTCACGGGAACATCCAGCTGGCAATCGTCCGCGACCCGGCGACGAGGCGGTCTCGTCAGACCCCTTCTCGGTTGGAGTGGAGGACAGATGGTCGCCCTTCCACTGCGCAACGATTGGTCAGAGTAGCGTGAAAGAACACGCCCACGACTACTCGGGCTAGAAGTAGATGGGTGAGGGACTCCCCCGAGTCCACCACCCCCTAGCTAATGTTAGGGAGGGAGTTCACGGATGAAAGCCTCCCTCCTGCGTCCCCTTTTCCGGCGACGGATGTCAAGCGAACTAATTGCTTCACGTACCCTTTCCGCGTTCTCCTTCTGTAGCATAACTTGCTCACAGAAGAGGCTAACCGCATCCCAAGAACCCTTGCTCTCAACCATTTTCCTAACCACTGTTGGCAAAGAAAAGTCCGGTCCTATAATGGAAGTTAGCGCCGCTCGCTCCGTATCCCAAGCTGGACAAATTTCTAGCGTGTGCTGAGGAGTGTCAATTGGGCAACAATCGCAATGGTGACAGACAGCGGTCGGCTCTCTACCTGCCACCCTGTGCAGGTACTCACCAAAACAGCCATGCCCGGTGAGGACCTGCGTAGTTCGGAACGACAGGGAACCGTGGCGTCTCTTCAACCATTGGTGGAACACTGGAAGGACTGCCTCGATAGTCCTTATACCTGCGCTGGGATTTGCAAGCCTTTGTTCCCAAACTGTGTTATAGTGACGCATAATTTGTCGTCGCATTCTGTCCCCTATCTTTGATCGCAAACCTTGGGCCAGCGCCTCCCCACGTTGATGAAATATCTTCGTGAGGGCTCTCGCTTCGAGGTCCCAAGGTAGTAAATTGGCTAGGAGGCAGGCCGCCTCGTATGAAACCGTGCGGTAGCCACGAATCAACCTGATCGCCATAGCTCTCTGCGGTTTGCGCAAGAGAGCTATATTCCGGCTATTCAGGGATTCGGACCACACTGGCGCTCCATACAAGGCCATCGACTTAACGACCCCCGCGTATAGACGCCTGGTCAGTGCATTGGGCCCTCCCAAATTGGGAAGCAGTCTCCCAAGCGCCGCTGATGCACCCAGCAGTTTCGGGACGAGATGCTCAAAGTGAGCGGTGAACTTCCATCTGCTATCGAGGACGAGACCGAGATATCTCATCGTCGACCCGATGCAGATGCGAGTACCACCCACTATGATGCTGGCAGCTGAGGATGGCAATTTGCGCGTTCTGTAAAAGCAAACGGCTTCCGACTTATTTAAGGCCACCTCCAGACCCAGCCGACGAATACGCTTCACAACGTGCTCCACTCCAATCGTAGCTAAGATGGAAGCTTGACTAGGGTTGTCGGCGCGCACTGTGATTAAGGTGTCATCAGCGTAGCATGTCATGCTAATCCCTCTTATGTTACCACCCCTCAGGACCCAGTCATATCCGATATTCCACAGGAGTGGCCCGAGAACCGACCCCTGTGGAACACCGCATGTCATCTGTCGTGTTTTTGAACCCCCCTGGATCGGATAGGTAACATAACGGCTGGACAGGTAGTCGCCGACAATGTGTCTGAGGTAAAGAGGGACACAGTGGTATTTAAGAGCTTCCCTGATGCAACTCCAGGGTAAACTATTAAAAGCGTTGGCGATGTCAAGAGATACCGCCAAGACAACCTGCCCATTATTTACCGCATTCTCCGCCTCACATTTTACCCGGAGGATAGCATCCACCGTCGATTTACCACGGCGGAAACCAAATTGGTTCTCTGATAAATCCGGACCAGTGATTTGGAGGTGGCTTACTATCCTATCGGCGATAATGCGCTCGAGTAATTTGCCCATCTCGTCGAGCAAGACTATGGGGCGGTAAGCCGAAGGTGATTCAGCTGGACGTCCTTCCTTCTGAAGGAGTACCAGACGGCCTGTCTTCCACTGTCGCGGAAATTGCGATAGTGTTAGGCAGGCATCTAGAAGGCTCCTCAGTCGTTGGTCGAGCTCTTCCAGAGCGAGTCCTAGTACCCGTCCAGGGATTCCGTCAGGGCCGGGAGCAGTATTCTTGGCCCTAAGCCGATCCACTGCTGCGCCGATCTCCCTTTCGGTCACCTTGGGTATTTCGGACTCCTCACTTAACACCGTTGGAGAACACATTTGCGGTGAGGGAAATTCCCCCCTCTGCGGAAATAGCTCTTCCACAACGCGGTCCAACAGCTCGGGTTGGAGTGTTTGTGTTAGTGGGGGAGCCGATGGTCTAAGCTTGCCGCACACCAACCTGTACGGCCGTCCCCATGGATCTCTCTCTGCAGATTCCAACAATTCTGCTCTGGCTGTATCCTTGGAGCGGCTTATAGCCTCCTTGAGCGCATCTTTTGAGGATACATAGTTTGATTGCAATTCCGCCTCGAGATCCAGGTTTCTGCGCTTGCGTCTGCGGCTATGGGTGTACTGGCGTCTCGCTGACACGCAAGCGATGCGTAGTTGCGCGATTTCCGCGGTCCACCAGTAGACCTGCTTGCGGGGAGGATTGAGCTTGGCGCGGGGCATGGACGCATCACATATGTGCGTCATTGCGCCCCGAAACCAATCCGCTTCATTCTCGACTACAATTGGCAGTTCAGGCGCCGGCACCCAGGTTTGTAGAACTGCTGCCTCAATAGCCATGCTCCTATCAAGGTGCTTTAGCTGCCATCTTGGACCGTTCTGGATGACTAACTGGGTTTGTTGGTGTTGGATGAGGGAAGGGGAGAAAACCTCGAACCGGATATATCGGTGATCCGATAGTGTTTCGATATCCTCGAGGACTCTCCAACCTTTGATACAGCTTGCCAATGCGGGACTCGCGAATGAGACGTCCACAATCGATCCTCCTTGTGACCGCACGCACGTGTTTACCACTCCTCTGTTCATGGTCATCAACCCGGCAGCCGATAGCCACTCTTCCAAAAGTTCGCCTCGAGCGTCCGTAATTGCACATCCCCAGGCTCTAGATTTTGCATTGAGGTCGCCGGCAACTAGAACTTCACAAGGATAGAACTGTTGTATGACGGTTCCAATCTCCGTTACAAATGTTTCAAACTCTGATAAAGGTCGGTTCGGTGAAAAGTATGCACCGATGATGGTGATGTTATTTAACGTGGCCGCAACGAAACCGTTTCCCTTAACAAGTCTTGTAAAAGACAGTGGCGGAGCTGCGAAAATGGCCACTAATCCATCCCGGTCACCAACCCAATTAGTTCTAGACGGGATGAAATAGGGTTCGGATATGATTGCCACCTGTATCGACCACTCTGCCAGGCTCTGGAGAAGTAGGTCCTGAGCTCTGGCACAATGGTTGATATTACTCTGAAGAAAAGGTTGTGGGGACATTATTATTGATCTTCTCTCACCGTCTCTACCCCTGACCTCGCTCTTGAGGGTTGGGGCATGTTTTGCCTTAACCTAGAGTTGTTTGGACAGGAACTACTGCCTACCATATGTTCCGCAGGTCGATGGGCATCTGCACAGAGCGCACAGTGAGGTGTTGCCGTACAAGAGTTAGCTTTATGCCCTGGCAAACAACAGCGGTAGCAAAGACCGCTACGATCGACCGCAGAAGTACATGCACCACTTAGGTGCCCCGTTTCGAAGCAACGGTGACAGCGCCTAACTCTTGCTGCTAAGAGCTTTACCCGTGCAGAGACCCAGCCGATAAGCAGTCGTCCGCTTTGGGTAATTTTTTTAGCTGCGACAACCGGACAACGCACCCATATTGTGTATAGTCCATTGTTGCCCATACGAATGTTTCCAGCATTAATATGAACTTTCGGGCATCCTCCTCTATTGGCAATAGCTGTAACAACTTCCTCCTTTGTGACGGAGTCGTCCAGATCTGAAATGCGCAACTCTGCGCTCTTCATAACTCTGGACACTCTAACGTCATCCTTGTTGAGGGCGATTTCCAGCCGTTTAGCCACTTCGTCGGCCTTTTCGCCGCTAGCTGTTCCGGCAATTTCCAGAATTCTGGCTCCCGTCGCAGTCTTTCGAACTCGAAAAGAAGACAGTCCTAGTTCTGAGAAGTTCGTCGTTTTGGCCTGACGTAAGATACTGGCGTATGATACTCCTCTATTTTCGGCTCCAGGCTGCAGGGTTAGGACTATTGCAGCCGAGCGAGGAGGTCGTAGGATCTTGTACTTCTCTGATTTCTCCTTATCTTTTCCCTTACCTGAACCTTTCCTGTTGCCGCGTCTCTTCACTTCCACCCATTCACCCTCTTTGTAAATTTTACCCGGTGCCCGGATGCAAGTTTCTGAGAGCTTCTCCGTTAGCGCATTAGGCTGCGTGTCGTTGGTTTTCCCCTTTCCTTTGCGCTTGCGCTTAGTTGGTCGTACCACTGCTTTTTCAGAAGCTGTTGTTTCTCGCAACTGCTCGGTAGAATTAGCGACTTGAGTAATAGTAGGCATTCCCTGTCGTTTCTCTACCCTATTACTAGTTGACAGCCGTGTTTGAGTGGTCCTTACTTGCTCTGGAGCCTCTACTCTCTTTGTTGCTACCAAAGACGGGTGGGTTAGCTTTCCCATCTGAACCCTGTTTTCGAATGCCTCAAGCCGTGAATTTATTACAGTACTGACTTGAGCCATGATGGTATCGGATAGTAGCCCTACGTCGAAATTGTGGCTATTCGACGCGCCTGCCACTTGGACTTCCTGCAAAAGGGGAGCACGTTCGGTTGCTGCTCGGAGTTGAGCAACCTCCTTTTTAAGCTCCGAAAGCTCGCTCTGTAAGCGAGCATTGTCAGCCTGAAGTTTTCGGGTCTCCTCAGTCGCGTTGCTTTCTGCAATATTTTCTACGAAGGCTCTTATTGAGGAAGCGGCATCTTTCAGGGCTCTTTGAAAAGTGCCCTTAAGATTTTTGGACTTCGTCGCCACATTACACACGACATCCAACTGTTCCTCTACAAGCTTTCGAAGATCGACAACATTCTCAATGCCAGGCGATGTCCGCGGCCCACGTCTGTAATGTTGGCGTTCCCGTATCCTCTCATTTAAGTCTCTCTCCGCCTCTATCTCCATTTCTATTCTTTGGAGTCTGAGGTAGTCCTCCTTGGCCTTCTTCAGGCCCACGTATTGGCCTGTAGTAGGAGGACGACCTCTCCCTCTCTTTGGTGTCATAAGTTTTTTAACGGTGAGCACCCTCTCTTCGCTCGAACGTTCATTCGAGCCTGATCGGCTCCTCTCCTTAGAGCAGGGCCTTGTTTTGCTGCATGAAAACGGGGTCGGGGACTCCCTTGAACCAGCCGTTATCATGCTGGAGTCCGATTCTTCGGAATTAGAAATTTGGCGATCTTTTCCCCCCCCAGAATACGAGGGGAAGACGGAGGCCGAAGCGTCCGTGAGGGATTGCCCGGCGGCAGAGCGGCCGGAACCCTCCTGGGGTAAATTTCTATTGAGATTCGCCTTCATATTATATTCCTTTTAAGGGTGAGGTCCCTTGGGGGAGCCCTAGCCATTACACAACCCTTCGGCGGGCGCCAGACCTTAGGGTTGACATAAAACAAACACGCCCACAACTCGAAAAACATATACAAGACATTCTCAAGACAAATGACAAAAGACAAAAGACTGAACGAACAAAGACGAATACGACACGTTCCCCCCCAAATTGTCAGCTATGAATCGGGCATGAACCCCATAGCTGACATTCCCCGCGCTGGACATTAGCAGACGGCTAACGCGATCCCGAAAGATCGAAGTAACCGTCTCCCAGGGAGCACCGGCCCGTACCGCTTCCAATCCCACTGGACAAGTCCGAGTGACATTGATAACGGACGGGCACACGAGGAGGTTTCCAGCATGGCTCCCCAACCTTTTTTTTTTTTTTTTTTTTTTTTTTTTTTTTTTTTTTTTTTTTTTTTTTTGCGTTGGAAAAATCCGTTACGGATACCCGCCGACCAGGAAGGTGATGGCCGGAGGGTTATGTGGGACTACCCGGCGGCATAGAGGACGCCGCCATTTTTAAGGCTACCCACTAAAAAACCAACGGTTGCCCTCAACGCCTTAATGGGACGACAAAGGGGGGACATAGTAGGGCTCACAGGCCACCGCTATACTGATTTCCCACTCCGCCATGGCCTGGATGAAAAGATCCTGGGCCCTGGCGGAGTGGTTCAGGTTCGCCTGTAGGAAGCCATGTCGTCGTCTATTCATGACGACATGGCTTCAACTGGCGCCTGTGGGCGCCCTCTGCTTGGGGCAGCTGGGGAGGAACCAGCTGCATTTCCTCTTTTACGGGGAGCCTTGCAGGCTCGGCTCCCCAGTTCGTGCCCCGCCTGGAGACCGAGGTCTGCACAGACGGCGCACCGAAGGACTCCGGTGCAGCTGTCGCGGGTATGCCCCGACAAGCCGCACCGGAAACAGACATCGCTTCTGTCGACTCCTGATGGGCAGAGCGCCCGAGTGTGCCCCGGCTCTTGGCACCGGAAGCACCTCATCGGACGCTCTTCTAGGAGCTCGACCCTGGCCGAGCTCCAACCCACCAGGACTCTGCCTGCATTCAAAATCGTCTTAGCCACTTCGACAGGGCAGCGGGCAACAACGGAGCCCGTAGCCCCGTAGCCCCAGCGAATCTCGCCCACAAGGACCGATTCGCTAGGGCAATTGGCAGCGCGGCAGATCGCCACCTTCACCTTTTCGGATGTGGCGGAATCGTCCAGGCCCCCAACTCTCACACTGACCCGTTTGATGGGCTGGACGACGTCCGCCACCCCGTCTAGTACCGAGCGGAGAGACTGGGCCAATTTCTCGGCCTTTTCTGGAGCCGCCTTAGGCAACTCCAGAAGTCTAGCCCCCGTAGCAGACCTACGGATCTTTAGCCCAGCCTCGAGCCCGATCTCACCGAGATCTATTTTCTCGGCGGCGCGCTCGAGGACCTGGGCATAGGTCACCCCCTTAGCTGCAGCTCCGGTCTGCAGCGTGATGATAACAGCCGGAGACCGAGAGGACGGCAGCTTCGGAGGGGGCTTTTGGCCCTGCACGGGCTGGCTGGTCTTACCGCCCTTTCCTCGCCCTCCCTTCCTCCTCTTCTTCGTCTGGAGACCAGACGGTGCCGGCTGGACCGCCAGTTGAGCCACAGATGACTGGGACACCGGAGCAGGGCCCACAGTCCTGGGGCCCCTCTTAGAACCTCGTCGGACCACGGAGGACCAAGCCTCGGTGATGGCGGGAGCAAGCGCCAGCGTTGAGACAGCCGGCGTTCTGGCCGACGCGGGACCCCCAGCAGGTCTTGACTCACTCGTTTGGCGAGGGGCAACGGATGCCGCACTCGCCCTGCGATCTGCCGCCAGAGGCGGGCGCATCACCCTCTCGGGGAGGAGGCGTTCCTCGATGTTGGCAAATCTGGCATTCACCATATTGCCAACAGAGGAGACGATGGAACGCCTCAGTTCGTCCACAAAATCCGCGTCGCGGGCGGGAGCTTCAGGGGCTGCCTTAGCCGCTGCCGACTTCAGCGCCACAAACTCGCGTCGATGTGCCTTCACCTCCGCTTTCAGATCTTCGACCTCCCTGAGTAGACGCGCATTGGCGGTCCTCAAACGGCGGGTCTCGTCCGCCTCGGTACGACTCAAGAGGGTGTCGACAACCTCAAGGAGATCCCTCGATGCCTCTTTAAGGGCCTTTACCATTGTCCCCTTTAGGTTGCCTGACTTCCGGCTTACTTCTAAAATAGAAGCAGCGCACTTTCCTGCCAAGGCCCGGAGCTCCTCGGGCCCCAGCACCTCTGGGTCTGGCCTCGGAGCAACAGCCCGAGCAGTTTCTTCCTCCGAACACACTAATGTTTCGGAGGAAGAAGCAGCCTTATGGAAGGCCCGCGAGCTAAGAGCCCTTTCTAGCTCCTCGTCCTCAGCTTCGACGGCAAGGGCCCGTAAGTCGGCCTTCGCCCGAGCAAGCCCGGTCCCTCGTACGCTCGCAGCGGAACGACCACGACGAGCGGTGTTGCATTTACCTGCAACACCCAGCTCAAAGTCGCTGTCGTTCGCGTCGCTGGGAGAATCTACGACCCCGCTAAGGGGGCGCTTGCGCGTGCCTGTGACCTCGTGGTCGGACATGATGTCCGAGCCACAGAGGTCTCAGCGAAAACACACAAACCCTACAAAAAGACTACAAAAACTAGAAAAGAAAATACACACACGAAAAATTAAGAAAGAAAAGAAAGAAAGAAAAGAAAGAAAGAAAAGAAAGAAAGAAAAGAAAGAAAGAAAAGAAAGAAAGAAAAGAAAGAAACGAAACAGAAACAACCAACGGGGCCCTGAAAAGGGCCTTTTGAAACACCGAAGGGAACAACACCACAAAACAACGAAACAAAATCACTAAGTATCAAAAACCACGAAAACATCCAACCTCAAAAAATCCCAAGGCAATCACTCCCGACACGTCCGCTCCGTACGAACTCCAGCAAGCGACTCATGGCTCCCCAACCTTTTTTTTTTTTTTTTTTTTTTTTTTTTTTTTTTTTTTTTTTTTTTTTGCGTTGGAAAAATCCGTTACGGATACCCGCCGGCCAGGAAGGTGATGGCCGGAGGGTTATGTGGGACTACCCGGCGGCATAGAGGACGCCGCCATTTTTAAGGCTACCCACTAAAAAACCAACGGTTGCCCTCAACGCCTTAATAGGACGACACGGGATCGCGTTAGCACTCACCGTGCCGCCCCGGCGGTTACCCCCCGAGCGAGGGTGCCCCGAGCAACTTAGGACACCCCCACGCCGTAGGCCTATGGCAGGTGAGAGGGGTCACCCCCCCCTCTCACCAAGGCCTACTGCTGGGAGAGGAAGCGGCGGGCGTACTCCCGTCTCCTTCTTCCCAGCCTCCCCCGGCGGAGCGGGTCAGAGGGAGAGGCTTGCTCCCTGACCCGCTCCGCGGCCTCCTTCGCGGCGATGACGTGCTCGCAGAAGGAGGCCATAGCGGCCCAACACCTCTCGCTGCCGACCATCGCGCCAACAAGGCGCGGCAGCGAGAGGTCCCCGCCAACCACGGCCACCAGCTCAGCGCGCTGATGACCCCAGGCTGCGCACTCCGCCACGGTGTGACGAGCCGTGTCGACGGACTCGTCACAGTGGTGGCAGGACGGGGCCGCCTCCCTTCTTGCAATCTTGTGCAGGTACTCACCGAAGCACCCATGCCCCGTGAGCACCTGCACAAGACGGAACGTCAGAGTCCCGTGCCGCCGGTTGATCCAACGATCCAAGTGGGGGCGAACTGCCCCCACTGTCGTCAGACCGGCGGCGGGGGACTCCAAGTCCCTCGTCCACCGTCGAATCAGGGCTCGGTGAGCTGAAGCCCTGATTCGAGCTGCCTCGGTCCTAACCCCCGTGGTCCTGGCTTCCGCCCGGTGCCAATACACCCCGGCGAGCACCTCCGCCTGCAGCTCCCAAGGCGGATCGCTCGCCAGGAGTGTGGCCGCAGTGTACGACACTGTACGGTACCCCCTGATCATCCTCACCGCTAAGACCCTCTGCGTCCTTCGCAAAAGGGTCTTGGAATCGGCGGTGAGGGACCCCGACCATATGGGGGCACCGTACAGCGCCATGCTCCTCACGATGCCGGCATAGAGTCGCCGGCACGGAGCCTGCGGCCCACCGACGTTGGGCAGAAGCCTTCCCAAGGCAGCCGCGGTGGACAGTAACTTCGGGGCCAGAAGGGAGAAATGAGCCCCGAAGTTCCATCTTCCGTCCAGGGTGAGACCCAGATATTTTAACTGGGCCTTCACCACCACCTCCTGTCCCTGGACGGAGATGGACGCCCGGCGAGGGGGACCCCGGCGAGGGCCGTGGAAGAGGATGGCCTCCGTTTTGGATACGGAGACCTCCAATCCCAACAGCCCTATGCGGTCCGCAACCAGCGTAGCACCGACTGTTGCCAGACGGGCCGCCTCCGCATACGTCCCTCCCCTGCATGTGACGAGGGTGTCATCAGCGTAGCACAACACCCTCATCCGCGGCAGGAGAGGACAGCGAAGCAGCCAGTCGTACCCGAGGTTCCACAAGACTGGGCCCAAGACGGACCCCTGTGGAACCCCGCGGCATACGCTACGCCGGTGTATACGCTGGTCGCCGCCAACCCACAGGACCTCTCTGTCCTGCAGGTAGCCCCCCAACAGTCTCCGAAGATAGGGAGGCACTCCATGGAACCGGAGTGCCTCAACCAAAGTCTCAAACGGAAGACTGTTGAAGGCATTGGCGACGTCCAGCGATACCGCCAGGACCACGTCCCCCTCGCGAGTTGCCTCTTGGGTCAGGTCTCTCAGAGCCCTCAGGGCGTCGATCGTCGATCGACCCGCCCTGAAGCCGAACTGAGCATCCGAGAGACCCGGCCCCACCTCCTCGAGGTGTTGGACGAGACGGGCAGAGAGAATTCTCTCGAAGAGTTTGCCCGTCTCGTCCAGCAGCACGATTGGCCTGTATGCGGAAGGGGAGTCGGCAGAACGACCGTCCTTCCGCAACAGGCACAATCTGCCCTCTTTCCAGGCCTTCGGGAACTGTCCAGTGCGCAAACAAAGGTTGAACAGTTCCCGAAGCCTGCCCCCCAGGTATTCCAGGGCGAGGAATAGAACTCGCCCCGGAATACCGTCCGGCCCCGGCGCAGTACTGCGGGCTCGGAGACGACTCAAGGCGACCTCCAGCTCGGCCTCCGTGATGTCCGGGACAGAACCCACCCCCCCATTAGAAGAAGGGGGGGCCATCACCGGAGGCGAGTGGCCGGTGGATTCAGGGAATAGGTCCCCCACCAGCCGCTCGAGGAAATCCGGCTGAAGGGACTCCATGACCGGGGCGCAAGCGGCGCGGAGTTTGTTCCGCGCCACCCGATACGGGCGCCCCCATGGGTCCCTATCGAGACCTGCCAGGATCTCCTCCCGAGCCAGGTCCTTCGCCTTCCGAATCGCCAGCCGCAGAGTCGACTTCGCTTCGCGATAACGACTCCGCAGCTGGGCCTCCAGGTCCGGGTCGAAGCCGTGACGACGGCGACACCGGACGAAGGCCCTCCGAGCCCTGCAACAGGCCGTCCGAAGTTCGGCTATTTCGGACGACCACCAGTACACTGCTCTGCGCCGGGGCCTAGACCCCACCCTCGGCATGGCCGCATCGCAGACCCGTGATAGGGCCTCGCGCATGCAGCCAGCCGACACCTCCACGTCGGTTTCCTCGTTGGGCGGATCGGGAAAGGCCCAGCTCTGAACGATGGCTGCCTCCCTGGCCATTTCCCGATCCAGATGCTTTATTGCCCAACGAGGAAAGCGACTCCCCCCCCGCGGTGGCCCGGCCTGGTCCGGCCGGGAGGTGGAGATCTCAAATCGGACGTAGAGATGGTCTGATAGAGTCTCCACCTCCGTCTCGACTCTCCAGTCGACGACCGTGCGTGCGACAGCTGGGGTGGCGAACGAAACGTCCACCACAGAACTCCCTTGCTGTCGCACGCAGGTCGCATCGGTCCCTCTATTGAGGAGGGACAGACCGGAGAGGAGCGACCAGGCCTGGACGGCCCTACCCCTAGCGTCCGTGGCGTGGTTCCCCCAGGCCGCGGATTTGGCGTTCAGGTCGCCGAGGAAGATGAGCTTCCCCGACGCCTGTCTGCCAATCGCCGGACTGACGGAGTCGAGGAAAGTCTCGAACTCCGCCAGTCGACGATTGGGGGAGAAGTACGCGCCGATGACGACGTACTCCCCCCACCGCGCCACGACCAAACCCGGGCCAGTCTCCAAGGTGGAGAAAGGGGGACCGGGACCAGAACCCGCAATCACAGCCACGGAACCGCTAGTGTCCCCCGCCCAGTTGGAATTAGGGGGGACATAGTAGGGCTCACAGGCCACCGCTATACTGATATCCCACTCCGCCATTGCCTGGATGAATAAATCCTGGGCCCTGGCGGAGTGGTTCAGGTTCGCCTGTAGGAAGCCATGTCGTCGTCTATTCATGACGACATGGCTTCAACTGGCGCCTGTGGGCGCCCTCTGCTTGGGGCAGCTGGGGAGGAACCAGCTGCATTTCCTCTTTTATGGGGAGCCTTGCAGGCTCGGCTCCCCAGTTCGTGCCCCGCCTGGAGACCGAGGTCTGCACAGACGGCGCACCGAAGGACTCCGGTGCAGCTGTCGCGGGTATGCCCCGACAAGCCGCACCGGAAGCAGACGTCGCTCCTGTCGACTCCCGATGGGCAGAGCGCCCGAGTGTGCCCCGGTTCTTGGCACCGGTAGCACCTCATCGGACGCTCCTCTAGGAGCTCGACCCTGGCCGAGCTCCATCCCACCAGGAGTCTGCCCGCACCCAAAACAGTCTTCGCGACGTCGACAGGGCAACGGGCGACAACGGAGCCCGTGGCCCCGTAGCCCCAGCGAATCTCGCCCACAAGGACTGATTCGCTGGGGCAGTTTGCAGCACGGCAAATCGCCACCTTCACTTTTTCGGAGGTGGCGGAATCGTCCAGGCCCCCAACTCTTACACTAACCCGTTTGATGGGCTGGACGACGTCCGCTACCCCGTCCAGCACCGAACGGAGTGATTGGGCCAACTTCTCGGCCTTTTCTGGAGCCGCCTTGGGCAACTCCAGAAGTCTAGCCCCCGTGGCAGACCTGCGAATTTTTAACCCAGCCTCGAGCCCGATCTCGCCGAGATCTATTTTCTCGGCGGCGCGCTCGAGGACCTGGGCATAGGTCACGCCCTTAGCTGCCGCCCCGGTCTGCAGCGTGATAATTACGGCCGGGGACCGCGAGGACGGCAGCTTGGGAGGGGACTTTTGGCCCTGCGCGGTCTGGCTGGCCTTACCGCCCTTTCTTCTCCCTCCCTTTTTCCCTTTCTTCGTCTGGAGGCCCACTGGTGTCTGCTGGACCGCTCTTGGAGCCACGGATGGCTGGGCCAGCGGAGCGGGGCCCACAACCCTAGGGCCCCTCTTAGGACCTCGCCGCACCACAGTGGACCAAGCCTCAGCGCAGACGGGAGCAGGCGCCGGCGTTGTAGCTGCCGGTGTTCTGGCCGCCACGGGACCTCCAGCAGATCTCGCCGCACCCGGTTGACGAGAGGCAACAACAGCTGCGGCACTCGCCCTACGATCTGCCGCCAGCGGCGGGCGCATCATCCTCTCAGGGAGGAGGCGCTCCTCGATGTTGGCAAATCTGGCGTTGACCATATTGCCAACAGAGGAAACGATGGAGCGCCTCAGTTCCTCCACAAAGTCCGCGTCGCGGGCGGGAGCTTCAGGGGCGGCCTTAGCCGCTGCCGACTTCATTTCGGCAAATTCGCGGCGGTGGGCCTTCACCTCCGCCTTAAGTCCCTCGACCTCCTTTAAAAGACGAGCATTAGCGACCCTCAAACGACGGGTCTCGTCCGCCTCGGTGCGACTCAGGAGGGTGTCCACAACCTCGAGGAGATCCCTCGATGCCTCTTTAAGGGCCTTTATCATTGTCCCCTTTAGGTTGCCTGACTTCCGGCTTACTTCTAAAATAGAAGCAGCGCACTTACCTGCCAAGGCCCGAAGCTCCTCGGGCCCCAGCATCTCTGGGTCAGTCCTCGGAGCATCACCCCGAGTAGTTTCTTCCTCCGAACATACTAATGTTTCAGAGGATGAAGCGGCTTTTTGGAAGGCCCGCGAACTAAGAGCCCTTTCTAGCTCCTCGTCCTCAGCTTCGACGGCAAGGGCCCGTAAGTCAGCCTTCGCCCGAGCAAGCCCGGTCCCTCGTACGCTCGCAGCAGAGCGACCGCGACGAGCGGTGTTGCATTTACCTAATGCAACACCCAGCTCAAAGTCGCTATCGGTCGCGTCGCTTTGAGAATCAGCTATCCCGCTAAGGGGACGCTTGCGCGTGCCTGTAACCTCGTGGTCGGACATGATGTCCGAGCCACAGAGGTCTCAGCGAAAACAAAACAAGCCTTAAAAAAGGCTACAAAACACGATAAAGAAAGACACACACGAAAGAAAAGAGAAGAAAAAAAGAAAAGAAAACAACGAAAACAATAACAAAACCACGGAAAGGAAGAAAAAAAAAAAAAAAAAAAAAAAAAAAAAAAAAAAAAAAAAGGTAAGAAAGAAAGAAAGAAAAAGAAAAAAGAAAAAGAAAGAAAAAAAAAAAGATAAGAAAGAAAAAAGAAAGAAACGAAATAGAAACAACCAACGGGGCCCTGAAAAGGGCCTTTTGAAACACCGAAGGGAACAACACCACAAAACAACGAAACAAAACCACTAAGCATCAGAAACCTCAAAAAATCCTAGGATAATTACTCTCGACACGTCCGCTCTGTACGAACTCCGGCAAGCGACTCCCTTTTTAAAACCGGCGCGACATCTCCACGTACATCCCTCACCTGAATTTTCAAGGTCCGCAGAGAGTATCCGGACACCGCCGCAAATGCGGTGCTCTTCGCGTTCCGAACCATATCTCCCTTCTATAGGATTCCATGGAACTCGAACGCTCAGGCAGAAAAGAAAACTCTTCCCGGACCCCTCGGCGGCGTCTTCAGGCCACTTTGGGTTACCCCGTCGAACACTCGCTTTGAAACGAGGGAACGATTATTGAAACGGTTCCGCTGCCGGGTTCCGGAATAGGAACCGGATTCCCTTTCGCTCAAAGGGCGTTGTTTCTCATATATATTATATATAATATAACATTAAAAAAACACGCCACATCGACATAAGATCTCTCCTTGAGCTTAGGATCGACTGACTCGCGAGCAACTACTGTTCACGCGAAACCCTTCTCCACGTCAGTCCTCCAGGGCCTCGCTGGAGTATTTGCTACTACCACCAAGATGGCTCCCCAACCTAACCTTTTTTTTTTTTTTTTTTTTTTTTTTTTTTTTTTTTTTTTTTTTTTTACGTGGGGAAATCCAGTACGGATACCCTGCCGCCTCGGGGGAGACGACCTGGTTATGCCGGGCTCTAACCGGCTAAAACCCCACGGTGTCCCTCTCGTCGCCATATGCCGGGGTCACGGGAACATCCGACTGGCAATCTTCCGCGACCCGGCAACGATGCGGTCTCGTCAGACCCCTGCTCGTTAGGGGT
The DNA here is from genome assembly GCA_918358865.1 of Melinaea marsaeus rileyi. NCBI lineage: Eukaryota > Metazoa > Arthropoda > Insecta > Lepidoptera > Nymphalidae > Melinaea > Melinaea marsaeus. The sequence continues at coordinate 157,476 of OU911090.1, forward strand.
GGAGGACAGATGGTCGTCCTTCCACACTCCTCGGATCAAAGTGGCGTGCAGGAACACGCCCACGCCTACTCGGGCTAGTTTTGCAGGACTGATGGACCCCCCCGAGTCCAACAGCCTCTAGCCTGTGTTAGGGAGGAAGATGGCGGATGAATGCCTCCCTCCTCCGGCCTCTTTTGCGACGGCGCATAGACAGCGAGCTAGTCGCCTCTCTCGCTCTTTCAGCATCTTCTTTTTCGAGCATGATTTCCTCGCAAAATTGTTGGACAGCTTTCCAAGATCCCTTACTTTGGATCATAGTACGAACAACAGATGTCAGAGAAAGGTCTTGTCCGATAACCGCCTTAAGAACTGTCCTCTTATCTGCCCAGGCCGGACATGACTCCAAGGTGTGTTGGGCTGTATCGACGAGGCAGCTGTCGCAATGGTGACAAATAGTTGTCGGCTCTCTACCCGCTACTCGGCATAAGTACTTTCCGAAACAGCCGTGGTCTGTGAGGATCTGCGTCAATCGGAAAGACAGGGCACCATGGCGTCTAGTTAGCCATTGCCATAAGACTGGTCTTACTGCACCGATTGTTCGGACACCTGCGCTAGGCTCAGCCAATCTCTCTTCCCAACTTTCGATGGCACTTCGCAGAATTGTTCTCCGTATCCTATCACTTGCATTTAACCAATGGGCTTCGGTTTGCGCCTCCCCACGCCGGAGATAAACCTTTGTGAGGGCTCTCGCATCCAAGTCCCAAGGCAACGACCCTGCTAAAACGCAGGAAGCCTCATAAGAGACAGTGCGGTAACCACGAATCAACCTGATCGCCATTGCTCTTTGCGGCTTACGCAAGAGAGCAATAGTCCGGCTATTCAGGGATTCGGACCACACTGGAGCTCCATACAAGGCCATAGACCTTACGACCCCAATATAGAGGCGTCTACTTAACTCGTTGGGTCCTCCTAGATTTGGCAATAACCCACTTAGAGCCGCCGATGCTGTTAGTAAACGTGGCGTAAGTCGCTCAAAGTGGGCGGTAAACGTCCATCTGCTGTCGAGGATGAGGCCGAGATATCTCATCGTAGACTTAATGCAGATGGGGGTACCGCCCACGGTGATAGTTGCATTTGGTGATGGCGCGTTCCGAGGCCCATGAAAGCATAGAGCTTCCGACTTATGTAGGGCCACCTCTAGGCCAAGACGGCGAATGCGTGAGACCACGTGCTCCACTCCCACGGCAGCAAGGATTGCGGCTTGTCTTGGTGTATGGGCACGGGCTGTCACCAAAGTATCGTCGGCATAGCAGGTGACGTCGATACCCCTTATGTTTCCTCCGCGTAAAACCCAATCATATCCTATGTTCCACAGGAGGGGTCCTAGAACCGACCCCTGTGGAACTCCGCAGGTCATCTCTCGCTGTTTCCAGCCATCTTGGGTAGGATACAAAACAGCCCGATCAGACAAGTAGGCGCCAACTATCCCGCATAGATAAGGTGGCAAACAATGATACCGGAGCGCCTCCTTAATGCAGCTCCACGGCAAGCTATTAAACGCGTTGGCGATATCTAAGGATACCGCCAGCACAACCTGTCCGCGCTCAACTGCCTCCTGAGCAGCTGTCTTAACGCGTAGGACTGCATCCACCGTCGATCGACCACGACGGAATCCAAATTGGTTCTCTGCCAGATCCGGGCCATTGGTTTGGAGGTGACTTACAATCCTAGCGGCGATTATGCGCTCGAATAGTTTACCCACCTCATCTAGCAGGACAATAGGGCGGTAGGCTGAAGGTGAGTCAGTCGGACGTCCGTCCTTGTGGAGGAGCACAAGGCGGCCTGTCTTCCACTGTTGCGGAAATTGAGATTGCAACAGGCACGCATCTAGAATTCTCCTTAGTTTTGGCTCAAATTCGCGCAGAGCTAGTCCTAATACCCGTCCGGGTATGCCGTCGGGGCCGGGAGCAGTATTCTTGGCCTTGAGCCTATCCACCGCTAGACCGAACTCCGCTTCGGTCACCCCGGGTATGTCTGACTCTACCGTAAAAGCACTTAAAGATGTCATCTGCGGAGGCAAGAAATCCTCCCTCGAGGGAAACAGTTCCGCCACTACACGATTGGTCAACTCAGATGGAAGGGTATGAGTTAGTGGGGGTTCTTGAGGCCGGAGTTTCCCTATCACCATCCTATAAGGCCGCCCCCAAGGATCTCGGTTGACGGATTCCAACATTTCTTCTCTAGCAGCATCCTTTGCTTGCGATATGCTGGTCTTAAGAGCATTTTTGGCCGAAACGTATGAGGAATATAGTTGAGCCTCAAGACCTGGGTTTCTACGTCTTCTTCTGCGACAACGGGTGTACTGGCGTCTAGCTGACACACAGTCTGTACGGAGCTGTGTGATTTCCGCTGACCACCAATACACCTGTTTTATAGAGGGATTGCGATTTGCCCGTGGCATTGACGCATCACACACGCGCGTCATAGAACCACGGAAACGGTCCACTTCGTTCTCAATCACAATGGGTCCTTCGGGCATGGGCACCCAGTTTTCGACCAGTGTCGCCTCTTTCACCATCTCCTTGTCTAGACGCTTCAACTGCCATCGTGGGCCTTCCCTGTTTGGCATGCTCGTATTATAGCGGCGGATGATGACCGAGGAGCAAAGAACCTCGAACCGGATATATCGATGATCAGATAGAGTTTCGACATCCTCGAGGACTCTCCAACCTCGGACTCGGTTTGCTATAGCTGGACTGGCAAAACAGACATCAATTACGGAGCCGCCTTGAGCACGAACACACGTATGAACTTTTCCCCTGTTGAGAATGACCAACCCCACACTCAGTAACCATTCCTCCAGTACATCCCCTCGAGAAGTTGTCGAAGATGAGCCCCAGGCAGTAGATTTGGCGTTAAAATCACCTACTACTATCGCGTTGCAAGGGAGGAATTGGCCTAGTGTTATTTCAATTTCTGCCAGAAATGCTTCAAATTCGGACAAGGGTTTATTTGGGGAGAAATAAGCACCGAGGATAACGGTGTTGTCCTCTAAAAGTAATGCAACCCAACCTCGTCCCTTGACCACTTTGTTAGAGATAAAAGAAGCACCCCTACAGGGCGCCACGATTGCCACCAAGCCATCCTCATCACCAACCCAGTTGTTACGAGTGGGGATGTAATAAGGTTCGGCAACCACCGCTATTCCAATCGTCCACTCAGTCAGGCTTTGAATAAGCAGATCTTGTGCTCTGGCGCAGTGGTTCACGTTACTATACAGAAATTTAAGTGTAGCCATTACTGGGAAACGATGGGCACAACCTCGTCTACTGATGTCAGGGGCCGACTGTTAGCATGGGTTGCTTTCTGTCCTCTGCGCAGTTTGATAATAAGATCAGAACAAGACTTGCTCCCAATCCTGTGACCCGACGGCTTTTTAATATCGGCACAAAGTACGCAATTAGGCGCCCTCCGACATCCACTCGCTTTATGTCCTGGCAGACCACAGCGAAAACAAAGACTACTACGATCGGTCTCCGATTTGCAAAGTTCCTTGACATGTCCCCTTTCTAGACACCGGTAGCATCGTTTAGTTCTCGGTTCCAGCAGTTTTGCTCGCGCTGAGATCCACCCGACAAGCAAACGTTTATTGTCAACGATTTTTTTGGCAGCTGCAACTGGACAGCGTATCCAGATGGTCTGCAGACCACTGTTGTCTAAGCGCAACTCTCCAGCTCGGATTAGACTCTCCGGGCAACCACCTTTTTCGGATATGGCCGACACTACTTCCTCCTTCGTGACGGAGTCATCTAGCTCCGATATGCGCATTTCAGCGCATTTCGTTACCCTAGTGACTCGAACATCATTTACATTGAGGGCTGCTTTTAGTCGATCTGCCAATTCATCGGCTTTTTTGCTATTAGCCGCTCCAGGAATCTCTAATATCCTGGCCCCTGTGGCAGTTTTCCTGACTCTGAAGGAATTAAGTCCGATTTCGGCAAGGTTTGTCGTCTTAGCTTCGCGGAGTACGCTGGCGTAAGAAACGCCCCTATCAGAAGCCCCGGGCTGCAGTGTTAAGACTACTGCCGCTGACCGGGGTGGTCGTAAATTTACTGCCTTCCTTTCTGGTTTTTTCTTTTGGGTTGGACTGCGTGGTTTCTCCTTTTTAGATCGCCGTCTGATAACCTTTACCCACCCGGCCTCTTCAGATGTAGGGACGGGGAGTTGAGTACAAGGTTCAGACTGAATCTGGGGAGGTCTATCTTTAGCATTGTTTTTCGCTTTTTTAGATCTACCTTTTCGTCCGTTCTGCACAACTCTTGAATCTGCAGGTACTGTAGCCACTGGATTCTTATCATTCGATTCAGAATTTATTGGAATGACACATAATTTCTCGATCCTGTTATCTTTAGCGGCAAGTGTCGGCTTTTCAAGCAGCAGTTTCGCTTCCAATGCTTCCAGGCGTGTGTTCATCATGGTACTCAATTGGACCATGATGGAGTTAGACAATTGTTCAAAATCAATGCTATTGCTAAACGCCGGTGCAACTGGTTCCGCTCTAAATCTAGGGGAACGTTCGCTGTTAGCACGGAGTTGAGCCACCTCCTGCCTTAGTTCCGCCAATTCAAACTTAAGTTGGGCATTCGCTACTTTAAGTTTACGCGTCTCCTCCGTAGCATTTTGTTCAACGAGGCTATCAACGCAAGCTCTAATGGAGGACGCCGCATCCTTAAGGGCCCGTTGAAATGTGCCCTTAAGGTTTTTTGATTTCGTCGCTATGCTGCAGACCATGTCCAGGTTTTTTATTGCTTCTTGTCGAAGATCAATTGTATCCGCAACAACACCAACTGGCGAAGCAAGGAGGCCACGTGCGTTTCTGTTATTGTGACGCTCCCGTATTTGCTGCTCCAAATCTCTTTCTGCCTCTAGCTCCATCTCCTGCCTTTGGAGTCTGATGTAGTCCTCCTTAGCCTTCCGCAGGCCCACGTATTGGCCAGTTGTAGGAGGACGACCTCTTCCTCTCTTGGGTGTCACTCTCTTTTTGACGGTGGACACCTCCTCACCGCTTGAGCTCTCAATCGAAGCTGAACGGCTCCTCTCTTTAGAGCAGGGCCGTGTTTTGGTGCATGATAACGGTGCCGGGGACTCCCTTGATTCAGCCGTTATCATGCTGGAATCTGATTCTTCTGACTGAACAGTAGGGCGTTCTTTTCCCCCCCCAGAATACGAGGGGAAGACGGAAGCCGAAGCATCCGTGAGGGATTGCCCGGCTGCAGTGCAGCCGGAACCCTCCTGGGGTAGTTTCTTTTTAAGATTCGCCTTCATGTTATTCCTTTTTAAGGGGGTTAGGTCCCCGAGGAGACGCCTTCGCCATTACACAATCCCTCGGCAGGCGTCGGACCTCAGGATTGACATAAAACAAATAGCACCCACGACCCTCAAGACACGACAAAACACTCTCGAAAACAAGGAAACAAGAGACAAGGACCAAACGAACAAAGACAACACAACATTACCCCCCATTGTCAGCTATGTATCGGGCACGAACCCCATAGCTGACCCCCGCGCTGGACATTAGCAGACGGCTAACGCGATCCCGAAAGACCGAATTAACCGTCTCCCAGGGAGCACCGGCCCGTACCGCTTCCAATCCCGCCGGACGGATCCGGACAACATTGGTAGCGGACGGGCACACGAGGAGGTTTCCAGCATGGAAACCTCCTCGTCCTCCCCAACCTAACCTAACCTTTTTTTTTTTTTTTTTTTTTTTTTTTTTTTTTTTTTTTTTTTTTTTTTTTTTCGTCTGGAGCCCTCATGGGTTCCACCGCATTCCAGGGGAGCGGAAGGCGGTGGGTATGTGAGACTCCTACTCACTAAACCAGACGGTCAACACATCGCCGTATGGAGGAGTGCCACGGGAACGCCGAAGCATACATCCGCGTTGCTCCAACGGCAGGCAACGCCAAGTAGGCGGCCACCACCCCCCCAAATGGAGCGGCGCAAACTGTTGACCGGGATGCGCCCCACTCCGATGGTCGGCTTGTTTTCTGGCGAAGAGCTCCCCTGCTCCCCGCCCAGGCCGACCGAGCCAGATCGTTTTGGACGACCTTTATCTCCGAGCCGACGGCAAGCCGCCGAGCTCAGAATCAAGGAAGTCCGATCCGACTCATACCCACTAGAGCCCCGGCCCCGAGATGGGACCGTGGCGAGTGGCGGACTTCGCAGTCCACCACCCGTACCGGGGGCTACGGCGGCAGACGGCGCTCGTGAGCGACACGCCTGCGCCCCACCCTCCTCCGGCGCATCGGTAGAGCGGCTCCGTCCTCCTCCCTGAGCCTCTCCGCCGCCTCCTTCTGCGACATCACGACCTCGCAGAAGGAACGCACCGCACCCCACGCCTCTTCGCTCGAGACCATGGCCTTGACCACGGCCGAGAGCGAGAGGTCCGATCCGATGGAAGCCACGAGTGTAGCACGCGGCTCCGCCCAATGCGGGCACGAAGCCAACGTGTGCTGAGCCGTATCCTCGGCGCAGCCGCACTCGTGGCACATCATCGTGGGCTCACGACCCGCCACCCTAAACAGATACCTCCCGAAGCATCCGTGCCCCGAAAGGATCTGCGTCAGGTGGAAGGTCATCACCCCGTGCCTGCGACCGACCCAGGCCGAAAGGATGGGACCGATCGCTAGGGCAGTCGATTTACCAGCGCCGGGCACTCTGAGCCTCTCTCGCCATGTGACGAGCAGCTCCTCCTGCAACCTGCGCCTCCAATCTGACTCCCCACCCTCCCCCCGAAGATGGGCATCCCTCCTCCGACGATACGCCTCCGCCAGCGTCAAAGCGTCCAGGTCCCACGGTGGGGTCCCGGCCAGAGCGCAGGCCGCCTCGCACGAGATGGTGCGATACCCTCGGATCACCCTGACAGCCATGACCCTCTGCGCTCTGCACAAGAGGGCCCGGTTGCGGGAGTCGACGCTATCGGCCCATATTGGTGCCCCGTAGAGCGCCATGGACTTTACCACCCCGGTGTACAGACGCCGGCAGCTCAGGCTCGGTCCCCCGACATTTGGGAGGACGCGACACAGCGCTCCGGCTGCCCTAACTAGCTTCGGCGCTAGGCGCCGAAAGTGCTCGTCGAAGCTCCATCGACTGTCGAGGACGAGTCCAAGGTACTCCAAGGAACGCCCGACGGCGATGGAAACTCCTCCGACCACCACACTCGACCCGGCAGGAGGTGCGTTCCGCGGCCCGTGAAAACACACGGCGACGGATTTGTGCAATGCAACCTCCAGCCCCAACCTTCTAATGCGCGCCACTACCTGCGCGACCCCAGCCGTCGCCAGAACCTTTTTTTTTTTTTTTTTTTTTTTTTTTTTTTTTTTTTTTTTTTTTAACGTCTGGAACCCATCATGGGTCCCACCGCATTCCAGGGGAGGAAGGCGCTGGGTATGTGAGACTCCTACTCACTAAACCAGACGGTTGCCGTCGCCGTCATGATGGGACACCGCGGGAACGCTTGCGCATACAACCGCGGCGCCCCGACGGACACCACGTAGAGGGCACCCCGCAACGAGAGGCCCCCTCCATAGTCGGCAGGCTTGATAGATCGCGGGGGGGTCCCCTCCCCCCCACCCAAGCCCACCTTAAGAAGAAGGCCGAAGCCCTCTTCTAGCCGGGCCCGGTCCGGAACCCAAACGCCCGGGGGAGTCTATGCTCAACCCCAAGACGCCTGAGGACCTCGTCCAGGCCCAGCTCCCTCGGCGGTGATCTCCCCGAAGGAAGACCACCGTTCGGACTCCACATGAGCGGAGAGTCAAGCACGACCCGGCTGGCTGGCAGGGGGTGACTACCAACGGACCGTCGCCGCGCAAGACCACCACTCAAAAACGGAGCCCGACCTCGAACCCGACAGGCCTCTACCGCCGAACACGGTGGTCAACCGAGTCCAGTAAGAAAGAGGCATAAGTCGGGGACCCACCAAGCCGGGACTAACGATCGCCGAGCAAGACCGTGGTGTCTTGCTCCACGAAGGTTAATCCGGGCACCATCTTTTGCAAGGGGAAACAACCGTCCGAACCGCTCCTTAGAGAGCGACTCGAAAGGAAGAACCCCAAGCCCTAAACGTCCCTAAAACCCCGCAACCACGAGACCACCCCAAGGTCAACTCTGCAAACAGAGAAGTACCCGGAATGACCCCGCGGCTGTCCCCCGGAAAAGAGGGCCTGTGCCCTCCCACCGAAATGCCCAGGCCCACTTTCCAACGGCTGAGGCCGAAGGAAAGGGACCCGAGCCCGCCGCCGCAGACGGACCACCCCTAAGGGCAGACCGCCGCGTGAACCCCCCCCTTGCCAACCATGAGCCAGACTCGGGCACCTCATGGCTGACAACCCCGAGCTGGACATTAGCAGACGGCTAACGCGATCCCGAAAGACCGCATTAACCGTCCCCCAGGGAGCACCGGCCCGTACCGCTTCCAATCCCGCCGGACGAATCCGGACAACATTGGTAGCGGACGGGCACACGAGGAGGTTTCCAGCATGGCCCCCCAACCGTCGCCAGAACCTAACCTAACCTAACCTAACCTAACCTAACCTAACCTAACCTAAACTTTTTTTTTTTTTTTTTTTTTTTTTTTTTTTTTTTTTTTTTTTTTTTACGTGGGGAAATCCAGGACGGATACCCTGCCGCCTCGGGGGAGACGACCTGGTTATGCCGGGCTCTAACCGGCTAAAACCCCACGGTGTCCTTCTCGTCGCCATATGCCGGGGTCACGGGAACATCCAGCTGGCAATCGTCCGCGACCCGGCGACGAGGCGGTCTCAGCAGACCCCTGCTCGGTTGGAGTGGAGGACAGATGGTCGTCCATCCACTGCGCAACAACAACAACTGGTCAGAGTGGCGTGAAAGAACACGCCCACGCCTACTCGGGCTAGATTAATTGAGTGAAGGACTCCCCCGAGTCCACCACCCACTAGCTACTGTTAGGGCGGAAGATGGCGAATGTGAGCCTCTCTTCGACGGCCCAGTCTTCTGCGGCGGATAGCCAACGAAGAAGTTTCCTCCCTAAGTCGCTCCGCATCTTCCTTCTGGAGCATTACGTGCTCACAGAACGCTTTAACTGCGTCCCACGACCCCCTGCTCTCGGTCATCTTTTGAACCACAGTTGGTAGTGAGAGTTCTTGCCCTATAGCTGTTCTGAGGGCCGCTCTCTCTTGTTCCCAAGCTGGACACTCCTCCAGCGTATGTTGAGCAGTCTCGACGAGACAAGCGTCACAGTGGTGACAGACTGCATTTGGTTCTCTTCCGGCAACCCGACACAAGTACTCGCCGAAACAACCATGTCCCGTGAGTACCTGCGTCAGCCGGAAGCTAAGGGAACCAAAGCGTCTGTTTAACCATTGTTTTAGGACGGGAGCAACTGCTTCGATAGCCCTAGCGCCTGCACTAGGCTCCGTCAGCCTATCCGCCCATACTGCATCTGCGTGGCCCACTATTGCTCGCCGCATCCTTTCCGGTACTTTTGGTCGGAGGCCTGGGACGACCGCCTCCCCACGAAGATTGTACATCGTCGTGAGGGCAACCGCGTAAAGATCCCAAGGCAACGATCCTGCCAGAACGCAGGCAGCCTCGTATGAGACGGTGCGGTAGCCGCGAATCAACCTGATCGCCATCGCTCTCTGCGGTTTGCGCAAGAGAGCGATATTCCGGCTATTCAGGGACTCAGACCATACCGGAGCTCCATACACAGCCATTGACCTCACGACCCCCGCATAAAGTCGCCTGGCCAATGAATTTGGTCCACCTAGATTCGGCAGCAGCCAGCCGAATGCCGCTGTTGCACTCAGCAGTTTCGGCGTTAGTTGCTCAAAGTGGGCGGTGAACTTCCACCTGCTATCGAGGACGAGACCGAGATATCTCATCGTCGACCCGATGCAGATACGAGTACCGCCCACTGTGATGCCGAGATCCGAGGATGGGGCTTTACAAGGACCGTGGAAGCATAAAGCCTCGGATTTATTAAGGGCTACTTCGAGCCCAAGACGACGAATACGCCCTACCATATGCTCAACTCCAACCGTGGCAAGAATTGCGGCTTGTCTCGGAGTTTTAGCGCGAGCTGTGACCAGGGTGTCGTCGGCATAACAGGTAACATCGATACCGGAAATGTTACCTCCGCGCAGGACCCAATCGTACCCGATGTTCCACAAGAGCGGCCCGAGGACCGACCCCTGTGGAACACCGCAAGTCATGTCCCTCCTCTGAAAACCCCCTTTGACCGGGTACAGAACGGAACGATCGGAGAGATATGCACCGATAATGCGACGAAGGTAAGGGGGCACTCGATGATACCTTAGCGCCTCTCTGATACAGCTCCAGGGCAAAGTGTTAAACGCGTTGGCGATGTCTAGGGACACCGCCAAAACAACTTCCCCTCGTTTCACCGCCTCCTGCGTAACGGTCTTCACTCGCAGGACAGCATCTACCGTCGATTTACCGGATCGGAATCCGAACTGGTTCTCGGAGAGGTCAGGACCGGTATCTCGAAGATGGGTTACTATTCTAGCAGCTAACAGTCGCTCAAACAGTTTTCCCACTTCGTCCAGCAAGACAATCGGACGGTATGACGAGGCACACTCCGGAGAACGTCCCTCCTTATTGAGGAGCACTAGACGGCCCGTTTTCCACTGCTGTGGGAACTGCGACTGCAGCAGGCACACGTCCAAAAGACTCCTTAGTCTTGGCTTGAGTTCCTCAAGAGCAAGCCCTAATACCCGACCGGGTATTCCGTCTGGACCGGGAGCAGTGTTCTTGGCCTTAAGCCTCTCCACCGCTACACCGAATTCCATATCGGTCACCCCGGGTATGTCGGGCTCCTCCTCCACTCCTATAGAACCCGCCATCGGCGGTGGCAAGTAGTCTTCCCTTCGAGGAAATAATGCAGCCACAACTCGGTCTGATAGCTCGGGCGGGAGAGTCTGCGTCAGTGGGGGGGTCCAGGGTCGAAGTTTCCCCCTCACCATCTTGTATGGTCGCCCCCATGGATCTCTGTTAACAGACTCTAACAATTCACTTCTGGCTTCATCTTTTGCTCTCGAGATGTTGATCTTCAGCGCATCTTTGGCAGAAGCGTAGATAGAATAGAGGTCTGCCTCAAGTTGAAGGTTCCGTCGTCTTCTCCTCCGGCTACGGGTGTATTGTCGTCTCGCCAGCACACAGGCTTCGCGTAGCTGCGATATTTCCGATGACCACCAATACACTTGTTTCAAGGGAGGATTCAGCCTGGCCCGGGGCATCGAGGCATCGCATATATGCGTCATCGCACCACGGAACCAGTTCGATTCATCCTCAACCTCAATTGGTCCTTCGGGCATGGGCACCCAGGATTGGACGATTGCTGCCTCCATCACCATGTCTTTATCTAGTCGCTTTAATTGCCACCTGGGCCCTACCTCGTGGGAAGACGGCATTGGAACATGTTGTCTGTTTGAGAGGGAGAGAACCTCGAACCGGATATATCGGTGGTCCGACAAGGTTTCCACATCCTCGAGGACTCTCCACCGCACCACACGGCGCGCCAACGCAGGGCTCGCGAAAGAAACATCGACGATAGATCCGCCCTGCGACCGCACGCAAGTATGTACGGACCCTTTGTTCAGTACAACTAGACCAGCACTCGACAACCACTCTTCCATTACTTCGCCGCGGGCATCGGTAGCGGGACATCCCCAGGCTGTCGATTTGGCGTTGAAGTCTCCAACCACCAATATAGGGCACGGAAGAAACTGCGCTATAGTGGCCAGAATTTCGGTCATAAAGACTTCAAATTCGGCTAGACTTCTGTTGGGTGAGAAGTAGGCACCAATAACAGCCATCTCATCCACTAAAGCTGCGACATAGCCTCTCCCTTGAAAGACCCTCACATTGGATAGTGACCAATTTCTATCAGGGCTGACAATGGCGACTAGGGCATCCCTATCACCGACCCAGTTCGGTCTGGAAGGGACGACGTAGGGTTCACATATTACCGCTATTGGAATCATCCAGTGTGCAAGGCTCTGGAGAAGCAAATCCTGGGCTCTGGCACAGTGATTGAGGTTACTTTGCAGAACACTAAACTTAGCCATTATTGCGTATTGTCTGGTACCACCGCTTCCCCTGAACTAACATTAGACGATGGGGGCTGCCGTTGTGGCTGCACTCTAATATCGTTCTGTGTCACTTTACCTTTTCTGGGAGCGTTGACAGGGCATGATTTGCTGCCCACGATATGATTCGCTGGCCTATTACGGTCATGACAAAGTATGCAGTGTGGGGCGGCCGAGCAAGTTTTTGCCTTGTGTCCGGAGACGGAGCAACGGAAACATAGACCACCGCGATCTATTGCTGAAGTGCAGCTTTCCCTAACATGTCCTTCCTCGAGACACCGCCAGCAACGTCTTGTTCGTCCTGCTAATAATTTTGCCCTGGCGGAAATCCAGCCGATCTTAATTCGCCCGCTTTCAATAATTCTTTTGGCTGCTACCACTGGACACCGCACCCAGATTGTGAATAGACCTCAAAAGTCCCTCCGAACCTCTCCCGTAATAACTTGGCTGGGAGGACAGTCACCTGAGCGGGAAATGGCCAAGACCACTTCCTCTTTAGTGACGGAGTCGTCCAGCTCCGAGATACGTATTTCAGCACATTTCGTCACCCTGGACACTCGAACGTCAGCTTTGTCAAGGGTGTTGCCCAACCGCTTCGCCAATTCGTCAGCCTTTTCACCGTTTGCTTCACCGGATATTTCCAGGATTCTTGCTCCTGTGGCAGTTTTTCGGACACGAATTGCATTTAGTCCAAATCCAGAAAGGTCCGCTGATTTAGCCTGTCGGAGAATACTGGCATAAGACACTCCTCTCTCCGCAGCTCCCGGCTGCATTGTTAGAATTATTGCCGCAGATCGAGGTGGTCGTCCAATCGTTGGATTTTTCTTATTAGCGATATCCTTTCCCCTACTCCGTAGGTCACCAGACTTCAGAGGCTTACCTTTACGTCTCGTTACCTTCACCCAACCTTCATCTTCAGCCGGGGAGACAGTAGGAAGTAGGTTAGGTTTTGTCTGCACTACTTTGAGGTTCGTGGCTTTTGGTGGGACTTTCCTCTTCTTTTTAATCTTTCTCTTACTACTTTCCTGGACATTTTTGGACTCTCGATTGTGGCCTCCAGACGTTGTGGGCACAGTAGATTGATCCAAAACGGGTAGAGTTGCTGGTTCCATAATGACATCGTCGGAATTTAAAGGCGGACGGATACGCTTTCCTGATAGTAGCCTTTCCTCTAGTGCCTCAAACCTAGAGTTCATTATGGTTCCAACCTGCACTATGATGGAATGAGATAGCTGCTCTACGTCGATGCGTTTATTCTCAGATGTGCAATTGTTAACGTTTCCCTGAAACTTAGCATTCGTCTCTCTGTCAGTACGCAGCTGGGCCACTTCCTGCTTAAGCTCCAACAACTCGGACTTCAGCCGTGCATTCGCCTCTTGCAATTCTCGCATCTCCTCAGTGGTGTTCTTCTCGGCCAGAATTTCGACACAAGCTCTTACAGAAGAAGCAGCGTCCTTAAGAGCTTTTTGAAACGTGCCTTTTAGATTTTTAGACCTCGCTGCTATACTGCAAACGAGATCTAATTGCTCCTCCGCTCGTTTCTTGAGATCGATGATGGCCTCAACTTCAGGTGATATCCTCTGGGAACGATTCGTCTGGTGACGCTCCCTTATGCGCTCTTGTAGCTCTCTTTCTGCTTCGATCTCCATTTCTCTCCTTTGGAGTCTGAGGTAGTCCTCCTTGGCTTTTTTCAGGCCCACATACTGGCCAGTTGTAGGCGGACGACCTCTCCCTCTCTTCGGTGTTACGATCTTCTTCACCGTAAGCACCTTGTCTCCACTCGAACGTTCGTTCGAGCTGGAACGGCTCCTCTCCTTAGAGCAGGGCCGTGTCTTTGAGCATGATAACGGTGTCGGGGACTCCCTTGAACCAGCCGTTATCATGCTGGTATCTGAATGGTCAGACTCTGCGGACGTAGTTTGGTGGTCTTTTCCCCCCCCAGAATACGAGGGGAAGACGGAGGCCGGAGCGTCCGTGAGGGATTGCCCGGCTGCTGAGCAGCCGGAACCCTCCTGGGGTAATTTCTTTTTAAGATTCACCATTTCATTTAATCCTTTTAGGGGTGAGGTCCCCGAGGGACGCCCTCGCCATTACCCAACCCCTCAGCAGGCGTCACACCTTGGGGTTGACATAAAACACAAATACACCCACTACTCATAAAACAAATACAAGACACTCTCAACACAAACAACAGTGACAAAGGACCAACGAAACAAAGACAAAACACCACATCCCCCCCGATTTGTCAGCTATGTACCGGGCTTCAACCCCATAGCTGACTCCCCCTATGCTGGACATTAGCAGACGGCTAACCCGATCCCAAAAGACCGAATTAACCGTCCCCCAGGGAGCACCGGCCCGTACCGCTTCCAATCCCACCGGACAAGTCCGAGTGACATTGATAACGGACGGGCACACGAGGAGGTTTCCAGCATGGCTCCCCAACCTAACCTTTTTTTTTTTTTTTTTTTCGTCTGGAACCCTCATGGGTTCCACCGCATTCCAGGGGAGCGGAAGGCGGTGGGTATGTGAGACTCCTACTCACTAAACCAGACGGTCAACACATCGCCGTATGGAGGAGCGCCACGGGAACGCCGAAGCATACATCCGCGTTACTCCAACGGCAGGCAACGCCAAGTAGGCGGCCACCACCCCCCCAAATGGAGCGGCGCAAACTGTTGACCGGGATGCGCCCCACTCCGATGGTCGGCTTGTTTTCTGGCGAGGAGCTCCCCTGCTCCCCGCCCAAGCCGACCGAGCCAGATCGTTTTGGACGACCTTTATCTCCGAGCCGACGGCAAGCCGCCGAGCTCAGAATCAAGGAAGTCCGATCCGACTCATACCCACTAGAGCCCCGGCCCCGAGATGGGACCGTGGCGAGTGGCGGACTTCGCAGTCCACCACCCGTACCGGGGGCTACGGCGGCAGACGGCGCTCGTGAGCGACACGCCTGCGCCCTACCCTCCTCCGGCGCATCGGTAGAGCGGCTCCGTCCTCCTCCCTGAGCCTCTCCGCCGCCTCCTTCTGCGACATCACGACCTCGCAGAAGGAACGCACCGCACCCCACGCCTCTTCGCTCGAGACCATGGCCTTGACGACGGCCGCGAGCGAGAGGTCCGACCCGATGGAAGCCACGAGTGTAGCACGCGGCTCCGCCCAATGCGGGCAAGAAGCCAGCGTGTGCTGAGCCGTATCCTCGGCGCAGCCGCACTCGTGGCACATCATCGTGGGCTCACGACCCGCCACCCTAAACAGATACCTCCCGAAGCATCCGTGCCCCGAAAGGATCTGCGTCAGGTGGAAGGTCATCACCCCGTGCCTGCGACCGACCCAGTCCGAAAGGATGGGACCGATCGCTAGGGCAGTCGATTTACCAGCGCCGGGCACTCTGAGCCTCTCTCGCCATGTGACGAGCAGCTCCTCCTGCACCCTGCGCCTCCAATCCGACTCCCCACCCTCCCCCCGAAGATGGGCATCCCTCCTCCGACGATACGCCTCCGCCAGCGTCAAAGCGTCCAGGTCCCACGGTGGGGTCCCGGCCAGAGCGCAGGCCGCCTCGCACGAGATGGTGCGATACCCTCGGATCACCCTGACAGCCATGACCCTCTGCGCTCTGCACAAGAGGGCCCGGTTGCGGGAGTCGAGGCTATCGGCCCATATTGGTGCCCCGTAGAGCGCCATGGACTTTACCACCCCGGTGTACAGACGCCGGCAGCTCAGGCTTGGTCCCCCGACATTTGGGAGGACGCGACACAGCGCTCCGGCTGCCCTAACTAGCTTCGGCGCTAGGCGCCGAAAGTGCTCTTCGAAGCTCCATCGACTGTCGAGGACGAGTCCAAGGTACTCCAAGGAACGCCCGACGGCGATGGAAACTCCTCCGACCACCATACTCGACCCGGCAGGAGGTGCGTTCCGCGGCCCGTGAAAACACACGGCGACGGATTTGTGCAATGCAACCTCCAGCCCCAACCTTCTAACGCGCGCCACTACCTGCGCGACCCCAGCCGTCGCAAGAAACACTGGCCTCCCGGTAGCTGACGCCGCGTGCCGTTACGAGAGTGTCGTCGGCGTAACAAGTTACTTCGACACCCCGTAAGTTGGCACCGCGCAGCACCCAGTCGTAGCCGATGTTCCACAGGAGAGGTCCGAGAACCGACCCCTGGGGAACACCGCACGACACCTCCCTACGAATCCAGCCGTCGCCAGACGGGTAGCAGACGGCGCGGTCGCAGAGGTAATCCGCTACGACGCGACGCAAGTACCCGGGCACGGCGTGGAACCTCAACGCCTCCAAAATGGTTGCCCAGGGAAGGGTGTTGAACGCGTTGGCGATATCGAGAGACACCGCCAACACCACCCCGCCCCGAGACACCGAGGCCTCCGCCAGGGCCCTCACCCGACCGACAGCGTCGAGGGTGGACCTGCCCTTGCGGAAGCCAAATTGATGGTCGCTGAGATCCCGACCGGACTCCCCCAAGTGCTTGACGAGGCGAGCGGATAAAACCCGCTCAAAGAGCTTACCCGCCTCGTCGAGAAGCACTATCGGTCGATATGCCGATGGCTCGGCAACCGGCCGCCCCTCCTTGCGCAACAGCACCAGTTTCCCACCCTTCCACGTCCGCGGGAACCGGCCCTGCCGCAAACAGGCGTTGAAGAGGCGCAGCACTAGAAGTTCTAAATCCCCTAGGGCCAAGGCCCAGGCGCGCCCGGGGATGCCGTCGGGTCCCGGCGCAGTGTTCTTCGACCGAAGCCGAAGCACTGCAGCCCCCAACTCACCCCCGGAGACATCCCGTGCTGCGTCCCAACGCTCCTCCTCTACCTCCTCAGTCGCCGGCGCCATACGAGGTACCCGATGGTCGGTACCTCGAGGGAACAATGCCGTGACTACGGACTCCAGCAACGCCGGCTGGAGAGTCTTGGTCAGCGGAGGGGCCCACGGTCGAAACTTTCGCCTCACCATTTTGTACGGCCTCCCCCACGGGTCCCTGTCCAGGGACTCCACCATCTCCGCTTCGGCCAGGTCTTTGGCTTTGGCGATGGCCGCTACGAAAGCCAGCACTGCCTCCCGATATCGAGTATAGTGCTGACTCTCAAGCTCTTGGTCTCGTCGCCGCCGCCTCCGACATCTGGTGTACTGGCGTCTGAGAGCCACGCAGGTCTCTCGGAGACGCGATAGCTCCTCAGACCACCAGTACACGCCGCGCCTCGGAGTCGCGGAGCGTATGCGGGGCATCGCCGCATCGCAGATGTGCGACATGGTCTGGGCCAGACGCGCAGCTTCAGCCTCTACATTCACTGCGCCTTCCGGCGCTCCTACCCAGGCCTGGACCAGGGCAGCCTCCACCAGCACCTCCCTGTCCAGACGCTTCAGGGCCCATCGCGGGCCCTCTTCGCGCGAGGGTCGACTCGGGGCGTTTGGCGGGGCGGGGAGTGCGGAGACGTCGAACCTCACGTAGCGGTGGTCCGACAACGTCTCCACATCCTCCATCACCCGCCAGCCTCGGATACGGCGCGCCAGGGTGGAATCGGCGAACGTGATGTCGACGATCGAACCACCCTGTGGCCGCACGCACGTATGTACCGACCCGCGGTTCAGGACGACAAGACCGGACGCGACTACCCAGTCTTCGAGGAGCTCTCCACGTGCGTCCGTGGCCGGGCAACCCCAAGCCATGGATTTGGCATTGAGGTCCCCGACCACGAGGACCCGACCGGGGCCACTCCTCCCGATGAGGGCGCCGACTTCGACCAGAAACTGTTCGAAGTCGGCGACGCTGCGATTCGGAGAGAAGTAGACCCCGATCAGTGTCACGTTTCCGACGAGAGCCGAGACGTAGCCTCGACCCTTCGTCACTCCTCCGAAGACCGGGGATCCGGCCGCTGTCCGGGTCCCGATCGCCACCACACCGTCCCTGTCACCGGCCCAGTCGTCCCCCGAAGGGACGTAGTAGGGCTCGGCGATCACGACGACGTTCACCAACCACTCCGCCATGCTTTGGAACAATAGGTCCTGAGCCCTGGCGCAGTGGTTGATATTCGCCTGTAGAATCCGCATGGCCATCTTATTCGATGACCATGGGATCCTCTACGGGCATGGAAGGCCGGTTTGAGGCCCTCGGACCTCTGCCAGCCTTGCCCGGCTTGCTTCCCTTCGGGGCGGGGACGCACTCCTTGGTCCCCACCCGATGCTTGGCCGGTCTGCCGGCCGCTGCGCACGTGACGCAGTGCGGCTCGGCAGAGCACTCCTGGGCCTTGTGCCCGGGCTTTCCGCACCGATAGCAGAGGTCGCTCCTGTCGACCTCCGCAGTGCACTTGGCCCTGACGTGCCCCATCTCCAGGCACCGGAAGCACCTGAGGGGCCGATCGTCCAAGACGCGGACCTGCGCCGACACCCATCCGACGAGGAGTCTACCGCCGCCGGACACCTTCTTGGCCGCCGCGACTGGGCAACGAACCCACGCAGCACCGAGACCACCGGCGCCGACGGTGATAGCCCCGCATCGGACTTCGTCGACGTCGCACCCACCTACCCTTGCGACGGCCGTAGCCACGTCGACGCTGGACACGGAGTCGTCCAGTCCCGAAATGCGCATTTCTGCGCACTTCTTGGGTCTAGAGACCCTGACCTGCCCTACGGGCAGTGACTCTCTCAGCTTGTTAGCGAGAGAGTCCGCCATACCCCCGGTATTCGCTCCGGGCAGTTCCAGGATGCGGCCACCAGTGACCGCCTTCCGAAACCTTAGGTCCTTAATACCCAGGTCGGCCAGGTTGACTTTCTGCTTCGCCTCCGCCAAGACCTGGGCGTAAGTCACGCCATTGGCCTCGGCTTCGGGATGCAGAGTCAATACCACAGCCGTGGATCGTTCTGCCCGGAGCTTTCTTTTGGGAGCGGTCCCTGGCTTCTGCGACTGCGGTTTAGACCGCGATGCAGAAGGTCCAGCAGGGCCCTTTCCCTGTCCCTTCTTGGGCGGCTTTGCCGCTTTCGCCTGAGGCTCGGTAGCCTTCGGCTTTGCCTGCGGCTGAGCCGCTTTTGGCTTCGCCTGAGGCTCGGTAGCCTTCGGCTTTGCCTGCGACTGAGCCGCTTTTGGCTTCGCCTTCACTCCCTTAGGCTTCTTCTGCGCCGACCCGCTGGGGCCCACAGAGGGTGGGGCGGCGGTCTTAACAGACTCTGTGGTCTGCACCGCCTCCCGCCTCTTGTCGGCCGCCAGCGGAGGCCGAAGCCTCTTCTCCGGGAGGAGCCGGTCCTCTATGGAGGCCAGTCGGGCGGTCACCATGGTCCCCACCTGGGACATGACCGCCCGACAGATCTCCTCCAGCGAGGTTGTCTGAGGCTGCGTTGCAGGGGACGCAGCCTCCGTCAATCCGGTAGGAGTGGGCGCCGGACAACCCTGCTTCCGTGCCCTCTCCATGTCCTCACGCAAGGTGGACATCTCCTTGCGGAGAGTGTCCATCTCGGCTTGCAGGCGAGCATTGTCCGCCTGCAGCCGCCGCGTCTCTTCAGTGAGAGTCCGCGATCCCAGGACTTCCACGGCCTCGGCTATTGAAGCCACCGCGTCCTTAAGCTCGCGGACTATGGTCCCCTTCAGGTTTTTGGACTTTGTGGCTATTTTCGCAATAATAGCCAAGTCCTCTACGACCTGCTGCTTGCTCAGGGCCGTGGACCTATTGCTGGGTCCGACGCCCGACGCCGATACCTCCCCAGAGGTCGACGCTAGTTCAGCGGCTCGCTGTTCCCGCCTCTTGCGAGTGACGGCGACGCTCTTCTCTAGCTCTTCCTCTACCAACGCCTTGAACTCTTCCCGCTTTGCAGCGAGAAGCGCTCTTTTGGCATCGGCCAAACCTACGTATTCCCCCGTCGTCGGGGGCCGCCCTCGGCCTCTTGACGCAGACGCAGACCGCTCCGAATCCTCGTCGTCGGACAGCTCCAACTCGGGGTTCGGGCGTCGCCTCTTGCGCCAAAGCTTCCCGCCCGTAGCGGGGCTTTGGGACCGTCCAGTTGCGAAGCTGCAGTCGGAGTCCATGTCCTCGTCCTGCCGCCCCGCACTAGACTCCCTACTCGTGACGCTCCTCGTCACCTGCCTCTCCTTATTCTCTCCCCTCCTCGTCCTCCTCTCCTCTCTCTCAACGTCGTTTTTGTGTTTAAGATTGTCCATAACAAATCCCACGAGTAATGAGGAACTAAAATGTCAGCCCCGGCAGAGCCTCTTGCCCGGGTAACCCTAATACACCTGGAAGGTCGGGTGGTATTCCAGGGTTGTGCGCTAGCGACTGATGAACTCCCCAGCCTCTCTTTCGAGCACCCCGACGTCACGCAACGAAACGCCGAGAATTGAGGATTTTTTATAGAGGTTTACTCCTCCCGGTCCGGCCAATTAAGGCAAGACCCTCGCTCCCCTGCAGGCTGCTTCACATGACAGCCACACCTGCAGAAGTTTACGACTCGACGGTGGCAAAAATGCCTGTCGGGCTGCACAGTGAAGTACCCACCGGACTCGTCGACCGACCGGCAACAGGGCCACCGCTAACGGCGGCCACTGATCCGGACATGCCCTCGACCATTCGCCACTGGCATCGGGTCCGGGCCAAAACGTCCCTAAAACTAAAACTAGCTACGGTACTACAACTACTACTAGCTACCGCTAACTACTTCTAGCTACTGCTTCCCAGATCCGTTCGCCACCGAGCGCGTTGATGAACAACACACCGGCAACCGGCATCGGGATCGGTCCGCCGCTAGCCAGACCGAGGTATCTATCGCACAGCCAGCTCTGCCGGAGGCAGGAGGACCGGGACCGACACCATAGTCTAGCTACCTAACTACTAAAGCCACAAACTAGACTACCTATGGCCTCCGCATTCGAGCAAGTTGGATAATCCAAACAGGGCTCACTGCGGGTCAGCCGGGCCAACACTAGAAGCAAGCTTAAGCACCCCTACTAACTAGTACTACTACTATGCCAAGCCTCTACCTAGACTACCTATGGCCGCTCGCCCGGAAGCGAACGACCGGGCCTAAAACTAGTGAAGCATGGGCAGCAGCACTACGCCCCAAACCTACAACCCTCGAGAGCAGCGCAAGCACCACCCTCAAGAGACGGGACCCCGCGTCCCGATACCCCGAGACCGAGCGCCGAAACACTCACTAAGGGGTACCGAGCCCCCCCGACCAGCCAGGAGCAATCACTCAAGGTCTGGCCTCCCATCGACTGCCCCCGAAGGAGGCAGCCGAAAACACCTCCCCACGCTAGCCAAGAACCTCCGTTCTGATCGCCACGGACACGAAGACCATGAAAACCAGACCAAGGCACCTTGGTAGCGTTTCGTCGGCTATGTTCTTCATAGCCGACCCCCGCGCTGGACATTAGCAGACGGCTAACGCAATCCCGAAAGACCGCATTAACCGTCCCCCAGGGAGCACCGGCCCGTACCGCTTCCAATCCCATCGGACAAGTCCGAATGACATTGGTAGCCGACGGGCACACGAGGAGGTTTCCAGCATGGCTCCCCTCCCCAACCTTTTTTTTTTTTTTTTTTTTTTTTTACGTGGGGAAATCCAGAACGGATACCCTGCCGCCTCGGGGGAGACGACCTGGTTATGCCGGGCTCTAACCGGCTAAAACCCCACGGCGTCCTTCTCGTCGCCATATGCGGGGGCCGCGGGAACATCCAACTGGCAATCTTCCGCGACCTCGCGACGATGCGGTCTCATCAGACCCCGTCTCTTTGTATGTGGAGAACGATTGGTCGTCCTTCCACGGTGTCTCGGTTCAGAGTGGCGCGCAAGGACACGCCCGCGCCTACTCGGGCTAGTTTGTCGGGTGAAGGATTCCCCCGAATCCAGCACCCCCTAGCCAGTGTCAGGGGGGTTTTTTTTTTTTTTTTTTTTTTTTTTTACGTGGGGAAATCCAGAAACGGATACCCTGCCGCCGCGGGGGAGACGACCTGGTTATGCCGGGCTCTAACCGGCTAAAACCCCACGGTGTCCTTCTCGTCGCCATATGCCGGGGTCACGGGAACATCCAACTGGCAATCGTCCGCGACCCGGCGACGCGGCGGTCTCATCAGACCCCTGCTCGGTTGGAGTGGAGGACAGATGTTCGTCCATCCACTGCGCAACAACAACTGGTCAGAGTGGCGTGAAAGAACACGCCCACGCCTACTCGGGCTAGTTTAATTGAGTGAGGGACTCCCCCGAGTCCACCACCCACTAGCTTATGTTAGGGCGGGAGATGGCGAATATGCGCCTCTCTTCGGCGACCTATTCTTCGGCGGCGGATAGCCAGAGAGGTTGTTTCCTCCCTTTTCCGCTCCGCATCTTCCTTCTGGAGCATTACTTGCTCACAGAAAGTTCGGACTGCGTCCCACGACCCCCTGCTTTCGGTCATCTTTCGAACCACAGTGGATAGTGAAAGGTCTTGCCCCACAACCGCTCTGAGAGCCATTCTCTCCTGTTCCCATGCTGGACATTCCTCCAGCGCATGCTGGGCCGTCTCGATGGGACAGTCGTTGCAGTGGTGACAGACTGCATTTGGTTCTCTTCCGGCAACCCGACACAAGTACTCGCCGAAACAACCATGTCCCGTGAGTACCTGCGTCAGCCGGAAGCTAAGGGAACCAAAGCGTCTGTTCAACCACTGTTTTAGGACGGGAACAACTGCCTCGATAGCCCTGGCACCTGCACTAGGCTCCGTCAGCCTTTCCGCCCATGCGGCATTAGCGTGACCCACTATTGCTCGACGCATTCTTTCCGTTACTCCTGGTCTGAGGCCCGGGACAACCGCCTCCCCACGAAGATTGTACATCGTCGTGAGGGCAACCGCGTAAAGGTCCCAAGGCAACGATCCCGCTAGGACGCAGGCGGCCTCATATGAGACGGTGCGGTAACCGCGAATCAACCTGATCGCCATTGCTCTCTGCGGTTTACGCAGGAGAGCGATATTCCGGCTATTCAGGGACTCGGACCACACCGGAGCTCCATACAAGGCCATTGACCTTACGACCCCGACATAAAGTCGTCTGGTCAATGTATTTGGCCCACCCAGATTCGGCAACAACCACCCGAAAGCTGCCGTTGCTTTGAGCAATTTCGGCGTTAGTCCCTCAAAGTGGGCGGTGAACTTCCATCTGCTATCGAGGACGAGACCGAGATATCTCATCGTCGACCCGATGCAGATGCGAGTACCGCCCACTGTGATGCCGAGGTCCGGAGATGGGGCGTTACGAGGACCGTGGAAGCATAAAGCCTCGGACTTGTTAAGGGCCACTTCTAGCCCAAGACGACGAATACGCCCCACAACATGCTCCACTCCAACCGTCGCAAGAATTGCAGCCTGTCTCGGAGTTTTAGCGCGAGCTGTGACCAGAGTGTCATCGGCATAGCAGGTAACATCGATACCGGAAATGTTACCTCCGCGCAGGACCCAATCGTACCCGATGTTCCACAGGAGCGGCCCGAGGACCGACCCCTGTGGAACACCGCAAGTCATGTCTCGTTTCCACCAACCCCCTTTTACCGGGTACACAACGTGACGATCAGAAAGGTATGCGCCGATAATGCGACGGAGGTAAGGAGGCATCCGATGATACCTTAGAGCCTCTCTGATACAGCTCCAGGGCAGAGTGTTAAACGCATTGGCGATGTCTAGGGACACCGCCAAAACGACTTCCCCTCGTTTCACCGCCTCCTGTGCTACGGCCTTTACTCGCAAGACAGCGTCCACTGTCGACTTGCCAGGTCGGAATCCGAACTGGTTCTCGGAGAGGTCAGGACCGGTGGTTTCAAGGTGCGTCAATATCCTAGCGGCTAGTATTCGCTCAAACAGTTTTCCCACTTCGTCCAGCAAGACAATCGGACGGTATGATGAGGCACACTCCGTAGAACGTCCCTCCTTACTGAGGAGCACTAGACGGCCCGTTTTCCACTGCTGTGGAAATTGCGACTGCAACAGGCATACGTCCAAAAGACTCCTTAGTCTTGGCTGCAGTTCCTCTAGAGCAAGCCCTAATACCCGACCGGGTATTCCGTCTGGACCGGGAGCAGTGTTCTTGGCCTTAAGCCTCTCCACCGCTACACCGAATTCCATATCGGTTACCCCGGGTATATCGGACTCCTCCTCCATTCTTGTACAACCCGCCATCGGCGGTGGCAAGTACTCTTCCCTTCGGGGAAATAATGAAGCCACAACCCGGTCTGTTAGTTCGGGCGGTAGAGTCTGCGTCAGTGGGGGGGTCCAGGGTCGAAGTTTCCCTCTCACCATCTTGTATGGTCGCCCCCATGGATCTCTGTTAACAGATTCTAGCATCTCCGTTCTGGCTTCATCCTTGGCCCGTGAGATGCTGATCTTTAGCGCTTCCTTGGCCGATAGGTACGACGAGTAGAGCTCAGCCTCGAGTTCAGGGTTTCTTCGCCTTCTTCTACGGCTACGGGTGTACTGTCGCCTAACCAATACGCAGGCTTCACGGAGCTGCGATATCTCCGACGACCACCAGTACACCTGTCTTAAGGGAGGATTCAGCCTGGCCCGGGGCATTGAGGCATCACATATATGCGTCATTGCACCACGTAACCAGATCGCTTCATCCTCGACCTCAGTTGGTCCATCGGGCACGGGCACCCAGGATTGGACTACTGCCGCCTCCATCAGCATGCCTTTATCCAGCCGCTTTACTTGCCACCTAGGACCTATCTCGTTGGTAGACCGCACCGGAGAATGTTGTCTGTCAGAGGGAGAGAGAACCTCGAACCGGATATATCGATGATCCGATAGTGTCTCGACATCCTCGAGGACTCTCCAACCTTGAACACGGCTTGCCAACACAGGGCTCGCGAACGTGACGTCCACGATAGACCCTCCCTGGGACCGCACGCACGTGTTCACTACTCCCCTATTCATAACGACAAGCCCAGCGGCCGCGAGCCACTCTTCTAGAAGCTCTCCTCGGGTATTTGTGTTAGAACAGCCCCAGGCTGTTGACTTGGCGTTAAGGTCACCAGCCACTATCACGGGACAAGGAGAGAAGCGACTTACTATGGCTCCTATATTGGTTACGAAAACTTCAAACTCTGACAGCGGTCGGTTAGGGGAAAAGTATGCACCAATGATGCCAATGTTTCCTATCAGACCCGCAACATACCCATTGCCTTTCACGACTCCGGTGAAAGAGAGTGAAATTGGGCTGGCAGGTGAGACGATCGCCACAAGTCCATCCCGGTCACCAACCCAATCCGTCCTAGACGGGACGAAGTAGGGTTCCGCGACAACTGCCACTTGTATCGACCACTCTGCCAGGCTCTGGAGTAGTAGATCCTGAGCTCTGGCACAGTGGTTGATGTTGCCCTGAAGAAAAGTCATCAGAGCCATTAGTGGGCATTTACTGATATCTCCTCTACAATTGACATCTCCCCCAATGATGAAGGAGGTAATTGGGACTTTGTGCCTCTGGTTTTACGGAGTCCAAATTTGGCTGAACAGGCAGTGCTGCCGATCATGTGGCCCGCGTTTCGTTTGAAATCAGCACAGAGAGCACAATGTGGCACTGCTGAACAGGAACTTGCCTTGTGGCCAGGCTTGCAACACCGGTAGCAAAGGTCACTGCGATCGATTGACGATGAGCATGCACCTTTCAAATGCCCTTCTTCCAGACAACGGTAACAACGTCTAGTTCTTGCTGCCAGTATCTTTACGCGAGCGGAAACCCAGCCGACGAGCAGTCGTCCGCTCTCGGTTATCTTCTTTGCCGCAGCAACCGGACATCGAACCCAAACTGTCAGCAAACCACTGTTATCCTTGCGCATGTTTCCGCCCTTAATTTGGCTTTCCGGGCAACCACCCTTTTTAGAGAGAGCCGAGACAACTTCCTCCTTTGTGACGGAGTCGTCCAGATCCGAAATACGTAACTCTACGCATTTCGTAATTCTGGACACTCGAACGTCTTCCGTATTAAGGGTGGTTTGAAGCCGTTTTGCCACCTCGTCAGCTTTTTCCCCACTAGCTGTTCCGGGGATTTCCAGAATTCTGGCTCCAGTAGCGGTCTTCCGAATTCGAAAGGAGGTTAGTCCTATACCTGAAAAGTCGGTCGCTTTTGCCTGTCGCAGAACGCTTGCGTAAGACAAACCTTTTTCTTCAGCTCTTGGCTGCAGGGTCAATATTATAGCAGACGAGCGGGGAGGTCGTAGGTTAGCGGACTTCACTTTCGTCGCCTTCTCTTTTCCATTTAGTGGTGAAACTCCTGCTTTCTTGTGCTTTGATCGCCGTCTGATCACCTCCACCCATCCACCATTTAGTGAATGAGGGGTTACTGTTTCCTCTGGGATCTCCACACGTGTAGCTTTAACAGTACCAATTTTATTCCTCTGTTTCTTCTTGGTTTTAGTCGTAGCTTTATCTTTGTCTTGCTCTTTACTAGGACCTGTGGATTTTGCTATCATTGGTTCGAGGTCTGCAATTACTGTGGTTCTAACAGCGGACTTTTGTGTACCTTTGCCACCTTGCGAGGGTACCTGGATAGGTTGTTCCGGCAGCAGTCTTTTTTCAATTGCCTCAAGCCTAGTGTTTATCATAGATGCCACTTGAACCATGATGGCGTTCGATAACTTATCTATGTCGAAGTTACTGCTATTCGAAACGGAAACAACCTCGACTTCCTTCACCTGGCGAGCACGTTTGCTAGCCTCTCGGAGCTCAGTAATCTCAGTCCTCAGTTCTGAAAGCTCTAACTGTAAGCGAGCGTTAGCTACTTGCAGTTGACGAGTCTCTTCATTCGTGCTCCTTTCAGTAAGAGTCTCTACACATGCCCTTATACAGGTAGCTGCGTCTTTGAGGGCTCTTTGGAATGTGCCCTTCAGGTTTTTGGATCTTGTCGCGACACTGCAGACAAGATCCAAATTCTCATCTACCTTTTTACGGAGATCTACAATGTCCCTAACCTCTGGTGATGTTCTAGGGTCGCGTTGGGCTTGTTGACGCTGCCGAATACGTTCTTGTAGGTCTCTTTCGGCTTCTAGCTCCATTTCCTTTCTCTGGAGTCTGAGGTAATCCTCCTTGGCCTTCCGTAGACCAACGTATTGGCCTGTGGTAGGAGGACGACCTCTCCCTCTCTTCGGTGTCACTATCTTTTTAATTACCGTGACTTCTCCACCGCTCGAACACTCGCTCGAGCTTGAACAGCTTCGCTCTTTGGAGCATGGCCGTTTTTTGCTGCATGATAACGGCGGCGGGGACTCCCTTGATCCAGCCGTTATCATGCTGGAATCTGATTCGTCTGAATGGCGGTCTTTTCCCCCCCCAGAATACGAGGGGAAGACGGAGGCCGGAGCGTCCGTGAGGGATTGCCCGTCTGCTAAGCAGCCGGAACCCTCCTGGGGTAAATTTCTATTTAGAGTCGCCTTCATATTGGGTTCCTTTTTTAAGGGGTGTGGTCCCCAGGCGACGCCCTCGCCATTACGCAACCCTTCGGCAGGCGCCAGACCTTAGGGTTGACATGTAAAACAATAACACCCTCGATCTCAAAGACAACACAAGACAATCTCAACACACAGCACAAGAGACTAAGGACCCGACAAACAAAGACAAACACAACATTAACCCCCCATTGTCAGCTATGTACCGGGCATGAACCCCATAGCTGACCCCCGCGCTGGACATTAGCAGACGGCTAACGCGATCCCGAAAGATCGCATTAACCGTCCCCCAGGGAGCACCGGCCCGTACCGCTTCCAATCCCGCCGGACGAATCCGGACAACATTGGTAGCGGACGGGCACACGAGGAGGTTTCCAGCATGGCCCCCCTCCCCTCCCCAACCTTTTTTTTTTTTTTTTTTTTTTTTTACGTGGGGAAATCCAGGACGGATACCCGGCCGCCTCGGGGGAGACGACCTGGTTATGCCGGGCTCTAACCGGCTAAAACCCCACGGCGTCCTTCTCGTCGCCATATGCGGGG
This sequence comes from Melinaea marsaeus rileyi, assembly GCA_918358865.1. Taxonomy (NCBI): domain Eukaryota; kingdom Metazoa; phylum Arthropoda; class Insecta; order Lepidoptera; family Nymphalidae; genus Melinaea; species Melinaea marsaeus. The sequence goes on from OU911090.1 coordinate 185,541, forward strand.
GCCGCGGGAACATCCAACTGGCAATCTTCCGCGACCCCGCGACGATGCGGTCTCATCAGACCCCGTCTCTTTGTATGTGGAGAACTATTGGTCGTCCTTCCACGTTGCCTCGTTTCAGAGTGGCGCGTAAGGACACGCCCGCGCCTACTCGGGCTAGTTTGGCGGGTGAAGGATTCTCCCGAATCCAGCACCCCCTAGCAAGTGTCAGGGGGGGAGGTGGCGATTGTGAGCCTCCCTTCGACGACCTGGTCTTCGGCGTCGTATGGCTAACGTGCTGTTAGCCTCCCTTTCTCTTTCTGCTATTTCCTTTTGGAGCATGACGTGCTCACAAAAGGAAAGTACTGCATCCCATGACCTCCTGCTTTCGGTCATTCTGCGAACCACAGTCGGTAATGATAGATCCAGTCCTATGATAGCACTCAGACGTGCTCTTTGTTCGTCCCAGGCCGGGCATGCTTCAAGCGTGTGCTGTGCAGTGTCGAGGAGGCAATCGATGCAATGATGACAGATCGCAGATGGTTCTCTCCCCGCGACCTGACACAGGTAACTTCCAAAACAACCATGCCCGGTAAGCACCTGCGTTGACCGGTAACTCAGAGCACCAAAGCATCTATTCGTCCATTGTCGAAAGATTGGGGCAATTGCTTCTATTATCCTGACCCCTGCAGTAGGCTCCGCTAGTCGCATCTCCCATGCAGCGTTAGCGTGACCAAGTATTGCACGCCGCATACTTTGCGTAACTCCTGGACGGAGGCCCGAGACCGACGCTTCCCCACGAAGATTATAAATCGTCGTGAGGGCCACCGCGTAAAGGTCCCAGGGCAACGAGCCGGCCAGGACGCAGGCGGCCTCATATGAGACGGTGCGGTAACCGCGAATCAACCTGATCGCCATCGCTCTCTGCGGTTTGCGCAGGAGAGCGATATTCCGGCTATTCAGGGACTCGGACCACACCGGAGCTCCATACAAGGCCATTGACCTCACAACAGAAGTATACAAGCGTCTGCTCAAGATGTTAGGCCCACCCAAGTTTGGCAATAATTTCCCCAGAGCTGCCGCAGCCGTAAGCAGCCTAGGAGAAAGAATTTCAAAGTGGGCGGTAAAACTCCATCTGCTATCGAGGACAAGACCGAGATATCTCATCGTCGACCCGATACAGATGTGGTTACCGCCCACATTAATGTAGGCATCAGAGGACGGCCTGTTCCGAGGTCCATGGAAACATAGAGCCTCGGTCTTGTTGAGAGCCACCTCAAGGCCCAGGCGACGGATTCGCTCTATTACGTGCGACACTCCAGCCTCTGCGAGAATTGATGCCTGCCGGGGGTTTTTAGCGCGGGCAGTGACCAAAGTGTCGTCAGCGTAGCAGAGCACTTCGACCCCTCTGATGTTGCCGCCACGCAAAACCCAGTCATAACCGAGGTTCCACAGAAGCGGACCGAGAACCGAACCCTGTGGAACCCCGCAAGACATTCGGTGAGTCCGTAGCCCCTCTCGAGTTGGATATGCCACAGACCGGTCGGAGAGATAGTTGGCGACAATGCGATGCAGGTAGGGTGGAACTCTGTGGTATGTAAGTGCCGTTCTTATGCAGCTCCAGGGCATGTTGTTAAACGCATTTGAAATGTCTAAAGATACCGCCAATGCTACCTCTCCACTGGCGATTGCCTCGTGTGCTATCTTTTTTACTCGCTGAATGGCGTCCACGGTCGATCTGCCTCTGCGGAAACCGTACTGGTTCCCCGCCAGATTGGGTCCGGTACTTTCGAGGTGGCTCGTTATTCGTGTGGCAATGATCCGCTCGAATAACTTACCTACCTCGTCAAGTAACACAATAGGGCGATATGATGAGGGGGATTCCGGTGGGCGTCCAGCTTTTTGGATCAGCACTAAGCGACCGGACTTCCATCGCTTTGGATACCGTGACTGCATTAGGCAATCATCTAGAAGTTCCCTGAATCTAGGTTCCAGCTCCCTCAGAGCCAGCCCTAACACCCGACCGGGTATCCCGTCGGGACCAGGAGCAGTGTTTTTGGCCGCGAGCCTCGACACCGCTACCCTGATTTCCGAGTCGGTTATCCCAGGTGTTTCAGTGAGCTCGATTCTATTTACTGGAGGAGGAGCCATGGGGGGTGGAGCGAATTCTACCGTATTTGGGAAAAGTTTTGCCACAATACGATGTGTCAGAGCTGGTTGCAGAACCTGAGTCAACGGAGGGGTCCAAGGTCGGATCTTACCTCGCACCATCTTATATGGCCGCCCCCATGGGTCTCTGTCGACTGACGCTAGAAGTTCTGCCCTCGCTGCATCTTTCGAGCGCGTTATGCAGTCCTTAAGCATTTCTTTCGCCGCGACATAGAAGGAATGGAGCTCTGCTTCACGATCCAGGTTTCTGCGCCTTCTTCGACGACTCCGAGTATACTGGCGTCTCGCTGACACGCAGTTCCGACGGAGCTGCGCGATTTCCACGGACCACCAGTATACTCGTTTAAGGGGAGGATTGAGCCTGGCTCGGGGCATTGACGCATCACAAATCTGCGTCAGTGCTTCACAGAACCAATCCGCTTTGTCCTCAACCTCAACAAATTCTCTATCCGTAGGCATCCAGGTTTGGACGATTGCTGCCTCCTCAGCCATACTCACGTCTAAGAATTTAAGTTGCCACCTCGGGCCTTCCGTAGTGGTGTTCTGAGACTGGAGGCGTTGAGGGACGGTCTGGGAGAGTACCTCGAACCGGATGTATCGGTGGTCCGACAAGGTTTCGACATCCTCGAGGACTCTCCAACCTTGCACACGGCTCGCCAGGACAGGGTTTGCGAATGCAATATCCACAATGGATCCGCCCTGCAACCGCACGCACGTGTGCACAGACCCCTTATTGAGAACGACCAGTCCAGCAGATGGCAGCCATTCCTCGATTAAGTTGCCTCGGGCATCTGTAGCAGGAGAACCCCACGCCTGAGATTTGGCATTGAAGTCTCCAGATACAATCACGGGATAAGGGTGCAACTGTGCTATCACCGTGTCGAGATCCGTCACGAAGGCTTCGAATTCAGCCAGGGACTTGTTGGGAGAGAAGTAAACTCCAACAACAGCGGTATCACCTATCAACGCCCCGACACAGCCCCGTCTCTTGATGACCTTCATGAAGGAGTGTTGAAGAGACCTATTGGATTTGACGATGGCCACTTGATCTTCCTGGTCGCTAATCCAATTGGGTGCTGGGGGAACGAAGTAAGGTTCGGCTACTACTGCGATGTCTATCGACCACTCCGCTAGGCTTTGGATCAGTAAATCCTGGGCTCTAGCGCAATGGTTGATATTGCTCTGAAGGAAGTACCACTGAGCCATCACTGGGGGCCTATTTGTACCTCTACCCTGGACCTAGCACTGAGCGCCGAGAGGTCTACCCTTCTTCGTTGGGACTTCGCAACGGTTGCATTCTGCTGCCTCTGAATTCTCCTATTATGGTGAGAGGAACAGAACTTGCTACCGACTGTATGAGTTGCAGGTCTTCCGCCATCTGCGCATAATACGCAGTGTGGCGCTGCCGAGCAGGTATTTGCCTTGTGGCCAGGCATCCCGCAACGGAAACAGTGGTTACTGCGGTCGATCTCGGATGTGCATCCTTCTCTCACGTGGCCCGCTTTAAGGCACCGCCAACAGAATCTTGTCTTCGGCGCCAACACCTTCACTCGAGCAGAAACCCAGCCAATTAGGATTCGCCCGCTCTCCAGGATCTTTTTGGCTGCGGCAACTGGACAGCGTACCCATGCCGTAAACATGCCGCTCCTGTTCTCCCGTAAGTCTCCGCACCTAACATGGCTTTCAGAGCAACCACTTATGCGGGAAATAGCGGCGGCCACTTCCTCCTTTGTGATGGAGTCATCTAAGTCTGAAATACGCATTTCTACGCACTTCATGACCCTAGATACCCTTACATCACTACTGTTAAGAGTAGTCTCTAGCCGCTTTGCTATTTCATCTGCTTTCTCGCCACTAGTAGCACCTGGTATCTCGAGGATTCTAGCACCTGTGGCGGTTTTCCTCACTCGAATACAGGTGAGACCTATTCCTGACAAATCAGCGCTCTTTGCATTTCGGAGTATGCTGGCATATGAAACTCCTCTTTCCTCAGCTCCGGGCTTCAGTGTCAGCACTATTGCCGTTGAACGAGGAGGTCGTAGTGTAGGTTTTGTCCCTACCTTTTTCTGTTTGCCTTGTGTGGCTTCAGATTTTTGACGATTAGGGCGTCGTTTGGTTACCTTTATCCAACCATCCTCGGTAGTGACGGGGACGGCGGTAAGAGGGTGAGATTTTGTAACAGCCTGGATCTGTCTATCTTTAGCGGAACTACTCTTCTTATTCTTCTTTTTCTTTTTGGATCTCTTTTTCACTTCGTTTCTGGTCAAAGGTTCCGAAACTTCTGGTACCTCTTGTTGAGACACCGGTATAACAGTATCAGCTGGTCTTGGGATAGATTCAGGAACGGAGCCCTCCCTGGCCCTGTGATTGGGTGCAGGGGTACCAAAAGTCTTTTCTGGAAATAGTTTTTCCTCGAGAGCTTTAAATTTAGAATCTATGATGTTTCCAAGGTCAGCCATGACAGAGTGGGAGAGCTGTTGTATAATAACGTCGTGGCTTTTAACTACAATACCGTGATCATTGGTTTGACCTCCACGAGCTTGCTCACTAGCTAAACGAAGCTGCGCAACCTCTTTTCTTAATTCGGCCAGCTCCGATTGCAAGCGGGTGTTCATTTCTTGCAATTGTCGCGTCTCCTCTGTCACGTTTCTTTCAGCTATGCTCTCCACGCAAGTTCTGATGGAGGAAACCGCGTCTTTCAGGGCTCGTTGGAAAGTGCCCTTTAGGTTTTTAGATTTCGTCGCGACATTGCAGACGACCTCTAGATTCTCCTCTACCTGTTTATGGAGATCCGTAACTGACCCATTTCGAGGTGATGGTGGTGGGCCACGTACGCTTCTGTACTGTTGGCGTACTCGTATCTGTTCCTGCAGATCTCTCTCGGCCTCTAATTCTAACTCCCTCCGTTGGAGTCTGAGGTAATCCTCCTTGGCCTTCTTCAGGCCCACGTAATGGCCTGTGGTAGGAGGACGACCTCGCCCTCTCTTAGGTGTAACTGCTTTCGTAACAATGACAGTTTCCACCTCCTCTTCACTTGAACTTTCGTCCGAGCCCGAACGGCACCTCTCTTTGAGACTGGTCCGTTTTTTAGAGCACGATAACGGTGGCGGGGACTCCCTTGATCCAGCCGTTATCATGCTCGAGTCTGATTGATCAGAAGTATTTGAATGGCGGTCTTTTCCCCCCCCAGAATACGAGGGGAAGACGGAGGCCGTAGCGTCCGTGAGGGATTCTCCAGCTGCGGAGCAGCTAGTACCCTCCTGGGGTAGTTTTCTCTTTAGAGTCGCCTTCATTTATATTTCCTTTGTGGGGTGAGGTCCCCGGAGGACGCCCTAGCCATTACGCAACCCCTCGGCAGGCGCCAGACCTCGGGGTTGACACAAAACACTAACACACACGACTCTTAAAACAGAACAAAACACTCTCGATACATAGACAAAAGAGACAAGGACTGAACAAACCGAAGACGACACAAACGTTTACCCCCCATTGTCAGCTATGTACCGGACACGAACCCCATAGCTGACCCCCGCGCTGGACATTAGCAGACGGCTAACGCGATCCCGAAAGACCGAGTTAACCGTCTCCCAGGGAGCACCGGCCCGTACCGCTTCCAATCCCGCCGGACGAATCCGGACAACATTGGTAGCGGACGGGCACACGAGGAGGTTTCCAGCATGGCCCCCCCTACCTAACCTAACCCAACCTAACCTTTTTTTTTTTTTTTTTTTTTTTTTTTTTTTTTTTACGTGGGGAAATCCAGAACGGATACCCTGCCGCCTCGGGGGAGGCGACCTGGTTATGCCGGGCTCTAACCGGCTAAAACCCCACGGCGTCCCTCTCGTCGCCATATGCCGGGGTCACGGGAACATCCAGACTGGCAATCTTCCGCGACCCGACGACGATGCGGTCTCGTCAGACCCCTGCTCGTTAGGGATGGAGGACAGATGGTCGTCCTTCCACACTCCTCGGATCAGAGTGGCGTGTAGGAACACGCCCACGCCTACTCGGGCTAGTTTTGGAGGACTGATGGACCCCCCCGAGTCCACCAGCCACTAGCTGATGTTAGGGAGGAAGATTGCGGATGAATACCTCCCTCCTTCGACCTCTTTTGCGGCGGCGCATAGCGAGTGAGCTAGTTGCCTCCCTCGCTCTTTCTGCATCTTCCTTTTTGAGCAAGACTTGCTCGCAGAAATGCTTGACTGCTGCCCAGGAACTCTTACTCGCGACCATTTTGCTTACCAACGTTGCCAACGTAAGGTCTAAACCAATGATGTTCGTCAACGCCATTCTCTCTGAGTCCCAAGCTGGACAGATTTCCAGCGTGTGTTGGGACGTGTCAACTGAGCAACCATCGCAGTGGTGACAGACAGCGGTCGGCTCTCTACCTGCTACCTTGTGCAGGTACTCACCGAAGCAACCATGCCCGGTGAGGACCTGCGTGATCCGGAAAGACAGGGAACCGTGGCTTCTTGTCAGCCACTGATGAAAAACTGGAAGAATTGCCTGAATTGTGCCAGTCCCGGAACTGGAATCTGCCAGTCTTACTCCCCACGCAGCATTTACGTGGCAGTAAATTTGCTTTCGTATCTTCACCCCTATCTTCGATCGCACGCCTTGGGCTAGCGCCTCCCCACGTTGATGAAATATCATTGTGAGGGCTCTCGCTTCGAGGTCCCAAGGTAGTGAATTTGCCAGGAGACAGGCCGCCTCGTATGAAACCGTGCGGTAGCCACGAATCAACCTGATCGCCATCGCCCTCTGCGGCTTACGCAAGAGAGCGATATTCCGGCTATTCAGGGACTCGGACCACACTGGCGCTCCATACAAGGCCATCGATTTTACTACTCCAGCATACAGACGCCAGCTTAATGCGTTTGGCCCTCCTAAATTAGGGAGCAATCGGCTGAAAGCTGCCGATGCACCCAGAACTTTCGGTGTGAGTTGTTCGAAGTGAGCGGTGAACTTCCATCTGCTATCGAGGACGAGACCGAGATATCTCATCGTCGACCCGATACAGATGCGAGTACCGCCCACTGTGATGTTAGCATCCCAGGATGGCGAGTTCCGAGGGCCGTGGAAACAGACGGCCTCGCATTTATTCAGTGCCACCTCGAGGCCAATGCGACGAATGCGCCCTATCACGTGCTCTACTCCAGCTGTGGCAAGGATTGAGGCTTCTCTGGGTGTTTCAGCTCGAGCTGTGACCAAGGTGTCGTCAGCGTAACACGTTACATTGATTCCCCTTATATTACTACCTCGCAAAACCCAGTCATATCCGATATTCCACAGGAGCGGTCCGAGAACCGACCCCTGTGGAACACCGCATGACATCTGTTGTCTTTGCATACCCTCTTGCGTTGGATAGGCGATGTACCGGTCAGACAGGTAGGCACTGACAATTCGTCTTAGATAGACAGGGACGCGATGGTATCTGAGGGCTTCCCTGATACAGCTCCAGGATAAGGTATTAAAAGCATTGGCGATGTCCAAAGACACCGCCAAAACTACTTCCCCACGGCTCACCGCTTCTTCCGATGCAGTCTTCACCCACAGGATAGCATCCACCGTCGATCGACCACGGCGGAAACCAAATTGGTTCTCTGACAGATCCGGACCAGTGATTTGGAGGTGGCTTACTATTCTCTCTGCGATGATGCGCTCGAATAATTTTCCCGTTTCGTCGAGAAGAACGATCGGGCGATATGCTGAAGGAGATTCAGGCGAGCGTCCTTCCTTACTGAGGAGCACTAGGCGGCCTGTTTTCCACTGTCGTGGAAACTGCGCCTGCGTCAGGCAAGCGTCCAAAAGACTCCTCAGTCTTGGCTCAAGCTCACTTAGCGCTAGTCCTAACACCCGACCGGGTATGCCATCAGGGCCGGGAGCGGTATTCTTGGCGTTAAGCCTACCCACCGCTGCACCGATTTCCCTTTCGGTCACCCTGGGTATTTCGGACTCCTCAACTAACTCCGGCAAAGAGGCCATTTGTGGTGGGTCATAATCATCCCTGTGCGGAAACAATGCCCTTACAATGTTGTTGGACAACTCGGATGGAAGAGTTTGTGTCAATGGGGGAGCCCAGGATCTGAGCTTTCCTCGCACTAACTTGTAAGGGCGGCCCCAAGGGTCTCTGTCCACGGATTGCAGCAGCTCTGCTCTAGCTGCGTCTTTGGCAAGGGTTATGACACCTTTGAGTTCCTCTTTTAAGGCAATATAGGCAGAGTATAGCTCCGCTTCTAGAGTCAAGTTTCGACGCCTGCGTCTACGGCTACGGGTATACTGACGTCGGGCAGACACGCATGTCACACGTAGCTGCGCGACTTCCGTAGACCACCAGTTTATCTGTTTCAGGGGAGGATTAAACCTGGCGCGGGGCATGGCCGCATCGCAGATGCATGTCATTGCCCCGCGAAACCAGTTCGCTTCTTCCTCAACCACCAACGGTTCTTCGGGCACGGGCACCCAGGTTTGAACAATTGCCGCTTCTATAACTTTGCTCTTATCTAGGCGCTTTAACTGCCACCTTGGACCTTGCTCTCTCGGGGACCTATTATGCTGGGTAGTAGAGGAGGAGGAGACCTCGAACCGGATATATCGGTGATCCGATAGGGTTTCGATATCCTCGAGGACCCTCCAACCTTTTATACAGGTTGCCAAAGCAGGACTTGCAAACGACACGTCTACAATCGAACCGCCCTGCGCTCGCACGCATGTGTGTACCGCTCCCCTATTCACAACAACTAGATCGGCAGAAGGCAACCACTCTTCTAGAAGTTCGCCTCTAGCGTCCGAAGTTGGGGATCCCCAGGTGGTAGACTTAGCATTAAGGTCCCCAACTACCAGTATAGCACAAGGTGCTAACTGTCTTATGACAGTTGCCATCTCAGTTACGAATAATTCAAATTCTGTTAAGGGTCGGTTCGGTGAGAAGTATGCGCCAATAATGGCTATGTTATTTATTATGACCGCGACGTAACCTTTCCCCTTAACGAATCTAGCAAAAGTAAGCGACTGAGCTGCAACGATTGCCACTAGCCCATCTCTGTCCCCAACCCAATTCGTCCTAGACGGGACATAGTACGGCTCTGCTATGACTGCCACCTGTATCGACCACTCTGCCAGGCTTTGGAGAAGTAGGTCCTGGGCTCTGGCACAGTGGTTGATATTGCTCTGGAGAAAAGACAGTGCAAGCATTATTGGGCATTTTCTCGTGCCACCTCTTCCCTTATCCTCGAGCTGGAGAATGAGGGTCTTTTCTGTCCTGACTTCCTAATAGGAGGATTGGTTGTACAGGAATTGCTGCCTATTATATGTTGTGCCGGTCTTTTGGCATCGTCACAAATCGCACAATGAGGTAATGCCGTACAGGAATTTGCTTTATGACCTTGCACACCACAGCGAAAACAGAGACCGCTGCGATCAACTAAGGACGGACATACCTCTCTTATGTGGCCTGTTTCGAGGCAGCGGTAACAGCGTCTCTGTCTAGTTGCTAGGAGCTTGACTCTTGCCGAGACCCAGCCGATAAGAATTCGCCCACTTGAAATAATTTTCTTGGCTGTGATAACAGGACAGCGCGCCCAAACCGAGTACATGCCGTTGTTACCCTCACGTATTTTGCCGACCTTGATTTGGTTTTCCGGACATCCGCCTGACTTAGAAATAGCCTTAGTGACTTCCTCCTGGGTGACGGAGTCGTCCAGATCCAAAATGCGTAGTTCAACGCACTTCGTGACCCTAGACACTCTGACGTCGTTATCGTTAAGGGCAATTTCTAGTCGTTTAGCTACTTCATCAGCCTTATCGCCGCTGGCTGCTCCGGGGATTTCCAATATCCTGGCTCCTGTAGCAGTCTTCCGGATTCTAAGCGAAGTAAGTCCCAGTTCGGAAAAGTCAGCTGTTTTAGCTTGACGTAATATGCTGGCGTATGATACTCCTCTTTGATCAGCTCCAGGCTGCAAAGTTAAGACAATTGCAGTCGATCGAGGTGGTCGCAGGTTAATGGATCTCTCCAAATTCACCTGAGCTTTTCTTGCTGTTAAGGTAGCATCGTCCTTTTTCCGTCTGGATCGGCGGTTTATAACCTTTGTCCACCCATTCGCATTGGAATCAGTGATGGTATCCGGTGTGCAAGTTTTTGGACCTATCTTCGCTGGTTTGTTGGTCTGTCCTTTGCCTTTACGCTTGCTCTTATTTGATTGTTCACCAGTACTTTGAGGTGCTACTGCTACTGGGACTTGCTCGGGAGCATTAGCAAGGATTGGACCTAGGGATTTTCTCGTCTCTGAGCAGCTTTCTTGCGGATTCTCACGTAGAAACCTTCTTTCCAATGCCTCCAGTCTTGCATTAACCACGGTGCTCACGTTGGTTATTATAGAGTCAGAAAGCTTCTCCAAATCGATTTTATGGCCATCAGAAGATCGGACAACAACCGTCTCCGTCGTCTTTGAAGCATGTTCGCATGCTTTTTTAAGCGCAGCCACTTCCTTCCTCAGTTCCGAGACTTCAGATTGAAGTACAGAATTGGCAGCCTTGAGTTGGCGCGTTTCGTCCGTGGCATTTTGCTCCATAATGCTGTCAAGGCAAGTTCTTAAGGCAGAGACCGCATCTTTAAGGGCTCGCTGGAACGTGCCTTTCAGGTTCTTTGATTTCGTAGCTACGTTGCAGACCACATCGAGGTTCTTTTCTGCTTCCTTTCGAAGGTCTATTGTGTCCATAACAGTGGGTAGAGCAGGCATACCACGTAAATTCCTGGCTTTCTGGCGCTCCCGTATCTGCTCCTCAAGATCACGTTCCGCCTCAAGCTCCATCTCCTTCCGTTGGAGTCTGAGATAGTCCTCCTTGGCTTTCTTTAGGCCAACGTATTGACCTGTAGTTGGAGGACGACCTCTCCCTCTCTTTGGTGTCACTTTTTTCCTAACGGTGGACACCTCTTCACCATTTGAACTGTCGTTCGAAGCTGATTGGCTCCTCTGTTTAGAGCAGGGCCGTTTTTTACGGCATGATAACGGTGTCGGGGACTCCCTTGAACCAGCCGTTATCATGCTGGTGTCAGAATGATCTGACTCTGCACTAGTTGTAGCTTGGTGGTCTTTTCCCCCCCCAGAATACGAGGGGAAGACGGAGGCCGAAGCGTCCGTGAGGGATTGCCCGGCTGCTGAGCAGCCGGAACCCTCCTGGGGTAGTTTCTCTTTAAGATTCACCATAATTTTTTTGATCCTTTAAGGGGTGCGGACCCCTCGGCAGGCGTCAAACCTTGGGGTTGACACAAAACAAATACACCGACGACTTCTCGTAAGACAAAAACAAGACACTCTCGACACAAACAACAATGACTAAGGACAAACTCAACAAAGACAAAACAACACATCCCCCCCTATTGTCAGCTATGTATCGGGTATAAGCCCCATAGCTGACCCCCGCGCTGGACATTAGCAGACGGCTAACGCGATCCCGAAAGACCGCATTAACCGTCCCCCAGGGAGCACCGGCCCGTACCGCTTCCAATCTCGCCGGACGAATCCGGACAACATTGGTAGCGGACGGGCACACGAGGAGGTTTCCAGCATGGCTCCCCAACCCAACCTTTTTTTTTTTTTTTTTTCGTCTGGAACCCTCATGGGTTCCACCGCATTCCAGGGGAGCGGAAGGCGGTGGGTATGTGAGACTCCTACTCACTAAACCAGACGGTCAACACATCGCCGTATGGAGGAGCGCCACGGGAACGCCGAAGCATACATCCGCGTTGCTCCAACGGCAGGCAGCGCCCAGTAGGCGGCCACCACCCCCCCTATGGAGCGGCGCAAACTGTTGACCGGGATGCGCCCCACTCCGATGGTCGGCTTGTTTTCTGGCGAGGAGCTCCCCTGCTCCCCGCCCAAGCCGACCGAGCCAGATCGTTTTGGACGACCTTTATCTCCGAGTCGACGGCAAGCCGCCGAGCTCAGAATCAAGGAAGTCCGATCCGACTCATACCCACTAGAGCCCCGGCCCCGAGATGGGACCGTTTCGAGTGGCGGACTTCGCAGCCCACCACCCGTACCGGGGGCTACGGCGGCAGACGGCGCTCGTGAGCGACACGCCTGCGCTCCACCCTCCTCCGGCGCATCGGTAGAGCGGCTCCGTCCTCCTCCCTGAGCCTCTCCGCCGCCTCCTTCTGCGACATCACGACCTCGCAGAAGGAACGCACCGCACCCCACGCCTCTTCGCTCGAGACCATGGCCTTGACCACGGCCGGGAGCGAGAGGTCCGACCCGATGGAAGCCACGAGTGTAGCACGCGGCTCCGCCCAGTGCGGGCACGAAGCCAGCGTGTGCTGCGCCGTGTCCTCGGCGCAGCCGCACTCGTGGCACATCATCGTGGGCTCACGACCCGCCACCCTAAACAGATAGCTCCCGAAGCATCCGTGCCCCGAAAGGATCTGCGTCAGGTGGAAGGTCATCACCCCGTGCCTACGACCGACCCAGTCCGAAAGGATGGGACCGATCGCCAGGGCAGTTGATTTACCAGGGCCGGGCGCTCTGAGCCTCTCTCGCCATGTGACGAACAGCTCCTCCTGCGCCCTGCGTCTCCAATCAGACTCCCCACCCTCCCCCCGAAGACGGGCATCCCTCCTCCGTCGATACGCCTCCGCCAGCGTCAAAGCGTCCAGGTCCCACGGTGGGGTCCCGGCCAGAGCGAAGGCCGCCTCGCACGAGATGGTGCGATACCCTCGGATCACCCTGACAGCCATGACCCTCTGCGCTCTGCACAAGAGGGTCCGGTTGCGGGAGTCGAGGCTATCGGCCCATATTGGTGCCCCGTAGAGCGCCATGGACTTTACCACCCCGGTGTACAGACGCCGGCAGCTCAGGCTCGGTCCCCCGACATTTGGGAGGACGCGACACAGCGCTCCGGCTGCCCTTACTAGCTTCGGCGCTAGGCGCCGAAAGTGCTCGTCGAAGCTCCATCGACTGTCGAGGACGAGTCCAAGGTACTCCAAGGAACGCCCGACGGCGATGGAAACTCCTCCGACCACCACACTCGAACCGGCAGGAGGTGCGTTCCGCGGCCCGTGAAAACACACGGCGACGGATTTGTGCAATGCAACCTCCAGCCCCAACCTTCTAATGCGCGCCACTACCTGCGCGACCCCAGCCGTGGCCAGAACACTGGCCTCCCGGTAGCTGTCGCCGCGTGCCGTTACGAGAGTGTCATCGGCGTAACAGGTTACTTCGACACCCCGTAAGTTGGCACCGCGCAGCACCCAGTCGTAGCCGATGTTCCACAGGAGAGGTCCGAGAACCGACCCCTGGGGAACACCGCACGACACCTCCCTACGAATCCAGCCGTCGCCAGACGGGTAGCAGACGGCGCGGTCGCAGAGGTAATCCGCTACGACGCGACGCAAGTACCCGGGCACGGCGTGGAACCTCAACGCCTCCAAAATGGTCGCCCAGGGAAGGGTGTTGAACGCGTTGGCGATATCGAGAGACACCGCCAACACCACCCCGCCCCGAGACCGGAGGGTGGACCTGCCCTTGCGGAAGCCAAATTGATGGTCGCTGAGATCCCGACCGGACTCCCCCAAGTGCTTGTCGAGGCGAGCGGATAAAACCCGCTCAAAGAGCTTACCCGCCTCGTCGAGAAGCACTATCGGTCGATATGCCGATGGCTCGGCAACCGGCCGCCCCTCCTTGCGCAACAGCACCAGTTTCCCACCCTTCCACGTCCGCGGGAACCGGCCCTGCCGCAAACAAGCGTTGAAGAGGCGCAGCACTAGAGGCTCTAAATCCCCTAGGGCCAAGGCCCAGGCGCGCCCGGGGATGCCGTCGGGTCCCGGCGCAGTGTTCTTCGACCGAAGCCGAAGCACTGCAGCCCCCAACTCACCCCCGGAGACATCCCGTGCTGCGTCCCAACGCTCCTCCTCTACCTCCACAGTCGCCGGCGCCATACGAGGTACCCGATGGTCGGTACCTCGAGGGAACAATGCCGTGACTACGGACTCCAGCAACGCCGGCTGGAGAGTCTTGGTCAGCGGAGGGGCCCACGGTCGAAGCTTTCGCCTCACCATCTTGTACGGCCTCCCCCACGGGTCCCTGTCCAGGGACTCCACCATCTCCGCTTCGGCCAGGTCTTTGGCTTTGGCGATGGCCGCTACGAAAGCCAGCACTGCCTCCCGATATCGAGTATAGTGCTGACTCTCAAGCTCTTGGTCTCGTCGCCGCCGCCTCCGACATCTGGTGTACTGGCGCCTGAGAGCGACGCAGGTCTCTCGGAGCCGCGATAGCTCTTCAGACCACCAGTACACGCCGCGCCTCGGAGTCGCGGAGTGTACGCGGGGCATCGCCGCATCGCAGATGTGCGACATGGTCTGGCCCAGACGCGCAGCTTCCGCCTCTACGTTCACAGCGCCTTCCGGCGCTCCTACCCAGGCTTGGACCAGGGCAGCCTCCGCCAGCACCTCCCTGTCCAGACGCTTCAGGGCCCATCGCGGGCCCTCTTCGCGCGAGGGTCGACTCGGGGCGTTCGGCGGGGCGGGGAGTGCGGAGACGTCGAACCTCACGTAGCGGTGGTCCGACAACGTCTCCACATCCTCCATCACCCGCCAGCCTCGGATACGGCGCGCCAGGGTGGAATCGGCGAACGTGATGTCGACGATCGAACCACCCTGTTGCCGCACGCACGTATGTACCGACCCGCGGTTCAGGACGACAAGACCGGACGCGACTACCCAGTCTTCGAGGAGCTCTCCACGTGCGTCCGTGGCCGGGCAACCCCAAGCCATGGATTTGGCATTGAGGTCCCCGACCACGAGGACCCGACCGGGGCCACTCCTCCCGATGAGGGCGCCGACTTCGACCAGAAACTGTTCGAAGTCGGCGACGCTGCGATTCGGAGAGAAGTAGACCCCGATCAGTGTCACGTTTCCGACGAGAGCCGAGACGTAGCCTCGACCCTTCGTCACTCCTCCGAAGACCGGGGATCCGGCCGCTGTCCGGGTCCCGATCGCCACCACACCGTCCCTGTCACCGGCCCAGTCGTCCCCCGAAGGGACGTAGTAGGGCTCGGCGATCACGACGACGTTCACCAACCACTCCGCCATGCTTTGGAACAATAGGTCCTGAGCCCTGGCGCAGTGGTTGATATTCGCCTGTAGAATCCGCATGGCCATCTTATTCGATGACCATGGGATCCTCTACGGGCATGGAAGGCCGGTTTGAGGCCCTCGGACCTCTGCCAGCCTTGCCCGGCTTGCTTCCCTTCGGGGCGGGGACGCACTCCTTGGTCCCCACCCGATGCTTGGCCGGTCTGCCGGCCGCTGCGCACGTGACGCAGTGCGGCTCGGCAGAGCACTCCTGGGCCTTGTGCCCGGGCTTTCCGCACCGATAGCAGAGGTCGCTCCTGTCGACCTCCGCAGTGCACTTGGCCCTGACGTGCCCCATCTCCAGGCACCGGAAGCACCTGAGGGGCCGATCGTCCAAGACGCGGACCTGCGCCGACACCCATCCGACGAGGAGTCTACCGCCGCCGGACACCTTCTTGGCCGCCGCGACTGGGCAACGAACCCACGCAGCACCGAGACCACCGGCGCCGACGGTGATAGCCCCGCATCGGACTTCGTCGACGTCGCACCCACCTACCCTTGCGACGGCCGTAGCCACGTCGACGCTGGACACGGAGTCGTCCAGTCCCGAAATGCGCATTTCTGCGCACTTCTTGGGTCTAGAGACCCTGACCTGCCCTACGGGCAGTGACTCTCTCAGCTTGTTAGCGAGAGAGTCCGCCATACCCCCGGTATTCGCTCCGGGCAGTTCCAGGATGCGGCCACCAGTGACCGCCTTCCGAAACCTTAGGTCCTTAATACCCAGGTCGGCCAGGTTGACTTTCTGCTTCGCCTCCGCCAAGACCTGGGCGTAAGTCACGCCATTGGCCTCGGCTTCGGGATGCAGAGTCAATACCACAGCCGTGGATCGTTCTGCCCGGAGCTTTCTTTTGGGAGCGGTCCCTGGCTTCTGCGACTGCGGTTTAGACCGCGATGCAGAAGGTCCAGCAGGGCCCTTTCCCTGTCCCTTCTTGGGCGGCTTTGCCGCTTTCGCCTGAGGCTCGGTAGCCTTCGGCTTTGCCTGCGGCTGAGCCGCTTTTGGCTTCGCCTGAGGCTCGGTAGCCTTCGGCTTTGCCTGCGACTGAGCCGCTTTTGGCTTCGCCTTCACTCCCTTAGGCTTCTTCTGCGCCGACCCGCTGGGGCCCACAGAGGGTGGGGCGGCGGTCTTAACAGACTCTGTGGTCTGCACCGCCTCCCGCCTCTTGTCGGCCGCCAGCGGAGGCCGAAGCCTCTTCTCCGGGAGGAGCCGGTCCTCTATGGAGGCCAGTCGGGCGGTCACCATGGTCCCCACCTGGGACATGACCGCCCGACAGATCTCCTCCAGCGAGGTTGTCTGAGGCTGCGTTGCAGGGGACGCAGCCTCCGTCAATCCGGTAGGAGTGGGCGCCGGACAACCCTGCTTCCGTGCCCTCTCCATGTCCTCACGCAAGGTGGACATCTCCTTGCGGAGAGTGTCCATCTCGGCTTGCAGGCGAGCATTGTCCGCCTGCAGCCGCCGCGTCTCTTCAGTGAGAGTCCGCGATCCCAGGACTTCCACGGCCTCGGCTATTGAAGCCACCGCGTCCTTAAGCTCGCGGACTATGGTCCCCTTCAGGTTTTTGGACTTTGTGGCTATTTTCGCAATAATAGCCAAGTCCTCTACGACCTGCTGCTTGCTCAGGGCCGTGGACCTATTGCTGGGTCCGACGCCCGACGCCGATACCTCCCCAGAGGTCGACGCTAGTTCAGCGGCTCGCTGTTCCCGCCTCTTGCGAGTGACGGCGACGCTCTTCTCTAGCTCTTCCTCTACCAACGCCTTGAACTCTTCCCGCTTTGCAGCGAGAAGCGCTCTTTTGGCATCGGCCAAACCTACGTATTCCCCCGTCGTCGGGGGCCGCCCTCGGCCTCTTGACGCAGACGCAGACCGCTCCGAATCCTCGTCGTCGGACAGCTCCAACTCGGGGTTCGGGCGTCGCCTCTTGCGCCAAAGCTTCCCGCCCGTAGCGGGGCTTTGGGACCGTCCAGTTGCGAAGCTGCAGTCGGAGTCCATGTCCTCGTCCTGCCGCCCCGCACTAGACTCCCTACTCGTGACGCTCCTCGTCACCTGCCTCTCCTTATTCTCTCCCCTCCTCGTCCTCCTCTCCTCTCTCTCAACGTCGTTTTTGTGTTTAAGATTGTCCATAACAAATCCCACGAGTAATGAGGAACTAAAATGTCAGCCCCGGCAGAGCCTCTTGCCCGGGTAACCCTAATACACCTGGAAGGTCGGGTGGTATTCCAGGGTTGTGCGCTAGCGACTGATGAACTCCCCAGCCTCTCTTTCGAGCACCCCGACGTCACGCAACGAAACGCCGAGAATTGAGGATTTTTTATAGAGGTTTACTCCTCCCGGTCCGGCCAATTAAGGCAAGACCCTCGCTCCCCTGCAGGCTGCTTCACATGACAGCCACACCTGCAGAAGTTTACGACTCGACGGTGGCAAAAATGCCTGTCGGGCTGCACAGTGAAGTACCCACCGGACTCGTCGACCGACCGGCAACAGGGCCACCGCTAACGGCGGCCACTGATCCGGACATGCCCTCGACCATTCGCCACTGGCATCGGGTCCGGGCCAAAACGTCCCTAAAACTAAAACTAGCTACGGTACTACAACTACTACTAGCTACCGCTAACTACTTCTAGCTACTGCTTCCCAGATCCGTTCGCCACCGAGCGCGTTGATGAACAACACACCGGCAACCGGCATCGGGATCGGTCCGCCGCTAGCCAGACCGAGGTATCTATCGCACAGCCAGCTCTGCCGGAGGCAGGAGGACCGGGACCGACACCATAGTCTAGCTACCTAACTACTAAAGCCACAAACTAGACTACCTATGGCCTCCGCATTCGAGCAAGTTGGATAATCCAAACAGGGCTCACTGCGGGTCAGCCGGGCCAACACTAGAAGCAAGCTTAAGCACCCCTACTAACTAGTACTACTACTATGCCAAGCCTCTACCTAGACTACCTATGGCCGCTCGCCCGGAAGCGAACGACCGGGCCTAAAACTAGTGAAGCATGGGCAGCAGCACTACGCCCCAAACCTACAACCCTCGAGAGCAGCGCAAGCACCACCCTCAAGAGACGGGACCCCGCGTCCCGATACCCCGAGACCGAGCGCCGAAACACTCACTAAGGGGTACCGAGCCCCCCCGACCAGCCAGGAGCAATCACTCAAGGTCTGGCCTCCCATCGACTGCCCCCGAAGGAGGCAGCCGAAAACACCTCCCCACGCTAGCCAAGAACCTCCGTTCTGATCGCCACGGACACGAAGACCATGAAAACCAGACCAAGGCACCTTGGTAGCGTTTCGTCGGCTATGTTCTTCATAGCCGACCCCCGCGCTGGACATTAGCAGACGGCTAACGCAATCCCGAAAGACCGCATTAACCGTCCCCCAGGGAGCACCGGCCCGTACCGCTTCCAATCCCATCGGACAAGTCCGAATGACATTGGTAGCCGACGGGCACACGAGGAGGTTTCCAGCATGGCTCCCCTCCCCAACCTTTTTTTTTTTTTTTTTTTTTTTTTACGTGGGGAAATCCAGAACGGATACCCTGCCGCCTCGGGGGAGACGACCTGGTTATGCCGGGCTCTAACCGGCTAAAACCCCACGGTGTCCCTCTCGTCGCCATATGCTGGGTCGCGGGAACATCCAACTGGCAATCTTCCGCGACCCCGCGACGATGCGGTCTAATCAGACCCCGTCTCTTGACTTGTGGAGGACTGGTAAATGTCTTCCCACAGTGCCTCACTTTGGAGTGGCGCGCAAGGACACGCCCGCGCCTACTCGGGCTAGTTTTGCGGGCGAAGGATTCCCCCGAATCCAGCACCCCCTAGCCAGTGTCAGGGGGGGAGGTGGCGATTGTGAGCCTCCCTTCGACGACCTGGTCTTCGGCGTCGTATGGCTAACGTGGTGTTAGCTTCCCTGTCTCTCTCTGCAATTTCCTTTTGAAGCATGACTTGCTCACAAAAGGAAAGTACTGCATCCCATGACCTCCTGCTTTCGGTCATTCTGCGAACCACAGTCGGTAAAGAGAGATCCAGCCCGATCTCATCGCTTAAGAGTGCTCTTTGTACTACCCAGGCTGGGCATTCTTGGAGCGTGTGTTGAGCAGTTTCGACAGGACAACCGTCGCAGTGGTGACAGATCGCAGTTGGTTCTCTCCCCGCGACCCGAAACAGGTAACTCCCGAAACAACCATGTCCGGTAAGCACCTGCGTCGACCGGTAACTCAGGGCACCAAAGCTTCTGTTCAACCACTGTCGAAAGACGGGGGCAACTGCCTCAATTATCCTGGTACCCGCAGTAGGTTCACTTAGTCTTATCTGCCAAGCTGCGATAGCGTGACCAAGTATTGCACGCCGCATACTAACTGTAACTCCTGGACGGAGGCCCGGGACTGACGCTTCCCCACGAAGATTATAAATCGTCGTGAGGGCCACCGCGTAAAGGTCCCAGGGCAACGAGCCGGCCAGGACGCAGGCGGCCTCATATGAGACGGTGCGGTAACCGCGAATCAACCTGATCGCCATCGCTCTCTGCGGTTTGCGCAGGAGAGCGATATTCCGGCTATTCAGGGACTCGGACCACACCGGAGCTCCATACAAGGCCATAGACCTCACAACGGAAGTATACAAGCGCCTGCTCAAGATGTTAGGTCCACCCAAGTTTGGCAATAATTTCCCCAGAGCTGCCGCAGCCGTAAGCAACCTAGGAGAAAGACGTTCGAAGTGGGCGGTAAAACTCCATCTGCCATCGAGGACGAGACCGAGATATCTCATCGTCGACCCGATACAGATGTGGTTACCGCCCACATTAATGTAGGCATCAGAGGACGGCCTGTTCCGAGGTCCATGGAAACATAGAGCCTCGGACTTGTTGAGAGCCACCTCAAGGCCTAGACGACGTATTCGCTCTACTATGTGCGCCACACCAGCTTCAGCAAGAATTACTGCCTGCCGGAAGGTTTTTGCGCGAGCCGTGACCAAAGTATCATCTGCATAACAGAGCACTTCGATCCCCCTGATGTTACTGCCGCGTAGAACCCAGTCGTAACCGAGGTTCCACAGTAGCGGTCCAAGAACTGAACCCTGTGGAACCCCGCAAGACATTCTTCTGGTCTGTTGCCCATCATGTGTTAACCCAACCTAACCTTTTTTTTTTTTTTTTTTTTGCGTTGGAAAAATCCGTTACGGATACCCGCCGGCCAGGAAGGTGATGGCCGGAGGGTTATGTGGGACTACCCGGCGGCATAGAGGACGCCGCCATTTTTAAGGCTACCCACTAAAAAACCAACGGTTGCCCTCAACGCCTTAATGGGACGACACGGGATCGCGTTAGCACTCACCGTGCCGCCCCGGCGGTTACCCCCCATGCGAGGGTGCCCCGAGCAACTTAGGACACCCTCACGGCGTAGGCCTATGGCAGGTGAGAGGGGTCACCCCCCCCTCTCACCAAGGCCTACTGCTGGGAGAGGAAGCGGCGGGCGTACTCCCGCCTCCTTCTTCCCAGCCTCCCCCGGCGGAGCGGGTCAGAGGGAGAGGCTTGCTCCCTGACCCGCTCCGCGGCCTCCTTCGCGGCGATGACGTGCTCGCAGAAGGAGGCCATAGCGGCCCAACACCTCTCGCTGCCGACCATCGCGCCAACAAGGCGCGGCAGCGAGAGGTCCCCGCCAACCACGGCCACCAGCTCAGCGCGCTGATGGCCCCAGGCTGCGCACTCCGCCACGGTGTGACGAGCCGTGTCGACGGACTCGTCACAGTGGTGGCAGGACGGGGCCGCCTCCCTTCTTGCAATCTTGTGCAGGTACTCACCGAAGCACCCATGCCCCGTGAGCACCTGCACAAGACGGAACGTCAGAGTCCCGTGTCGCCGGTTGATCCAACGATCCAAGTGGGGGCGAACTGCCCCCACTGTCGTCAGACCGGCGGCGGGGGACTCCAAGTCCCTCGTCCACCGTCGAATCAGGGCTCGGTGAGCTGAAGCCCTGATTCGAGCTGCCTCGGGCCTAACCCCCGTGGTCCTGGCTTCCGCCCGGTGCCAATACACCCCGGCGAGCACCTCCGCCTGCAGCTCCCAAGGCGGATCGCTCGCCAGGAGTGTGGCCGCAGTGTACGAAACTGTACGGTACCCCCTGATCATCCTCACCGCTAAGACCCTCTGCGTCCTTCGCAAAAGGGTCTTGGAATCGGCGGTGAGGGACCCCGACCATATGGGGGCACCGTACAGTGCCATGCTCCTCACGATGCCGGCATAGAGTCGCCGGCACGGAGCCTGCGGCCCACCGACGTTGGGCAGAAGCCTTCCCAAGGCAGCCGCGGTGGACAGTAACTTCGGGGCCAGAAGGGAGAAATGAGCCCCGAAGTTCCATCTTCCGTCCAGGGTGAGACCCAGATATTTTAACTGGGCCTTCACCACCACCTCCTGTCCCTGGACGGAGATGGACGCCCGGCGAGGGGGACCCCGGCGAGGGCCGTGGAAGAGGATGGCCTCCGTTTTGGATACGGAGACCTCCAATCCCAACAGCCCTATGCGGTCCGCAACCAGCGTAGCGCCGACTGTTGCCAGACGGGCCGCCTCCGCATACGTCCCTCCCCTGCATGTGACGAGGGTGTCATCAGCGTAGCACAACACCCTCATCCGCGGCAGGAGAGGACAGCGGAGCAGCCAGTCGTACCCGAGGTTCCACAAGACCGGGCCCAAGACGGACCCCTGTGGAACCCCGCGGCATACGCTACGCCGGTGTATACGCTGGTCGCCGCCAACCCACAGGACCTCTCTGTCCTGCAGGTAGCCCCCCAACAGTCTCCGAAGATAGGGAGGCACTCCATGGAACCGGAGTGCCTCAACCAAAGTCTCAAACGGAAGACTGTTGAAGGCATTGGCGACGTCCAGCGATACCGCCAGGACCACGTCCCCCTCGCGAGTTGCCTCTTGGGTCAGGTCTCTCAGAGCCCTCAGGGCGTCGATCGTCGATCGACCCGCCCTGAAGCCGAACTGAGCATCCGAGAGACCCGGCCCCACCTCCTCGAGGTGTTGGACGAGACGGGCAGAGAGAATTCTCTCGAAAAGTTTGCCCGTCTCGTCCAGCAGCACGATTGGCCTGTATGCGGAAGGGGAGTCGGCAGAACGACCGTCCTTCCGCAACAGGCACAATCTGCCCTCTTTCCAGGCCTTCGGGAACTGTCCAGTGCGCAAAAACCCAACCTAACCTAACCTAACCTAACCTAACCTAACCTAACCTAACCTAACCTAACCTTTTTTTTTTTTTTTTTTTTTTTTTTTTGCGTTGGAAAAATCCGTTACGGATACCCGCCGGCCAGGAAGGTGATGGCCGGAGGGTTATGTGGGACTACCCGGCGGCATAGAGGACGCCGCCATTTTTAAGGCTACCCACTAAAAAACCAACGGTTGCCCTCAACGCCTTAATGGGACGACACGGGATCGCGTTAGCACTCACCGTGCCGCCCCGGCGGTTACCCCCCGAGCGAGGGTGTCCCGAGCAACTTAGGACACCCTCACGGCGTAGGCCTAGGGCAGGTGAGAGGGGTCACCCCCCCCTCTCACCAAAGCCTACGGCTGGGAGAGGAAGCGGCGGGCGTACTCCCGCCTCCTTCTTCCCAGCCTCCCCCGGCGGAGCGGGTCAGAGGGAGAGGCTTGCTCCCTGACCCGCTCCGCGGCCTCCTTCGCGGCGATGACTTGCTCGCAGAAGGAGGCCATAGCGGCCCAACACCTCTCGCTGCCGACCATCGCGCCAACAAGGCGCGGCAACGAGAGATCCCCGCCAACCACGGCCACCAGCTCAGCGCGCTGATGACCCCAGGCTGCGCACTCCGCCACGGTGTGACGAGCCGTGTCGAAGGACTCGTCACAGTGGTGGCAGGACGGGGCCGCCTCCCTTCTTGCAATCTTGTGCAGGTACGCACCGAAGCACCCGTGCCCCGTGAGCACCTGCACAAGACGGAACGTCAGAGTCCCGTGTCGCCGGTTGATCCAACGATCCAGGTGGGGGCGAACTGCCCCCACTGTCGTCAGACCGGCGGCAGGGGACTCTAAGTCCCTCGTCCACCGTCGAATCAGGGCTCGGTGAGCTGAAGCCCTGATTCGAGCTGCCTCGAACCTTACCCCCGCGGTCCTGGCTTCCGCCCGGTGCCAATGCACCCCGGCGAGCACCTCCGCCTGCAGCTCCCAAGGCGGATCGCTCGCCAGGAGTGTGGCCGCAGTGTACGACACTGTACGGTACCCCCTGATCATCCTCACCGCTAAGACCCTCTGCGTCCTACGAAGAAGGGTCTTGGAATCGGCGGTGAGGGACCCCGACCATATGGGGGCACCGTACAGCGCCATGCTCCTCACGATGCCGGCGTAGAGTCGCCGGCACGGAGCCTGCGGCCCACCGACGTTGGGCAGAAGCCTTCCCAAGGCAGCCGCGGTGGATAGTAACTTCGGGGCCAGAAGGGAGAAATGAGCCCCGAAGTTCCATCTTCCGTCCAGGGTGAGACCCAGATATTTTATCTGGGCCTTCACCACCACCTCCTCACCCTGGACGGAGATGGACGCCCGGCGAGGGGGACCCCGGCGAGGGCCGTGGAATAGGATGGCCTCCGTTTTGGATACGGAGACCTCCAACCCCAACAGCCCTATGCGGTCCGCAACCAGCGTAGCACCGACTGTTGCCAGACGGGCCGCCTCCGCATACGTCCCTCCCCTGCATGTGACGAGGGTGTCGTCTGCGTAACACAACACCCTCATCCGCGGCAGGAGAGGACAGCGGAGCAGCCAGTCGTACCCGAGGTTCCACAGGATCGGTCCCAAGACGGACCCCTGTGGAACCCCGCGGCATACGCTACGCCGGTATATTCGCTGGTCGCCGCCAACCCACAGGACCTCCCTGTCCTGCAGGTAAGCCCCCAACAGTCTCCGAAGATAGGGAGGCACTCCATGGAACCGGAGTGCCTCAACCAATGTCTCAAACGGAAGACTGTTGAAGGCATTGGCGACGTCCAGCGACACCGCCAGGACCACGTCCCCCTCGCGAGTTGCCTCTTGGGTCAGGTCTCTCAGAGCCTTCAGGGCGTCGATCGTCGATCGACCCGCCCTGAAGCCGAACTGGGCATCCGAGAGACCCGGCCCCACCTCCTCGAGGTGATGGACGAGACGGGCAGAGAGAATTCTCTCGAAGAGTTTGCCCGTCTCGTCCAGCAGCACGATTGGCCTGTACGCGGAAGGGGAGTCGGCAGAACGACCCTCCTTCCGCAACAGGCACAATCTGCCCTCTTTCCAGGCCTTCGGGAACTGTCCAGTGCGCGAACAAAGGTTGAACAGTTCCCGAAGCCTACCCCCCAAGTATTCCAGGGCGAGGAATAGAACTCGCCCCGGAATACCGTCCGGCCCCGGCGCAGTACTGCGGGCTCGGAGACGACTCAAGGCGACCTCCAGCTCGGCCTCCGTGATGTCTGGGACAGAACCCACCCCCCCATTAGAAGAAGGGGGGGCCATCACGGGAGGCGAGTGGCCGGTGGATTCCGGGAATAGGTCCCCCACCAGCCGCTCGAGGAAATCCGGCTGAAGGGACTCCATGACCGGGGCGCAAGCGGCGCGGAGTTTGTTCCGCGCCACCCGATACGGGCGCCCCCATGGGTCCCTATCGAGACCTGCCAGGATCTCCTCCCGAGCCAGGTCCTTCGCCTTCCGAATCGCCAGCCGCAGAGTCGACTTCGCTTCGCGATAACGACTCCGCAGCTGGGCCTCCAGATCCGGGTCGAAGCCGTGACGACGGCGACACCGGACGAAGGCCCTCCGAGCCCTGCAGCAGGCCGTCCGAAGTTCGGCTATTTCGGACGACCACCAGTACACTGCTCTGCGCCGGGGCCTAGACCCCACCCTCGGCATGGCCGCATCGCAGACCCGTGATAGGGCCTCGCGCATGCGGCCAGCCGACACCTCCACGTCGGTTTCCTCGTTGGGCGGATCGGGAAAGGCCCAGCTCTGAACGATGGCTGCCTCCCTGGCCATTTCCCGATCCAAACGCTTAATTGCCCAACGAGGAAAGCGACTCCCCCCCCGCGGTGGCCCGGCCTGGTCCGGCCGGGAGGTGGAGATCTCAAATCGGACGTAGAGATGGTCCGATAGAGTCTCCACCTCCGTCTCGACTCTCCAGTCGACGACCGTGCGTGCGACAGCTGGGGTGGCGAACGAAACGTCCACCACAGAACTCCCTTGCTGTCGCACGCAGGTCGCATCGGTCCCTCTATTGAGGAGGGACAGACCGGAGAGGAGCGACCAGGCCTGGACGGCCCTACCCCTAGCGTCCGTGGCGTGGTTCCCCCAGGCCGCGGATTTGGCGTTCAGGTCGCCGAGGAAGATTAGCTTCCCCGACGCCTGTCTGCCAATCGCCGCACTGACGGAGTCGAGGAAAGTCTCGAACTCCGCCAGTCGACGATTGGGGGAGAAGTACGCGCCGATGACGACGTACTCCCCCCACCGCGCCACGACCAAACCCGGGCCATTCTCCAGGGTGGAGAAAGGGGGACCGGGACCAGAACCCACAACCACAGCCACGGAACCGCTAGTGTCCCCCGCCCAGTTGGAATTAGGGGGGACATAGTAGGGCTCACAGGCCACCGCAACACTGATGTCCCACTCCGCCATGGTCTGGATGAAGAGATCCTGGGCCCTGGCGGAGTGGTTCAGATTCGACTGGAGGAAGCCATGTCGTCGTCTATTCATGACGACATGGCTTCCACAGGCGTCTGCTGACGCGCACCTCTTGGGGCAGCTGGGGAGGGACCAGCTGCCTTGCCTTTCTTACGGGGAGCTTTGCACGCTCGGCTCCCCAGTTCGTGTCCCGCCTGGAGACCTAAGTCTGCGCAGACGGCACAACGAAGAACACCGGTGCAGCTGTCACGGTTATGCCCTGACAAGCCGCACCGGAAACAGACCTCACTTCTATCCACTTCTGATGGGCAGAGCGCCCGTGTGTGCCCCGGTTCCTGGCACCGGTAGCATCTCATTGGGCGCTCCTCGAGGAGCTCCACCCTGGCAGAGCTCCAGCCCACCAGAAGTCTCCCCGCGTCGATAAGCGATTTTGCCGCGTCCACAGGGCAACGGGCGAATGCAACGCCCATAGCCCCGTTGCCCCAGCGAATCTCTCCAACTCGGAGGGACTCGCTAGGGCAATTGGTGACGCGGCAAATCGCGGCCACTACTTTTTCTTTAGTGGCAGAGTCGTCCAGACCCCCCACCTTTACCATCACCCTCTTCACGGGTCGGACGACATCTGCCACTCCGTCTAAAACCGTCCGGAGGTTGGCCGCCAATCTTTCGGCTTTTTCTGGAGCCGCCTTTGGCAGCTCCAGAAGCCTGGCCCCGGTGGCCGACCTCCGGATCTTAAGCCCGTCCTCGAGCCCTAACTCTCCGAGATCTACTTTCTCGGAGGCGTGCTCGAGGAGCTGGGCATAGGTCACCCCCTTGGCTGCCGCCTCGGGCTGCAGTGTAATGACCACTGCAGGTGACCGAGGGGACGGCAGCTTGGGGAGGGACCCTTGGCCCGGTCCAGTTTGACCGGTCTTGCTGCCCTTCTTCTTCCCCCCCTTCTTCTTCCCCCCCTTATTGTTTCCCTGCTTCGGTGGTCCAGCGGTTACGACTCGCTGAGCCACCGAAGCTTGGACGACAAGAGCAGGGCCAACTGGCTTTTTGGCCCTTTGTTGTCCCCGCTTCACCACCGAGGACCAGGTCTCGGTGGTGGCGGCGGACGGAGCAGTCGTCGGCGCTTTAGCCGACGCCGGTCGTGCCGTCGCGCCTGCAGACCTCTGTTGCCGCGACTCAGCAACCGCTGCCGCACTAATCCTGCGGTCCGCTGCCAAGGGCGGACGCATTACCCTCTCAGGGAGGAGGCGCTCCTCGATGTTGGCGAACCGGGCGTTCACCATCACCCCCACCGAGGACACAATGGAGCGCCTCAACTCCTCTATACAGTCCGCGTCCAAAGAGGGCGCGGCTACGGCAGCGGGAGCGGCAGCGGGAACGGCAGCGGCCGAGGATTTCGCTGCCGCCGTTTTAAGCTCCACAAACTCCCGCCTGTGGGCTTTAATTTCCGCCTTGAGGGCCTCCACCTCGCGGATCAGGCGGGAGTTAGCAGCCCTCAGGTGGCGGGTCTCGTCAGCCTCAGTACGGCTGACGAGGGTATCCACCACCTCCAGCAAGTCCCGCGAGGCTTCCTTAAGGGCCTTGATCATCGTGCCCTTAAGGTTGCCGGACTTACGGCTGACTTCCAAGATGGAAGCAGCGCATTTTCCCGCCACAGCTCTTAGCTCCTGGGCCCCCAGGGAGTCGGGGTCAGGCCTACGAGGGCCCTGCAGAGCTTCCTCCTCAGAGCACGTCACGTTGCCAGAGGAAGGCGCCTGCTTACGAAAAGCCCGTGCTGCCAGCGCCTTCTCCATTTCCGCATCCTCGGCTTCGAGGGCAAGGGCCTGTAAATCGGCCTTTGCCCGAGAGAGGCCAGTCCCCCGAGTGCTCGCAGTGACGCGTCCACGACGAGCAGTGTTGCATTTGGAAAATGCAACACTGAACTCGGAGTCGCTATCCGACGCGCCACTGGTAAACTCGACTACCCCGCTAAGGGGTCGCTTGCGCGAACCGTCGACCTCGTGGTCGGACATGATGCCCGAACCACAGAGGTCTCAGCGGACACACAAAAGCCTTGAAAAAGGCAACAAAAACACAAAAAGAAAGGACTCACACGTAAGAAAAGAAAACCACGAAGAATACAACAAAAACACCAAAAAACGCAAAAACGACAAAACCATCGGGGCCCTGAAAAGGGCCTTTTGAAATACCGAAGTAAACAGCAAGATAAAACACCAAAACCAAACCACTGAGCATCAAGAAAACCCAACCTAACCTAACCTAACCTAACCTAACCTAACCTAACCTAACCCAGTTCCGCATCCCCCACGTCATTCTTGATTGCCCCGTTTTTGGAAAAGAAAGACATGATCTGGAACAAAACATAGATATAAAATTAAGTCTGGACAGTATTGTAGAAATAGTAAAAGGACAGAATAGAGAAAAGCTCCTAAAATATTGTAGCGAAATAATACTAAAAGTTAACAAGAGAAATAAAACAGAATAAGTAAGGTATATTAAAACATATAATGACTATATGTACATGTAATATATAAAGTGAAATGTATAAGTAAATATAAGGACTAAAAATAAGAATTATAAATTAACAAGTAAATAGTACATAAGACTAAAATATAGAAACATATAGAATGTAAAGAAAAAGTTAGAATAAGATAGGAAACCTAAGGTATGTAATTAGACATAGAAATAAGGAAAATATTAAAAAGTGTGTACCCCCCCTTTATTTACCCAATCAGAAGTAGATCCCAATAAGTAATATAATGTAAACAGTAAAATAAAGAAATAAATAGATATTCGAACAGAAAAGATTTAGATAGTGGGCAATCCCAGCCCAATAGTATAAAAGGTGATGAATGTAAGGTTAGTATGCGGCATGGAAGTACGAGAGGAATAAATGCGAGAACTGGTATGAATGTGGAAATCTCTCACTATTGTTGTAGAAAGGCTCTGACTACGTTAGAGGACCTAGAAAAAAAAAAAAAAAAAAAAAAAAAAAAAAAAAAAAAAAACCCAGTTCCGCACTCCCCGCAGTCGCGACAAGTCATCTACAGAAACGCTCCGTGTTCTAAGTCCCCAGAAATTTACTTTGAAAATTCTAAAAAGTGGTTAAAAGTGACAGTGCATATACGTGTTGTATATCAAAAGACGCGCAAAAATGCGATCTACATTTTAGTGAAAAGTGCAATAAAATTGGATAATTTTTTAAACTTAAAACGACTAAAAAACTGTGAAAAGTGAAAAATTTAAAACTTTAAAAAATCACGCTGCAAAAAGTAAAGCGGTGACGTATAGTTTTTATAGTGTCTACGGATAGCCTGCAGAAGGCTCTATCATCGGAGTATCATTTTGGATTTTTCGCGCTTACGAACGCGGAAATATCACCAAAAAAACAACTACCACGTGGCCACGTGGTCAGTCTTCTGGCCGCGTGCCACTACTGCTGACGAGGTATCCAGGTGCACCTTCTCGGGACGAAGAGACCAGCGTTTGAATTTCGAAAAAATATTTGGTAGTTTAGTAGTTATAGTGTTTCAAAATTTTACCACTTTTTCAAAAAATCGTATCTCGAAATCAAAAGCGACGACCCCTATTTTTTATTATTTCTTTTTAGAGTGCTCCTTAAGGACAACAATTGTGCCAAGTTTCAAATTTTTTGCGTAAGGGGTTTCGGAGTTACGATTTTTCGAAAATTTGGGGGTGACACGTGGTGTCACTTCCCCTTTACCTGGGAAATTTATTTGAATGTCAAAAAATAGTATATATTTTTCCTAGTTATTGTGAATTTTTTCAAAATTTTTACAAAATTTTTCATATTTTTAAACTTAAAAATTCTGTTTTAAAATTAGTTTTTTAAATAAATTAAATCGGGGGTTTGAACTAAAAATATATAAACCTTAAATACAGATGGTCTATAAAAAGACCTATCGATAGAGCCCAAACACGGGTGGATTCGGATAGTAATTAAGGAAATAACATAATTGTATTAATTCACCACACTTTAGGGCCGCCATTTTAAAAATATTAAAAATTGTATAACTCTGTTATTAATTGCACTACGGAGCTGGGGTTTTCTCCTCCGTCCTTCCTCTTCTTATCTCTACAAGACAAATAGCTTGTTTGCTATAAATTTTTCGCAACTCTCCATGTAGAGTCTGCTACACTGACTGTGTAGAGTGGATCGAGACAGGATCGGGGAGCCCTCGCACGCCTCTGGCGGCCTTCTGGAGCCTGAGATATCACATTTTTAACTTCTAACCGCCATATTGGCCGCCATATTGGCAAATTTCAAACACGATTATCTCGGGAACCAGTGGTCGCAGGAGGACACGGTTTTCTCCTGCACTTAAGGCATACAAATACCTTTAAATCTAAAGACTCTTGACGACTCTATGTAGAGTCAAGAAAATTTTTGAAAAAATTTTTTCTGTTTTTCTTTAAGTAAAATTACCAGACAAGTCCGCTTATTACTATAACGACTCTACCTTGCTCTACTGACTATATAGACTTTATAGCGACTCACAAGTGTCCCTGACTGGTAGGCAGGACCTACCTCTATATTTATACTGTAACGAAATTTACATGACCATTGGATTATAAAATAACACTTTTGTTAATTTACGCCTATCATATATACAATTCACTATATACACTTTACATTTTATAATATTGACATCTCACCTCCGGCATGTTTCATACACCCAAAAAAGTTACTGGCGCTAATGACGAGAGAAGTAAGTCTTCTCCGAAAAAGATTACTCTTTCCAAGGTAAGGAGAAGTATCGGCGAATGGGAGGCGGCAGGTACTGAACAAACAATAACACCCATTACGACATCAAATAGCCAGCCAGCACCCGTGAAAGCTAGAACAAAGAAGACGTTATCTCTGGACTCCGATCCAGATGATAACGACCAAACTAAAAGAAGAATAGCCACCTCTTCGAAAACAGCTTTCACCGATAAAACGTCCGAAGCTAAGGCTTGTCTTAACAAAGCTAAGTTAAATCTTAGCAATTCAAGGAACCTGAAGTCGGAGATTAAAAATGGAGTTGTCGAGGCCATAGATAGAATGTACCAAATTGTAAAAGAGCTAGAAACGGCACTCAAAGACAAAGGAAAAGGACCTGCCGCTGAGAAAGACCATTCGAAAGTAACAAATCAGGAAGAGGTAATAAAGCAGCTAAGAGAGACGACAGAGAGTGTGAAAGAAAATAATACAAAATTGGAAGAGCTACGAAAAGTTATAGAGAAACAAAATTCAGAGCACAATACACAGACCTATGCAAGTGTGACATCCAATACGTCAATCAAACCACACTCGGAGAAAACAACGATGCACACAATTATAGTAGCCTCGGAAGACGTAGATGATACGGGAGAGCTAGTCCTAGACAAAATTAGGGATACCATTGACGCAAAGGAAGGCTGGGTAAAGGTTGAAAGAATTAGGAAGGCGAGGGATAGGAAGATTATTATGAGCGTTGGAAGCAGGGAGGAACGAAGCCGTATAAAAGATAGATTAGAAAAGTCAGGGAAACGCCTAATTTGCGAGGAGGTGAATAATAAGGACCCGCTTCTCATCCTGCTAAATGTTCTGTCCATGCACAGCGACCCAGATATTCTGAAGGCACTGCGCAACCAGAATAAACACATCTTCCAGGATCTGGACCAAGCGGAAAGCCGAGTGGAAATTAAGTATCGGAGGAGAGCCAGAAATCCTTTAACAAACCACGTCGTGATTAGGGTGTCACCGGTGATATGGCGGAGAGCTATTGACTCTGGAACAATGCATATTGATCTGCAAAGAGTAAAGGTGGAAGATCAGTCGCCTCTTGTGCAATGCACCAGGTGTCTCGGCTTTGGTCACTCAAAACGCTTCTGCAAGGACAGCACTGATTCCTGCAGTCACTGCGGTGGTGCCCACCTCCGGAGTGACTGTGCGGAATGGATCGCGGGTAGCGAACCATCATGCAAGAACTGCCTAAGCGCAAAGAGTGACCAGAGCGAGCACAACGCATTCAGCGAGGACTGCCCGATCAGGAAGCGATGGGATAGGCTGGCTCGTTCCTCTGTAGCGTATTGCTAAAGACATCGATGGTAGCAAGCGTGCTTACCTGATATGTCAAGCAAATCTGCAGAGGAAAAAGCTAGCCACCGATGAGTTGATGATTGAGGCGGATAGGCGCAGAGTGGCGATCGCGCTCATACAAGAGCCCTACGTGGGTGGAATCCAGCGCCTTAAAACCTACAGGGGAGTGAGAATATTTCAGAGTGCGGACGAAAATACCGTCAAATCTGCGATAGCTGTCTTTGACTCTGGAATAATAATCACTCAGCACCCTCACCTCACCACGCCAAATATAGTTGTGGTCAGCGCTCAAATCGGCAACAGTAGGATCAAAATCATCTCTGTCTACTTAGAGCCGGATAAACCCCTTGATGGTCATTTGAAACACCTAAAAAGGATCGCCAATGAATTAGGACCAATTCCCACGCTAATCGGAGGAGACGTAAATGCAAAGAATGCTTGGTGGGGGGGCACTTATACCGATTCTAGGGGTGAAGAGCTTATGGGAACCCTAGATGAGATGGGTCTTCACGTGCTCAATACTGGGGACAAACCGACGTATGATACGTTCCGAGGAGGGCGAAGATACTCCAGTTTTATCGACCTAACGGCTTGCTCTACAAGCCTGCTAGACAAGGTCATGGATTGGAGTGTTGAAGATGGGCTGACTAGTTCTGACCACTCTGGAATTCTGTTCAGGGTAAGCCTGAGGAGTTGCAATGCCGTTGGCGTGTCCAGGACAACCCGTCAATTTAACACGAGGAAAGCAAACTGGACTGAATTCCTGAAGGAATTAGACCAGTTGCTGACACGTGTTAAATTGACACCGGACACTGTCAAAAACATAAAAGATGATGAGCATCTTGAGAGCGTTGTAGGCAAATACACCCAGGCAATAATCATGGCATGCAATAAGGCAATTCCCAGAATAAAAAATAAGGATAAGGTCAAATTGCCTTGGTGGACGGAAGGACTGGAGAACCTAAAGCGGAAAGTTAAAACCCTTAGAAACCGAATATCAAGAGCTGCAGAAGTAAGAAGAGCTGGTGTGGTAAATGCTTATCTAAAAAAGAAAGAAGAATATGAAACAGAGGCGGCAAATGCACAAATTGAAAGTTGGAAGGGATTCTGCTTAAAACAAGACCGAGAGAGTATGTGGGATGGTATATATCGGGTGATAGGACGAACGAAGAAACGTGAGGAGGATATCCCGCTAGAAAAAGATGGGAAATCACTCAGTTCAAAAGAGTCAGCGGAACTCCTGGCCGTTACTTTCTATCCGGAAGACGACCCCACTTACGACAGCGATGAACACCGGCAAGTAAGGCGCCTTGCAGACACAGTAGACAGCTCTGACATGAACCCCGAATCTCCTGATCCGCCATTTACAATGACTGAAATATGTGCCGCCGAATCGACTTTTAACCCTAAAAAGGCGCCAAGCGATGATGGACTCACATCCGACATCTGTGGCAGGGCGATTCGGCACCACCCTGAGCTATTCCTTAGCATCCTCAACAAATGCTTGGAGCTGAAGTACTTCCCTAAAATCTGGAAGAAAGCGACAGTTGTCATTCTACGAAAAGTTGGGAAAGATAACTATAGATCACCCAAATCCTATAGACCGATCGGGCTTCTTCCAGTGCTTGGCAAAATTCTTGAGAAAATGCTAGTTAAGAGAATTAGATACTACATCCTGCCAAACATGAGTGCACGCCAGTACGGTTTTACGCCCCGGAAGAGCACCGAAGACTCCCTCTATGACCTAATGAAATACATAAGAGCCAAAATTGACGGAAAGAAAA
The DNA here is from genome assembly GCA_918358865.1 of Melinaea marsaeus rileyi. NCBI lineage: Eukaryota > Metazoa > Arthropoda > Insecta > Lepidoptera > Nymphalidae > Melinaea > Melinaea marsaeus. The sequence continues at coordinate 219,308 of OU911090.1, forward strand.
TTATTACAGTCGTATCATTGGACATAGAGGGAGCCTTCGACAGTGCTTGGTGGCCCAAGATCAAAACTAGACTGGCGGAAGAGAGATGCCCGATAAACCTCAGAAGCATGATAGCCAGCTACCTGAAAGACAGGGAGGTGACAGTGAAGTACGCTGGTGAAGAACATAGAAGGAGAACTTATAAAGGGTGCGTTCAGGGTTCGATAGGTGGTCCCCTTTTATGGAACATCCTCCTGGACCCTCTGCTCAAGGATCTGGAACGCAAAGGCGACTATGTCCAAGCATTTGCGGACGACATAGTCCTGGTTTTTGATGGCGACACTTCCGAAGAAATACAAAGCTCCGCTAATGAAACTCTGAAGTACGTCTGGAAATGGGGAAATCAAAATAAATTAAAATTTGCGCCAAGTAAAACCAATGCGATAGTCATTACGAGGAAAATCAAATATGACACTCCCCGCCTAAACATGGCAGGATCAGCTATCGCCATAAAAGACAAAATTAAACTTCTTGGACTCATTATAGATAACAAATTGACTTTTAATGCGCACATGGATTACGTCTGCAAAAAAGGAGCTGCTATATATAAGCAACTAACGAGAGCCGCCAGAATAACCTGGGGACTTCATCCCGAAGTCCTCAGAGTTATATACCTGGCAACCGTCGAACCCATCTTGCTTTACGCGGCTAGCGCGTGGGCGCCGGCAACCAAAAAGCTCTGCGTGAAAAGAAGGCTCGATGCTGTGCAAAGAGGATTTCTGCAGAAACTTTGTAAAGCATACCGGACTGTGTCTTTGAACTCCACACTGGCTATTACGGGTATACTGCCTTTAGACATTAGGGCTAGAGAGTCGGCCTCTCTTTACGAAGCCAGGAAAGGTTACCCACTCCCGGAACTCTGTGGAAGGGAGGTTGAACAGAAGCACGCTATAAATGCGACCCCGCACCCAGCCAACCAAACTGGCTTCAAGTTCCTCTCCCTGGTAGACCGGCACTGCTATGAAGAGAACGCGAACTTCGCAGTGCGCATCTTCACTGATGGCAGCAAGATTGGCGGTAAGGTTGGTGCCTCGTTATCCTTATGGAATAGCGAGGCAGAAACCAAAGCCGTCAAACTTAGTCTGCCATCCTACTGTACGGTCTATCAGGCGGAACTTCTGGCCATTTGCGAGGCCACAAATATAGCTCTTAAAAGGAAGGACGAGTCAATAACTATTTATAGCGACTCTATGTCAGCCCTACAAACCCTGACCAACCTCGACTCACACCACCCATTAGCCTTCCAAGCTAGAGAAAACATGCGTACCTTATCACAGCTCAATAAAACCTTAGCTTTATTCTGGGTTAAGGCGCATGCTGGCTTGGAGGGCAATGAGCGCGCTGACCAACTGGTTAAAGAAGCAGCTACCAAGTCCAAAAGTCGTCATAGTTACGATAAGTGCCCGATATCTTTTGTTAAAAAGACCATACGGCAAAACTCCATTCGCGAATGGAACGAACGCTACACAAAGGAACTAACGGCCAGTGTTACAAAGATCTTCTTTCCAGATGCAATGGTAGCTTACAAAATCTCACGTAAGATTAAACTCACCGGTATCCTGACACAGATCCTGACGGGACACGGTGGGTTCTCCGGGTACTTGCATCGCTTCAAGTGCAAGGAGAACCCATCGTGTATCTGTCAACCAGACAGTGACGAGACTTTACTCCACGTGGTACTCGAGTGCCCTGTGCACCTTTATGACAGACTGGAATTAGAAAATACATTAGACATAAAAATAAATATAGAAAATGTTAGTAAAATCATGTTAAGCAGTAATAGATATAAGTTGTTAGAATATTGTATACAAATAGTAAATAAGGTTAATAAAAGAAATAAGTAGATTAAGAAAAGTAAGTTAGCAAAATATAATTGTATATTTTAAACTAACGTACAAAGCAGTGTAAATGAAAATATTTCTAAAACTAGTCTAAAGCTGTATAATTAGTATAATTAGTAGTAGTAGAAAATAAGATTGTATAGAAAATAAGTTAGTGATTAATTAATGTATTGTTAAAATAAGAATAAGAACTGTGCACATAAATTCATTTACCCCAGATAGAACCCTAATATAAGAAAAACTACAGAACATAAGCTATAAAGCAAAGCAAATATATATAATAACAAATTAGACGGAAGCCCCATCCGTATAAAGAGCAAAAGACTGATGTATGATAGAAAGACAAGGAATGAAGAATAAAAGTGCGAGAGGAATAAATGCGAGAACTGGTATGAAAGAGAAGCTGTATTAATAAAGTCTGCGGCACTATCGCCGGAGGTGCAGTAATAAAAAAAAAAAAAAAAAAAAAAAAAAAAAAAAAAAAAAAAAAAAGATAAGAAAGAAAAAAAAGAAAAAAAGAAAAGATAAGAAAGAAAAGAAAGAAAGAAAAGATAAGAAAGAAAAAAAGATAAGAAAGAAAGAAAAAAAGATAAGAAAGAAAAGAAAGAAAGAAAAGAAAGAAACGAAATAGAAACAACCAACGGGGCCCTGAAAAGGGCCTTTTGAAACACCGAAGGGAACAACACCACAAAACAACGAAACAAAACCACTAAGCATCAGAAACCAAGAAAACATCCAACCTCAAAAAATCCCAAGACAATCACTCTCGACACGTCCAACCTAACCTAACCTAACCTAACCTAACCATGTAACTGCGAGATATAGTCTTAGCCTCTAAAAACACACGTTTAATGTCGCACTTAAATTTAGACAGTAAGCCCTAATCATTGATTTCTTGTGGTAATCTGCGGCGTCCAGACCTAATCTATAACAATTTATTCTAAAATGTAAGTAATAGAACTTAATTTGAGATTAAAACCTAACCATGTTACTGCGATATATAGTCTTAGCCTCTAAAAACACACGTTTAATGTCGCACTTAAATTTAGACAGTAAGCCCTAATCATTGATTTCTTGTGGTAATCTGCGGCGTCCAGACCTAATCTATAACAATTTATTCTAAAATGTAAGTAATAGAACTTAATTTGAGATTAAAACCTAACCATGTTACTGCGAGATATAGTCTTAGCCTCTAAAAACACACGTTTAATGTCGCACTTAAATTTAGACAGTAAGCCCTTATCATTGATTTCTTGTGGTAATCGGCAGCGTCAAGACCTAATCTATAATAATTTATTCTAAAATGTAAGTAATTGAACTTAGTTTGAGATTAAAACCCAACCATGTAACTGCGAGATATAGTCTTAGCCTCTAAAAACACACGTTTAATGTCGCACTTAAATTTAGATAGTAAGCCCTTAACAAGGATTAAATAAAAATAAACCCTGTGTTTTCACATTCATCTTAAAGCTTTTCTGCCCATTGTTGTTACAACGGTAATTGAGGTTTCTATTTCAATCAGTCTATGGTAATGTAGATTTGTTATCAATTAGCAGCACGTGAATGAGACCCTTTATCTACAGGACTTTCGATACAGTAGAAGGCATACCATTAATTAAGGTAATTGCCTTTTTAATAAACAATTAGTGCACACATTGACACATTAGGGTCCAGTTATATTAAGGTATTCATGTGTGTAAGTGTGTGTGTAATTTAAGTGATTTGAAATACCTTCTGTTTGATTTTTACTATAGATAGGATAGGTTAATAAGACCTACTTCTTATGTCACTGTGAAGTCCATCTTAGTTATCAGCTTATATTTATTGTTACTTTAAGATAAAATTTAAGAAATTCATGATTTACGTAAGTTTTAATAAGGTGGTTAAATAAGTTTTTAATATAAACAAAGTTAAATTATTGTTAAGACGAGTGTCAAATAATGCAAAATACTACATTGATATGTCCGAAACTTTGCACAAACACAAACAATGATCAAATAAATGACACGAGTTGTTTTCAAACTGATTAATTACAAGGTTGTTGTGGAAAAATTCGCAAACACGTCATTCACAAGATTCACTGTCACTGTCTGTTATTTGAGTTAAACTTAGTTTTCTTTAAAGTAATTCTCAGCTCCTCATCCACTTTCACATAAGCAGAGCCGCAAGCAACAGTTACTTATATAATTAAAATAAGGTTACATTCAAGATGAACTGTAGAAGCACGTTGACTAGACAATACTGCTGATTGGTTAAGTGTTACTTTATACAATGATGCTTAAGGAACAGATAAGATAATTAAGTAAATAAAAGAACGACTTGCACCTATAATGATCTTTATTTTTATTCAGAACAAAGTTCTGAAATCTACCTTGGTTTGGGAAAATAGTTTTGTTACAATTTTAGATAAATACAATGTCAATCAGTGAATACACAGATTTCTACATCATCTATGAGGTACTGTGTATTGATGCGTTCTCGTTATGTAATGTGACTTGACACCACGAACCTATTTTTATATTTATTTATTTTTCAAATATATAAAATTACATTTCGTAATCAATTATATTTCTACGTAATTGATTTATTATTTATGATAATTTTAAACTTTATTATATATCTAAACTCTGGTTGCCATGGTAACCGTTGCAATGATAACCGTTGTCAAAGTAACCGTATTAATAAGTAATAATTGATTAGAGCAAAATAATATAATAGTATTTTTCTTGACTCAAATAACATAACCGTGTAGGTATAAGAGCAAATCCCTCACGTCAAGTTGTTGCCGGAGCCGGTCGGAGCCGGTCAGATTTATGGGACTCTGCCAACTACCTTTTACCCCAACTATTTGTACAAACCAAGGAAGATTTATGAGCGTCTCGTGCCACAATTCTTTTTTTTTAAGCATGTGGGCCTCCGTTATAAATTACAAATTAAATTTTCTGTGAAAAAAAAAAAAAAAAAAAAAAAAAGTGGTAATTTAATGTGGAATATCCACCAAATGCTGTCAAATACTGTTGTAATGAAACGCGCTAATGACCAAGTATTCCCTCGGGACAGTTTCCAGTTAATTGCCACATTAAGACCTTCTTATTTGGCTATTCTACTTAATTATAGGACTTTTGTCGGGATAAAAGAAAGTTAATGGTTCGTGCAGAGCGGTGATGCCGCTAAATAGCTAAATAAAATGATTATTATTAAAACTTAGGTTACGTAATAAATATAAATAAAATTTGGTTTGTTGTATAAAGTTTCTGTTAAGTCATTCGTACTTATATAAAACACTAAGTATTCTTCCAGTCGGGTGAGACTGCATCGAGTAAACCATTGTTCTTCCATTCGCAGAGTTTTAAGATACTTACGAAATAATTAATTGAAGAAAGATTATCAAGTATTTAATATTGAAGTCATTTTTTTATTTACTGAAACTTATTAAAAAATTAAAGTGTTTTTAATGTTATTAATAAATAATAAGAGTAGTATAATATATCTCTGTTCAGTCGCAGCGATGCGACGCACGTGGCCAACGATTACTTCATATAGACCGGACGAGCTTGTAATCTAACTGACAGAGCAATTGTATTAAATGCAGTCCTCGGAAAGACACACTTCACCACTTTGAATTTGAAGCCTATGACTACTCGGTCAGTATTTCAGCAGATTCACTTTAAAGATACGTCGTTATTTCATTTCGATTATTTAGTTCGTGTATGGAGCTGTGATTTATAGCTAGTACTTTTATAGGTTAAGTTCTCTTATATAACAATTATTTTTACTAATTACTAAATCGCTACGCTATGTAATTTTCCACCGCATGGTGTGGGTGCGGGCGCTCTTTGTTCTGCCCGTCACGAAGAAAACAAAATTAATAGTTCATAACATATACATATGTATTAAAAAAACATAAAATATTAACAAGACTTTTCTTACTTGTGTTATAAAAATAGTTTTAATTTCGTCTGTGTTGTTATCAATCCTAATTCATTCCTGTGGGTCCTTACAGAATACAACATTGGCTAGTAGCTAGTAGCTACAGCGACCAACCAGTGCCATGTGTGAAGAGCACACCGCTCGAGGGATGTGTGTTAATTAATAATTAGTATTAGACCAAGTATACCCGCTGAGGATTTTTTTTTTATAAATATTAGTGCTGATTCATTCAAATTCAAATTAAAAATTTCTTTATTCAAGTAGGCATTTACACGCACTTTTGAATCATCAATTACTACAATACAAAATACCTCGTTCGACAGGGTCGATCGTGTTAGGTAGATTCCCGTCGGTCGGATCGACAAAGAAAAACTAGCCAGCAATATTCTACTGGTCATTACGAGTCTTATGACGGGTCACTCTGTATATATTGGGTGAGCGGGCAACCGCCTCCCACCCCTATTTCCTAACCGGGGGGTCGCATCAAAAAACTTTTCGGACAAAAAAGTTTCCTCTTTTAATTTGATAATTTTCTAAGATTTTTCCGACTGCAAAATTTTGCATTCTGTGACTTTTTTCGGTTTTTAACATTCAACCCCCCCAGCCCTCCAACCCCCCGACCGATTTCCCTAGTTCAAGAACTTAACCTTCATTTTGTCCTTAAGAATGTGTATACCAAGTTTGAAAATCCTCCGTCAATATTTGCGACCTGTAGCGTGTCCTAAAGGTTTGCACTTTCACCCCCCTTCCCAGCCTCCCCTTTCACTTTTTTCAAAAAAACGAGATGCTACGTTTGTCTTACTAATTTATCCTATCGACCTGTGAAGTCAGACTTTGCCTACGATGAATTTGGACTGGTGGATCATATAAACATATATATATAGAGGGATATATAATTTTTTTTTTTCGACGGATTCTCAATCTCCAGTTCATAAAGGGCGTAGCGCCCCTACTCTGGGGTCTGGGTCCCGTCATCGCATCGATTGCAATAGGTAGATTCATCTATGGAATCTACCTAAAAAGGTCAGTGTAGTCAGTCCGTAAGTAAGCTGCCACCGGCTCGGAATGCTGCTCTGTTGAGAAGAGCCGGCCAGAAACTCAACAGTTGCTCTTTTCAAAAGAAATATATCAATAGGAGATGTACATTATAATATAATATAAATCCTGCAAATGATTCAACAACTTAAGTTCCACATATTTCGATCCACTAAAAACTCTTGATTTTAGATTTAAATCTAAGAAATGGAAGGTCTAAGATATCTTGTGGAACTTTGTCATATATGCGTATACTCAAATCCATGAAGGATTTATTAACTTTTTGAAGCCGAAACTTTGGCGTTACGAGTTTGTTTTTATTTCTCGTATTTATCGCGTGTCTGTCACTGTGTTTTATATAACTATTAAAATTTTGACGTATATATAATATGTTATTAAATTTATTGTGAAGCGACTGTAAGAATACCTATTTCTCTAAAAACATCTCTCAGAGAATCTCTAGCTTTAAAGTTATAAATAGCCCGCACAGCTCTTTTTTGTAAAATAAATATAGGATTAATTTTGACAGCACTGCCCCATAATAAAATACCGTAAGATAAAATACTGTGAAAATAACTAAAATCGAACTAAAGTCGAGCCGTATTAATGTCCGTTAATTGTCTAATGTCCTTTTATTCGTCCTATAATGAATAGAATCCACCAACCGTGCGTGGCGGGTGTTGAGCTGAGTCCCTCTCCTTTCATCTGAATTCGGAAATATCGATTTATTAGGACTCAGCACATTGCTCGCACGCGCAGGGCAGCTCTAATGTATTGTCTATGGCAGGAGTGATCCTACTTGATAACTTTTGAATGGCTAAACATTTTTTCAATCTATTTTCGCTATAACAACCGCGTTCGGCTCAAACATACATGAGAAAATTTTTAGCTAATTATCTCGTCGCATTCTGGAGACAACTAAACACAAAAAAAAGATCTCCCAAATGGTTAAGAGCTTGGGTTACGCTCAGCTCAATAATTATATAAAAACAGTTCCAAATATATGTTATTAGGATCAAATTATACGCCTTCCGTACGTGTGGCTGCGTGTGTGCGTAGTGACAGACTGCGGTGTGTTTAAAACACAAATAATTAAGTGACTTTGTTACGATAGAGTGTTGAAACAGAACAAAGTACTAGTAGTACAGGCATTCATGAATATATTATTTAAGAATAAAAAAAATAAGTTGATTTTGAAATCTTTTAAAGTATAATGTCAGCATTAAAATAAAATATTTTTTTAATGTTAAGAAAAATTCTCGCTCGTTGAGAAGAAAGTTAAAAAGTGCTGGCACCGGTGGAGTCGCCGAATTAAAGCTAGTAATATTAGTAAACTAGTAGTAGATCTCCGCTGACTATTACAATACCAATAAGGCTAACCCGGTCATAAAATGAATTCAAAGTTAATAAATATGGCGTCAAATAAAAGATCGCGTAATCATTAACATCAGAATATATAAAATAATTGAAATCAGTGATTAATTTAACTTAAATGTAAACATATTTCATCGCTCCATTAAATTTTCTTTAATGGAGGATAACTTTGAAAGTCCATTTCTAACAAGATCCAATACTTACCAGAGTAATAGTTGGAAAGAGTCCATAAAATAAAATGTTATTATTCTCCTTATCACTACTTTCTTATCACTCCGAGTATACGATGACACAAATTGTTCGGGTGAGGATAAGAAAGGTAATGAGGTTTTATGTGTTAGGACTAAAAAGTCTTTAGAGCATGTATGTTTTTATAATTCCTAAAATATATACAGTAATTTATACTCGTATATAAATATTATACTGGATTTAAGAAATATTAGGATATATTATTATAATATATTCGTTTATGTGACCAGAAGAGAGAGTAATATTTGATCACAAGATTGCTTATAGACTTTTTCACAGCATTTCAATTCTGTTGGTCGTGGCAATTTTGAGAACATTTTCACACGTCACAAAGTACCCTCGCATTGGCCCTCTCGGTATTTGGTAAGAAATTGTAGTAAATGACTTGCGATACCCGTCTTCCAACACTTCTTTCTATTTTTATATAGAAAATCCTCACATAGTAAGTACTGTCCGTGAGTCGTTCCATTTACAAAAAATGTTATAAAAAGAAGGAAGATATATCGTTAGTTATTTTACTAACAGTTAGTCAGTCTGAGTATTTTTTTTAAAATATTATATGTTTGAGGGATATGTAAAAAGAATACTTAAAAGAACCAATTTATATAAAAAGTTTTTTATATTATTATGTTACATAAAGGTATTACGTATTACGTATGACAGACACTCCGTTATATGTTGCTAAATAATAAGAGGTGAATTAGAAATAACCAGTAATTACAATGTTAATAATTAAAATTTATAGCCACTCGTATGTACAGTTGTCGGCGGCGGACGGACGGGCCCTTAGTGTTATAGCTACTGTGATGATACTTTCACAAGCTCTAAAAAAAAATTACACCATTTTGTTTTAAAACTAAATAAAAGTACCATAATGTGACAGTAAAGAATATTCAGACTCCGTGTGGTCCAGAAGAGTAAGGATACTCATACTCGCAGCCACGCTCAGGCACCAAACTTGCAGCACATCCATCCATCCATCATTAAGATTTTCTCAAAATTAGAAACACATATACCACAAAGAATGTAAGAACAATTTTCCATAACACTCTATATATTATATACGTTTAAAACAATTCTAATTCTAAAAATGTTAAGTTATCGTAATTATTAAGAAACCTGGCGTAGAATCAACTTAAGTAACATTTCAAATAACAAGCCTAACATAATTATAACAATTCAGACTAAATCGGTTGTGTATAATACAAATGTTTTGTAAAGTAGGTTGTTGGGGAGATAATGACGTCATTAGATACAGTACTAAAGGACTCCGTGAAGCTCATGACGTAAAGAAAGGGTTAATGTTACGATGGACGTTAATATAAGCCACCAGTAGGGTGAAGTGTTTGAATCCAGGTGAGAGAGGATATAAAATGGTGACGATGTGGTTCTATTAACAAAGTTTTGATAAATTCTTAGAATAAGTGAGGAAGTTTGTATTATTGGTTAGTGTCATTTCATAATTATTTTATTTTGAAAGTCGCTGTTTTAAATAATATTATTTTCATATCATTAATTTCATATCTTCCGAGAAACGTTTTTGCAGCTCTCAAACAACTTGACGTAACGATAATGTCTAGTCTCTTAAAGACATCGTGTGAGTTAATTAAGAACCTCGTATCCACTTACGGTTTATTTGAATGCTGTCATATTATAAACAATGTGGCAGCTTTGAAAGCGAAGAGTTAAAAATATATAAAACACATTTAAAGTGAACAATATCTGGCCGGCAATGTTAGTGTGTCATAGTTAATAGATATAAATGTGTATAATCTTCACTTCGTTTGACTTCAACGTCTGGGGACCTAAGGAAAGAATTTCCGTATATTCCGACTCAATCTTAATTGTTTACGATGAGTTTATTAAACGAGTAACATGTCGAGTAGATTAGATAGTATTATAGGTTGTTTAAATTTGATAATAAATATGATAAATGTTGTTTTAATTTAAGATGAATAGTCAATATTTATTATTATTTATTTAGCTTCACGCCATATCCCTTGCGGGGTAGCCAGAGACGACGGAGCGCCAAACGCTACGGTCCCTGCATACCTCTTTCGCCTCGGCCACAGACATCAACCTCTTTATACATGCCTTCCGGGGGGTCCTCATGCTTTTTACGTGACCTTCCTCCAGTATCATAGACACTGAGTTTTCGAAGGTCACTCGAGGCCTCCCCCTGTCTCTCTTACCGTTCACTTTTCCTGTATAAATCTTTTTTACCATTCTTTCATCACCTTTAGCTAAAAAGTATTTAGATTATAATATTTCTGTTAGAAAGTTATTATTTGTGAGTGCTCTAAGCTCTGCTGTTAGTACTACAAAGAGTAATACATTTCTGAGATATGAATATTATTCACACTCGCGCTAGAAGTAGTGCCATTTATTTTCTTAGGAGTTATGATACAACTTTTGAATAGTCAGTTACGTACGTAAACAATTAAATTAATATTTTTACATAGATCTTAAATGATTTTATTTGTGCTTTATTAATCACAAAACTGTACATTTATATTTTTCGAGGAATGTTTTGATTATTCCGTGTTGTATAATTATACTTGTAGTGAAATGCTGTTTTAGACAGTAAATACTACAATTTTACAAGAGGGAGTTCAGCCCTGTTTCTACATAACCCATACACACATTTAGACCTAAAGATACCTTATAAAAATATTATTTAGCAGGAAGAAGCAATGCTACTGGACCGTTTCAAAACGGGTGTGTTTCCTTGTATACAAGTATGTACTATACGGTAATTCAGTTTTGATTATTCAACGATCTATCGAAAACTCAACGAATTTTTTATCTTTTAATTTATATTCTATTAGTTTTTTTTTATTCAGGAATCATTTTAAAAACAATCAAATTAAATGAAACCTTGACATTATTAGAAGTATTGAAAACATCGTCCGAATGAACTTTATATCATATTGTATTAAAGAGGTGTTTTAGCTGATTAAGATATTTTTCAAAATACCTTTTTTATTATTTGGTGATAAAATAGAAACAAAGTATTTGAAACACAAACCCATAGAACAATGAGAATCAGTTCATTATTCACTTTGTAAGCTTTATTATTCAGTAATGTGTTATTTCTAAAGGATATATAATGACGTCACATCCTAAATTACTTATTCTTAACTAGTTGAGATGGTAAATAAAAAATAATAACATTTATATGGAACTAATTTATCAATTTTAAATATATTTGAAGTAATCGCTTCGATACTTTGAAATATAAACAAAAGTTAACGACTTTTAGATTAAAAAAACGCAGTCAGTTCAAATTAGTCTTTAAAAAAATATAGACAATGACCGTCCACATCGGCCGAGGAATGAACTGAATACATGGAAGTGGATGTACGTAGGTTCATCTCCTCGGAGGCGTACTCGTATATACCCTGTATCTACACACTTGTATCATTCAAATGTATTCAACAGATTTTCAATTTCAGTAGATTTTTTTTCTCTTACTCGTTTCAACGAACATCAATATTACACAATTAAAATAAAAAGGAACTGAATTCTAAAAAACTGTTGAATAACATTTGATATTTTGCAGACTGCAAGGAAAAAAGCAGCAACTCTATGTACATAATTCTGTACACTCTGATCACCAAACGAGTTAGGTCGAATGTTAAAAGCAAACAATTCTTAAATGTTTGATTTCAGCTACGAAAATTTGTAGTAAAAAAAATATATATTTATGGTAAAAAAACCTCAGGGTCATTTGGCAACGATAGGTTTGATACAATCACCGAACTGCACTATGTATATAGCTATGTATCACTATGTGAATAACAATATGTAATATTATATGAATTCTCCTTGAACAGAGTCGTGGGACTCGGATTCCAAGTGTCACATACACTCAGTGTGGTGACATGTCGTGGGCTATGTTCAATATTTATTTACATTGTTAATAAGGTATTACTTTCTGTTAAAGGCAGTTTTTAAACATATTAACATGAATAATAAAAAAAATAAATTACATATTCAGAAGAGCGGCCTCAAAGTTTTGTGTACTTAACAGTTTGCTTTAGTTTTTACTTAATTAATAATTTGTATGAGATTAAAGTAAGAACTTAATGCTCACTTTCATCTCATAGTAATGTTTACAATTTAAATTAAAATAAAAATGTTTAAATTATTAACAATTTGCAATGGTAATGTTGTGACACTTTCGTGGTGTTGAGTGGTTGTTGTGGAGTGGAGACGAGATAGACAATATGTGTTGGATTAAAAAATAGGCCACGAAGTTATTTATTAAATAATATTCACTGGATCGCTTAAAATGTGCTCTGGTGCCATGAGTGTATAATAATACGCACTGTGACGTCAGGTCGCCGATACCATAGTTTTAAACTATTTATTGAATTTACATATTCTTAAGATGATTATCTATATTAATATAAGATCTATATATTGGTTGTTAGATATAGAACGAAAAGGATTATTGGTCATATCTTCTTAAGAGATAACTGCGAGTCGTTGGAAAAACTTAGAAAAAAAGGTATCTTAGAAAAACACACTCAAAACCTTTTAAGGATTTTTTTTTTAAACTGTAATTATTCTATTATGTCTAAGCGTATTAGTTTATTTTAGGTGGGGGTCGTTTCTTGAACATATACTCATTAGATATTTATTATTTATTTATATATATATATATATATTCTTTCCATGATGGGGAGTCCATGCTGTGAGACAACACTTTCGCCGGACAGGACCTTGCAGTTTTTGACGCAATTGATTTTATTTCTTCTTATTAAGAAATAATAAATCTGCGTCATATGGCGTCCAGTTTTGTATGTGATTAAGTAGTCATCTCTCTTTTTAAACTAAGTGTTGGATATAGTCAAATCGAAGGCTAGCGCGGCCTCCAGCAAGGCCTCACCCTCATCATTACCATGTACTCTTTCATAACCATCATTCATAAATCTCACATGCCTATTAAAATTACCCTCCACATACATCTGCTCAATGTGCGGAACATCCATCATCACTAAATCAAAATCTTCCCAAAACTTCTCTTTCATCCTATCGTTACACCCGGTTTGAGGAACATACACACTTAATCACTCAATAATTGAATTGAATTGTTTAGTTTAACGGAAGGCCTGACGTCGAACGTCATAGGAAATGTTTAATTTGTTTGAATTATAATTTTAATAAAGGTTTTTATTGCTAGATGTACAAGATACCTTTCTTTTAATGTGTACCTCTCTCTCATCTCTCTCATCTCTCTCATACTCTCATAAATCCACTTTCGTTAAACGTGAAAGAAAGTAGTTTTGGTAAAATTAACTATAAATCTTGTCGGATTTGGCGATCTTACTCAACGTGAAAGTTTTGTTTTTGTTTTCAATTACGTTTATCTAATATGATGTTCATATTTTTACATAATTATTTTACATAATTACTAAGTACTTCACCTCTCCTTGCGATAGAAGTACTTTCTATGTGACAATTTATAACATTCCAAATTCTGACTTATTTTAATATCAGTTACTACTGATAGTGCTATTAGTTTTCGTCCGTCGGTTGCTCCATTTGAGTATTACTAATCAAATTTTAAACATTATCCAAACCAAAAAAATGGTCTAAATTTAATATGTCCTTATAATTATTACAATCACAACAATTCTCTTAAACTCATGATGAATCCAAGGATATTGTATAAATGTTATCAGTTGTATAAGGTAAGAGGCCTTTCTTTAGATTTAATAAAATAATACAATTTCGAAGAAGAGTAGAAACCGCAATTTTTTGATTTAGTTATTCAGTTTAATTCCTATCTCGGCACGTGCGGTGTGAGCGCGCCATTACCTGCGTCACTCACGTGACTAACAAACGACCGAGCGATTGTACGGCGAGACTTATACATGAAATAACAGCTTCGCAGTAAAACAACGTTCCTTGTTGTTTCAGATAACATACAATCACATAGTTATAATAAAGTCATTTCTAACTTGTTCGAGTTCTTGGTAATTTTATGAATACATTTTAATTAATTAATTTAAGCCATGTATTAATTACTGTGTAATAATGTACTTCTCGCTAATACCAAATAGAATAACTAGGTACAAGTATTAAATTATCTAAAGATGTTACAACATTAGTTTGTCAAAGTATATTAGAATACAATGCTTTGGGCGCTTGAGAAGAAACAAGCCTCGTTAAGAGAGTTTAGAGTAAATTAAACTGAATAAATACGTAAGTGATTCGCGGCCATTTTTTGCATGTAATGTAAACTAAATTAAATTGTGTCAAAGGTTTGTACATTTTTAACACGTTTTATATATTATTTCCTTACAAGACTAAATCTATTAACATTGCAGCGTAGAGCCACTATCATTAAAATAATTAATATTTATTTCGTTGTCTATTTTTATAGTTTTTAGTTAAGTTCAAATATTATCTACATTGTTATTAATTAGTAGATAATTGTAACTAACGACCGGCTGGTCGTCTATTGTTTCTGCTGGACGCGGGCGCACATCTGTCAACCGGCTGGCCGTCTATTGTGTCGCCGGTCTCCCCACCCGCTGCGGTTCTCCCGCAACTTCCTACGGAGCGTTAATCAGGATCGAAGCGCCCAACTTTCAACCTATACAGGTTAGGTTAGTACATGTTAATACATAAGATAAGAATACTCTCATCTCATGTATTCCTGTTGCTACGTTTATTAATTACTTTTATATCTCCTCTACCTGTTTCAACTGTTTGTTGTAATTGTGATATTTGTGTGTTTTATTCTTACTTAACTCAAAACATAAGGTAGAAGGTAGGACACTATACCACTACAATAACCACAACATGACTTATAAATATAAAACTTACATATTGTCGTTAGTTTACGAAAAGAACGGAAAGTAAAATAATGCTCGATTCTCGTAGTGTAAAGGACATATAGTCTTGCTTAAATTGCGTTGGAATATTTATTTGTGCATGTAGTCACAAGTTTTTTGTTAAGAACTTATATTTTCAGCTACTAGTAGCAATTCAGGACAAGTACATTCAGGACAAGTACAAGTGAGGAGGTAATGAGTTCCAAAGTTGAGCGGCGCGAACAGAGAAGGATTTGCGGTATTGGGCAGTGTTATAATGCGGCACCTCAAGAAACTTTAAAGAAATACAAGAGCGCTCTGGCAATTGTCTAGGTGGACATAGTTGTAAGAGATCTTGCAAGTAAGAAGGAGAAGATTTTTGTAGAACTTTATAGAGAAGTGTTAGTACATGCACATTCCGGCGAAAGTGGATAGGGAGCCACTTTAACTCACGGCGGTATTCCGAAATGTGATCAAATTTACGCAAGCCGTAGATAAAGCGAATGCATAAATTCTGAAGTCGTTCGAATTTATCAAGCAGCTCCTCAGTCGCATCTAAATAACAAATGTCAGCGTAGTCAAGGAGAGGAAGAAGAAGAGATTGGGCTAGAATAATTTTAGTTTTAAAGGGAAGAAAATTTTGAAGACGTTTAAGTGAATGTAACGATCGATATAAGCGCTTGCTTATGTCGCTGAATTGAGCCACCCAAGTGAAATGGGAGTCTAAGGTTAATCCCAGATTTTTTACGGTATCTAGGTACTGTAATGGTATACCATCGTAAAAAATGCAAGGCAAGGTCGAGAAATTAATTTTGTTGAGAGAATGCTTATTATAAATTATAATAGCTTGCGATTTATTAGGATTAACTAATAATCCATATTCTTCTGCCCATAATCGTATGCTTTCAAGGTCGATGTTCATTGATGCTATTCCCTGATCGATTCCAGAAAAAGTGACGTGTCTGTAAAGCTGCAAATCATCTGCATAGAGATGGTAGGAAGAAGATATTATTTTAGAGACTTCGTTTATAAACATAGAAAAAAGTAGAGGAGATAGTACGCCGCCTTGAGGTACATCAGCAGAAAGATCCGTCCAATGAGAAGAACTGTCATCGGATTTCACAATCTGCCGACGGCCGACAAGATATGATTTAAACCAGTTTAAAACGGAAGGAGATATAGAGAAAGTTGAAAGAATGCCAAGCAAAATATCAAAGTCCACTGAATTAAATGCATTAGTAAAATCAAGAAGAACGAGTATTGAAAGCAGTTTGTTATCCATCGCATATCGGATATCATCAGTGACTTTGATTAGTGCTGTGGTAGTGCTATGATGAGGACGAAAACCGGATTGGAAAGGACTTAGAAGATTATTACGTTGAAGGAATTGTGAGAGTTGCTTCTGTACAGCATCTTCGAGAATTTTTGAAAGGAAAGGGAGTATAGATATGGGTCGATAGTGCGAAGGCAAGGTAGGATTACTTATTTTAGGTAAGGGAATTATATGTGCTGCCTTCCATGCAGAAGGGAATGTGAAAGATTTTAAGGAAAAGTTTAAAATATATGTTATAATAGGTAAAAGGATATCGATTATAGGAATAAGCATATCTCTACTAATGTCGTCATTACCGACGGCCTTAGAAGAGATTGAAAATAGTGATTTTTTGACATCTCCTTCCGTTAAATCCTGGAAGAAAAACGTAGAATCACAGATAGGTGGGGTGCTATTTGTCAGTTGTTGCAGGGTTTTCGATTTGCGTTCTTTAGAAAGTATCAAAGGCGGAGAAGAAAAATGTGTATTTAACAGATTTAAATCAACAGTATGGTTGAGAGTATTACGATTCTTACCCACACCTAGTGACTTTAAGAAGTTCCACATTTGTGCACCCGAAAGATTGTGTATAGAAGAAAAGATATGACGACGTTTTGCATCCCTACACATTCTATTGCATAGATTACGCAGCTTTTTGTAAGTATTGATTTTGTCTTGAGATGAATCTTTTTTGCAAATTTTCTTAGCTTTATCCCGTTTGGCCATGATTGATTTAATTGTTGGAGTGAGCCAAGGTGCGGGAAGACGTCGAACTCTTATTTGCTTTACTGGAGCATGGACATCATACAGCTTTATTATTTCCGCATTAAAGATGGTAACCATATCATTAACATTTCTAGAATCATACAGCGCAGACCAATTTATATTAAGTGTATCATATATAAGATTATTGAGGTTAATATTTTTAAGACTACGACGAAATATACATTTTTTTATGCGTTTGAAAAAAGGTAAGTTATAGCGAAGGAACAAGAGATCATGGTAAGAGAAAGAGGCTGTTAGCTGACCGTGAGTTAAAACATTTTCTGACTTTGAAACAAGGATAAGATCAAGAAGCGAAGGCTTGGAGTTAGGAGGAAAATGGGTCTCAGATAGGGGACATAAGGTCAAATTAAAGGACGATATCAGGGATTTCAGTTTTTGGGCCCTAGAGTCATTTTTGACTAAGCACGTATTTAAGTCGCCCATTATAATAATATTATTATAGGAAGGAGATAACGTATCGAGAAGGGATTCAAAAGTATTGAAATAATTGACATGAAGAGAAGGGCTATAAAGAACGCCAACTAAAATTTTAGTATGACGAGCAATAATTTCTATAAAAAGGTATTCAAGATAAGGTTCAGGGGAAGGATCAGAGGATTGCTTAATTATGTTAAAGGAAATACTGTCACGAAGATAAATACAGACACCACCACCTCCTTTAGAAGTTCGGTCATTACGTATTAGGTTGAAGTTGGGAATATTGTAGAAAGAGGTGGAAAGAGAGGGTTTTAACCATGACTCTGAGACCAGAATAACGTCAACACTGACCCCGTTAAAAGATGCGAGAAGATCGGAGTAATGAGCCGGAATGCTTTGTGCGTTAATATGAATTAAATTAATACTTTCAGAATTGTTGCAGAAGATTGAACTAATTTTAGAATAAAGGGAAGATGTATTACTGCGGGTGGAAGAAGAATTACTGGAAACACTGAGAAAATCATCATTAGAAGTACAAGACAAATAGTTATCATCAATATTCAGTATATCCGACATATACAATTATAAATTTAAAAAATGTAAAAAATAAATAAAAAGTAAAATAAAATAAATTAATATAAAATATAATAAAATAAAATAAATACGTATATTTTATATACTAGACAAAAAAAAATTAACAAAATTATAGTTTTCCTAAAAACAATCTTACTACATACACGGCATAGCAAAAAATATATTTAAAAAATCTGGTTAAATCTCGAAATTAAACTAACAATTAGGTAAAAGTAAAAACAATAAAAAGAAAAAAAAACAGTTGCAAATGATTAACAGTAAAAGAATAATAAAAATAATATAACAAATATACTCTTTAAGATTAAAACAATAACAATTAATATAACAAACAAGAATAAAATAATAATTTTTAGAAACCGGTAAAACGTCACAATGAAAACTTTCCGAACGCTTCCAGAGATCACTAGCGTCAACTCACTGACAAGTGTCAAAACAATTGAAAATTAAAGATGTTATTAATTTATTTAAAGTCGATATTGTATTAGTTTTTAAAGTAATGTAGCATATGAAAGGTAACACAATGTAACACTAAACATGTTTAAAAATTTTAAGGACATTATACCGATCGCAGAGTGAACACAACTCTTTAAGCAACTAATTAATTTACTATTTAGTTACCTTAAGAACCCGGCGAGTTCTGGAAGATTGTTTATGTTCCTGATTTGCCGAAGAGGAATCAGTCGAAGTAGGAAATCTGTCGAGTAGCGGTTGTAACTCGCTTAAAGAAATTATTTTATTCCTACTTTTATCCGGCAAGACTATGACTATATTCCCCTCTGAAGTCCAACAGTTCTTGATCCCGAAATGCCTGCGTGCAGTCATGAAAACCTCCTGCCGGGGCTTTGTGAGGAACTCAGATAAAGTGCAGCCACTTCCTTTAAGTGCGGTTTTCGAATTCCAAACAAGATTTTTTTATTTTATATATTTATAAAATAAGAATGAAATTTTTATATATTTATTTAAAAATAAAGTTGAAAATAAGGAAGAGTTAGTTAGTTATAAGTTAGTTTACTTAATGTATGATAATTATATGTGATGAAAAGCTGGCAAGATTGCGAAATCCTACCCCAGGCGAAAATTTACCCGAAAAAGTTACTTGTAACCGTTTAGTGGACCAGTGCCGGTGTCGTTCATTACAGTTTTCTCAAATCTAGTCAGACGATTACGGCAGACGTTTATTGTCAGCCATTCCAACCCATGACAGACAACCGAAATAGCTTCTAAACAACTGAGGCTGGTCAAACGCTCTACGCCACTGCTCCTTCGAAACAACGCTAGACCACACTCTGCACAACAGACGGCTACCAAATTAGAAGAACTTCAATTGTTATGTCTAAGACATCCCGTACTCCCTGGACCTTGCTCTAACAGATTACCAATTTTTTCGAAATTTTGATAATTTCTTGTAAGGGAAAAAAATCAACTCCGATGGGGCCGTCCGAACCTTCTTGAAAACTTTTTAAGCTTCAAAGATTTTATTGATTCCCGTCTGAATGATTTTATAAGTAAAGAGATCAACGAACTAGCTATGAGATGGCAAAAGTGCAGAGATAACAATGGTTTATATTTTCATTAAATAAATATATTATATTAAAAAAAGTCCACTTTTTGTTCCCCTCGTACCAAACGCCAATTTCATATGAAATGAATAACCTAATATGAAAAGTTCGTCCGGAGCCATGCACTAAGTGTTACGCGCGTGCTTGCCGCTCTGCCGCGGCTGCACAGGAATATATTATACTATATTGTGCCAAATGGCTTAATATTTTCATGTTATGATTTTTAACCTATAAGCCTCTATAATGGATAATTGCAGAAAATAATAATATTTATTTGAGCGGTGAGTTAGTTAGCAAGTCTTAGTCCACGTCCACTAAATGATAACGAATGGTTAGATGTTTGTGTAAAGTTGTCCTCCTATTAACATTAAATAGACATAGTTATGAGGGTCAAACTGAAAGTTCTTAGAAAATCAAAAACTAAGCATTCTAGCAAGTTATTAGTTTTATTGTAACTTTTCAAAATAGCGTCCATTTACATCAATACATCGCTGCATTCGATGGAACCATTGAGAAAAGCACCTTGCCCATTCGGCCTTAGGGGTCTCTTCGACGGCGTTTTGAAACGCAGCCACTGCTTCTTCGGCGTCTATAAAACGTTTTCCTCGAAGTTTTTCTTTTATTTTCGGAAATAAATAAAAATCGCAGGGTGCGAGGTCGGGGCTATACGGCGGGTGACCCAGTAATTCCACGTCTGAGGTCACCAAATAGTCGATCGTTTGCCTGGCGGTGTGCGACGAGGCATTGTCGTGATGAAGGAGGATCCTGCTGCGAGGTCGTTTCTCTCGAACTTTTTCCAAGACAAGTGGCAAACAATTGTTAGTATACCACTCTGCATTAACCGTTTTCAGATCCTCTAAGACTACTGTCGCGTAATGACCTAAATATCGTGTATCTTTATCATGTATCGTATCGCGTATCTTTCCGAAGAACGAGGCCACCATCTTTTTTCCAACACTTCGACCTCTTTTCACTTTAGTTGAGTTGCCAACTATTCGGAAGGAAACACCCACTGAGCAGACTGTCTTTTGGTTTCCGGATCATAACAGTAAATCCAGCTTTCGTCACCCGTTAGTATGTCGAACACAGCATTTGAGTCACCTCCGTTAAATTTTTGGATCATTTCTCGGCACCAATCAACACGGCGGAGTTTTTGAGCCTCAGTCAAATTATGCGTATCCAGCGGGCATAAAGCTTCCTGACTGCTAAATGTTCATGGAGGATTTTGTGCACTTGACTCATACCTATGCCTAGACTTGTCCGAATCTGCTGATAGGTCACTCTTTTGTCAGTCTGTATCATACGCCGCACAACACTGATGTTATCTTCAGTCGTCGCTGTAGAAGGCCGTCCCTCACGCAAATCATCGGTGAGATTAGTTCGACCACGTTTGAATTCATTAAACCAGTTGTAAACTGTGGCACGAGATGGGGCTTCATCGTGAAAAGCCAATCGAAGTCTATCATAACTTTCTTGTTGACTTAAATGACATCGAAAGTCACAAAAAATCATTGCACGAAAATTTTCTCGGCTTAAATTCATTCTGACGTGCACAGACAATTTTCATTTTGCCGCCAAATCGTAAAACAAATAACAAATGAATGAAATGTACACTCAATAATATTGGTAAAGAGTTCTATTTTCAAAATTTAAACTATTTTTTTTAATATAATGCTTTTAAATGGCCAGTTCTAAAAACTTTCAGTTTGGCCCTCGTAACATCGCAAAAGTATAAATGCATACCAGTGTACCGATGAATAATATGAAATACAAACACGACTTTTTAAACCTAACATTCCGTAAAATAATAAATAACACACTATTAATTTAAAAGTTTTATTTATGAATCCCGAAGAGGAAATTAAACATAAACTCACTCCCGAGCCTCAGTAGTTTATATGTCGTATTCCATCTGTTTCCTTCACGCTCATACAGTTGGTTCAGTTAGTTCAGTTAGATCAGTTAGTTCAGTAGTTAGTACCCAAAAATATGTATTTTAGATAACATTTTACGTACAAAATGTTGCAAATTTTTCTCATTTTAATAAATTAGATGAACTTAAAAACATAATATTTGCTAATATTTAAAGCATCCGTACGCTTCAATTAGGAATAAAAGATAAGACATGAAATATCAAAAACAAATCTTATTAGTTTTGCAGCAAACTAGAAGGACCATTCACTTTATTTTATTCCAACAAAGGTTCCACAAAGAAATAATATAATGAAAGAAGTTCTTAATGTACCAATTAACTCTAAGCTGTCCCTAGTGAATACTTGGTCATGAGCGCGCGTTACTACAACTGTTTTGGTGAATATTTTACTTTAAGTTGTCACATTTATTAAATAAAACTTCATTTGTGATTTATAACAAGGGGTCAATGATTTTTAAAAAAGAATTCTGACACGAGACACTCATAAATCTACTTTGGTTTGGGAAATAGTTTGGGTAAAGGTAGTTGGCTGGGTTCCATTAATCTAACCGGCTTCGGTTAATTAACTTCACGTGAGATATCTGCTCAAAGATCTATTGTTGTTTTAATAAAAAAGACATCTTAGATAAAACTATATTAACAATCCCGTAAATTAATTAACTTAAATCTTTAATCCCAAGCATTGTGAAGTGAGCATTACCGGTAATATAAATGAAAAGCTATCGACGCTTCCAAATACAGGGCACTGTAATGTCACCGCAGACACAGAGCACTATTTACAGCCCTCGATTAATTATGGTATTAATAATTTCTAAACGCGGTTCCAGAGTCGTCGCGTTCACGAGCACGCAATAAATGGGTCCATAGTTATGGTTTAACCAGTAAATTATAATTATAAATAATATTTTCTATTTTCAATAAATCGAAATTATAAACAATAGAAAAAATATTTCAGTCTGATATATGTCGATGATTTATAAATTATGGTTTCATTAGTTTTATTACATGGTACAAGTAGAAACAAGCTGTTTCAAAATTGTTCTCATTACTAGCAGTAGTATTTATACGTAAGGTAATTCAACTGTTTCGATTCATTACATTTTAGTTGTGGAATAAATTGTTGTAGAAGAAACTTTTTATTCCACAACTTCTATATTTTAAAACAATATACCAACATGAATATATTAATATAAAACTCAGTTACTTTAAATGTTCAATTTATTTATTCATATATGGAAATATGTATAGTTTTTTAATCCATTAAAGATTTTATATTTTAAAATGTTTCTCAAATACTGATTTATTGAGCAGGTTTAATTAGTATCTCGGCAAGTCAGGTAAGTTGTAAGCGCGTGTTATTCTTGTGTAGACGTTCCTTGTCTATTCGGTTGACTTAAATGGTGCATATTTATTTCATACCATATATAAAAATAAGATATATTTTCTCTACTTACACTTAAGTTTTTGTTATAAATCTTCAATAATCATGGGCTAGAAGCAATAAAAGCCTATTTTTTACCACTGTTGTCTCTAAAGAAACCCGGCTCGTTAAGGATCCATTGAAGAAAGCGAGCGCCGAAAATACAAACCTAACGACTATAGGGAGTTGGTGGACCTCACCCGCTTACTTTATCTGTTTTTACTAAATAACATTTACACTGTGTATCATATCTCTTACAATATTTATGTAATATCCTTCTATGGATATGTATATATTATAAATTATTTTTGAAGGAATCTTATAATATTTAAAAATATTTCATTCTTTGTAAGAAGTATCTAGTATTATCCATTGTTATATTTAATGTCTTCGCACGTCGCACGGTGTAACTCGTATTTCTCATAACGAGCTATGAACAACGTAACTAACTAACAAATTAAGTAACATTGCTAAAAATCTTGGTTAAAATTAAATAGTTTAAATAACTAAACAAAAATCAAGGAATTTGCATGTTATTTTATAGATTTTTATGTTTTTAAAGATTCAAATAGTAAAAATGTTAAATTAACTATCGAAACTCTCAGAAACCTTTCCAATAACAATCCTCACAATAGTTCCAACTAAATCGGTTGTGTACGATACAAATGTTTTGTTAAGTAGGTTGTTAGGAAGATAATGACGTCATTAGATACAGTGCCAAGGACTCCGTGAAGCTCATGACGTAAGGAAAGGGTTAATGTTACGATGGTCGGTGTAATAAGCTAAGGCTTAGGGTAATCCCTTTATGACGAATATTGCACTGAGGTGTGGCGCACTGCCACTCTTAATATATAATTATTATTACTTCTGTTAGAGTAATCAATATTTATCACAGGATTACTTTTTAGTTTATTTCATATCATGCTTAAATAATTTTTAGTTAAGTTGAAATCTTATTATTTTCCACTATTTTATCACTTTACACCTAAAGACCAGCTGGCCGACTATTGTTATCGCTGGAGACGGGCGCACCTGTGTCAACCTGCTGGCTGGCTATTGTTTCGGTTGGACGCGGGCGCACATCTGTCGACCGACTGGCCATCTGTTGTGTCGCTGGTCTCCCCACTAGCTACGGTTCTCTCGCGAGTCCGTCAGTTTCTAAGATTCATCATTCAGGATCGAAGCGCCCAGCTCTCAACTCATATTCTCACGTATTCGCGTGACTACATTCACTAATTAGTTTTATTTCTCTTCTTGTTGATTCTATTGTTCTTTCGCTCACTCCTTCTATATTTATTATTATTATTTCTAGTAATTGTGTGTTTTATATGTTTGTGCAAACTAAACAATATCCGTGAAAATAAGTGCGTTTCGCTGAACATTAACTACCACCTTCTTCAAAATCTAAGGTCGGGCACAACGACCACACTGATGACCTACGTACTTACAAACAGGTAACGGTGACGATATGTTTCTGGTAATATGAGTTTAGCAAAATAAAGAAGAGAAAGGCATGCCTTTGGAGTAGTAGTTATTTTCAATCCGTATTATTTCGATCTGAAAGTCATTTGTTTGGATGGAGATAAAAAAATGGTAACAATTCTTTTTATTACTCCTATATCTGAATAAGTCAGGTTAGACCAAGTAAAGGTATCAAAATGATTTCCTCTACGGCTCTCATGAATGCCCAATTAACACTTTTAATGTTACAGTATAAATCACCGCATTGCGGTTTGAAAATAAATATGTTTTTTGTGCGATTGAAGTTTTTATTCCTTCAAAAACTTTACTGATGTGAATAAATATTTTCTTATAAACTCAATCTGATTTTGCAAGTTCTCGAACGACGTCTCCCGCACATTGTAACGGTTATATTATCCAGTGTCTCATAAAAGATTATGTGACTTAATTATTTTCTAGTACGCTCTGTATTTTAGCTTTGCAATATAATATTACAATTTAATGACTCAAAGTGTAAAGAAAGAGTTAAAACATCATTTTCAAGAGAAAAATATTTGAAACATTATCTTATCATTTTATTTTTTTTCTAAAACTGTAAATCAAAAGTGTTATTTGTTAAGTTATCACATTTGCGAATGCACGCTTAAACAAGCGTGCCATCTTCTACAAGTTGTATCAATTATCTCCAAATATCCAGTTCCACCGCGACAATTGTCAACAACACATAACACGTTTCTATAGACCAATCAATAAAAACGCTAGAAAACACCCATAGATGGCACCACGAGTCTCATAGCGTAATAACATGTGATACCCGTATTCCCCTTAAATTAAAGAGGAAAATCTATAAAACTATCATTAGGCCTGTCGTTATGTATGGATCTGTGCTGGACGATAAACGTGAAGAATGAAAAGCATTTTAATGTAAAGGATATGCGAATGTTAAGATGGATGTGTGGGTGACAAGAAAGGATAGAATAAGAAATGAGTATTTTAGAGGTGGTAGAGCCTAGCTGTAGTTATCTGACTGCAGCTCGTATTGGGCTGGCTCGACCGGGGAAGGACCACCCTCTCACAGAAGACCGACGTGTAGTAACCAAATTCATTTGGTTATGTTCCGTCGGTGAGTGAGAGAATCCGGAAGCCCAAACCCCCCCCCCCGCCAAACATGAACGCGATGCATAAAAGAAAAATACCCCAGGAGGGTACCGGCTTTGATGAAGCCGGGGACCCCCTCCCCGAGCAAAATCGGGGGAATGATCCTCGGATTTTGCTCGGGCTGCCCGTCGTATCTGGGGCGGGCAAAGTATCGCACTTTGTGTTTCCTGAGGGCAAACGACGGCAAACAGCGGCACCCCGCTCCACTCTAGATGTGGACTTTTGTAACATCCGGGGGTTTCATTCGAACCTAAACGCCGTCCACTACCACCTTGAGACGGCGCAGCCGGCCTTGTTGTTTTTGACGGAGACGCAGATATCTCAACCTAGCGACACAGCGTACCTATCATACCCCGGGTATAAACTAGAACATCATTTTATACCACACGCCGGGGTATCTGTGTTCGTAAGGGAGGATATCTGCTACCGTCGCCTTCAGATTTTTGAAGGTCGGGACCTGTCCGTGCTCTGGCTGCGCGTGGACATGGACGATCACGTCAGATTCTACGCGTGCCTCTACAGGTCCCATAGTGGTAATGCACAAACAGATCAACTGTTGGGCCACGTTCAAGCGAAGATTGACGACCTGCTTTCTCAGACTCCCTCCGCCGAAGTCGTAGTCCTCGGGGACTTTAACGCGCACAATACCGAATGGTTAGGGTCACGTGCAACCGACTACGCGGGGAGATCTGTGTTTAACTTTGCTCTGGCAAATGGTCTGTCCCAGCTGGTAAAGACGCACACTCGTCTACCGGATGTGGACAGCCACACGCCCTCTTTGTTGGATCTTCTGCTGACTACACATCCAGAAAAGTACCAGGTCGCTGTCGAGGCTCCTTTAGGGTCCTCTGATCACTGTCTGGTACGGAGTGTAGTGCCCATTCAACGTCCAGCTCGCACAAGACCTGCGACTCGACGCGTTTGGCACTACAAGTCAGCGGATTGGGATGGAATGCGGTCTTTTTTTGCATCCTACCCATGGGGGCCGATTTGTTTCCCTTCCAACGACCCTAGTGACTGCGCTGCGGCTGTAGCTGATGTGATACTTCAGGGCATGGAACTTTTTGTACCAAGCTCTGTGGTACCACTTGGTGGCAGATCGCGGCCTTGGTTTGATGCGTCTGTCAGGGCTGCATCAGCTGGCAAACGGCAGGCTTATCAAGCTTGGGCCAATGCGTTAGTCACTAAGGATCCGAACTCTAGAGTTCTGAAGAGGAAATACAACCGTGCCTCCAGATTCTTCAAACGGCAAATCGCTAGAGCAAAGTTCAAGCATGTCGTCAAAATTGGGGATCAGCTGGCAAAGTACCCGCCTGGCACGCGCAAATTCTGGGCGCTTTCAAAGGCCAGTCTGGGCAACTTTAGCCAGCCGTCCCTACCGCCGTTGCACATGGGGAATGACTCTCTGGCCCACACGGCAAAAGAGAAAGCCGATCTCTTGGGCACTCTTTTCGCCTCCAACTCGACTTTGGACGACCAAGGGAAGACACCGCCTATCATCCCGCGGTGTCAGAGCTCAATGCCGGAAATAGTTTTTCGGCAAAAAACTATCAGGCAGACTCTATTTTCCTTGGACGTTCATAAGTCGAGTGGGCCGGATGGCATTTCTCCACTGGTGCTACGAACGTGTGCCCCTGAGTTGACTCCAGTGCTAACGCGTCTATTTCGGCACTCCTACCTTAAAGGCGTAGTCCCGGTCTCATGGAAGTGTGCCCTTGTCCATCCGATCCCTAAAAAAGGTGATAGCTCGGACCCAGCTAACTACAGACCTATCGCCATTACCTCCCTTCTCTCCAAAATAATGGAGATTATCATAAACCGACAGGTCCTAACGTACCTCGAGGATCACCAGTTGATCAATGACCGGCAGTATGGCTTTCGCCATGGTCGATCAGCTGGTGATCTTCTGTTATACCTCACTCACCGTTGGGCAGCGGTAATTGAAAGCAAGGGAGAGGGTCTGGCAGTTAGTCTGGATATGGCAAAAGCCTTCGATCGTGTATGGCACAAGGGGCTTCTTTCGAAGCTACCTTCCTATGGGCTTCCCGAGAGTTTATGCAAGTGGATAACCAGCTTCCTCACTGGGCGGAGCATACAGGTCGTTCTCGACGGTTTTTGCTCGGACCCCAAGCCCGTGAACGCTGGTGTACCCCAAGGCTGCGTGCTATCCCCAACTCTGTTCCTCCTGCACATCAATGATATGTTGGATATTTCCAACATACATTGTTATGCGGATGACAGCACTGGGGATGCGGTATATTCCGGTCGTGCAGGTCTCTCTTGGGAAAACGTCGATGAGTGCCGAAAGAAACTTGTGTCTTCAATAGAGACTTCCCTGGGGATGATCTCTGAGTGGGGTGAACTGAACCACGTTCAGTTCAATCCCGACAAGACACAGGTTTGCGCGTTTACCACTAAAAAAACCCCATTTGTCGTATCACCGCTCTTCGAGAGCACTCCTCTTATTGCCTCGCCTAGTATCAGAATACTGGGTCTCGACATTTCGAGCGACTGTCAGTTTCGTGGTCATCTGGAGAGCAAGGCCAAGTTGGCCTCGACGAAATTGGGAGTGATCAATAGAGCGAGGCAGTATTTCAAACCTGGCCAAAGACTTGCGCTCTACAAGGCGCAGGTCCGGCCACACATGGAGTACTGTTCTCATCTCTGGTCCGGATCACCCCAATATCAGCTTCTACCATTTGACCGCGTACAACGGAGAGCCGTTCGGATTGTCGGGGACCCGGTGCTCTGCGAACGGCTGGACTCTTTGGCATTGCGTAGAGACGTGGCTTCTTTGTGCGTCTTCTATCGCATTTACAACGGGGAGTGTTCCGAAGAACTATTCGATCTGATGCCTACCGCCGAATTTCACCACCGCACAGCTCGCCATCGCCTCCTTTACCATCCATACCACCTGGATGCGTGGCGATCTTCAACTGTGCGGTTTTCAAGGACTTTCTTCCCACGTACCACTCAAATGTGGAACGAACTTCCTTCGGCGGTATTTCCAGATCGATACGACATGGGTACCTTCAAAAAAGGCATATATTCCTTTCTCCAAGGCCGGCAACGCTCTTGTGTATCCTCGGATGTTGCAAGAGTTCATGGGCGGCGGTGATCACATATTAACGGTGACCCGC
Organism: Melinaea marsaeus rileyi; assembly: GCA_918358865.1. Lineage (NCBI taxonomy): Eukaryota > Metazoa > Arthropoda > Insecta > Lepidoptera > Nymphalidae > Melinaea > Melinaea marsaeus. The sequence continues at coordinate 248,383 of OU911090.1, forward strand.
ACGCTCGTTTGCCCTCCTATAACATAAAAAAAAAAAAAAAAAAAAAAATAGGGTAAACTTGAGAGCAGCGACAGAAACCAGTGACAGAAAATGTTAGAGGTCGCCGTCTGTCATGTTATGGGCACGTTATGAGGAGAGATGAACGGCATATAATCAATAGAGTGCTAGGTATTGAAGTGGGGGGGGGGGGGGTACGCAGGTAGAGGACGACCGAAGAAAAGATGGATGGATTGCGTGAAAGACGATATGGAGAAGGAGGGAGTGTGTACAGAGATGACGAGTAACAGGAGAGCGTGGAAGGAAAAAACTAACTGTGCCGACCCCGAAATTAGGATTAGGGCAAGAAGATAATGACTTTATGAATGGTGGATAAAATTTATATAATTAACACTACAAATTTTGTAAGATTAAGTTCAATCCCGTTTCTACTTAATGCATTTAGAACAAGGTAATAGTAATAAGGTAATACGATACGTAATACGATATTATACAACGTAAGTTACTTTTTGAGAGTGAAAATACACACAAACTTAGTTTTACAGATTTAAAATACTGTTTCATAGAACAATGTGACTCAGTTCACAGTCCGCTTTTGAACGAAATGTTATATTTAGTTACATTCTGTAGGTTCATACTAATGTTATAATAATAATAAATACCTGTACGTGTCAATGAACCTGCAGAAATGTTATTCTATTATTGGTACTGATGATACTTATATATAACATACCAATAAAATAAAAAGATACATTATTAAACACTTGAATTATGTGTTATTTAATAAAAAGCAAGAACTTATTATTATATTATTACTTCAATTGTAAAGTTTAGTTTTCCATCTGATGATAAGTGATACACAGTTGACGCCTATATTACGTCAAATTATAAATTGTTTTCTTGTTCATGAGATTGTGTTCTTTTAAACGCTTGAGTGACTAAGTATTGAGAAGTTCCATAGAATAAATTTATTTTCTCCTCAAATCACAGTGAATATGTAATTACACAGACTATTCCGTCGAGCAATTTGGAACAGGGTCCGGAATGAGGGTCACTCAGATCGATCCAGCCAATTGTTACAGTGCTTTAGTAGAATAGTGTAAAAAGTGTTCAGGTTTCACGGAATTAATTAACTTATCAAAAATAAATACGGAAGTTAATTTTACAAAACATTCATAAAATATAAAAAACTATTTATAAGATATTTAGATATTCACTTTAGTTATAACAATGGCTGCATCTCAAGCACTCACCGACACGCGTTTAATAATATTACATTATTATAAAAAAGATACATATGTATGTCACTCAGTGAGATGACGCAGGCTCACGGGGGTCGTGTTCAACTTAAAAACTCCCATTGAGGAAAGCAATGTTGACGAAAAGACAAACTAAGAAAAACGGTTCCTGAATTCGAACGCTTTCTTTTCTTTTGCAATCTTCTGTTGTTTGGCAAATTTTATATAATTTACAACATATGTTTGTTTTATACAACAATTATAAATAATTATTTTTGTGTAAACAAGAGTAATATAAATTATCATCATAGCTATTTTTGGAGCTTCTTACATTAACACACATATCATTAACTTGACAATGTCAATAATATAACACGTACTACATCAATGTATTAACAGCTCCAAGTATTCACAAACAAGCCCCTCCTGTCCAATGCTTATAGTCCTATTATTGGGTTATTTTTATGACGCCAAAGTATGTTTCGTACGTGCTGTGATTTCTCTTTCTCTCTTTCAGTGTCCAAGTTCACTGGAATGAAACAAATATCAAGTGATGACATATTGTTGTGTAGAACATTGAGGTATAATATTAAATATTTATAAAAGTAAACAATAAAATAAAATAAAAATAAAGAGAAATAGTTCGTGTTTCCAGAATGTATTAAATGTGTTTAGTGGTTAACATGAACAATACTTTACTTACGGCTCATGTAGCGAATAAACTTTCCTTGAAATTTAATTTTTATCCAGTTAGTCAGTCAGTCAGTCAGTCAGCCAGTCAGGCCGATTCAGCAAGATCTTGAAAAGGAACTTCCTGTTTAGAATTAATTCAATTATTATTTGTTTCAGCAATAAAGTTAACAACGAGTCAGTGGTTATTTGTTTTTATTATCAATAAAAGAGTGATATACCCATATTTGTACGCAGTCACAGGTACAGAAATATCTGATTGCATGTTGAAATATTTATCATCAAAATTGCGGCTATAATGGATAATAACTTTACTTGAATATTTATAATATTTATAATATTAAATAGTGAAGGAGTGTTATTGTGAATTGCTCCAGTTTCGATCTCGACATGACCACAGTAGTTTGATCTCACAACATATACGAGTACACAGATCGAGTTGATAGAACCTCGGCTCGTGTCTCAAATCACATCGATACATGGCTGAGATGCGTCTGCCGTGTACATTAGATTATTGACATCGGAAGATGGAAACTGCAAGGATAATTCTATTGAAGGTTCAGGAGAGCGTAAAAACTGGATGTTATAACTGACGTGTCACCGAGTGCCTCTGAACCTGAAAGTAACTGCTGAAAGATTAAACACATTTTCTTTCCAATTGTCAGTTGAAATGTTAAACTCTGAAATAGTTATTTCTCTTTACATTTATTTGGAAATCTGTCTCCCGAATTAAAAACACGTGGGCTGGAGGTTCTCTTAATACTATGTATGTCTAAACCTATATATTTAGAGTTGGTATTCAAGTAACATTTTTATAAAGAATTAGTGTGCTTTTAATTTTTAATTAAATTAATCTGGACAAAGATGATTTTTGAAAAGTCTGCACAAGACCATGTTCAGAATCATTATTCAACAGAAAGCGAAAGAGCCAAGTACATTATTTATTAGTTTTTTAGTAAGCCTGAGTTCCTCCACGTTAAAAACAGCAGACAACAGCCAGTTATATCATTAGTATAGAGTTACATGTAAGTTAATCATTGAATGCTTATTTTATGGACGAAAGTGCAGAAATTATTATATTCGTTTTCTATAGATTGTGTATATCTGCTTCAGGAACTAATCAAACAAGTAGAATAAGTTAAACATCATCTCCCGCCTGATATATATATTTATATATAAAATACCTAAATGTTATTTAATAAAAGGTGTTCTTACACTTTCATAAATCCTCCTTGGTTTTGAAAATTAGTTTTGGTAAAATTTGCCATAAATCATTCCGGCTTTGGCTACCTTACTGGACGTGCAAGTTTGGCCGAAATGTTTTTAGTTATATTATTTTACTCGGGCAAATATCGTTTTCTCATTTTAAAATAATTAGTTAGTATTTTAATCTTGTGATCCTACTCAAATTCGAGACCATATATCTAGTAAGTCCTAAAATGTAGTAAAATTTCAACAATATTATAACTATAACAACTCATTAATAATCAAAGTACCTACAGTGTATAAGTACCATTATATTTTTAATGAAATACTACTTTTTTACTAAACAAAGAAGAAGAAGTTTCATCACTACGAAGAGTATAAATCTCAATTGTGTATTTAATAACTCAGTGTAATCCCTGTCTCTGCTCGTGGTGTGATGACCCGTGACTGCGTCACTCACGTCACTACACACGACCGACCACACGTACTGCCTACACTTATACGTGAAGTAACAGCGTCGCAGTAAAACCATCTACTACGTATTTCAAATAATATACAATGCCATAGTTATTTCCAAGCTATAGATAGGGATTGTGTGATTTGATAAATAAATTTTAATTTGTGAAATACTTAACAATCAATACACATTAATCCCAACTACATTTAGCTTTACTTTTTTTGTTTTCCAATAATTTTAACATTGTAGTTATTATATTATTTATTTTGTTAATATAAATGTAGCGTTAATATCAATCAACTAATCAAATATTTTGCTGTTGATTTAACAATTAATAAATTAATGTTGTACGGAGGGGAATACACAATGTGTAACATTTTAAATGTTATAAAATTACATTTTAATTACTTAAAACTTCAAACTACACGCAGAGTTAAAACAGATTTTTCCATTTAACCACAAGTTAGTGCCAGCCTTTGTAAAGAAATAAGCCTGCTTTCTTAACTATAGTAAAGATTCACAAAGGAATAAAAATAAATCAAAGATACTTAATTTACAAAGGGGAGTGTTGAAGGGCGGGCGTCGACAGTAGGTTATTCCCCTCTTCTTGTTGTCCTTTATAACGAAAATACGTTTGGGAAATTGCTAAGACAAGCAGAATTGAGATACTTTGAAAAGATATGAAATATTGTGACCTATGTTATAACCAAATAATGGAATTATATGCTTTCAATACATGAAAAAATATTATATTTTATTATTACAATACTATTCTTTTAAATGTATACTCTTTAAGAATATACATCTAAATCACATCACATCATAAATTTATAATGTTAATACCATATATCTAAAACTTCTCTAGATTTTCTAAAAATATTTTCTGCTCCTAACACAGACCCTCATTTCATTTCCTATTAAAATCTTCTGTTTCCAAGTAACTGGTGTCCTCACACACACACACACACACACACACACGCTGTAATAAGAAAGTGATAATGATGAAAACACTAACATTTTATTTTATAGATTCTCTCCAACTGTTACTGCGTCAACTGTTTGTTACAGGACTGATTGAGATCTTTAACTGCAGATTGCAGTAACTCATATTTTGTTTGCTTCATTTAATACAAAGTCTACAAATAATATAATATTAAACAGACTTCTAATTAGAATCATAATTATAGTTAATTTATGATAATTATAGTTAAGTCTTATGTTTGATCTCTGATTAGGGTTCTGTAGTTCACTCTACTACAAACTGGCAACATCAGATTCCTCTAAAAGGCGTTAAAGTAACTTAATAAATACACAATACCATCATTAAATGAGCCTTATCTATCTTGTTTCTCAAATTTGTATAACTGTAGTGTCGTATTCACGACATACGACATACGACAGACATACGTATCCACGCTTATATATGTATATGTAGATTCAATATGTATGTATTTACATACATGTTATGTTATGTTACAACATTGAACTTTAGTAATATCTGGGCGGCCGCAATCAGCTAGTTTAACAGTAGTAGTGCATCATATACTGATATGTATCGGTTTGAGTTTAAACATTATTTGTTCTTCTTAGAGCAGGGCGCGTTTGGAACCCTCGTAGCCTTATTTAAAGTTGGAGAGTGTCTTTTCAGAAGGGCTTATTTTGATACATACGATATCAAAATAGGTCCTCCTGTCACTTCCATTTGACGTACACAAGTGTTCACTGGTATGGATTCAAAGTGGAAAATATTAAAATAAACAAAAATAAATAAATATATATGCGACGATAAATACAAATACAATAAAGAAACTAATTCAGTAATTTAAACAATTTAATACTTTACATTTAAAATGGTATACTCGGATGTAATTTGCTGTAATCAATATTTAGTAAGAAAGCTTATTACGAAGCTTAAGAGTAATCCTTAATTAGTCATTTTTAATTAAATGTATATATTTTTATTACATGATATGGTTTATTTTATGATTTTTGTTTAAAGTAGTGTTATTAGAGACGAAGCTTCTTAGCATTCCATGGATTCACCGTGCGGGTGCCGGGCCCATCGCGTTGCAAGAAGAGGAGCGCAAACAATGCTTGGGCAAACAATTGATATGTAATCACCGCCGCTCATGAACTCTTGCAACATTCGAGGATTCACAAGAGCGTTGCCGGCCTTAGAAATAGGAATTTATGCCTTTTTTGAAGGTACCCATGTCGTATCGATCTGGAAATACCGCCGAAGGAAGTTCGTTCCACATTCGAGTGGAACGTGGGAAAAAAGTCCTAGAAAACCGCACAGTGAAGGATCGCCACGCATCCAGGTGGTATGGATGGTAAAGGAGGCGATGGCGAGCTGTGCGGTGGTGAAATTCGGCGATAGGTATCAGATCGAATAGTTCTTCGGAACACTCCCCGTTGTAAATGCGGTTGAATACGCACAGAGAAGCAACGTTTCTACGCAATTCCAAAGAATCCAGTCGTTCGCAGAGCACTGGGTCCCGGACAATCCGAACTGCTCTCCGTTGTACGCGGTCAAATGGTAGAAGCTGGTACTGGGGTGATCCGGACCAGAGATGAGAACAGTATTCCATGTGTGGCCGGACCTGCGCCTTATAGAGCGCAAGTCTTTGGCCAGATTTGAAATACTGTCTCTATTGATCACTCCCAATTTCATCGAGGCCAACTTGGCCTTGCTCTCCAGATGACCACGAAACTGACAATCGCTCGAAATGTTGAGACCCAGTATTCTGATACTTTGCGAGGCAATAAGAGGAGTGCTCTCGAAGAGCGGTGATACGACAAATGGAGTTTTCTTAGCGGTAAACGCGCAAACTTGTGTCTTTAGGGGATTAAACTGAACGTGGTTCAGTTCACCCCACTCAGAAACCATCCCCAGGGAGGTCTCTATTGAAGACACAAGTTTCTTTCGACACTCATCGACGTTTTCCCGAGAGAGACCTACACGACCGGAATATACCGCATACCCAGTGCTGTCATCCGCATAACAATATATGTTGGGAATATCCAACATATCATTGATGTGCAGGAGGAACAGAGTTGGGGATAGCACGCAGCCTTGGGATACTCCAGGGTTCACGGGCTTGCGGTCCGAGCAAAAACCGTCGAGAACGACCTGTATGCTCCGCCCAGTGAGGAAACTGGTGATCCACTTGCATAAACTCTCGGGAAGCCCATAGGAAGGCAGCTGCGAAAGAAGCCCCTTGTGCCACACACGATCGAAAGCTTTTGCCATATCCAGACTAACTGCCAGACCCTCTCCCTTGCTTTCAATAACGTTCAATAAGGTATAACAGAAGATCACCAGCTGATCGACCATGGCGAAAGCCATACTGCCGGTCATTGATCAACTGGTGATCCTCGAGGTACGTTAGGACCTGTCGGTTTATGATAATCTCCATTATTTTGGAGAGAAGGGAGGTAATGGCGATAGGTCTGTAGTTAGCTGGTTCCGAGCTATCACCTTTTTTAGGGATCGGATGGACAAGGGCACGCTTCCATGAGACCGGAACTACTCTTTTAAAGTAGGAGTGCCGAAACAGACGCGTTAGCACTGGAGTCAACTCAGGGGCACACGTTAGTAGCACCAATGGAGAAATGCCATCCGGCCCACTCGATTTATGAACGTCACAGGAAAATAGAGACTGCCTAATAGTTTTCTGCCGAAAAACTGTTTTTTGCTGAATACGGTTACCACCCTGAACTATAAAACTAAATTAATTTACTTTTTTTATGTACGAGGAGGGCAGCCGAGTGTACGGGTCACCAATGACATGTGTTCACTACCGCCCACGAACTCTTACAACATGCGGGGAATCGTAAGAGCGTTACCGTATTTAGAGGTAGGCGCTTTTCTTGAAGGTTCCTTGAAGGCGTCTTTTCGAAAATACCGCCGGCGGAAGTTCATTCCACATTTTAGTGGTATGTGGAAGAAAGTTCCTTTGAAACCGCACATCAGAGGATCGCCAGGCATCCTAGGGATACAGATAGTATTGCAGGTAATAACGTTCTATGCAGTGATGAAATTCGGGGGACGGCCCGATCGAAATAGAAAATTCGATCTTCCGTGCGAGGGTGGTCCTTTCCCGGTCGTGCCATCCCAATACAAGCTGCAGTCAAACGACAACAGCTAAGCTCTACCATCATAAACGTTGGTTTCATTTACTACAAGAAAATCTAAACATCACGTATGTATGTAAATATAAGTTGTAGGTAGATAACAAAAAGTCATTGATATAAGCGACCTATACTTTTATCACTAGAAGTGGAACACGGCGTTTCAATGGTAAAACTTAAGAAAATACCATTTATTAAGATATGCTAATAAAATATTTGCCTTAAATTATACTTTTATTTGCGATATGAATATTAATTTATATATAACAAATCACAGCTGTACCATATTCAGTAACTAAATGACTCACATGTCAAAGTGAAACTGAAATGCTGACCGAATTGTCCCCGGTTCAAATTCAAAGTGATGAAGTGTGTCACTCCAAGGACTGCATTTAATCCAATTGCTCTGTCAGTTATATTAAAAGCTCGTCCGGAGCCAGGAACTAATTGACACATGTGTGCACTGCATAGAAATATATAATACTATATTGTGCCAATTTGTTTTACTGACAGTTTTCACTCTTTTTACTTTTCCTATTTCTTATTAATCATACATACATCTTATTATATATATATTACAACAATATATATATAATTAAAAATTGTGTTTGTAATTCCAAATTAACAGTTTTTCACTAAATGTATGAAATGAAATTAGTTACAAAAAAAACAATCTATAAAATTTTTCGTTGTCTTTTTGTCTGTCTGTTCGTTTCGGTTTATTTCTGAAACGGTTGGATCAATCCTAATACACATCAAATTACCATTTCTCATATGTGTTTGAGACACATATTTTAATAATTTATTAATAATAAAATAAATAAAATAAATATTATAATAATACATCCATACACAAACAAACACACACACATACAAACATCATACAAAAACATTTATGACAAAACTAACTTTTTGTGAAATAACTTAATAAAATAATCATATTGATATAATTTACACACTTCTTATTATTTCTGTATCAAAAACAGATTAGCTTTGAATTTTTAACAAATTTTACAACATTTAGTTGAGACGATTAAAAAATTAAAATAAAAAATTGTGAAGAGTTTTATTAAGTTCGGTTTGTTTGTGTCATTCATTAGATAGTTAAAATATGGTGGTTTGTAAGAAGTAGTTGTTTATAAGAAGCATTTTTGGATTGAAGGATTCCTTTGTGAAATATTAAACTTTAAAAGTTACCATTTTTGTTAGATTAAAGCGCCCCGTCCTCCGCCCAATTAATGATTGATTTTGGTACAGGTAACGACTTTAAAAGGAAAACTATCACAACTAAGTAGGCTTTACAGGTAGTTGTCGATTAACTTAAAATATATATTTTTGTTTGCTTTTATAATAAGTTTACTTAATTATTTGTCATTGGTATTTCTCACCACACCACGACACACTAAACTGTAAACCATGCGTCGCGACGTTTGAACACTGTTTGATTTGAACCTAATATTGTATTTCTAAACTATTCTTACATTACGCTTAATAAACGTCATATTCGTGATACTCGTGGTCAGAAACATAATAATAAAGTATATTCTACACGTGACCTAGTACTGAAATACGACATTCAGATGAACAATAAAGTATACTTTATAAGGAGCCTTTCTCCCTGAACCAATTACATTACCCACTTTAGAAACATTTTATTATGTGTAGTTCGGAAAGTCGCTTTAATATTGTACAATTGTACCACGGCAGACGGAAAGAATACTGCACGTACCCACACCGAACCGAACCGAACATCGAACATATTGAAATAGAAATTAAAATTAATTAAAATTAATTAATTTTTTTTATTACTGAATATTACATTTGAATTTATTATTTTAACCTAACCATCTTTTTCTTTGGATTTTATTGCTAAAAATGATTTGTTAGATCAGATGTGTACGTATTAGATACCTAATGAAATATAACTGGACAATACTATTAATTCACAATGCACCAAAATAATATTAGTCATCTATTATAGTCACAATGCGATATCAATTTTCAGCACATTAGCGTGTAAATTAGAACAAATAATCGTTGTAGATGAGAAATTGACCGATTAAAACTACTGTATGTATATATCACAGCAAAGTAAACCAATTAAAAGACTCGTATCTTTAAAGTGAAACTTTAAAATCCTGTTTATGAAACAAACAATGCTCTGAAATGACGCGGCTTCACCTGCCGTAAACATTATATTTAATTCATTATTTAAGTGTAATGGAAAGTCAAACTTAATTATTGACCTGTATCTAAGACATGAAATAACTAAAACAAACCTCATTTAATTCTTACTAGTTTTATAAGAATGTATAATAACCGTTTACTTTCTTTTAATCCCACAAAGGTTCCACAATGATATAATATAATGAAAGAAGTTCTTAATGTACCAATTAACTGTAAGCTGTCCCCAGTGAATACTTGGTCATGAGCGCGTGTTAATACAACTGTTTTGGTGAATGTTTTAATTTAAGTTGTCACATTTATGGCCCAAAACTTCATTTGTGATTTATTTAAAAAAGCATTGTGACACGAGACGCTCATAAATCTTCCTTGGTTTGTACAAATAGTTTGGGTTAAAGGTAGTTGGCAGAGTCCCATAAATCTAACCGGCTTCGGTAAACTAACTTGGTGTGAGAGATGTGCTCTAAAGTGTTTTTAATTTTGTTGTTTTAATCAAGAAAATATTATATTTTTATGGTCTACTACATAAATATTTTATTTCATATACGTACTGGTAAAGGTAACTTGTCTTTTTATTTCAAACTTAGAGAGTGTTTATTGTTTCGAGCTACCCTAGCCTGACTCGAAGTTAACGTAACTTTATTAAACCCCTTGACTATAATTTATAGTCACTCTTAGAGGACGTGACCTCGTCCAAAAGACACGCCCACTTTGAGTTATAAAATCCATAGTGGGGGGGCAGATTAAATACCTTAATCAAAGTTAAAATTGAGCGCATTAATATGTTTACTTTTAAAATATTCCTAGAACATAAATATATATTTATTAATATATCATTACTTCGTAAAATAAAAATATCTTTCGTGAAACTTATGGTAACTCTAGATGTCCAAAATATATTAATATGATCTCAAAATAATTAATTTAAATCTTTAATCCCAAGCATTGCGTGTGAAACGAGCAGTCCCGGTAATATAAATGAAAAGCTATCGACGCTTCCAAATACACAGCACTGTAATGTCACCGCAAACATAGAGCACTATCTACAGCCCTCGATTAATTATGGTATTAATAATTGGTGCACGCGGTGTCAGAGTCGTCGCGTTCACGAGCACGCAATACGAGTCTTCTTATTTATGATTATTGAATAAATGAGAACTCCTAATAATATTTGATACTTTTAATAAAATCAAATTATAAACAGTATGAAAATTATTTGACGAGTAATTCATAAATTATGGTTTTTATCATCTCTTATGAGAATATGAATTTCAACTGCTGATTCAAAAAGCAGGTTCTATTAATATCTCGGCTTGTGTCACGTACGTTAAAAAATAAGGACGATGCTGGGAAAATATGAAAAATATAAAGATTTTTGAGCTGAGCGTAAGCGAAGCTCTTAACCGTTTGGGATACCTTTTTTAGTGTTTAGTTGTCTCCAGAATATTTATTTATTTATTTACCTTCACGCCATATCCCTTGCGGGGTAGCCAGAGACGACGGAGCGCCAAACGCTACAGTCCCTGCATACCTCTTTCGCCTCGGCCACAGACATCAACCTCTTCATACATGCACCTGAGCACGTTCTTCTTCATTTTCACCGAATGCGACGAGATAATTACCTAAAAATTTTCTCATGTCTGTTTGAGTCGAACGCGGATTTTATAGCGAAAACAGATTGAAAAAATGTTTAGCCATTCAAAAGTTATCAAGAAAAGAAGAAAGGAGAGGGGCTCAGCTGAACACCCGCCGCGCACGGTTGGTGGATCCTAGTTTCATAATTTTTGTATTATAAACAAGCTCTAAATATATCTGCTTATAAGTTTCAGGTGATTATAAATGTTCAATAAACTTGTAATAGTATACAAACAATAAAAACCTTTTTCATCGTCAGTGTCTCTTAAGAAACCCGGCTCGTTAAGGATCCATTGAAGAAAGTGAGCGCTGAAAATACAAACCTAACGACTGCAGGGAGTTGGTGGACCTCACCCGCTTGTATCTGTGTTTAATAAATAACATTTTACTTTGTGTCTTATCTTTTATAATATTTTTATGAGTTTCTGTTTAAAGGAATCTTATGATATTTCAAATTTATTTTTTTTGTATGTAATATCCTATTATTATTAATTATTATTATATTTTAATGCTTCTTATGACTGCCCGGATGTCGGAAGGTGTAAGTTTTCTGCACAAACAACAAACTGGTATAAATCTTGGTAAAAATTAAATACCTTAAATAAATACCAAGCTTGAACTTGTTAACTTTACTTTTCTCTTAATATCTCTGTTTCAAATAATAATAGTTCCTTCAAGTCAAATAATGTTCATAACATCTTTGTATAGTAGAAAGGAAATGGCCTCAGTATTGAATTCTGTTTTTGATGGACAAAGAGACTTTTCCCGACTGTTACTTGATAGATATTACTACTCAAAGTGAGAAGTCAAGTAAACTATTTAATAACTCAACAAATTTTAACCAACCAAAAATTGAACCATTTAAACAGTGTGTGAATGATGAACAGTTACATGTTACTGACATTGACACTACTGTTAGTAAGTATCATCGCAGCACTACCTTAGTACTTCATACACTACACAGTACTGACCTCGGAATAACGAACTTATACGATATACTACATCACACATCGAGCAGGTTAGTTAGTACAAATAGTATTACTCTTTTTAATTGAAAATGAATAATCAAAGAGTTGGATTATAATATTCCTGTTAGAGAGTTATTATTCGTGAGTGCTCTTTGCTCTGCTGTTTAATTTACTACTGTACTACGAAGTGCAATACGTTTGTGAGATATGCATATTATTCACACTCGCGCTGGAAATACTGCCATTTATTGTCTTATGAGTTATGATGAAACTTTTGAATAAAGTCAGTTACTTAAGTAAATAAATAAATTAATACTTTTGTAAAAACCTCAAACAATTATTATTTTGCTCTTTACTAAATAAGTGCAAATCTTTTTCCCTAAGATTAATTATTTTTCTGATCATTAATACATTATTTGAGCACATATTTGATAATCACAAAAAATAAAGTTATATTGTATCTTTAATTGAAGAGGGTTAAAACTAAATATTAAACTGTATCGCTCTAGTTATTTTGAACTCTCATCCAACACTTGTCAGAGTAATAATTGTGAAATTCCATACGATAAAATTATTTTTTCCTCACATCGAATTGAGTATGTGATTACACAGACTTCGATCGAGCAGTTCTGAATAGGGTACGGAATGAGGGTCAGCCTGGTCCAACCAGATAATTGTCACAGCGGTATATTAGAAACTGTCCATATTGACATAGACACTTGCCTTTGGTTTGAGTTTTGTTTGTATTATTTGTATAAGTGTTAAAATACAAAATATTTACGTACAAGAATATACGGAAACTTTATTGGCAAGATATTTATATATACATATATGTAATGCATACTAGATGAACGAAGGAGGTATATTTCATAATACATTTTTATTATTTGTTTACAGTACAGACATAAAGACATGTCACTGAACGTGTCATTTATATATTTAATCAACACTCGATACTCAGGATCATGAACATTGAAACTTTTCAAATAACTCAACGATTACTTGTATCCAATAACTATATACGTTACTATACTATACTATATACGTTGATATCACGTACTCTACCGCGTGTACGTGTTATGTTACGTGTTGTATTACAACAACCAATGATTATATTACTTCGATGGTTCGTTGTTAGTCTCTTAGCAGACTCGTTTGTTCAACTTATTGTAACATCCATACAATTAGTTGATTCAATAAAATGTCTTGTAACTATTATTGTATTATTGTAACATTCATTATGTCAATGGATTAACGGCTCTAAGTTTCTTACGTCCCAAAGATTTTAGAGTTATTTTTTTCAAACCGACGCAAAATTTTACTTGCTCCAAATTCTCTTTCAACAAAATAGTGGGCTGTTGGCATTAACAGTATTAAATAAACATAATGTGAAGACTTGTTTTGGGTCATGTTGAATATTGATTTAAAAAACATTATTTTTTGAGGAAGGTTGTTGTAACATATATAATAAAACGGAAACAAATTTATATTTTCAATTGTGGCTTTATGATTATGTATGTAGTGTGTGTTCTGTATGGTGAGGGGGGAGGAGGTAACGAGCGCGGTTCACTGGTGGTGAGTGATCAGCGCCGCACGTACTCTGCAGCATCCGGGGAATGGCACAAGCATTGCCGGTCTCGGCGTGGGAGTAAACGCATTTTTAAAAGTACCTGTGTTGTATCGATCTGACAACAGATATTTATATATATTTAGTATTTTTACTTTTTACGTTATGATTGTATTTTGCAATAAATTTTATATACTGTTACTTTTATTGCACAATTCAAATGTAAATATAAAAATAATAATCTAAGAAACAATTTAATATTAATTAATCTTGCAATTGTAATCCTCAGCATTAGACATTAAAACACAGTAAGAACAGTGTAAAGAAGTATAAAAATAATAATAATAAGTATCTAAAATTATTTAATATAAATAGAGATAATTAAACAAAGATTAATCGCCGTATTATGAAACTTATTAAATCCAAAACCAATTAAAAATTAAATTGTAATTATTAAAACTTGTGATACTTTAAACGCGACTTCAGAGACTGATTCTCTTTGTAATATTATTCTTCCAATGTGGGCGTACTCTATTAAGAGACACAATGTTTTCAGTTTCAGTATTTCTATGACAAATTTATAAGCTCCAAAAACTGGAGACGAAATCCCGTCTACAAATAAAGGTAAAAAAATAAAAGGCTGGTACTTGATTATCAAAGAAATATATTATATGAAAAGTAGGTATTAAATTAAATACTGAAGAAACTTATATATCTTTGAAAACGTATTCTGCTATATCTAACCAAACTTTACATAATTGTTGAATGGGGAATGTTTTCTATGAGCTGTACTTTTGTGCTCACTGAATACAATGGACAGGAGAAATCAATATAAACTCTTTATTTGAAGCTTTCTTGTAAGTTTACGATATGTAGTGATATGTATTGAAATGACTATCGGAATACAATTATACGGGTTATAATGTATGTTACTTTGACTTACGGTCGTGCGGCGAATTAACTTTCCTTGAAATTTAATCGCAATATACGGAGTTCTCGGCCAGATTTTGAACGGTTCCTCTTCCTCTTGATATTGGTGTATTCCATATGGTCCATATGACTGACTCACCACAAAGTATACAACAAGTCATTTATCTGTAAGTTTTATATTTAAATAATTTATACATAGATATAGCACAATACATAACATATTAAATTACTTTCCATATACTTTAAGTACGCTTTGTTCATGTTCTTTAATTTTACAAATATTTTATTTAGTTAAAATAATTAATAACCTTAATATCTATAATATTAGAAAACAATTTTTATGAAATTAAACGTTAAAAGGTTTTATTTCAGATATTGCCTATCAGATACTAAGTATATATATCCTCACATTATGTACTCAGCGGGTACACGGAGGTACAGTCACGGTGAGATGACCACATCATAGTGATACAGGGTGAGAGAGTCTTCCTCAGAGATGTAGTGTGTGTTGTTGCACGTATCAGATTATCGATACGGAGAGTGATGGAATCTATTGGACAATTATATTAAAGTGTTCCGAAGAGCACTACAATCTGACATCGTCCAGCATCAGATGATATAACTAATGTATTACTAAGTGTCTATACTGTATGTTCTTTAAGTTGGGTTGTTGAAATCGTAACCACAATATATTCTATATATTCAGATTCATTGTTAAATTTGTTCTGCCAATTGTTACCAAAATGTATTGTGTTATTTATTTTCTACGACTTACAGTATTAGGTATGTTATCAATCTATACATTAAAATATCTATAAGGTTTGCATTACTATATTAATACTACCTTATTAATATTTATAGATAGAACTCAATTAATTACTTTATTATAAACAATTAGTGTGTTCACACAAAATACAAATATATCAATAGAGAGCTACCGCTGTTTGTTTCATAATTTATTAGTTTTCTTTAAAATAGTCCCCAGCGTCATGTACACCTTCAACACTAGCAAAGCCTCGGGCACTTACATCTGAGTTAAACCTTTAATGCTTATTATAAAGACGAAGTTGCAGAAAATAATATTACGTTGTTTTATAAATAGATTGTATATAATTACTTTAGGAATAAATCAGACAACAGAATATAATAGATATCGCATAATCTCCTTCTTATAATAGTTTTTTATGTTTATTTACGAGGTACTCTCTTACACTCTTAAAAGTCTACTCACACTGTCATAAATTTACTTTGGTTAGGGAAAATAGTTTTGGTAAAATTTGCTATAAATCTTGTCGGATTTGGTAACCTTACCACGTGAAGGTTTCGCCTGGAAATGTTTTAATTTATATTATTTTAATAGAAAAAATGTGGTATCCGTATTTTTTAATATTTATAGCTCCCCTTGTGATGTACGTACTTTCTAGGTGATAATTCATAAAGTTCTATATTCGGACTTATTGAGAATATAATATATATACGTATAGCATAAGTACTATTAGTTTTCGCCTAACATATACTATCCCATTAGAGTATTAGAACTCGAACTCGAAACATCATCGAAACAATAAAAATGTTTAATATTTATTAATTTAATAATAATTTCTACAAAATCTAAAAATGTTAATTCTTTTATAAACCTTTCAAGATACATCCAAGGATATTGTATAAATGTTTCTTCTGAGGAGAGTATAAGTCTCAATAGTGTATTTAATAACTCAGTGTAATCCCTGTCTCTGCTCGTGGTGTGTGAGACCCGTGACTGCGTCACTCACGTCACTACACACGACCGACCAAACGTACTGCGTACACTTATACGTGAAACAGTAGCGCCGCAGTAAAACAACGTTCCTTGTCGTTTCAGATAACATACAATTACATAGTTATAATAAAGTTGTCTGTAACTTACGTGACAGCTTGGTATTTAATGAATAAATTTTAATTACTTAATTTAATCCATGTATTATTGTTGAATAATGTACTTCCCGCTAATACCAATTAGTCTAACTCGGTACAAGATCTTAAACTATACGTTACAACATTAGTGTGTCAAAGGTATATTAGAATACAATGCTTTGGCACTTCAGAAGAAACAAGCCTCGTTAAGAGACCATTCAATAAATTGAACTACAAAAAATACAATTCTAAGGGTTTTCGGCCATTTTTTCCTTCTTTACCGATGTAAACTAAACAACAAGTTATAAAGAATATTATTCATTTGTAAATGTTTTTTGTATAGTTTTGTTCTAAGGGTGTATCTATTAACCTGGTATATTAATATAATATCTACTTATGTTGTGGTTTGGTTGTAGAAATAACGAAAAGTGTAGTAATAATGCAATAACAAAAAATAACTTTAATAACTACGAATGTCAAAATAATATGACTTGTATATCATTGTTATATTATTATACTGTTTGTAAATATTGAATTATAAATGTCACAAAGTTATATTATGACTGCTCGGACTATGAACTATGAGCTATGTACTCAGAGGTAAAACGACTCTTCTCATTTAGTCAGTAGGTATTGAGACCTTGTAAGTGTTCCTACTTTAGTAACTATTGAAAAGATCCACAAAAGGACTAAATAGTCAAGAGGTAATAGAAGAGGACTGATGAGAGGCCTTTGTAACGAAATATTTACATTTTATAATATAAATGAACCGTTTAAACTTGTATTAGTTTTAGGCATTATATTAAAAACATTATTATATTTATAATAGTTTCTTGTTCACTAACAAGGTATACATCAAACTTTAAAAGTCATAAAGCCGTGCTTAAAACTTCGAAATACCGGTAATTTCGGTAATTTAAGTTTTGGTCGAGAATTTCTATTTTGATAACTATTCAAGAAATAAGACACACAACACACACACACAAACACACTCTACACAACACACAAACTCTATATTTTTATTAAACACACACCATACTGGACATACATATTTAAATGTGTTTAAAACAGATAAATAATTACAATAGTTTTATTTTAAAGAAATAAAATAATTCCTGGTAAATATATAACAATACAAAGATAGGTGTCTCAAGTTATTTGCTCTTTTCTTCTTCTTCTTACAAACAGTTGAATGGGTAATGGGTCAAAGCGACTGTCCTTTCTAACAATATACTTTTACAAAATGATTATGACGGAATTGACAGACTTTGAAAGATAACAAATTTTATTAATGTCTTGTAGTAGAGAAAATATTATATGAATTTGCTCATAACATACCACAGTTCTTTTTAATTCAATGGGTATCTACATTTATACATATATAATCAAGTTCAAAATATATCCCTATGTAAAGAGTACACCCAACTCCTAACACACTGACCCTCGTTCTTTTTCCTTTTTAAAACTAATTTATCCGAGTAGCTCGTGTCATCACTAGTTGATACGATGACGAAGAAAGATGATGATAAGGAAAAACTAACATTTCATTTTATAGATGCTTATTTTTACTACAAGTAGGCAAGTAAGAATATTTAATTGTAAATTATAGTCACTCATATTATTTTTGCTTCGTTTAAAACAAATATTACAATATTAAATGTAGAAATAATATTTCTATATATGTATAAAATATAAATATAAATTAGGAAACGTTTTATTAAGTTTGTTTACACGATGTATGATAATTGTAATTATATCTTATACGTTTGATCTCTTCTTAGGGTCCCCTGCGTCAGACCGTCAGGAGTACCCGTGATGATGGTAACGGTAGATAGGTACTTCATACATGATTTACATCTCATGGCTTACCCTCCATACACATCTATATGTATATGTATAACATATTTGTTATATTTAGTAATGTTAATATTATGAGGTTGTATTAAAGGTACATATATTAAAAATAAAATATATATTATTTCATATTTGAGGTAAAAATAATGAAATCAACATCATATTATTCAATACTTCTTTTATTTTATTGTTATTCTAAAACGAATTATTCCTTAGGCAGCTTAAAATGTTGCAAATGGAAGAACAATGCTTTAATGAAGGCGGTCCTGACTGACTGTAAGAATATATTTGATCCTTTATAGTTTAAGTATGATTGTATAACCGTTAAAATGTTATTACAAACACAATTATAATAAAGTTAAGCGATAATAATTTGTTTTATTGAGTTGTTATCAGCGTCGCAGCGACCTTCAAGAACCATTCACTGTCTTTTAATTCGACAAAGTTACCATAACGGAGTAGAATAGCCAACTAAGAAGGTCTTAATGTGGCAATTATCTGGAACTGTCCCGAGAGAATACTTGGTCATTAGCGCAGTTCATTACAACGTGTTTGTAGACGTTTTATATTAAGTTGATTCATCTCTTCATGAAAACCTCATCTGTGATTTATAACAAAGCATCAGATGTTTTTAAAAAAGAATTGTGACACGCGACGCTCGTAAATTGTTTTATTCAAATAGTTGGGGTGAAGGTATTAGTTTGGAAACTATGAAACGGGCGTTGAATAGAAATAAAAATCAAAAAGCGCAATCTTTCACATTATTTATTTATTTTTAATCGAAATAATTTCCATTGGCATTTACGACTTGCTGCTAACGATTGGACAAGTCATAAATGCCTCTTTTAAAAAAAATCAATTCAACGACAACGTCGGCTGCCATCGGTAGCAATAGTGATACCCACGTTGGGCTGAGTAACACAGAAGAAGAATAAGTAATAAGTAAGAAAAATGAATGCTGTGGAGATGCAATCTCTTCGCAGAATATGCGGAGTCAGTCTAGCTGATCGAATCCGCAATGAAGATTCGAAAATTCTTTATCAAGGAATGACTTCAAACTTATTAAAATTGATTAGTTTATTAAAGGCTTATACGAAGTCTATTGAAAAGTCTTTTTTCAGAATTGGTGTTTCCTTTTCATATACTTACTTAACAATTACGAATGTAAGGTAAAATGTAAGATAAAATCTCTATTGTAAACTGCCTTACAGCGGTTATAAAGAAACACGGAAGGAAATGACTATCGGAATATAATGACATGGAGCAGTATAGAATGTGTTGTTATGTCTATTGTGTATATATTGCCGCAATCACTGTACATCGATCTAGTACCTACTGTGTACTCACGAATCTTTAATCGAATTTATTAGTTGTTAAAATTACTAACATATATTTGAATTAAAGATGAATACTCAAGTATTATAAATAAAATATTAATATAGAGTAATTATTCACGAGTGCTCTTAGCTCTGCTGCTGTAGTTAGTACTACCAAGTGCAATGTATTTCTAAGATGTGAATATTATTCACAGCTCGGGCTGGAAGTACTGCCGTTCATTGTCTTAGGAGTTGTGATACAACTTTGAGCTTAGAGTTTGATTAGTTATTTATCTTAAATTAATATATTTTTTTAAGTATATTTTTGTTTTTATTAAATACCACGTGCTTATAGCATTCAGGGTTACAATTTATATCCGTTTATTATTAATGAAGTGTTAATTATTCCTTGCTTTATAATTTTAATTTCAGTAAAGTGCAGTGAAGTTATGAAAATAAATACTGCAAATGAAAGAAGTGCAAGATTGAATTCCATGTGACGAATTAATTTTATAAAGAAATAGAACTATTATCTATATTTTCTTAATTTTACTTACCTACCAACCTAAGTAATACATACATGTCACAATGGGTTAATGGTTTACGGAACAAACAGAATGCATTAAGATTTTAAACTCATCTTTTGTTTACTTAAAATTTTAACTAGACATGCAGTGTTAAAGAGTCTCTCGCCACTTAAACACAAGCAGAGTCATAGAAAAATTTGAAAGAAAATGTTGTTCATATAAGGTAAGTTGTTGTTGTAAGATCATGTAAAAGACTATCTCGTATAGGAGCCATACCAGTGTTGAAAGGCGATTGTCAGAAGTCTCTTTTTCCACTCCCTACTTAATATTGGATGGATCAATGCGAGTGTCCTTTGGTACAGAAAATATGTTCTCAAAATTGCCTCGACTAAGAGCATTATTAGATTTTCAAAGGAAGACTATAAGCTATCATGTTAATAATATTACTATTATAACTTGGTAATATAACCACAAACTTGCTGTGATCATAAGAAAAAAAACATTTGATATTCTACACTCTTCCTAACTATCACTGTGTCAAGTACAAGATTGAAACGAAGTTCAGTTTTCGTGTCATGCATTAATTAAACAACATTTAACTTTTCTACAACTAAGTATAGATTACTTATGAAGTACCGCCCCATACTCGTAAGTAGTTAATGTTGCAATATTAGTAGTACAATTTTTTTGAAGAAAAATCTTTACCATTTATCTATCTTGGATTAAGTTAATATATTTAAAAGCACACTTCAGTCATCGACGGAAGCGTATGAGTATATTAATAATATCTATAGTGTTATAAGATATGGACTAAATACTTATCCGATATGTTTGGTTTCTATGAACTATCTTATCATATACGTTTTTATGTTCATAACAGACTTTGTAACATATTTGTGACATATTATATGAGTAGTCGGTGAATAATGAATGAATGTAATTTTTAACATCTCGAAGCCCTAATAATTGTAAAAACGAAGTTATTGATTTGAACTAAAACTGAAAGACAGAGGAGGTATCAATCATACCGCATTAACGAACAATAGATTCTGTACTTAATAATTATATAAAAATGTTGGAAAAAGTTTGTTATCTTCTTTTTTTAGCTGTTAGTTGATAATTAGTTCAATATTCATGAAAATTCGCTGGTTCTTTTTTATGGATTGTGCAAATAGAGTTTGATTATTAAACATAAGTGTGATGGAATTAAAAAACAGACATAGTGACGTCACCTTTTGAGTATTTATATATTTATAATAAAATACACCACATGCATTGCGTGAAATATAAATAACTGAACTCCACTAAAATTGGAAAATACCATAATGCACCAATATATTAATAATATTTGTCGTAAACTATACAGTGTATATTCCTTAATGGCGATATCAATTTTCAGCACATTATGCAGATATTTGAGGACAAATATTGGTCATATATGAGAAATTAACATTTCAATATTATACAATCATATAAAACATAACTCACAGGTACATATGCCAACTATACAATACATTTTAAGTGAATCTGCCGAAATACTGACCGAGTTGTCACAGGGTGTAATTCAAAGTGGTGAAGTGTGTCGTTCCGAGGACTGCATTTAATCCAATTGCTCTGTCAGTTATATTACAAGCTCGTCCGAATGAACTAACTGATAAACGTGTGCTCTGCCACGGCTATATAGGAATATATATATGGTATATTGTGCCAATTTGTTTTAACATATACGTTTCACTGCAGTAAGTGAGCCTCTCACTTATTATTATTTTTTATTGTTCTTAACTTCCTTAAATTTTAATATACATAGGTGAAAGTGTAAAGAGGATATTCTAATGTGTAAATATTAATAATCACTTGCCGGTCATCGTCCAGATCTGGAAAATAACGACAATACACGAAAATCTAAATGAACAATATAACTAAGACACATCCAACCCAAGGCCAATCTTATGTATACTTACATAGTACTAACAATTATAACTAAATCGGTTGTGTATAATATAAATGTTTTTAAAGTAGGTTGTTAGGGAGATAATGACGTCATCAAATACAGTACTAAAGGACTCTGTGAAATGCTCATGACGTAAAGAAAGGGTTAATGTTACGATGGACGGTGTAATAAGACTCACCCTATTGACGGAGTGTACGACTTCAAGGACATAAAGAGGTACCCAGTATGATTCTGGTAATAAGATTTCGATAAAATGATGGAAAAATTATTTGAAGTAAAAAATAAAAAATGTTGACGAGAAATACATATATTTTTTTAAAGTAATTATTTTAAAATGTATAATATTAAATAGAAAAGTCATAAATAGAAAGTTATTATAACTATAAATAAACAATAAAGAATACCTTCTTATTACTATTAAAAAATATATTTCGAAATTATTTAACAAGTTTTTTAGTATATTTGATCTCACCTCATATACATAGCGTGTGCTCAAGATAACAATTACACTATCTGCTAAGGTGACCCAAATCGGAGACATACATGATTGAGAAGTGTCTCTCGTTGGAGGTACTGGCAAGTATTGCTGTGAGTGTGTATCAGATTATTGATTTGAAGACGACGGAAACTACCAATCTCATTTCACTAAAGATATCAATCGTCTTAAATCTAATCTGCCATTATTACAACGTTAATTGTGGTATATATTGTAATCGTCCCATGGTAATGTAGATTTGTTATCAATTAGCAGCACGTGACTGAGATCCTTTATCTATAGGACTTTCAATACTGTATATGACCATACCCTTTTAATAGGTATAAATAGAATTAAGGTAATTACTTTTTTTAATCAACAATTAGTGCACACATTGACACATTGGGGTCCAGTAATATTAAGGTATTCATGTGTGTAAGAGTGTAAGTAATTTAAGTGATTTGAAATACCTTCTGTTTTTTGTTTGTCTTTTGTACCTACTTTTTAAGTCATTGATTCTATCTTAGTTCATAATGTTTGTAAGTTTTAACAAAATTTTTAATTTACAGAAAGAAAACAGTAATTTATTACTGTTAAATATGTACGGCATTTTGCACAAAGGTAGACAATGATCAGAAAAATGACATGAGTAGTTTACAAAGTGGTTAACTACAAGGTAATTCTCAGCTCCACATCCCCTTTCAGATAAGCGGAGCCGCAGGCAATAGTTAGTTAAATAATTAAAATGTTTTCCATGTAACCACGTTCAAGATGTACTGTAGAAGCACGTTGTATAGACAATACTGCTGATTGGTTAAGTGTTACTTTATTCAACTTACTTACTAAAGTTACTTAAGGAACAGATAAGATAATTAAGTAGATAAAGAAAACACTTGCACCTATAATTATTTTTATTTTCATTCAGAATAAAACCCTGTATTAAAAAAAAATGTATAACTTCATTTTCATAAATCCACCTTGCTTTGGGCAAATAGTTTTGATAGACGTCGCCGTAAATCTGATCGGCTTTGGCCACGTTCATTGACGTTGAAGTTTTGCCTAAAACTCTTTTCAGTTATGTTACTTTAATCTATGAAATATGGTTTAATAAATAAATTATTATTTTCAGTTCCTTATTGTGAAATGTGAGTGATTCTAATATTGTCATAAGCAATACATTTCTAACAAATATATTAACTTTATCCTGTCACTGTTAATTCAAGAACATTATATAAATGCTATTGTTCGCTTGTTTAATGCGACAGGCCTTCATTGTGCTAGATAAAGTAACAGGATCATCTCAAGGTGAGTAGAAATATCGGCATCGGTATACACTTTGTAAAAGCGACCCATGACGTGCGTCACTCACGTCACTACAGACGACCGACCAAACGTTCTGCGTACACTTATACATGTAATAACAGCGTCGCAGTAAAACAACGTACCATGTCATCTCAGATAACATAATCTGTGCATAATTATTACTAAGGTATGATGAAACTGCTAAGAAATTTTATCTAATCAGTTTAATCATTGTATTATCTTCGAATAATATTATTCCCGTTAATACAAATTTATCTTAATTAAGTTCTTCCTATCACCTTAAATTATCTAAAGATATTACAAAATTAGTTTGTTAAAGATATATTATGAAAAACGCCCTTTCAAAAATTTAGGAGAAACAATCCTCGATATGGGACCACTGAAGAAGTTGAGCTGAAAAATTAATCATTCTAACAAACTGAAGCTCGTACGTATAAATTAAAAGTTAATAAATATTCTAATACGATTTTTAAGAATATGAGTAAAAATTTATTTTGATTTCTTAAAACATTCTCTACTCTTAAAATTATGTTTCATATAAATTGTGTGTAAAATATAAATGTATACACAATTCCCAATAACTTTATAAATATATGTGATTTGTACTAAAAGACGTTTTCTTTGACGTTTTCTTTCATGTAGGAATATCGAGTTGATTGATTTCATGTATTGCTGCAAACGTCAGTCAGTGTTAATTATCTTCGTGTGTTTTGAACTAAGTTCGTCACGTTCCGACACATGTTAGTTCATTTTGCTTTACAAGGTAATATACAGAATGAAATTGAGTTTTTGTAACATAATAATGGGGTTATACTACTAGGGTTATATAATTTGAAATATATTACTAATAACTCGTAACCTGGCATCACTTAATCATTTCCACATTTGGTAAAAGTTAGTGGATCAAAATCGTACACAATGTACTTTAATTACATGCGACCGGTAAAGGAAATTAAATAATTGTAAGTAAATTGTTAATGAATAATCAATAATAATCATATGTCATCATTATTTATAGAGCAGCGGCTTGTAATTATATTTTTCTAAACAATAAATAATTTGTGATAATATTTTGTGATACTATTTTTATAAATATTTTCAGTAAAAATTGAATGTAAATATATAAATATATATTATATAGGAAATGACAGTGCTATTTCAATTTTTATTGAAAATGTTTGTTTCATAGAAAGACTACATACATTTTAGGTACCTAGCTTAAAGCTACGACAGCTAATTACATGTTGAAATAACTTTAAATGTAATACAACTGTTTAACAAGGGGTTGAGCAGGAAACTTGTCTGTAACCACTCACACACACATTGGATGTATTGATAGAAGCCAAATAGACCTCACTTTGTAGTGTGTTGTGTCAAACACGAGACATGAGATTAATAAAGAATATTATAAATAATCTGATTGAATTTGACATTAATATGTATTAATAAAACGCTTTTAGTAGAAGTAATAAAAGTAGTACATTTTCATATGAAAGACGTCATGAAAAGGACTGTCCGTGAAAACAATAGATCGTTTAGTCAAATGAATAGTTAACAAATTGACCGCGGTCTTTGGAAATAACGACTTCGACTCAGAAGTTTTAATGTTCCATTAGAAAACAAAGGGTATTGTTAAGTGTTAAGTTCTTGTTAACTTAACACAGCTTGTGATTTAAAATATTTGTAATATTGCTGTATATGAAATTAATTACCTTTGGGAATAATTATTTTCGTCAAACATTCGCCGGTATTTTCGTAAAATACATTTTTCAATCCAAAATCAAGTAAATGTATCCATCTTGACACTGGCTGCAAAATGGAGGTGACGAGGCATTTAATTCCGGAGACCGCCTTTAACCCTCTCGCTCTGTCAGTTGCTGAGTGGGACGTGCGTTGTACTGAACTGTGAATCACATTGTTACGTGTCTCAACTCCAGGATCTATAAGTGAAGTAGCCAAGGGATTAAGTAACTAACACGTCTGTGAATGTGCACTGCGACGTCATCACAATAACTCATAACTTCATTCTATCCAGAAATAAAATTGTATAACAAATAAAAAATTTTAACTAGATTTTTATAAGACTGCATTAAACTTCGAAGTTGTCTTTTTGCTGCTAAAGACTTCCAACAAACTATTTGAACAGGAAAGTGTACTCTGAGCTTAATTACAGGGTTTAGTACAACTTTTATATACAATTAGTTTTTGCAGTTTATTATCGAGTCAAAGGATTATCTCAGTGTCTGTTCTTTCATTTGTTTCGTTGAATGTAGACGTACTACTGTTACTTTGCTACATGTTATAAAAAATATAAACGCCTGTATTTAGGTATTTTATAATAATAAATTGAATAATTAACAATAAACAATGAAGTATAGTGATTTCTTTGTACAATAGGTTACTATGTTTCAGTATGTGAGTGTATTATATCTATTATACTCGAATTAGTTCTGTTGGTTTGATCTCCATTCAGTCTTCACTCGACTCGTACTCGACTTCAATAATCGTACTCTCACTGAGATGTCGAAGAAAATAAATATTATTAAGTAAGATTATTGTTCTGATAATTGACATTTAAGAGATACGAGAACTGTTTCCTGGACTCATTTTATTACAGACGATTAATATAATAAGACATGAAAGTTTTAAAGATTCTTTTAGAAAACCGTAGAAATGAATGTTGTGAAGATTAAATAAGTTCATACTTATCATGATGGATTTCTTTGACTTTAATATTTTTATAACAAAATTCATATTGATAGAAGACAAATGGACCTTTCTTTGTAGCTTGTTGTGTCAAACACGAGACATGAGATTAATAATATAGCATATTACTAATAATTTGATTGAATTTGACGATAATTAATAATAATAATACGCTTTCAATAGATGTTATTAAAGTAGTACATTTTTATATGAAAGACATTGTAAAAAGGACTGTCCGTGACAACAATAGATCGTTTAGTCAAATGAATAGTTTAAAAAACTCGCCGCGGACTTTGGAACTTAACGACTTCGACTCAGAAGTTATAATGTTCCATTAGAAAACAAAGGGTATTGTTAAGTGTTAACTTCTTGTTAACTTAACACAGCTTATGATTTAAAATTGTTTATTAAATAAGTTATCTTAAGACCACTAACATACCCTGACATTCTTACATTAATTATTTAAAATATATTAATATTTATAATAATGCTGTATATGAAATTACCTTTGGGAATTATTACGTCCGCCAAACATTCGATTGAATAAAATACAATTTTCGATCAAAATCGAGTCGAGGCATTTAATTCCGGAGACTGCCTTTAACCCACTCGCTCTGTCAGTTGCTGAGTGGGACGTGCGTTGTACTGAACTATGAATCACATTGTTACGTGTCTCAACTCCAGGATCTATAAGTGAAGTAGCCGAGGGACTAAGTAACTAACGTCTGTGAATGTGCTCTGCAACGTCATTAAAATAAATCATAACTTCATTTTATCCAGAAATAAAATTGTATAACAAATAAAAATATTTAACTAGTTTTTTGTAAGACTGCTTTAAACTTCGAAGTTGTCTTTTTGCTGCTAAAAACTTCCAACAAACTATTTGATCAGTAAAGTGTACTCTGAGCTTAATTACAAGGTTTAGTACAACTTTTATATACAATTAGTTTTTTGCAGTTTATTATCGAGTCAAAAGTTTATCTTTGTGACTGATATTTTATTTATTTTCGTTGAATGTAGACGTACTACTGTTACTTTGCTACATGTTATACAAAATATAAAGGCCTATATTTAGTTATTTTATACAAAATATTTAAATATTAAATTTTTAAATAATCAATTTAAGTTAATCTTAAATTGATTAATTAAAAATAAACAATGAAGTATAGTGATTTCTTTATACAATAGGTTATAATGTTCCATGTGAGTGTATTGTGTTAAGGGTGTATCATATCTATTATATACAATTGGTTAGTTCTGATGTTTGATCTCCATGCAGTCTGTCTTCTCTCGACTCGTACTTGACTACAATAATCGTACTCTTACTGTGATGTCGAAGAAAATGAATATTATTTAGTGAGATCGTTATTCTGATAATTGTCATTTAAGAGATACGAGAACTGTTTCCTGGACTCTATTTCATGACAGCCGATTAATATAATAAGGCATCAAAGTTTTAAAGATTCTTTTAGAAAACCGTAGAAATGAATGCAGTGAATATTAAATAACTTCATACTTATCATGATGAGTGGATTTCTTTGACTTTAATATTTTATATAACATAGTTTATGAAGAGGACCTACGAGTGAGTCTTGAGAGGTTTAATCAAAGTAAACAGATCCTGTTTCTGTTATCTCAGACATCTAACCTCATTTTACGAAAATATATTTTACATGACAAAAATAAACTAATTTATACTTTATAATCGGAAGAATTACTCATAGAACAAAAACTACTTTACTTTAAGGAACATCTTTCGTTGACGCATTTTAAAGACATCTGAAAGTTTACTAACAACTGACTTTAACACAATACTTTTACGACAGTGAGGTTAAAATATATAATACTTGTCTTATTTATATAAATAAGTAAATGAAAAATAGGAAACGATGTTTTATTTAATATCAGTGTCGTTTGTTGCAAAAATATAAAATATATATTTATTCTAAATATAAATATTGCACTACCTTTAATTATAAATATGGTATTTTCTTTAGTAATTAATATGATATACTTCTCTGTCGCTATTGATATTGAATGAACTGTCTTTAACGTGTGTATTATAATAATAATAGAGCTCTTTGATAAATTGATGTCATATAAATGGACTTTGTAGCATGTTTTAAAAAACAACACAACTGTAATACTTGAATATTAAGATATATTTGTATTATTATGGTGCTATTGTTATATTCTTATTTTTTATATTTTCTTTACATGTATTCTTTGTTAAACTTTTAATGAAGGTTTTGATAACTCACTCACTCAGCTAAAAGAAACTTACATTTTAATATCCCTCAAATTTAAGTAAACTCAAACACAACTCAAGCATTTGAAGCTACATTTATCTCAGAAGCTGTTTATAACGACCAAATATCACAGACGTGAAGACATTAAAGAATTGTTCAAAGGCGGGCTTCGAGCGTTGTTTTTCATCCTCCGTTCCACCTACAACTGGTAAGCTCACTGGAGGGTCCTTTATAACTAATATTACTTTAACGAACTAAACTATTTATGATTTCCTTCGACAATCGGCTTGTTTGATATTTTATTCATCTTTTAGAAAATCTCATCAGAAAAGAAGAGGGAGATATACGAGTACCTACATTATTACTTATAATATTTTAAAAATAATTCTGTAGAAATAGACATTGTTAATTACATACATGAAAGGATAGTGTATGCTTACAATATTAAAACATTTTATTTTAACGGTAAAATTATTTATTTTTTCACTTATCACTCCGGCTAGTGAAGAATACACTACCAAGTTTTTGTTTAGTTTGTCTTTACGTTCATTTGTCCTGATTAGATCAGTGCTACTGTGTATTGTATCTTACATAGACTTCATGAAATCTTTTTTTAAGAACTCTATCCCTCTGAGCATCGCATCGTCATGTTACTTAAATAATAAAGAGATATAATTTTAAAACGTTATATATATTATAACCGTTACATACATTATCTACTTGTCATGTGTTGAACTTCATACAGAGACTCTGTCCATTAAAATAACAAAGCGCTCAGACAAATTAATAGCCAGCCAAATGGCAAAATGGAAAGCACCGCCTTGGACTTTAGAAATCTACTACCTACAGTCAGGAGGAATGAATGACCGAGCATTAGCTAACAATAGCCATCCTAACAAAACTCACCTTGATCATTATGTGTAACTTTGTTTAGCTTATATGTGAAGCTTTCTTGAATTGATTTATGAGGTGTTATTTGGTATTTACCACCTCCACTACCACACCACCACAAAAAAAAATTGTTCTGTTTAACTTATGACGCGGTCGTATATATATGTCAACTATTGTCAGTAGATATGAACTGCTAATTACGATATTTCTGTCTAAATAAAGCCTTTCAATATTTACATATCCTGTGTATGACTTTTTTTAATAATAGCTATGAGGCTAGGAAATAGTACTCTAAAAATTACTTTAAATTATGTAAAGAAAATTGTTTTAAAATGTATTTTTGTTTTAATTAATACTCACTCCAGCGGTGAATAGTTGTTTATATTTATTATATATCTTTCATTTTCAATCTGAACTATAAAAAATATATTTATTTGATGTATATAAAACCGTCTTTAAATATCTAATATTATATGTATACATGTATATAAAATATAGTATTATTATTGTTTATAATACTTATTCAACTCATATTCTAAACATCTATAAATTGACAAATATAAACTAAATAGACAATTAAATATTTGTATTAACTCTTTTCAAGAAGCTTCTCCGAATTATAAAAATTATTATTATTAAAAATTGTATGTTATTTGTCTAAATTTCTCAATTTTAAGTGCGTATTAAAAGATTAAAAAATATATTTATTGAATTACGGAAAGGATGTACTATCTATGTACAATATACTTACAATTAAATCAAA
The DNA here is from genome assembly GCA_918358865.1 of Melinaea marsaeus rileyi. Classification (NCBI taxonomy): domain Eukaryota; kingdom Metazoa; phylum Arthropoda; class Insecta; order Lepidoptera; family Nymphalidae; genus Melinaea; species Melinaea marsaeus. The sequence continues at coordinate 279,337 of OU911090.1, forward strand.
AAATATATTAAGTATTTTCTCGGTAAAGACCAAATTATACAGATGTAAAGTAACAAAAGAATTGTTCAAAGGCGCGTCGACGACAATTCTCATCCTCCCTTCCACCGACAATTGGTTACTCACTACAGGGTCCCTTATAACTAATATTACTTTAAGGACATAAACAATTTATGATTTCTGCCGACAATGTGCTTGTTTGATATACATCGATATCATTTATCAGTTTGACACTCTCATGAGTAGAAAAGAGAGAAAAATAATTGCCTCATATAAAAAAGTGAAAAAATTTGTTTTGTCAAAGAAAATGAGGAATATTTTATGAAATATTTATTTATAGTTGACCGAAGGACGAATGCTGAGCGTAGCGAATCGTTTGTCCGAAGGACTACGTTCCCAGTAGATAGGCCCATTCTGCTATTTTTCCGTATGTATTTCAATAAGTTTGTTCCGGCGTAGCCGGCGTATTTTTCATCCTATCGTCACGAAAATCGGCAGGCGTGTTCTTTGAATTATTAGAATTTTTATGTTGAACCGTTTTTTTGATTGGGCAAAAAAATCCAAAATGGCGACGTTTTTTAGTTTGTTTTTGGCCTAGCAGGAGCGATTTTCATCCAATCGCCACAAAAAATGGTGATCATGTTCTTTGAATCATTTTTTTTTGTTTGCCCATTTTTTTTACTGGGAGGAAAAATAAGAAATGGCGGTGATTTGAGTTTTTGTTTTGTCGTAGCAGGCGTATTTTTCATGCAATCGTCACGAAAATTTTTGGGTATGTTATTTGAATTATTTAAATTTTTATGTGGAGCCGTGTTTTTGCTTGGGCAAAAATTTCAAAATGGCGGATTTCTGATTCGTACCACAAAAACGGACTTTGCGGCAGCTAGCGGGCTGAAATTTCGTCTAAGTATTCTTTGCAGGAATCTAAAGAGATTTTGTAAAATATGTTTACTTCACAAAATAAATTACGTATTTCAAGTTAATTGATTTTTGTTATCAACAGAATATAATATAACTTGCAATCCGCTGAGACACATACGAGTATGATACACAATAAAGTTATTTAGTACAACGCACACAGCTCTCTGAAGATACTTACGTTTATTATCTTTTCTATGACTCTCGTTGTTTATTTGAGTTTTATAAGATAAATTGTATTTTTTATATATTATATATATGTGGAAAATATTATATTCATAAACATATTATATGTTATTACGGAAATGATGATATTGTTAAAATGCAAATCAGCGTGTAGTGTTTTAGGATTGTTCCTGCTCTTTTTTCTGATTAGGATCTAGGAACCATAAAAATCTATCCTCATAATGTAGATATATTTTTTGGGACTTCTGGATGATAAGAAGTCATCGCAATACACGTGATAGATAAAGTCAATTGAATTAATAACCGTGTGTGTAATATCAAATACAAGATTGAAACAATTTCTAAGAGGTGTCAAATAATTGATGACGGCAATCGTCTAAAGTCAAATCACACAATCGGTATTACTCGTAGGTCAACGTGAGGTCGTCGGTTAACGACGGCTGAGGAAGTGTCCGTCATCTGAATGACACAGTTCTCGACTTCGTAGATTGAATGCAAAATGGGACGAGATCCAACAGATATTATGTAGGTCTAGAGATTATTTAAATTGTTATATTTTTCTTAGTTTTAGTAAAATAATTTTTCACTCCAATGTTGTGTTGATGGAATTTCTTAACCTTAGTTTAGGTTAAGAAATTCCATTAAATTTATTATTCTTAAAATATATTTATATTATTTGCAAAAAGAAGTACAACAATGAAATACGAGTGTGTGTAAAATAAAATATTATATATAATAATGTTATAAAAATAAGTGTCGCATCATTTATGTTATCTAAAATGATAAGGACCGTTGCTTCACCCTCTTTACCTCAGCTCTGTTATAACAGTGAGTCGTCTACGCAGAACAATTGCTCTCTCCTTTGTTATCGACACAGAATAACGCTATTACATCTTACGTTTTATCATTCATTAAACCTGCTAATTAAACCAGTCGACAAGATACGGACTAAATCGCCTTTCGGGAGTTTTCTTTATAATTCTTAAACGAAATATTTAAGCTTGGCATTTCCTTTTGATATTTTGGTAAATTTATGAATGATACAATTTTTTCATTTATTTATTACGCATAATCAATAGTTTTTTAATAAATTTATAACATTATATGTAAAAAGGATTTAAGAAGCACATGTGACTCACAAGTCGTGTTTCCAACAAGACACACACACACACACACACATAATTTATTAAACATATCAGTTTGTGAATAAAACATAAAAAGTCATGAAGTAGAAAGAATGTTCACGAAAATAAGTTAAAAACTATATATTGTAATATTCTTATTGGTATTTACCTAAACTCAGGAATATATTATATTTGTTTCATGTCTCGATTGCGTAGTTTGATATTTATTTGATTTGATATCCGTACTCTCTCATTACAACCCAAGGCTCGGGAGGCTCGAGTACAGCTCACACCAAACAGTGCCTTTCATTAGGATGTCGAACAACGACAATGAAATCAGAGGACTTCAATGTTAGTGGAGATATTTAAATAATAGTATTTTGTATTTTGCTGAGATATAATTTGTATTTAAAGTTTTTTTTCGATGTTTTAGTTGTTTTGCGTTAACCTTTGTTCAAAGCAAGACGAATTGATAAATTACACTCTCTACAAGTTCATGCAACTTTATTACTGTATTTACTATAATTAGATAATTATAATAAACAACGTATACAAACATCAATTATTATTACAATTATTTATTTATTTAATAAACTTAAACATGGCATGAATTTTTGCTGAACGACTCCGGAGCGACGAGACAAGTTATTATTACAGTAATTATATGGAGACTATAAGTAATGTATAATGTGTGTTGTGTGTTGTGGAGACGAGCGGTATTCGGTTTATAAATGTGGATTTATTCCATCAAGTCACTGATTTGATTTTCTTTTTGTTTTTATGTTTATATTTAATTACTTTATTTATTTGTATATTTCCGTTAATTTACTCCTAAAGTGATATAAAGCCTAATTAGTAGTTTAACTGATTCATTATAATATATGCAGGTAATGTACACTTATATTAAATAAATATATTTCTGCACCACGGAAATAATATATGTAGTATTTGATATCAATAAACACTTAAATTACATGAAATATTAAATGACACATTTGTAAAGAGTCATATCTAACGTTTTATTATAATATAATAAGAAAATACTTGAAGATATTGAGTTTAAAACAAAATGTACTTTATTTACGCCACCCAGAGATTAAAACAAGACATTCATTAGTTATAATCAGTCAGTGAAGTAGACAGGGAGCTTCCACGACCTCTTATCTAAATAAGATTTAAAGATCCCTCGACGGTTAAATTACTCGATCTTTTAATAAAATTGATATTCCTTTTTCATTATAATTATACATATACTTAATACATATATATATATATATATATATATATATATATGTATGTATATATATACAAGTATATATATTTATATATATACTTTGTTTTGAAGAAAAAATGTAACAGTAATAATATATGTATTAAAATTCATAGTTAAATTAATGATGTTTAAATGTCTTCAGTGTTTTTCCCAATGATATTCTTATGTTATAAATATTCAAACTGTCTAATGATATAAATAAATAATCGATATAGACGGTATATTTCTGTGAGCAGTGAACAGCCTGCGATCACGATATTCGTTACACTGCTCTGTGACACCGTGACAAAGATGGCGTCGTGAAGGACGTTCTGCTACTTGAATACTTGAATTCGACCCAATAGTAGATATTTATCTTTTGCATTTCATTTCATTTCATTTCAGTAAGCATTATTTGTTAAATATGTAATTTAAATTTATGTTACATTTTCATTGTGTATTATGACCAAAATATTATATGTTATTTTAAACATATCAATACCCGAGGAAACGATGAAGACGCTAGTAGTGGCCATTGCAAAAAAACCGAACGGGGGATGTCTTTGATAAACGGAATTATAGACCCATATCATTGGCCACCATCATTGCGAAGATGTTGGATACTATGCTCAGCGGACACTTGGACAAACACCTTAAGCTGCATGACGCACAGTTCGGTTTTAGACCCGGACAGTCCACTGAAAGTGCAGTGTTGTGTCTAAAGCTTACTGTCCGATACTATACAGACCGAAATACGCCAATTTATGGCCTTCGACATGGTGGCCTACGATAAGCTGTGGCAAAAATTATACACAGAGACCACACTGCCTGAGGAGTTTATACGACTCTTGCGGTTCTGGTATGGTAACCAAAGCAATGTATTTAATTGGGAGGGAACGTTATCGGAACCGTACAGGCTGGAATGTGGGGTGAGGGAGAGGGGTGTGAGCTCACCTAAGCTATTTAATTTGTATGTTAACCACCAGATTGAGGAGCTGAGCAGTACTGAAGTCGGATGTTCAATAGATGGAACATTTGTTAACAATATAAGATATGCTGATGATATGGTGCTGCTGAGTCCATCAATCAGCGCGCTTAGAAAATTAATAGGAGTCTGTGAGAGATACGCAGAGGCTCATGGCCTCAAGTACAATGCCGAAAAGAGCGAATTACTTGTATTTAAAGCAGGCAATAAATGGTATCCTACAACACCACCGATAGCCATAAGTGGCACAAGCTTAAAATCGTTTCAAAATTTAAGTACTTGGGGCACTGGGTCACTGCTGATTAGTGCGATGACATAGACCTGGAGCGGGAGCGTAGGGCGCTGGCGGTCAGAAGTAACATGCTGATCCGAAGGTTCGCAAAGTGCACAAACGAAGTTAAAATAACGTTATTCAGGGCAAACTGTCAGACTTTTTACACTTGCAGCTTGTGGATTAATTACACAAAGAAAGCCTACAACGTCCTGCGTGTCCAGTATAATAATGCGTTTAGGGCTCTCTTGGGGCTCCCGCGTTACTGCAGTGCCTCGGGTATGTTCGCGGGAGAACGTATAGACGGTTTTCTGACAATAATGGTAAGCGTGTGGCATCGCTATGAAGACGGATACGTGGAAGCACAAACAGCGTCCTGCGTACAGTGGCAGACCGTTTCGATGGACCCATACTTAGACATTGGACCTTCATGCACGTTATACTGTCTAACCGAATAGCTAAATAATTAGAATCTTTAAATCATTTTTAAAATAATTAGTGTGAAATAGTGAAAAAATTATTTCGAGGAATGAATGTTTTTTGATTAATTTGATTTTTATTATGTGTGTATGTTTTGCAATTTATTTATTTTTGTAATTTAACTTTTGACTTTGATATTAATTTTAATTTGGTTTGATTTGTTTTAATATTTGTTCTCAATTTTGATTTTAATTTTAATGATGATTTTGTTTTTGATTTTTATTTGAAATAATTTAAATGTCACTAACCCTGTTTTGAAATTAAGTATATTGTTACTAACACACTTTTATATGGATGGATTATCTGAAATAAAATGCTTATTATTATTATTATTATTATAACTATCAACACTAGTTTTTAGTATTCTAACAAGTTAATAATATTTTATTTTGTTTTTCATAAACAGCAGTTTTTGACAAATTACTTCTTCAATCACAATTAATTTGAAGTTATAAGGAAAATGTTCATACAAATTTTGATTACAAAAGAAACTACCAACTAAAGCTTCTTCTATAATGGACAAAACTTAACAGGTCATTATAATAAGCCGGGCGTCATTATCTTGGAACAAAGTGGGTTTTTTTACTGCAATACTGACAAGAAGTCATTTGTGACCCGGAAAATGTCTTTCAAACCCATTGTAAGGTTTACTGCAGCATTTATTTTTATTACATAATCATTTTATTACAAAAAAAATATATTTGAAAGAAACAATTGTTACTTTAAAATACAATTAATTTTACTAACACAGTCCAAACTACATTATTGAAAATGCTACTAAATATATTTAAATTGTCTGTGGCTCCTTGGTTTAGTTATGAACTGGTATGAACATGCATACTGAGTGAAGTCGTGGGTGTGATCACAAACGGAAAAATTGTGTCATTCATAATTCTTCGTCTAAGTGTTACTATTGTATGTGTTTTTTACCACCTACTGTAAATCAAACATAACATTATTCCACTGACTTTAAAGTCCTTGATGAGGTTCACTCGTGGTTCGTGTCTTAATTAGAAGTGTGACCAGGAGAGCTGTCTTATTCGCAGTGCATTGAATTTTAAATTCAGTCCCTTGTATAGGCCATCCTTTTTGCACACAACCTGGTTTATTGCTTGGCGTGACGTTAGTGACTTACTCTTTTATCTTGTACTTGCAAGACATCTGCATAACACCCCGTGTGATGTCATTGACAAATATATACCTTATTTTAAAAAATTCCCCCCCCCCATATATTATTATACAATTAGTGTTCCAAAAGTCTAATATGGGATAACTATGTGCTACGATTCGTATACGGTCATAAATATTAAATTCAGATTGAAACAATTTCTAAGAGGTGTCAAATAATTGATGACGGCAATCCTCTGAAGTCAAATCACACAATCGGTATTAGGTCAAAGTGAGGTCGTCTGTGTACGACGACTGAGGAAGTGTCGGTCCTCTGAATGACACAATTCTCGAGTTCGTAGATTGAATGTAAAATTGATTAAGATCCAACTGGATTATCACGTAAGTAGGTACAGAGATTGTTCTTTTGAATTGTCAATTATTTTGTTCGTGTTGGGAAGACAATTGTTTCATTGAATAAATATGTAATTGCTACTAACATTTTATTTTTGTATGAACGACAGTGCTATATATTTATATGTAATATTTTCTACATATTTTTATTTCGAAATCTTCTTAAGTCTTTTACATATTTTATTTATCATATAATACATTTAAATTTTACTCTTTGACTCTATTTTATACATGTCTGTTAAAGTTTGGATCAGTTCCATATTATTTTATTAAAGTTCATCTAATTTGTAACCAAAGACCTTTTACTGTATCCTTTTTTTCTGAGAAGGTATTAATGCTAAATTATTATTTTTTTCTGTCTGTTTTTGAGAATAATAAGTTTTTGTAGCGTTTTTATATAAGATTTTTTCCTTAATGTTTTAAACAATTAGTTTTCAGTTTTAAAATAAATAATTACTTCGTATTTAGTTAAAATAACTTATAATGTTGTATAAATTTAATTACTGAATAAAATAATAATAGTATTTTAAATTAACAGATTAATATCATAATTGTATTACTGTTTCATTAGATTTATTTATTGGCTTTGGAATTTAGTTCACAGCTTGTGATTGCTTTAATAAACTACTGCTTCATATAATGTCTCTTCTTTTATGTATAATTTTAACATACTTTATAAACAAGTAAAACAAATTTTAATCAACACGCTGACAACTTCCGCTCTGAGCCTGCAGCCAAGGAGCAAAATTATGGACAATTCAATACAAAAGTATGGACACAACAGATAAAATGATCTGTAACCTTTCTCAGTTTTTGAGAATAATAAGTTTTTGTAGCGTTTTTATATTACAATTTTCCCTTAATATTTAAACAAAAAATCAATCACAGAAGCCCGAATATCGAATTTATCAGTTAAAATACGAAGACTGCGGAATTAGCGAAGCATTATCAGACTGAGTTAATCCCTTCTTTAATATAATTCAGTACATTTTCACCCCTACCGTTCTACCATTTTATATCCAGTTAACGTACTAGAAAAGATTCAGTCCTAATGTTTGAACAATGTATTTGTTCTGCTTTAACTTCAATGATTCTTCACGTTGTGTTTAGTGTGTTCTTAACTGATAATCTAATTTACATTATATTTACGTTTGTGGTACCCTATTTCTTTTACATAGTTCTGTTTTCAAACTCAAGTTGCATGATTTACGCTAATTTAATATTATATATATATCTTGATTTTATTCACATATTATTAAAAATATTGTAATATTAATATTTTAAAAGTTTTACCAACTTGTACTCATATAATAAAACTGAACAGTTTGTATTATTGCGCTCCAATTATCATCAAGTCTTATTTAGTTGTTAACAGCGAAAAGAGAAAATATTAATGTAGAGTTTAAATTACGTTTGTTATACAATTTATACAATTAGTCAGATATTATACAAGCAATGGCGCTGATGTTGTTCGTTTAATAATACTCATTCATAACTTTTCTACTGTTTTATTGTAAGTTACTTATGTATGACAAGACAATAACATCGGAAGTAATTAAAATAAACCGACTATGATCTTATACTGTGACATTAGCGGGATTAATATATTTAGCAATTTGACTCTGATAATAAACACAATCGATAACTCCAAGGGCACATCTGCTACAATCAAACTGCTGTAACCAAACTTACTTTGACAATTAAAACGTAGAATATAGCAATAGAACCTCCGTCTAGCGTTATCAGATAATAAGATATTTATTACAAAATTTTTATACCTTCCGGAAAATATAATACATGTATATATATACAATACTCTATATAATACGTCTTTAGGTTCAAATTTCAAATATCTTTATTCACGTAGGCTTTTACACGCACTTTTGTACAGTGTAGTCAGTCCGTGAGTAAGTACCACTGACTCGGAATGGTGCTCTGTTGAGAGGAGCCGGCCAGAAACACAACAGTTGCTCTTTTTAAAAGAAATATAACAATTTTAGACGATGTATATTACAGTATCAATCCTGAAAATGATTCAATAACTTAAGATCCACACATTTCGTTTTTGTTCCATCCGGTGGTTGCATCGGATGATGAAGAAGTTAAATTACGCGTGACAGTTATTGGAACTTCGGTAAAATAGCCGCCATCTTTGTATCTTTATTTATTTCATTAATATAAATTTTTAATTTTATAGGTACATTGACAGCTTTAGATTTTCCAGTAACATTAGATAAAATATCCCGAATTGCCTGTATTTTATTTTCTGAATTAGATTTTTTTAAAATATATATGGAGTTAGCTTGTACAAAGACGTTCTTAAATATTTTAGAGAAATTCCTAACTTTATTCAAGAACACCGGATCATGACTCCATTGCCTCTCACCTTATAAATCACATAATTTTTCTGTGCTTCTATATATTCATACGGTACGCCCAATCACTAAATTTAAGTATTTTTTATCGTTTTTGGCTTAAAAAATATTATTAAATTCATGTAAAAAAAATAAACTTTATAATATAACTTACTTGGGTAATCATCATTTCCTTTAAGCACAATTGACGCAACATTTTAAAAGTACGGATTCTATTTTTAAAATCGGTCTGTAATTAAATTTTGCGACCTTTCATGATAAATTAAGAGACAAATGAAATTAGCTAGAGAGAGAATTTTCACTTGATTTCTTGATAACAATATTTACACACCTTGTGATCTTGTGATGTGAAATGCAAAAAAATAATAATTTTCAAAAAATTCATTAAATAGAATATTCAGTTTTATAGGCGTGGCTATTAGTGGAGCGCCTGGGGGTTTTCACCTCGGATTAGAGTTATAGTGAATGAATTAATACGATCGATGTGGGATATTGTTTCTTAAACTATAAATTGCAATGTTTACCCATTTTTTTTGTGCATTCCATTTTTTCATTGTTTAAACAAACTATTATCAAAAATTAATGTTTGACAATATATTTTTACTTTAAACAGTATTTTTTTTTATTTATATGTTAAATCTTACCTGAGTAGACATATAGGAACATTTTTCAAAGATACCTGTGTATATATATCGCAGTAGGGATCTCGAACAGGTAGAAAAAAGTGGAGGGGAGAGCGGAGCGACAGCTGCTGTGCACAATGGAATTTCTCGGCCAGTTTAATTATAAATGAAACGTACTCTATTATGTACATTTAAAAAAATAAGGTAATTAATTACGACCAATGAAAAGAAAAAAAAATATTAGTACAGCTGCAGTTACCTCTTTCCAGGCTTTTGATATAAATTTCACTGCTTGTAGCATGTTAATCGAGACCTTGCCGTCAGTTTCGATCAGATCCATCAACATTTTCCGTCTGTAGTGACCCTTTAGACTTTTAATCACACTTTGATCCATTGGTTGCAAAATACTGTTTGTATTAGCAGGGAAAAATGCTAACTCTATGTTTCGAAGATTAGATATCATTGGGTGAACCAGGCAATTGTCTACTAGAAGCAAGATTTTCCGTGTTTTTAATTCAGCATCCCATTTTCTCACTTCCTCCTCAAAAAACTGCGATGTCATCCAAGCTGACTTGTTTGCTTTATATGTGACTGGCAACTGTTTTATGTTCTTGAAACACCGAGGGTTTTTTGATTTGCCTATAACTAAGAGCTTTCTTTTTTCTGTTCCATTCATATTGGCAGCTACTAGAATAGTAATACGCTCTTTAGACAGTTTTCCTCCAATACAATTTTCCCCTTTGAATTTTAATGTTTTGTCGGGAGTAAACTTGAAAAAAAGGCCAGTTTCATCAGCATTAAAAATGTCCTTTGGTGAGTACTTCTTCTCGAATGTAGGCCACACTGTACTGATCCAATTGTCAGTCACATTCGTATCGACATCCCGCGCCTCTCCGTTCATTTTACCGTACGTAATTTGGTGACGGTGTTTAAATTTTCCGAGCCAACCTTCAGATGCTTTAAACTCAATTATACCAAGTTGGTGCATGCATGGTAAATTGGCAATCATCATTCTCTTCTATGTACTTGTATATTTGCTCCATTGCTGCATCTACCATCGAAATTCTCGGATTAATTTTCTTTTCAACATTACTAAGGTGAATTGAATTTTTCAGCAAATTATAACAATCCGAATGATATTTTGCTCCAAGTGTCTGTAAGTCGGTTATACCAGAAATCCTTTTATGGATATCTCGATAATAATCAATTTTCTGGACGGCTATAAAATTCATGATGGATTCATTTAAAGTTGGAGTGTTGATGTATGAAATCTGCCTACGCCGAGCTTTATTTAATTTTGCTTCTTTTTTGATTTTCACAGATCTTATTTTTATACATTTCAATATACTTTTTATTAATATATTTTTGTCGACAACTTGAATGAGCGTAAACATATTATGCAGCTATTTTCATCAGCCATGCTGTTAGCCGTTGGTTTATCCATTGTTCGAAATCTAATAAAAAAACTATTAGTAATTAATTAATTGCATTTGATTCATTATTATTAGGGCCAGGAATCTCGCAGTCTTTCAAATGAGCATTCATATGTTTAACCTCAAATTTGAACAATTAAAAAATGACAACTTCCTGGCCCTAATTATTATCATATTTTTTTTTATTGAAACTGATCTTAAATTTTCGATTTATTTATTATTTAATTACCTTCCAGTACAAAAATATAGAAAATTTTTTCACTAAAAAAACAAATTTTCACTGGTATAGAAGCACAATATTCACAGAACACGTGTTACTTGCAACTAAACTAGCTGAAAAATTCCATTGTACATAGCAGTTGTGGCTCCGCTCTCCCTCCACGTTTTTCTACCTGTTCGAGATCCCTACTGCTATATATATACACAGGTATCTATAGTTTAAAAAACAATATCCCACATCGATCATATTAATTCATTCACTATAACTCTAATCCGATGTTTTACGGTTTTTAATGCTCCAGGCACTCCACTATATGGCGTCGTCAGGAAATCACGGTATTCGGTAAACTGGTCGCTGCCACCATTCAACGATATATAAAAAAAAAAATTGCTGAAGTGAAATAAATATATATGAAATTTAATATTTATGTATGTTTTGTATTTTTCATAAAGAATTTCTTAATAAGCTTATTTCAATTATTTAATTGTGAAAGGTTTGTCGGCTCGCTTAAAAATTTAAAGGCAATATAATTACATAATAGTATTTGCATGATGTTTGTTATGAAATATAATTTGATATGGAAATGGCAAATGGAGTTATAATTGCAAAAATATTTTTTATAACGATCTACAGAATTATACAATTTATTATATTGTTTAGAGTGCAGTGCTCGTTTACAAGTTTGCGAAGATAAAACCATGCAAAAATTGTTTTTTAATTCTTTTAAAAAGAAAGCAAGTGCAGCTTTAACACACTTGAACAAATCACAACGATATAAAACAAAGCAAGATGTGACATTCCGCGTACGCTGTGTCCATTATTTGATTTAGGTCAGACATTAAGACCATTTAAAGTTAAGTAGATAAGAGATGCTTTCACATGCTCGGGGAGGAAAATAAATAAATTATTTGGTTGTTAACTTTACTAACATTTTAACATAAATATTTTATTAATTATATACATTATAACATGTCACAGTGTAATAATATCTGTTTTAATATTCTGACTGTAAATGAAACGCAGTTTTTATTTATGTTAAATGGGTAAGTGTATTGTTGTGTGATCATTTAATGAAGAATAACACATGATACCTGTCATATCTTACAAATATCTTTGAAGTCAGTTCACTAATTAGATTTTCTACTGGTTATATTTTAATATTTAATTACTGTATAAATTTTTCTAATTTGTTAGTTATTTTACTAATAACGTGATATGAACCTAGATAAAGTATATGTCAACAATGTGCTCTGTAGTTTAACACTTCTTTGACAATCTTCAGGTAATGTACACTTTAGTTAAATACATTTATTTTTGAATCAAGGAAAATAAAGTATATAATAATTGATGTCATTTAACACTTCAAAGGTTAGTTATTAAAAAAATAATAAAGGTTAGTTATTAATAATATAAGTTTTCTCTTTTCAAAAAATCATAATCAGTCAGTGAACTAGACAGGGAAGCTTCTGCGACCTCTTATCTAAATAAGGTTTTAAGATCCTGCGCGACGTTTACACGTTCTTTTTTTCTTAAAAGCAATAATTATGTATGTATTAATAAAACTATGTATATATGTTTGAGGTGCTACAATTACAAGAGCGGTGAGTTCGTATCCGCTGCAACACGTTCTCATAACGACACCTGCGTTGGCTTCAAATAATGAAAACACCAGGCATGAAAATCTCATTTTCATATAACGTCCTGTTTCATAAGAACTGCACTCACACCTAGAACATCTAAAGGTTGTTTTAAAATATGAAGAATATTATACTTTACTTAAATTGTAAGAGTTTACTTTTAAAATAAAAATATATTCCATTAATATCCAAAACACAACACACAATATTTATTATAGTTATAATTCAATTGGTATTCTCACTTTGAAATATCTTCCAAATGCTAAGGCTTGTTTGTAAGTACTAAGGCTTACATTAATAAAATTTAAAATATAATTAATAAAATCGAAACAAGACAATTTTAAAACTCTGTAGATTTAGATAATATGTTGATAATTGTAATCTATTTTATAAAATGCAGGTGAAGAAATTTTTAAGACAACGTTGATAAGCAGGACCAAGCGTGCAGAGAAATAGCAAATAATTATCATTTCAACAAAAAATATGAACCTAATTACAAAGTAACTTCTCTTAATTTTTACTACCTATTATTAACCCTTCTTATAGCTTAATATGGTAGAAGGTATTAAATTTATATTAAAACAAAGTACGAGTACACTTTGTTTATCAGATACGATTGTATTGTTGAAAAAAAATGGAAACAAATTAAGAAATAACATTCTCACATCTTGGGATTAAAAAAGCAACATTATAAATTCTGAATTCACATTTATCGATGGCTGTAGCGATAGCTCAGTTGATATTCACTGTATTTAGTACTCAATTTTTTTCTTCTAAAATATAATACAACTATAATATAACGGGTGTATATTTTTATATTTGACAATCAGGACCAGATAATAAGAATCACCCATCCTATAAATTAAATGTTTTAAAATTTTTATAAAATAAATATTCATAACACTTGACCACACAATTGTTATAAAAATGAAGAAGGGAGAATAACAAATTATTTCATATAGTTACTGTATCATTATTCTTTACATATTTAACTCAGCGCAACCTCACACTCACTTGGACAATGTTACAGTATTGTATATAAACTCAACTATTGTGAGGAAGTCACTGGAAGTTTTAAGATCCTGAGGGACGCCTGAATAGTGATATCTATTTTGTTATAAATTGTTTGTGTATTATTTTTATTTATTATTTTCTTAGAAGTGTATTGTATATATGGCCGTTGCATACATAAGCTTAAAGTTTTTTTATAAATAATATCCCGAGTCTCTTAGGAATACCTACATTAAAAGGGCCATTGCAAAGACCTTTGCAAAATATTAAAAAGAGCATAAAGCAATTTCTATTTTACATTTTGTAAGTAAAGGGTGAACAGGTAAGTACATACTTAAGGGTAATGGACGTGAAAAGGAACTTATTAAAGTTGTTAAAAAAGAAAGGAGTATGTTACGTCATATTTAATATTAACATGTCTTACGGACGTGTGCAGCGAGGCGGCTCACTTGAACACAGTGTGTGTGCGACTGGAGAGCTCTCGGGGTGGAAATATAAACTGAGCAAATATTATATAACTGAGAAAAAAATAATGTGCTGTTCTAATTACGTTTGCAAAAGTTGCGTCTCACGACTAGACCAAGTAGTGTATAAGTTGCTTTTGCAACGACAGTTTTTAACCACAAGTTTCACCAATAGCATTGTTATTAAAATTTAATACTTTTGCAATCTTAATTTGAAAATCGTTTTCTATTATTAAAGCAAAAGAGTACTAAGTACGGTAGTGGGGGAGTACCCAGGTAGAGGACGGCCGAAAAAACGAAGGATGGATTGCGTGATAGACGATATGGAGAATAAGGGAATATGTACAGATATGACGAGTAACAGGAGAGTATGGATGGAAGAAACATAGTGCGCCAACCCCGTAATGGGATAAGGGCAGGATGATGATGATGAATTGTGGTATTTTTATCTGTTTTCTGGCTTTTTATTTAGTTCTCAAAATTTATTTTAGTTAACTCATCATCTTTATCAGAGAACTTCAAATTACATTAAAAGGTTTGCCTTAAAAAGTTTAGTTTGTTAGCCAAATATTAGGTCTACAACTTTACTCCCGCCGTTTTCCAAAAGATGGCGCTAGTAGCCAGTAATAGTTCAAATAAATAAATCACAGTTGTTTTCCATCAGTTTTGACATCTATAAATATAACCTTACATCGATATTAGTTAATTTTTGTTTGCGTCATATAGTTACACTTAATTAAATATGTCAACTTATAAACCGAATTCACGTCATTTGCGGGAGATTTTATTTTTTCATTTCAACATGAAAAAATCGACGGCTGAGGCTCATCGGGTTATTTAAAGTACTTATGGTGATGATACTATTAGTGAAAGAACGTGTTGCGAGTGGTTCCAGTGCTTTAAAAGCGGTGATTTTGTTGTTGAAGATCGGTGCATAGCGGTGGCAGAGAAAAACTTTTGAAGATGATTAACTGGAGGATTTACTTAATGAAGACTCGTGCCAAACTCAAGAACAGCTAGCAAAATCATTGGGAGTAACTCAGCAAGCAGTAACAAAACGCCTGGAACAGCTGGGGATGATCCAAAAACAAGGATACTGGGTACCGTATCAGTTGAAACCAAGAGATGTTGAGCGACGTTTATTTGCTTGTGAACAGCTGCTTGAAAGACATAAACGAAAAGGATTTCTTCATCGTATTGTTACTGGGGACGAAATATGGGTGCACTACGACAACCCTAAGCGACGCATATCATGGGGATTGCCCGGCCACACTCCTACGGCGACACCTCGACAGAATATTCACGGATCCAAGGTCATGTTGTGTATTTGGTAGGATCAGCTTGGCGTAATTTATTATGAGCTGCTAAAACCTTCTGAAAAAATTACTGGTGCACTTTATCGAACGCAATTAATGCATTTGAGTAGGGCATTAAAAGCAAAACGGCCGCAGTACGCTGATAGACACGAAAAAGTAATTTTGCAACACGACAACGCTTGACCTCACGTGGCGAAAGTAGTCAAGACGTACCTCGAAACACTGAAATGGGAAATTCTACCTCACCCGCCATACTCTCCAGATGTTGCTCCTTCTGATTACCATTTATTTAGGTCGATGGCACACGGCCTGGTGGGCCAGTGCTTCGATTCTTTTGAAAAAGTGAAAGAATGGATCGATTCTTGGATCTTATCAAAGGATGAAGAATTTTTCCGACGCGGGATTCGTTTGTTGCCTGAAAGATGGGCCAAAGTAGTAGAAAGTGACGGACAATACTTGGAAACATAAATAAGATACCATTTTTTTTATATAATTTTTAAAATTAAAAAAAAAACGGCGGGAGCAAAGTTGTAGACCTAATATCTTTTGTGTATGTACACAATATGCAACATTTTATTTAAAAATATTTTTAAATAAGTTTTAAATAAATATTGAATAAACAACAACATTAAAAAAAATCTTATTGAATCGCTCGTATTGTATGGAAGGTATTTATATTTTTCAATATATTTTTATTATAATTGGATTAAATTATAATATGTATAAAATCCTTCCAATGTGCCAACCAATGGATGGTAGAAGAAAAGGCTACAAAACGACCTGAGCTCGCGACGTTCAATCCCGGACTCAGACCGTTTTGTTCCTTTACAATCTTCACATGTGTAAGAATCTTATTATTAATAACATTTTCCAAACTATAATATTTAACAAACTATTTACTACACGCTATTTTCATATTTTTTATTTTTTTTTGTGAGCGGAATTAATATACCTATATATTCATTAAATATTACACAACTTTAATCTCACCACAACTTTAACCACCAAGTCAAATCGCTGTACTTTCTAGAGTGAATGAAAAAAATGATAGTTAAAAAATTCTCGACCATCGTAAAGTGATGACCATTCCAGTTTATTTGACTCAATTTTCGACTTTTTTTTTGTCTTAACAATGTGTTAGATCTTTGTGAATATTCGATTATACAACGGCGTAACACAAAAGAGATGTTCATGATATAATCGCAAACTATATGTTTTCGATTATATATTGAATTAGATAAACAATATATCATAGAATAAATTCCATTGGACTGTTCACGGGATATCATTCGTTTAGGTAACTGCCAACAACTTATTATCTTTTAATATCTTTTAGTCATAAAATTTCTATTCATCTATAAAATGATGGCCAGTGAATAATTCTGTATGTTATTCGTTAAAATCAAGAAGCTTTAACCCCGGAAGCAAGAAAGATAGGACCATGATTCCTATAAGATCATCTCATTTGTATCGGGTCCAGTTTACTTAAGTTACAGTTTAGTGAGGCTTCATCTCGCCCCACCAACTATAATATTGGAATCAAATTTTTTCCACTCCTAGAATAATGCTTTCCTAATCAACTTATGTAAAATTATGATAAGAAGAAATTGCTTCTTGTCTTTAGTACGTGGGTCACAGAGTTGATAGGTTTTAAAGTAAATGGAAAACATAAATGGGCACTATCAGGTATGTCTGTCTCTAATGATAAGGGTTTTAGAACCTCACTGCGCTATTGTTTACTACAATGTTTATGATATTAATAAAGTAAGTAAAACATAAAACTTGAAATGTTTTATTTTAACAATACCTAACATATTAATAGTACCTATTACTCACTACACATGTAACATCAACACAGTAATACATTATACTTAGGTCGTTATAGTTAAAACGTATGTTCAGCAAACTGAGTAATTAAACACAAACACTGTCGTGTTGTTGAATTAACAGTTAATGTTATTTTAGAATTATTTGCCGAAATATCCCTTTAAATAATAAGTTTCAATAAGCTTCTGTTTTTTTGTTGGTGTTTTAAACGAGCATACAGATTATCTGATATGAAATGATGAACTGAACTTCTAGAACTTAATGGGTGCACATTGCACTCATAAAACCTCACACTGTTCCAAAGGACAAGTATGAAAAAGAATTAATACTTCGTTATGTAAAAGAAACCACTGGAGGAGTAGGATAGATATATAACAATGGAAACAAAAGTTATGAGTTATATATATTTAATATAGAAGTAGAAAATACAAATATGGTAGATAAATAATTCAGGTTACGAATCAACACCTCAATAAGTGAGTTAGTAATTAAACTTTATTTCAATGATAAAAACTTTATTTCGCTATAAAAGGGTTGGTAACAGTGTATGTACATACATACATATATATAATGTTATGGAAATTTATACATTTTAATGTGCCTCAAGGAAATTACGCTATCGTTAATTTATAACATTCGATATTTATCTACACCAGGCTCATTTGAATATAATTTTATAAAAAAAATATACGTTCAACAGAAAAAATTATAATATAAAAAGTAATTTCTCGTAATCTAAAATTATGCAATTGAGGAGCGCTCTTCTGATGTACTTATTTTCAATATTTACTAAAAAAACTTTGATATTAAATCTTATCGGCTAAGTGTATATGTGTAAGATATTTAAAATTGTTAAAATTAATTAATAACACTACAAAATGTATAGGTTATTATTTCTCGAAAATCAATTAATTAATATTTGACCGAAGGACGAATGCTGAGCGTAGCGAAGCGTTTGTCTGAAGGACTACGTTCCCAATAGATAGGCCCATTTTGCTATTTTTCCTTATGTATTCCAGTACGTTTGTTCCGGCGTATTTTTCATCCTATCGTCACGAAAATTGGCAGGGGTGTTCTTCGAATTATTCGATTTTTTTTTCATTGGGCGAAAAAATCCAAAATGGCGGTGTTTTTTAGTTTTGTTTTTGACGTAGCAGGAGCAATTTTCATCCGATCACCACAAAAATTGGTGATCATGTTCTTTGAGTTATATAATTTTTTTTGTTTGTTAATTCATTTACTTTACTGGGAGGAAAAATCCAAAATGGCGGTGATGTGAGTTTTTGTTTTGGCGTAGCAGTCGTATTTTTTATGCACTCGTCACGAAAATTGGTAGGTGTGTTCATTGAATTTAAATTTTTATGTTGAGCCGTTTTTTTGCTTGGGCGAAAAATTTCAAAATGGTGGATTTCTGATCCGTACCACAAACACGGACTTTGCGGCAGCTAGCGGGCTGAAATTTCGTCTAAGTATTCTTTGCCAAAATCTGAGGTTTTTTTTGTTATTTTGAAATCCAAAATAGCGGCCATAGCGAATTATCAAAAAATTTTAAAGTTGAATAAATCCGTTGTTATTTGGTGGAGCCAAATTTCGTTCGGTAGTTATGCATCTACATACATACATAGGTATACTTATTCCTTTAAGGAAAAGGCACGTAAAAAATTGTCTCATCTCCTAACATCCTGAGGTCTACTGTTCACAGAACGACTAGTATGGTAAGTATTTATTAAAATAATTTATAAATGATAATAAAAAAGAGAATTAAGATTGATAATAAACAAACATTGTTAAGTGTTTTTTTTTTTCAATTTTGAATAAATAAAAGAAAACAATACGTTTATAAAATTTTGTTATTAGCAGTTTATGTTATCTAATCTGGAAACCAATGTTTTAAACACTCGCATGTCCTTGCAGCGTTGTACAAGATCCAAAGTAACACACACATGTACACACGGCATATGAGATCAGGTTGATGTTACTTATGCCCATAATAAAAAACACTTTACAATATTCTTAATAAGAACAGTTCTAAAATGCTCTGAGAACTCTTTTGGTCAATATTTACACTTTAGGTGAGAAATATTAAACCTATTTATTTTAAAAGCAGTTAAGGGATTATTGGATACTTTTATAGAACAATGTTTCCGAAACTAAAATAATATTAGTTGCTAAAATGTGATTAAATTCGTTCGTTGGTTTTCAGAACGGATTCACATCGACTAGTTATTGCTTGTAATTTCTCCTTACTCCTTAGTGATCCTCACCTCAATAATTCGCTATCTATCTTTAGTAATAAAAAACCTCAGCATTGGCTTGAGCTAATACAATATTAAATAACAACTAAATCTATTAAATATTTATTTATTTATTAATAAGATTCGTCTGTGTAAAATTATAAAATATAAATAACTAGTGTGTATTTAAATAAAAAACATGAATAATTCAGAAATTATTTTTTCTTTCTTAATATTGTTTTTTGCGAGAGCGTTTTTGTAGAAAGCTAGGAGCTTTATTACCTAGTTCACAATCATACAACTAAAACAAAGAAGGGATTTAATTTAGAAATTTAGTAAAAAACTAAAAGAAATGATATATTTGCAGTATAATACTGAGTTGACCTAACCAAACATACATGATGTACTAAACAGTATTTTTAAACTTTTATTTTTATTATTTAATATATTTTTATTATTTACTTTACATAGACAAACTAAGTTAGGATCACAATAATAAAAATAGTGTAATGTGAATTAAAGTTCCGAAAAATAATAAGACAATATTAGATTGATTGATTGATACTTGACCGTAGTGTTATGATACTCTTATGCCGATAAAACTTTCGATAAAAATGAAAATTTGCGAAATTGAATCAATCACCTATCAAAATTTATATACCATATATAACATACTAAATAACTTACTGGTTGTAGTTCAATACTAATGAATCCACTCCAACGGCATTCATTATGTGCATTGAAATATAAATGGTCAGCGATTCTCTGCTTCAATAAAAGCAATAACACAACTTAATTAAGATTCTATATTAATCTTGAAAGAAGTTTGAAAATATTGCAGAAATTGTATATAAAAGAAAATTGAGAGGAATCTTGAAAGAAAGAATTCCTAACTTTCTTTTATCTTTTGTCATTTCAACTATCTTCACTCTTCCAAGAATTCGTCTTAATAATAAATAATAAATTAAGATGTATTTAATTCAAGCTTTATACGATATTTTCCTGTCGTTTGTCAGTTCGTTAAAATGCTTCATATAAATAGCGCACAGAAATTACATTTATATTTAGTAGTAGTAGTATTAGTAGTAGTAGTAGTAGTAGTTGATATGATGGTACTTCATATCTTCTGAGTCAGTCAGTCATTAAGTTCTAAAGTCGAAGGGCGTTCCATTTACACACTAATAATTCTTTATTGTTTTAATGGAATGTTTTTGCGGCCCACCATGCATTGTTTTATTATGAGCATCGGCCACAATTAATTTGGTTATATGAGAGTTCTTGGGCAATATAATTGGGTGCTTAGTTTGTTCTTTTAATTGTGACCTTTCTAATCTACCACGTACTCGCATAATATCTTTATATTCCAGATAAGGACTCAACGATTTTAGCGTACTGCTTTTAGTTTGCATATTACCTTTATTCTTTAATTGTAAATACTCTACTTTGAATATTTCTTGTTGTACCTTTCTTATACATATATCTTGTGCTTCTTCAATTTCTTTGTTTTGTAAATAGATTTCTCGAGTCTTTCCTTTTTTTAAAAATCTTCGGCAGTAAGCTACTACTCTTAGTAACCGCGGCCAAGAAGAAAATTTGTCAAAAATTGAATTAGGATGACTTTCTACTGCAATATGTACTTTGATTGATTCTTCCAAATTTATATTGAAATCCTTTGGTGTTTTATAAATAATATTTTGTTGCTTCAGAAATGCTGGTCCTGTTAACCACATTTGATCCTTTATAAAGATACTAGGAAGCATTCCCCGCTCCACATAACTCCAAACGCGGTATGCTAATCTGTTTAATAGGAGCGACTCTAGTCTTGGCAACCAACAGAGAGACATGGACCTGACCTGAACTATCCGTGCTTCTTAAATACACCACGGCTGAATATGCTACTTTCGAGGCGTCACTAAACCCATGCAGCTCTAAATCGTCATTAAGTTTAGTGCCAAGCCAGCGAGGTATTTTAACTCTCGTAAGAAGCGAAAGCTCTGTGCGGTATGTACACCACTCCTTTATTAGGTTAGCAGACAGTTGCTCATCCCAGTCAACGCCGGCGAGCCATAATTTCTGAATAAAGATTTTCGCGACCACAACACAAGGAGCTAGCCATCCTAAAGGGTCGAAAAGTCTTGCTATGTCAGAAATTACAGTTCTTTTTGTTATAGAACCAATTGACTCAGTGGGGAAATGTACTAAATATTGGAATACATCTTCAGTGCGATCCCAAGTAAGTCCTAATATTTTTATTGTACTATCTATCTTGATTTCTACATTATTTTGTTTTTTGTTCTCTTTATTATTATGGTCTATTGTACTTATATTATTTATTTGCTCTTTAGCTTGATCCTTTGCAATTGAATTAATTATTGTTAATATATTCTCATCATTACTGTTCCACTTTTGTAATTTAAATCCACCCTTCTCTAGTAAATCAGTCACTTGTTTATAAATTTCAGCTCCTTCGTCTACCGTATTACAGCCCGTCATTAAATCGTCCATAAAAAACGAATCAAGTACTTTATTAGCCGCTAATGGGTACCTATCACCTTCATCATACGCAATTTGGTGTAGGGTCCGCACTGCCTGATATGGAGCTGAAGATGTGCCGAAAGTGACTGTAAGTAATTCGTAATCTTGTATGGCCATTTCAGGATTGTCACGCCAGAGGATGCGTTGATACATAGTATCTTCCTCTGCTACTCTGATCTGACGATACGTCTTCTCTACATCAGCCACAAGACCAATGGCATGACGCCGCTACTTCGTTACTGTATGTCGTAGATCAGCTTGTAACATCGGACCCACCATTAGTGTATCGTTCAGTGATATACCATTGCTGTTTTTTTCAGAGGCATTGAAAACCACCCGCACCTTGGTGGTAGATTTATCATTCCTTATCACTGCGTGATGTGGAAGATAAACAGCTTCGTGCCTCTTGCAATCATTTTTACTTACTGCCTTCAGGTGCCCTAACTGTATGTACTCCTTTATGACCTTAGTGTATTCTTGTTTTACTTCTATATTCCTTTCTAGTCTTTTCTCTAATGTTCTAAATCTTGTTTCAGCTATTCTTCTTGAATTACCTGCCTTACAATGAGGATCTTCGTAGCGAAACGGTAGCTTCACAATATATCTCCCATTTTCATCTCTCTTCTTTGTTTGTATATATAACTCTTCACATTTTTCTTCTTCTTCTGTGAATATTTTCTTTTTATCAGGTTTTTCTTCAATTTCCCAAAATTTCTTTAGGATTTCATCTTCTCTGATCTGAGCATGCATGACACTTATATTTCTTGCCTTTTCATCGTTGGTAGAATACATTGAGCCTGATATAACCCATCCTAAAGTTGTACTCTGTGCCATCAGAGTACCTGAAGGATTTTTCAGTAAGCCTTCCTGAATGATGCTACTATAAACATCGGCACCTAATAGTAGGTCTATTTTATTGGGTACTCTGAATTCAGGGTCTGCAAGATATATATCTGTAGAGTCAAGCCAGTCAAAATAATTTATATCAATGCATTGGTCTGGTAGATATGATGTGATTTTATGTAAAACATATGCATTAAACTGCAGATTAAAACTTGCATCGATACGTGACTGGATGGACAATTGCACCATATGCTTGGTTATGGTTGGTCTATCATTGTCTAAACCGGAGATGGTACCATGAATAAGAATCTTTCTTAAATTCAGCAGATGGTCTGTTATAAAGCAGGCTTGTGAACCTTGGTCCAACAAAGCACGAACTAATTGGTAATTACCTATCCTTGACTCAGCCTTTACTAGAGCCGTTGCTAGTAAAACTTGTCTAGGTTTAGGTATTGTAGCGGTTGACAAGCACGAAACTATAGGCTTATCGCACACGTCTGAGGAACTGGGTTCAACATTTGAAGAAGTCAAAGCTTCATTATTCCTACGGTTGCAGTCTTCATTAAGATGTAACAAAGAATGATGCCGTTTTTTACAAACCTTGCAGGTGGATCGGCTTTTGCAAGTGAATGTGGTATGGTTACTGCCTAAACAGTCAAATCAAATTTTGTTCTTCGCAACGAATTCACGTCTAATTTTTATAGGTTCATTGACAAACGCTTTACAGAAACAAAGTTTATGAACTTCTGAACAATATTCACAACGTATTGGAGACGAATTTTCTGATGAACTTGTGGCCAACATAGCCTTGGGATGGTGAGCTTGTGTGTTATGGGATTGATAAACTGAAGGTTTTCGCGGTTCTATGAATTCTAATGCACGATACCGCGATTCTAAAAATAATTTAAATTGCTCAAGACTAGGCAGTTCGTTATTATCAACGGAACTATCACTTAATTCCCACTGTTTTCGCGTTTCAAAATCCAATTTATTTACTACAATATGAATAATAATATCCCATGTCGTCACGTTTAAATTTTTAAGTGCACTTAAACAGTCATTCGTGGTATCAAGCAATTCCTTTAACTTAGAACCCGATTCTACAAATATGCGATTTTGACCAAACAATCGTTTAAGTATACAATTGGCTTGATATTTTTTATTGTTGTATCGCTTTTCTAATATCGACCAGCATTGAGCATAATTAGCATCACTTATGGGGGTATGCCTGATGAGTTGTTCAGCTTCACCAGATAAGTGATTTTTAAGATAATGTAATTTTTGACAATCATCTAAGGAATCATTTTTATGAATTAAGGCAGTGAAAAGGTCACTGAAAGTAATCCATTCACTGTATTTGCCTGAAAAGGTTGGAATAGTAATTTTTGGAAGTCTAACAAATGCATTAAATGATTTCTTTAATGATTTATCACTAGCCCTATCTCCTTCAGTCACCTTTTCTTGAATTTTATTTAACATTGTTTTGAGAAGTGTTCTATAATTTACATAGTTGTCTTCAGTAATATCATAAATGTCTTCTACCTGCTTACCTATTTCTTTTATACTATAACATTCGTAAAGTTTAGAATAAATATCTTTAAACCTTGTCCAATCTTGTTCTAATAACTCTTGTCTAGTTTCAATGTACTCTAATGTTAATCTTTCCTTTGGACTCTTTTTAAAATTTGTTAAACCTTTCTGTATAACATCTTTTGTATTTTTAATAACATTTATTATGCCTTCCATTTTTTGTTATTTTCTTATATATTGTTTCGTGATTAAATATTTGATATAATCTGAGCTGGCATTTTACTAACAACCACTACTACTACTACTACTAACTATTTAGCTAAGCACTAAATTCGGCTAGAGACTAATAAACCAAAAAAAAAAACTAAAACTACAAACAACAAAAAATATTTTAAGTACTTCGCAAATCAACAAAATTATTCTGAGTGTTAAACTATTTCAAAAAGTGTTTTAACTTTACACATTCGGTGGAAAATCGGGCATAGGTTCCCCGTCTCACCGGTTTTTATAAAACTATTCTAAGTCCTAACTAGCATGTATTACATTAAAACTACATAAACTTACAGATTACTACAAACTACACTTAAAATTTTTAAAGTCCAATATTTTCACAAAATTCTTCTAAGTTTATTTTATACTAAAAATAAGGTTCAAATTACTTCTACTTTCTTGAAATTAATATTGTCAAATTGTACTCACGATTTGTCACTTCACACACTCACTTGTTGCGCGCCATCTATCTTCACTTACGTTGAACTTGCCGGAGATCGCAGCGCCCTCTGCAGCCAGTCACAACGAACTTTCCGATATCACTGATGCACTGCTGATATCACTAATGCACTGCTGATGCCACTGCTGCACTGCTGATGCCACAGAGCCAATACTCTGTCGGCGCGTATAGACCCGTACCGTTGCCACAGCGATCCACTGCGAGTACGGGTTTCGGTCCAAGATTGAACCGATGAACTAAATAATCCCGGCTACGAAGGACCAATGAACAATTCCTCACCCGCATCGAGGTGAAGGAATGTTGGGTGGATCCGATATACACCACGAACGCCCTCTCGCGACGAATAGGGGCAATAAAACCACTTTCGCCTGATCTATGGTACTTTATTCGAGATCAAAAATCGTACAACTTCAATGGCCTTATATAGTCGCGTTGAGAACAAAACGCTTGCGGCTTTTAATTTTGTCATTACGCCATCTAGGGAACGATACCTTAAACTTACAATGTTTAACAGTTGTTTCAATTACAAGTTACAAGGGACGGGACAGTTTCGACTAATTACATTTCTATTTTAACTAATTACATTACTATTTTAACTTTAAAATTAACAATATATAATGTTATGTTAATGCTAAATTAACAATATATAAATTTAAATAACAAAAATAAAAAATCTGAAAGTACCACCAGAAGACAATTAAACATTTAAAAATATCAAAAGTTTTACACATTTTACAACATGCATAATCTATAATTATAATACTAATTATACTAAACGTGATCGATATTTAAGAAATAGTGATTCATATTTATTTTTAAAAATTTAGGATGAATATAGAGTTTATAAAGGTAATATAAAGCTTTCCAAAACTTTGCTTTTAAATTTTGTCAGATTGTCTGAAAAGATGTCTACATCTTGATTTTTTGTTGTTGGTTATATTGCTTAAATAGTCTGCTCATAGTAGCATTCTGACCCAGATTTGTTTTCGAGCATGGTATCGAAAATGGAACATATTAAGTCATACGGGGAAGCCTTGAGGGTGCATTTATATTATTTTTTTCTACAAGGTTAGGACAGTCTAATGCACCATTAACTAATTTATATAGCAAAATCAAATCCAACAAATGTCTCCGATCAAGCAAGCTATTGAGGTTAAAGTGTTGTAACCGACTGTGATATGTCGGCAACTGTTTTACTTTATTATGCTGATACGTAATGTGCCATAGAAAACGCTTTTGAACCCTCTCAATCCGCTTAATATGTACCTCATAGTGAGGAGACCAAACTTGAGCACAATATTCTAGACCGGATCGAACCAAGGAGGAATAAAGACCAATCTTGGTCTGCGGCTTCTTAAAATCTTTAGTGTTTCTTATTATAAAACCCAGCGTTTGAAACGCCTTGGATGTTATTTTGTCGATATGAGTGAGGAATCTGATCTTACCATCGAAACTAACACCTAAATCTTTGATGTTATCCACTTCTTCCAACCTCGTGTTGTCAATGGTATAAACCTGCGAGTTGGGATGATTTCTGCGCAAGAACCTTATGTATTTGCATTTATCTGTATTTAATGCTAAGCTGTTTCTTTCACACCAGTCGACTAAGTTGTTTAATTCCTTTTGTAGTAGGTAAGTATCATATTTGTTTTTTTTATTTGTTTTGCAATTTTGAGATCGTCAGCGTAAAGAAAGCATTGGCTGTGTTCGAATATTCGCACAACATCGTCCATAAATATATTGAACAAAATAGGCCCCAACACTGATCCCTGGGGGACGCCTGATTGAGTTAAAAATGATTGAGATGAGTATCCGCTAACAACCTCCCTGGAAACTCGGTTACTTAGATACGAGGAGAACCATTTTAGCAAGTTGCCTGTTATACCGAAAGTTGAGAGTTTTTGAAGAAGAATATCGTGACCCACGGTATCAAACGCCTTGCTTACGTCGGTATAGATGGTGTCAACTGGTATATTGGAATCAACCGAATCGGTCAAAAAGGTCACAAATGAAACAAGGTTGGTTGTTGTGGATCGTGCAAAATCGTGAATCGTGATCGTGAAAAAACCAGACTGCTGTGACGACATCAATTGCTTAATATGCCAGGTAATTGTAGGTTTTATTAATTTTTCAAACACCTTACCGAAGACAGGCAGAATAGAAATTGGTCTATAATTTTTTATTGATGCAATATCCCCCGACTTTGGGATTGGTACGACCAAAGATTCTTTCCATGCAGTAGGAAAGAGACCGGACTTTATTGATTCATTGTATATTATTGAGAGTGGTAGGGAAAGCGCATCACAACATTCCTTTGCAAGCAGACAAGGTATACCATCAGGTCTAGTTCCCTTATTTCGATCCAAGTGTTTCAATCCTTTAAGTACTTCATATTGTGAAAAGAATAAGTTCGATAAACAATTTGTGGGCGAAGACGTTGGGACTGCTGCTGGCACTAATGCTGAATTAGAAGAAGGTGTCTTATAAACGGATGCAAAAAATGAAGCAAATAGATCGCAAATATCAGCACCATTAGAGGCTCGTATATTATCTAGATGCATTAATGAAGGGTTTTTTATGTGAGTCCAAAATAGTTTCGGATTTTTGATTAAAGAATCCTCCATAATATTAATGTAGTTCCTATAACATGTTTCGATTAATAATGCACAACGTTTTTTAGCGACAAAAAAGACAGCTCATCTAAGGGATTTTTATACTGACGATATCTTTTACGTAACTTAAATTTTACCTTTAGTAAATTTATAAGTTCTTTAGTATACCAATAGGGATATTTTTCATGTTTAGTTTTACTTAGAGGAACATGTTTTGTTATTGCCTCTCTGATCGTCTTATACAACACATCCACCATATCGTCAACATTCGTCAAGGCTGAAAATTCGTCGACCCAGGAAACAGAGTTGAGTTCGTTCACAATTTTGTCAAAATCGGCCTTCTGAAAATTAAATTTGTCACTTGGAATCACGGGAGGAAGACCAGGTTCTTTGTAAACTGATAAAATAAATTCCAAAGGCGGATGGTACTGATCAATATTACTAAGTATATACTTGCTTTCTTGCAAATGCTCAATACTTTCAGACGAAAGTATTAGGTCCAGAATCTTTCCCTGGTTGTTCAGGATTGTATTTTGTTGACTTAAGTTGTTAAGAGCGATAAAGTCAATTAATTTATGTCCAAGTGGGCCATGTAAAGAAGCTGGTAGGGTTACGGAGTTTTTGTTGCTAGGCCATGTTATTGAACTTAGATTAAAATCGCCCAGTATTAGTGTGTTATTGCGAAATTCCAATATACGGTTAGTATTTTCGATAAAATGTTCGATAACATGCATTTGAACCGGAGGGGGGATATAGACCGCACATATGTATAATTTATCTATGGTTTTCCGTTTGCTACCCATATCTAACTCCACCCAAAGGTCTTCGCAACCACTTTCAAATTGAATTAATCTCTGTGATTTAAAGCGTTTAGATATAGCAATAAGGACACCACCACCCATTTTTTTATTATGATATTCACTAGTCTCTCGATCACGTCTATATGTTTCATAACGATCATTAAACAATTCGAAATTGAATATAGTATGGTTAAGCCATGTTTCACATAGTACAATAACATCATAATCACAGCATAACACATTTTTATACAAGTCTAGAGTCTTAGTACGTAAACCTCTAACATTTTGATAATATATATTTAAGGAAGAGAATTTTATAAAAGTAATAATAAAAGTCTAAAGGCTAAATATAATTACTGATTAGACAATTTTTCTAAAATTGCGGTATTACGAACAAAGATGTATTCCGATGTGTCGGTTTTACGCATATATATACGACCGCTGTGCACCCAAACATGCTTGTAGTTGAGTTCTCTGGCTTTAAGTCGCGCTGAAGCGTGTAGTTATTTGTTTTCGGGAGATAGATTCTCTGTTACGTATATAGCTGACTTTTTATCCTCGCTAAGACCCAGATGACTTGAGTTTAGTTTATCGTTAGGATGTTGCTTGTTGTACTTAATAATAGCTGCCAAGAGCGTGTCACGCAGACGGGGACTGCTCAGCGTAACCAGAATAGCACGAGGTCGTGGGCTTTTTGGATCATTTTTAGCAATTCTGCTACAGTAAGATATATCTGCTTCATTAAAGGGGCATGCTACTGCTTTACCAAGCTGCTTAACTACTGTAAATACGTTTTCCGTTCTACGTTCAGGTACACATTGAATTTCCAGGTTCGAGGAGCATATTAGTTGGTCTTATTGAATACAACGAGCAGAGATAGCCATGAAATCATTCTTAAGAGACTCATTCTCTGTCTAAATACATTCGATATCACTTTTGTATGCATTTATTTCAGTATTCAGTTTTTCGAAATAAAAGTTCATAAAAGTAATCGACTCGTTAAATTTTTTTATATTGTCCTTCATTTCACGCAACTGATTGTTAATATCGCTTTTAAAGTCGGTAAGACAGTTTCGTAGTTCTTCTTTTATAATGCTACGGAGATCAGAACGCGACAAACAATAGGGTGAGCAGCAAACATTTTCGTCCTCAGTATCACGAGGCTCAGCAGTGCCGCGTTTAGCTGTGTTTATGTTAAAACGGGAGCTAGGTGACATCGTCAACCGGACTAACGTGTTTGAATCGTCTTTTTTAGGAACTTTACAAGTACAGTCAGGACATAACCATTTTGACCTTCTATCAGTATTGAAGTTTTTAAATTCTTTATTGGATATACCGATGCAAAGAGTGTGAAAGTATGATAAACACGACCTGCATTTCAAATATAATTTATCCTCAATAGTCGATTGACACACAGAACAGAGCATTTTCGGTATTTTTATCGGCGTCGTAATTCAAAAATATATATTTATATGATAAATGAATTTAGTTTTATTTAAAACTGATTTGTAAATTCTTATTAACTCACTTGTAACAAAGAATGCCGAAAGAAACGAAGAGTGCTGGTGCGATAAGGATGAATTATTTCTCCACGCAGCAGCCCGTCTCTTTTACTCGCGGCGAAGAGGAGCCTACCTCAGCTAACGCACTCGTCGCGATGCAAATCACACAGGGTTTTTTCAAAAATATTTTTTTTGCACGTTATGCTATTGGTGTGCTTATGACTTAGTAAACAAAGGTTAATTATGCGTGAAAAATTTAGTAAATTATAAAGAATAACTGAAACACGTCCGTTCTCGACTAAATATTAACTCGATCCCAATTTTTTTATTTTTTTTCCCAAAAAATTTATGAGAAAGACTGATCATATAAAGGCTAATATATATATATATATATATATATATATATTAGCCTTTGCAGAAATTTCTTTTCATAAATTTTATTTTTTATAATTAGTTTTATCATGAATCCTTATTTGTAGTTCAGGCTTTCTTAAATCTATGTATATGTGTTTTTAATTATAAACTTAATATGGTAAAGATAAACATAGAACCCATAAGCCCGAAACTTATCGGTTTAAATACGCTGAAACGACGAGTTCGGAGTTAGCGAAGTGTTATCAATCCCAGTTAATATTTTTTAAATATAATTGAATACATTTTCACCCCTACCGTTCTACCATTTTATATAAAGCTAATGTAATAGAAAAGATTCAGTCCTAATGTCTGAAAAATATATTTGTTCTGCTTTAACTTCATTGAATTTTCACGTAATGTTTAGCGTGTTAACTAAAAATCTATTTTTTATTAAGTAATCCTAACAGAAATTATGTACATATACATATTAATTGGAATCTTCAAAATATGTAAAATAATTGAGATACATGATCTGAATCTATAGATTACGCACTGATTCCATGGGATATTTAGCTTTTTTCAGAGATTTCAAGGCGTAAATAATTTACATAATTTAATTTATTTATTATTTTTATGATTTAGTTTCTTTGTTAGTTTTTTGTGTAAGAGGTTAACTCTTATCGTTAAAAGCAACTTCACCATTAAATAATTATATGAAATTAATTAATTGATACTTTCTCCTTGAAGGCACTCGGTCACTTGTTTATTTAATTATTTTATTTTCTTCATTAACAACTATACATTTGTAAGTTATATTGCATTTCCATAATTCTCTTTGAAACAAAATATACTCGTATCATTAAAACCGACTTATTTAATTCTTAACTAAAGAAGTATAAATAAAATGTTACCCGTTTATTGCCAATAACGTTTAATACAATTCTACAGTAACTTGACAATAGTTATATAAACTATTGGTAACTACTATAAAAACATTTTATTTCTTATTTCCCACATTTACCCCATAATACGCTTCAATAGTCAACTAAAGTCTTATTGTCGCAGTTATATAAGAATTTTCCCTCGGGAATACCGGGTCATTAGCGAATGTTATTGAGAATTACTTCAGTGGATTTTCTGTATTAGCAAAGGTCTTTTAAAAATAACTGAATACTGTTAGTATATGTTCTATTCACTTATTTTAAAAAGCTATTAGTAAAAGAAATATATTTATCATCAATTGACTGACTTTTTTTTTACAATCTGTAAATATGCTCTTGTTTAAATCCATGTCTGTTTGAATGCAGAGTTTTATTAAAAGGTAAATGGATAATCCTCATAAATCTGTTTGTCTTTAACTTCGTAGCTTGTGTTGTAATCGTTTGTAATTTTGTGAAGGCTAGTGTTTTTTATTCCTGAATTTATGAGAAAACATTAGATGTTTGTTAAATGAAATTGACAAGTCGAACCTTAAGTGATACACATATTTTATTAAATATCATTTCCTTCATATTGTATACGAGTATAAGAGAATAAATTTAAAATATTTAAAGCGTATAAAATACTTATTATTTATTACCTACACAATGTGAAGTAAGCCATGTTTACATAGTAATGCAGTGCAATAGTTGTATCAGCGGTCGGTTTACTAGTTAGATGTTTCTTTATTTGTATATCTGTACTCTCTGGTTACAACTCAAGGGGCGGGAGGCTCGAGTACACCTCACACGAGGCAGTGTCTTTCATTGGGCTCTCCAACAACATGAATGAAATGAGAGGAACTCAATGTTTGTTAAAATATTTAATTAATACTATTTTGGACGGATTCAATTGAAATTTATTTTATATAAAATATTTTTGTTAGTTTTTTTGGTTGTATGGCGTTAGTCTTTATTCAAAGCAAAGAGAGTTGATGTCAAAACATATCATCTGTGGATTAAATTTTCATACACCTTAACTCATCTTCATACAGTCGATATATATATATATAGTCAACTAGCAAATATCAGTATCAACTTCGAATATTATATTATTCTAGCAAAATTATAAAATATTATTATCAAAACTTTAAACTAAAAAAATGATAACTTATTAATAATATTATTAATTTTCTTAAAGCTTAGGCTGATTACACTCTTCAGTCTTCTGTGACAGCGTATGTGTGTGGTCTGCGGTGCTGAAACTAGAAAAATCAAAATGTATATTATTTTTATGTATTCATGCAATAATGTACAAAAAGGAGTTATTTCCAGAAAGCTAGATGTTATAACTTAATTCACATAGATACAAATAAATAAAACAAATTACAGATGCCAGCTTAATACGGTTATTAAGCAAACTTACTTAATGAAGGTTAATCCAAAAGGTTTTGATCGAGTCAACGTTTGAGATTTAATTTAAAAGTACCATTAAAATCTTATTGAATACATCTATTTACAGTTGTTAGAATATTTATATTAATATAGTTTGAGGTTTGAGAGATACTTCATGTTGTCAATTAAAATCTAATAAAATACTTGGAAATAGAATAATCTATTACTGTGGTAAATATAGCTACTATTTAATTATAAAATGTATCAAATCTTTTTGTGCGAAAAGTTAATTCACAAACTTTTATTGCTTATACTAACACATACATATAAATACACATATTTAAATATTACTTTCATTGGAGAAGGATATTCACACAGTAATAGTAACATAACTTGTACAAGTGAGTGCAAGTATCGAGTGATGATAAGAGTGAAGCAAGGTACCGAGGTCAAGGCAGTATTTCTTTTCCGTAATTATTGTGTTTTGAAGTTGCTGGAAACAGACATAACAGAAGTTATAATATATTCTCAATCAATATAAAAAAAGGATTTTTATTATTTCGGGCTGAATCAAGGACAAATATAAATAATTATACAAAGTATTCATTTCATTTCATTTTTAATGTAAAATACATTAATTTATATTATTTTATTAACTTTAATTTATACTAAATAGGTGCAGATTAAATTTCAAGTGGAGCTTTCAATAGACTGATGTTCGATGGCAATAAAGAAAATATTATTCATAATTATTCTGAAGAACCACTTCAGCCTTTAAACCTTCTAATTTAATTAAAAACCTAAAAGAAACCACCTTTATATTAGCCACTGAACTTTTCATAACTACGAGTTTCATACATAAAAACTTTTCACTTCAACTTAATTAAAAAACTGTTTATATAAAATCAACTTTATCAATCATTCATTCATCATTTTTTTTATCAAATCCATCAATGAGTTCTGTTTTATTTACATTTTTGAATCTGTGAGAACATGAACTATACTGTAGTATATTTGTATACGTACGTTTACTTCATGTTCTCATTTACACACAGGTGGGTAGTGACATATTTAATTTAAAATAAAACTACGAATATAAAAAAATACGAATTAGTACTTACTTACTATTTTCTATCATAACACACAGATCTAGCTTGACTTTGCTCACTTTATTAGACATTGGCTGGTGCCTGTGACTTTTTGTATTTATTATTTATTTCAACTTCCCAAGTCCAGTGTTCGCTTTGAGCAAACTAAAAAAAATCAAAATAACTAATTTAAGATTCATTTTAATAAAGTTTGCCCTATACGCTACCACATTTTGTAATATATACTAAGAGAAATACTTTTTTATCAGGAAGAGTTATTAAGTTATAGAAAGATACACAGACAGACGAGTAGAATGACAGACAAACAGGTAGAGGTATTTTTTTTTTATTGTGGAATTGAAATCAATTGTATCAAAGGGCGATTATTTATCACAAAAGTTAGATAAAAAAAATATATAGATTACGTATAAATTTATACAGAGGTATAAAAGGCATTCCAGAATTAATTTTTGGCTGTTTTAAAATCCTTATAAGAAACTCAGTTGAATTATATTTTTAATCAGAAGTTGGCAAACCGTTGCAAGGAGGGAAGTACTTATATTTGAATTAGTGTTGTGTTGCTCGCTTAAGGACTCTTATGCATTTTAAATATTCGCTTTATAAAAATTAAAAGTCAAGGAAAAAGCGCAAATGGAACAATATTGCTTCTAAAATGCGAAAACTTACATCATTTACTCCTCGGCTCAATATTAGGTATTCAAATATATTTATGAACGGCGCGATGAGACACTCGACTACAACTGCATGATTAAGAAGAAAACAGATAAGAAACAGTTAAGAGTTGTGATGTTTACAAGTTGATTTAAAAATGAATTCAACTCTTTCAATAGCACTTTTCTTAGGTTTACAACATCTTTTATTAATAAATTTATTTGTCTTGTGGAAATTTATCCACTACTTCATAAAATAAACAATAATGAATATATTTATGAAAATTTACATCAACGATTTTATGATCTGGGAATGAATTGTATTTTAGGGATTAACTAACTTTAGCGCATTTTTTTGACGTTACCCTGGGTATATCTAGTGGCTGCATCACACCGCTCACTTAGAAGACATTACTTGCGGTAGCGGTGGGAGCCGGATTACCCCCTTCCCTCTAAAATGGCGAAGAGTGGGTGATGACTAACCCTTGCGTTATGCCCGTGAATGAGTGCTGTTTGCGATGACTGTTCTTGATAGCCATGCTAGCTAGCTTGCTTGAAAAATCATATGCGAAGTCTTTGTAACTCTTGAAATTGCAAAAGCAATATCTTTATTTCTGAATTTATCGAATCGTAATAGCCGTTGATATTATCTATAATGTGGTGGAACAATGCATTGAATAGTAAACAAACAGAGGAGTGTATTTTCAAAACGATATTTTAAAATGGACCATATGAAGTTTAATATACATAATGTATGTAGAAGTATCAAGTTTGAATATAATTAAAGTCATTTTTTCCTTATAATAGTTTACCGGCCTGTGATTTTTCTGTAGATATTTATATATCCTTTAAAAATTATAACAATACTATAATATATAATATAATCCGTAACAAGTTTATATTTTATGATTCGACTTAATAGTCGATAACGTATCTGGTAATATCAAATAATATAAAAATCTCCAACCCTATATAATAAATATTCATAATAAGTGATCACATAATTAAAATAAAATAGAAGAAAGGAGAATTACAAATTATTTATTACAATTGCTGTATTCTTTGCATATTTAATCCAACGCAACGCGACACACATTCAGATAATTCTTCAGTATTATATATAATTTCAAGTATTGTGAGTGAAGTGACTAAAAGTTCTGAGATCCTGAGGGTCTGAGAATTTATTTTAATTATTCTATACGAATTTCTATTGTCATTTGTTCAGAATGTATTTTAAGTGTTTGTAATTTATTAACTTAGTCTTGAAACGTATTATGTTTAATACTGTATACTTTTCTTTTATCAAATTTGTTTTAAGTATTTATAATAGACTTATTGTTTTAGAAGTCTACTGCATACATGGTGGTTCCATACACAGGTATTTCTCACTAAATAAATACTATTTAGAGTCACTTTAGGAATATAATAAATGGGCGAATTGCAAAAACGTTTGCAAAATATTAAAGAGAGCATAAAGAAAATTATATTTTACATTTTATAGAAAAGGGTGAACAGGTCGGTAGGTGCTTAATATTTCAAAAGTTGTTAATAAGATCAAGTATGAAACGACATATGTTATATTAACTTACTCGGACGTTATGCACCGAAGCGACTTTTGTTACACGCAGTGTGTGTGTTCCAATAGAGAGCTATTTTTCGTGACGGAAAAATAAACTGAGCAAATATTAGCAGCAAAAAAAGACAACATCAATGTACAGTTTCAATTACATTTACAAAAAGTCAGTCTCGTGACAGGAGAAAATACTTATTAGGTTGCATTTGAAACTATTGACCTCACCACGAGTTACACCAGCAGCGGTGTTATTAACATTGTATTATTTATTTATTAGTCTTTATCCGAAAATCTTTTTATATTATTAATGTTTCTTTTAGTTTCTTGTCTGTTAACAATTGCCGTATCTTGTTCGTTTTCCTCCATTCTAAATAGTTGAAGTACCAAATATATTTTAATTGAATTGTCATCAAACTCGTCAAAGAACTGTGAATGATATTTAAATACTTGACTTTGAGAACGTAAGTTGATAAATTTTACTGCGTTTTAAATCAATACAAAAGAACATTGCATTATTTTTCTTATATTTCTTATGTTATTTAGTAACATAATATATATAATATATTGTAATATATTGTAATTGTAATATATTGTAATGTTACTAAATAAAACAATCTCTCATTTTTAATTCAATATATGAGAATTCCATTGTAAGTGACCGGTCATTTCCTCAGCCCTCGTAAACTGATGACCCTTGATAAGCTGGCTTATTTGATGTTTTCCGACCTTTTGCTGGCCCTTACAATTTCTTCAATCAATTCAATCTTCGGTTATAGATTCAATTATTGTAGATACTGATAAACTGCTTTCGGTAAATTATTCATTGTAAAGTTAACAAGTAACGTATATAATGATAATTATGAATTATAAATCTTTCTTTAAAAAAAACTGTTTTGACAATAAAATCGTGACGCTACAGATTTTCTTATCATTATAAAAAAAAATATTTTATTGTCAATTACACAGGCACACAAAAAAAAAAGTCATGAACCAGAGGGGAGACCCCATTATTCTTAGGTTTTTGGGATCGCTGAAACCAATTATTACAATAAAAACTAATTTTAAATGCCAGTTTTCCCGCTAGCACCCCCTTACTACCTCTTAAGGGGTGAAAATTGAAATTTTTGTATAAAATCAAGATAGATGTTTATTTCTACATTTTTTGGGATGCTGAAACCGAAAATGATAATTAAAAATAAATTCATGACCACTATCACCCCCTATCACCCCTAACGGGGGGTGAAAATTTAAATTTTTCTATAAAGTCAAGATAGATGTGTATTTCTACGTTTTTTAGGATGCTGAAACCGAAAATGATAACTAAAAATAAATTCATGACCACTATCTCCCCCTACCATCCCTTACAGGGGGTGAAAATTTCAATTTTTCTATAAAATCAAGATAGATGTGTATTTCTACGTTTTTTGGGATGCTGGAACCGAAAATGATAACTAAAAATAAATTCATGACCACTATTACCCCCTTACCACCCCTTACAGGGGGTGAAAATTTAAATTTTTCTATAAAATCAAGATAGATGTGTATTTCTACGTTTTTTAGGATGCTGGAACCGAAAATAACAACCAAAAGTGAATTTGATACCTCTTTTACTCAATACCACCCCCTAACCATCCCTAATGGGGGGTTTCAATTTTGTATAAAATCAAGATGTATGAAGAAATTTTAACGATTTACAGTAAGTGACATGTTTATCAAACTAGTTTGAGGTTACTCTCTCTCTCGCTCTTATATTAGAAATTCAAATGCTTTATCGATCAGAAGTATCTGATATATATTCATGATTTAATTCTACTCTAATCCTGATGGAACCTTGCATCTTGCTCCTCACTGTAGTCTCCTAAATTGTCAGGAAAATAGTCCCTTCTATTTTGGAGGCATAGAATTAGGTTCAGCATCTTTTAGTCTCCTAAATTTTCAGGAAAATAGTAACAATTCTATCTCTCAGGTATAGAATTAGGTTCAGCATCTTTTAAGCGTTTTCCAACACTGCCGGATGGATAACAGTATAAGTAGTATTAAATAGAAAGCAAAAAAAAAAAAACAAAAAGTGAAAAAACTTGTGAAGAATAGGACAAAAATCATGATTCAGTCTTAAGGGTTGGTGAGGGGTGTTAATGGGTGATAGAGGTCTTAAATTTTATTTTTAATAATCATTTTCGGTTCCAGCATCCTAAAAAACGTAGAAATACACATCTATCTTGATTTTATAGAAAAATTTAAATTTTCACCCCCTGTAAGGGGTGGTAAGGAGGTGATAGTGGTCATGAATTTATTTTTAGTTATAATTTTCGGTTCCAGCATCCCAAAAAACGTAGAAATATACATCTGTCTTGATTTTATAGAAAAATTGAAATTTTCACCCCCTGTAAGGGATGGTAGGGGGAGAGGGTGGTCATGAATTTATTTTTAGTTATCATTTTCGGTTTCAGCATCCCAAAAAACGTAGAAATACACATCTATCTTGACTTTATAGAAAAATTTAAATTTTCACCCCCCGTAAGGGGTGGTAGGGGGTGATAGTGGTCATAAATTTATTTTTAATTATCATTTTCGGTTTCAGCATCCCAAAAAACGTAGAAATACACATCTATCTTGATTTTATACAAAAATTTCAATTTTCACCCCTTAAGAGGTAGTAAGGGGGTGCTAGCGGGAAAACTGGCATTTAAAATTAGTTTTTATTGTCATATTCGGTTTCATCGATCCCAAAAACCTAAGAATAATGGGGTCTCCCCTCTGGTTCATGACTTTTTTTTTTTTTGTGTGCCTGTGTTATCAAACAAACCACAAGAGAGTTTTATTAAAAGCTTTAACTCGGCACGTTGGACCGTGATTCCCGTGGGATCATGTCATTTCTACACGGGTCTAGTTTACAAGACGCAATCTTGCCCCAGCAATAACAACATTGGGATCTAATTTCTTTTACTCCTAGAATGTTGCTTGAATATCTAACAGAGTTCCGAGAAATATACAATGAAAAAAAAGTAAATAATGTTACCATTTTTTTTTCAAGTTAATATTAAATAATGTATCCTGTTTTTTTTTATTGAACTTATTTTGTATTTCAAAATATAATATTTTACTGAATTACATAAAAAAACTAAAAACGACATTATATTAAAAAATAAACAAACAAAGCAGCCAGAAACATCTATAGCAGATTAGTATCCAATATTATATTATAAATAACAGTGTTTCAGTAAAGGTTTTATTTTGAAATAGTTAATAATAAGTTTAGGATAGGGAGACATTGTTTTAATTGATTGAAGCGGTAGATCTTAATCAATTATTAGTATATACCAGGTTAAATGTATTTAATGTATTTAATACAAACACATAACTACCAATTAAAAGAGTCACCTTTTAAATGGAGGCAAATGGATTTTCGGCAATAGAAGATTCTCGTTTAGTATACTATGTGTTGAGAAGGTTTTTAGAATCAACGCACTGTTAATTACGACACTAATTAAGTGAGTTCCACAAAACTAACACATATACATATGTAACATCAACTCCGTAATACTCGTACATTATACTTAGGTGGTTAAAGTTTAATCGTCTCGTAAACTGAATAATTAAACACTAACACCATCGTGTACTCGTGTTATTCATAATATCCCTTAATTAACATGTAAAATATTTATCTGATAACAAATGTGGATCGCTCCTGAACGTCTGTAATTGAAAGGATGCATATTGCACTTATAACACTTCCTGAAAATAGCCGCAAAACTCCAAAAGCTTTGTGATACGGAATAAGTCTCCAGAGAACTGGAAATGAGAAATAACTGTTTGTGTCTAACAAAAAGACTGAAAACAACCTGAATAAGTTAATAATATTTAATATATAATTATAAAATAATAATATCACATGAATAACTCAGTTTACCAATCAACACCTTCATATGTTATATTATTATTAAAATCAATTGTTAAAAACTTTATTTCGCTATAAAATAAGACAAGGTTGGTAACGCTGATAGTACATATGTATGAAGTTATGGAAATTTATACAAGATTATTCACTCTCAAGGATCACACTCGTTTGTGACAAGTACTTTGATGTGAGACTCAAGAAAATTACGATAGCATTTATATAACATTCGATATTCATCTACAACAGACTCATTTGAATATTATTTTATATCAAAAAATATGCGATCAACAGAATTATAATATAAGAATAATATCTATATTATAACAATTCATTAAAATTCTACATGAATTATCACAATATTTCATAATATTATTTATATTTTTACAAACACTATAAAGTCAAACACAGAGTAAGGAAAAACAGCAGAGCTACATCTGCGTCGAGTATAAAATGCAGATCACCGCTTCACTGAACAGCTGCTGAAGAGAATTTTATTGTCTCCTTTATTTCACAATATAATAAGAAATAACTCCTTATTCTCGTGATCTAAAGAAAATATGCAGTCGAAGAGCACTCTTTAGAGCTGCTTATTCCATCTATTTGCTAAAAAGAAATTTTATATTTAATACGTATTATCGACTAAGTGTAAGCTATTCACAATATTATAATTTAAGTAATAATACTTACAAAAAATTTAGATCTTCAATTATAAAATATCAAATGTGGCAAATCGTTTAACGAATAATTATTTCTGAAAATAATTTAAAAATGATTTTGGAAAAGACAATTAAGTTTGATAATATATGGTACATTTGTTTAAACTTAACGTTTAAAGTTGTCTAATAAAGAAAATAAGATTTTTAAAAATACGCTGGAACAAACATACTGAATCGGTCAATTAATACTTTTTTACTGACAACGTCACTCCAACAGCGTTAATTAATTGCATTAAAATAAAAACCGTCAGCGTTTGTTTGTTTGTATAAAAGAAATAAAACAATGTAATCTTTAATAATCTTGAAAGAAGTTAGAAAATTTTACAGAAATTGCATCGAAAAGAAAACATAAAAAAAAGCTTCAACGAGTCTTAAACAAATAATTTATAACTTTATTTATATCTTTTTTAAGTAATTTCAAATCTTTTCTTTCTCAAACATTTGAATTACAAACAAATAATAAAATATATTTATTTCAAGCTTTGAACAATAATTCTTATTGAATTCAATTTAGATTTCATTTGAAGTCATATTAGACAAAACTTTACTATGTTCTTAAGTATTTTACAAGTACAAGTTACATTGGGTTAGTTTCAATCAACGAACTGAAAGTACATACCTGACCAAATGTAAAGTACATACCTGACATTATCAGCAAATATAGCACACACTTTAGGATCAATTTTAATACGTTGTAGGAAACATAACGTAGCGATGCATCTAAGTGCCTGCGGCTGCCGACCGTCTAGGTCTAAGTTCTGACTGAGAGCCTCCCAAGTTACAAGAAACAAAATTAATATTATTATACTAGATGACCGGTGACCTTCGTATCACCTACATAAACAATACATGTATTAAATGGACAAATTTATGAAAGCTCCTACAAATAATATTTAACAAAATAAAAAATATTTGAAAATTAAATAACAGTTTTTTATTTCTAATTCTAAGACATGAATTGTTACCATCTATGAACTTTTTGTATTTAATAAATATAAATAAACTATATTTTTTGTAGTTTTAGTAACTTATTTATGGTTCTCACCGTATAAACTTTGCATGAAATTCACAAAGAATCAAAATTAGCTAAATCGAAAGTAACAAAAATTGCGATTCTCGTGTTTCAGCGAAACAAACGAACAGCGCTTGAATTAAATATATACATCGCTTAAGATAACATCTTCAGTAAATCAATACAGACAACCAGTTATATAGTTTTGGATCTTTAATTGTTATTTTGTTAAGTCAGCTAGTTCATTTATTAATTAATAAAATACAAGCTAACATTCTAAAGTTAAGTTTAATTTAAATATAAGTAGCGAAATGTATATTTAGTGATGATATTGACAACAGTCGCTGTTACTTGTAACATGGATCGTAAGTCGGAACTATCGGGAGAGTTTCACAGATATTGAGTTAGATATTAAATGGATCTACATGAATCCCTTGCACTCGAAGATATGTTTGGTATGATTATAAAATAAACCTCAAAACAATAATTATTATAAATTAGATTTCCTGTGAATAAATAAAACCTAAATGATAAAGATACAAGCTCTCCTTTATACCTTTTTTTATCAAATTTAAATGTTTATTAATTTTTTTTAGTAGAGGAAGAAGTAAATTCTTATTTACTATAATGTGCTATACATGTATATAGGTTATATTAATAGATTGTAAATAAAGCAAAACTCTCAGTTACGATTTGTTAAATGATATGATATGATATTTATTAGATATAGTAAGGGAGACGTTATAGGTGCAGAAAAAGAGGGTAATGGGTGCTATTGCCCCCCCCCCCCCCAATTTAGTACATAAAAACAACATAGCATCATAAAGATTAAGAATGAATATTTATGTAGTGTTACATTAATCTTCTTTATCGTAAATTGTTTTTTGGTCAATGACCATATTAAACTCACTCTAAAATGGCTTTACCTTGCTTGCCTCCAAATTTTCCCCCTACAGAAAATACTGTACTTGTGCCTGAAATAGTAACATAATTAACACCCTAATAATTCATGAAACATTACATGCTAATATGCAAATCTGTGCGGCAGCTTTTAGTTTCGGAGATTTGTTTTAGAATTACAAAGACAAAGGACCAGTTCCTTCATTTTCGTGGTCTATTGTTTGATAATGCACCGTCATATCTTCTGAGTCAGTCAGTCATTAAGTTCTAAAGTCGAAGGGCGTTAAATTTGCACACTAACTATTTGTCTAAGCGCTCTATTGTTTTAATGGAAAGCCTTTCTTTACGTCGCTTAGTCATGTTAAATAAACATCATTTACTAAAGGTAAAGTAAATATTTCTTTAATGGAATTCAACAGTAGGTCCGTAAACAATAAAGGCGTAAATGGTAAATGAAGAAAGAAAACGAAGCAAAAGCAGTAATTATTAAAAATAGAACAAGGAACCATGACCAGTGAAAGAAACCTCTTGTTGTATCAATTAGAAGATAGGTTTCTTTTATTTCACACAACTGTATAAATATATTAATCAAAGTGAACATACGATATGTGAAAATTTTAAAATTAAGTTGGTTTATATTTAGTAGAATTACTGCATATCATAAAGTTTTTCCTGTGAAGTTATCCCGTAGGAAAACTGTAATAAAATCCAATTAGTTTTCTTGACAGGAGAAACAGCTTGCTATTCAGTGCCTCACATTATATCCTCAA
Organism: Melinaea marsaeus rileyi; assembly: GCA_918358865.1. Classification (NCBI taxonomy): domain Eukaryota; kingdom Metazoa; phylum Arthropoda; class Insecta; order Lepidoptera; family Nymphalidae; genus Melinaea; species Melinaea marsaeus. The sequence continues at coordinate 323,057 of OU911090.1, forward strand.
GTAAATAAAATATATTGCTGACCATCAACACAACATTTAGTGAACTTAACATAAAATGCAGGCACAAAAATAGGTAAATTTATAAAAAAAACTGTTATTTCTGTAAATTTTATGGAATTTTTGTGAATTAAAATGTAATTCAAAATTAAGATGATTATAGAGTAAATTAGAGTTAAAAATACCAATTTAAATTTTAAATTCAATAAAGAAATATAAATCTCTAATATATTAGATTTTCTGTTTCCGGCATTGCAAAGACTACTCAGTGCATGCAACAAGAATATTTGAACAAAGTTTATTGCAGTGAATCATTTCGAGTATTTACGTTTGAAAAATGAAGACAACAAAACGTACAACTGTAAGAAGATAAGATTATATTATGTTACTTGCCATTTGAAATATGTACTAACAACATTAAACCTCTGAAAATAAAATAATGCATAAAGTATGCAGCTGGTAGCAGATAAAAAATATATAAATTCCACATTACAGAGTCCGTGTATTTTCCTTACAAAAATAAAGAAAATCTTTAATCTGTTAGAAGTATCATATTATAATACACATAAAATAGATAACAAATAATTCATACCCAAATAAGTGATTTTATTTGGACTTTTTGTTGATTTAAAGCTCCAATTCCTTTAAAGTCTGATCAATACCTTTGAGATTTACAATTCCATAAATAAAATACAAATTTTTATGTGATTCGCTTCTTATTCGGGACGTGCACGAGTAGTTTAGAATACAGTACGACGCGGGTCAGTCAGGGTGAACCAACCAATATACACAACATATACGGTGACGAGACATTGGAAACTGTTTATATTCTTACAGAGATATTTTTATTTACATTCTATTTCTATTTCACTCACCAACTTGTTATAGGATTAAACGAACAGCGAGTCTGTGTGAAGGTGAGTGGTCGTGGACAGCAATAGAACATACTTTATGGAATTCTTGCACAGCTTATGCAGTTGAATTAATTTAAATATAAGACATCTAAAGTACATAGGAATGCATTTAAAAAAATCGTATGTAATATCATATAATATCAGAAAACAATATTTTAATTTAATTCAATTAATTATTAGCGCTCCAGAGGCGATAGCCTTCCGTTGCTTTATTTATTTACTTAAACTATTGAATGATCGGTGTAATTTTATATTGATTAAATATTTAAGTTGATAAGAATTTAAAAACAATCTTTCAAAATTTACGGGTCAGTTGGAAATTTTGTGATGAAATCAGTTCAAAACACAATATTTTTAACAACAAAACTATGAAACATTGTTATTCCACCCTGCGCTGCATTTAACCTCCTCTACCTGTGTTATAATATTCAGTTTACATACGAGTACTGTATCGGTATCTCTGAGGTGTTCATTAACGAATAAAGGTGCTCTAAATTGTTGTATAAATATTATCTCATGGTTCAAACTTTCAAGCGTGTTTAGTTTTAGTCTAAAATAACAAAATATTATTACTTATAATAATTTCACCTTACATTATTATATAAAGACACGTTGAGACATAGCGGTATTGATGTTCATTTTGAATTTAATAAATATCTTAAGTTGAAAGAGAATCAAACTTATTTCCATAATATTTTAGATAAATTATTTAGTGTGATGACCGATGTTAGAAAATATTTTACTAAAATTATTTTTAATATAATTCAAACTGAAGATTGTTGACGAGTTGGATTACCTGGATATGTAACGACTTCTTAACAAATATAATATCATAAATGGGCATATATATACTGATGATCTCGGGATTTCTATTTTAGGTTGAAGTTGATACTCAAGAATTCAACATTTCCTTTGACATAATACGATTGACTTGTGTTACGATGAATTCAAAAAGATAAACTTAATAAATAATAAAAAAAAAACACGGTTGAATTTGCGTAACCTCAAAACGGTTTGAATAATATTAAGTTCTCAACTTTATTAAGTTGGTACAGCTTGAGTCTGCACACTTCACAATATAGGCTATAATAACATCAACATCAAGTTAGAGGTAAATAAAACTTTCTCTTACCACAAGATTAGTTTGGTCTCTGAATTAGCTTAAAGTTGTAATCATCGAAGGAGCGAAATATATTTATTGCCTAAAGATAAATTCATGATCAGGACATAAAATTTCAGCACTTTTGTTTTGACGCGTTAGATATTTCACTATCGAGTAATTGGTTGATATATATATAAGTAAATGAATGTTATTTGAAACAAAAAAATAAAAGTATTATGGATTGTTACTTACTTACTCATAATACTTACATAAAGAAAATGTTCTGAAGTCTGTTTAAATAAAGGAGTATTGGTCATGAGTTCACGACGGCTCGGGCAGTGACGGACATTTGAACGACGCAATTCTCGCAGTACTGTAGATTGAATGTAAAATTGGATGGAAGGTATTCTTTCTTACTCAGTAGAGTTCTTACAAAGATTGTGTTACATTTTTGATCCCAAGAAAAGTAATCGTAGTTTATTTTGTAATTCACTCTTTAAACATCACAGCTACAAACTATTTGCTATTTGAAAAGCTGCGGCTACTCGTATAACCGTTGGACTTATCGTAGTATTAATAATTGTTATATTTGAATACTTTTTACTATTGTGATTCTCATTTTTAAAGACACATTCTTTTAGTGTCTTTTAATAAATCTTAAACTGACAACTAATATTACAGTACCTTGGAGTATTCATAATGACGATCTTAATTTTTCAATCAAAACAATGTTATGTGATTATTAAATATATATTTTAATTATTCATCGCTGTTATATCGTATTGTATCGCTGCATAGGTACTTTGTGTATAGATTAAAGTAAAGATCATTGTGTGAATTTTAATGATGTTTACCCAACTCTTTATCAGGAGTTTTTAGCAATATGTTATAACGCATAAGGTATGATTCTAACATATCATATATATTGCTATCAGTTAAATTGTATTGTTCAAGTGGTCATGTATGATGACAATGTGGAACTTTAAAGTGTATAACGTTACAATTTATGACGGATTCAAACCAAATATCAGAGTCGATGACTCCATCAGATTCATCGACTCTAATTTAATATTCTTAGTAATAAACAAAACAAAAACAACAAACAATAACAATTTCAATTAATTAAAACGCATTAAATTTTATCACCAATAACAACTAATATAAAATAATCAAAGTCCTCTAATACACCCACTTTATATGATCATTTACAATAAATGAAAAATTAACTTAACTTAATATTTTATTATGAATAACTCAAAGAATTGATGACTAAAAGTTTCTAAAACATTAAGTAAAAATTTATAATTACTCAGAACACAATACCAATATGTTCTTGTCACGGTCTAGCTCGAGCACCAGCAAAACGTAAGTTGCCGAGGCCAGTTGTCCGCCGTTTCAACAGTTATCAAATAAAATGATCGTTTGACTTGATTCCGGAAAACTGTCAATATCGCACGATCACGTGACCGCTTTGACTTTACCAATAACTTTAGTCAAGTTAAAGTATTAGAAATAATGAATCCTAACTTTAATTACACTAATTCTTAAATGTTATTGTTATTTATTTTGATCTAATTTATCTTATTTTAGTAACATAATTAACAATGGCTAATTACTCAATAAATTATTAGTTGCCCGCAATATTTATCATAGCATAATGCATTCATAAAAATATATATTTTTTTTATAATCCTTAGCACTCTATCGTATCCGAGACAACCCGTGATCAATTAGTTACTGTTAGGTATCTCCTTCAAGTCACCTGCGTGGCGCGGGGTCCTTGTTATCCACGGCCCCCTCTGACGGGACGCGCACTGCCTCGTCGTACTCCTTACATTACCGTTCATATCTAGTGCCTTATTAAGTGATCGCATATTCAATAAACGTTTACGTACAAATGTTAAGTATTTGTCAAATAATTCAATACGATTTTGTTGTTTATATTTATTCAAACAAGTTATAAAACATTGTATTTAAGTTTCAGAGCACAAAGCTGCACAACAACTCAAATAACTCTTGTGATGTCTTCAAGCTTTTTAACGATTTGTTTCTATCAATACGGGTGATTAGTAATCTATTACTAAAACTGTAAAAATTGGTTTTACCGATTTATTTGAGGCTGCCTTTTTTTAATATCAACATTTACATTTATTGTACATTTATATAATTAGTATCAATATTGACATAGTTCATAATATATTCAAATGATATTCTGGTGGTATAAATATTCAAACTGTCTAATGAAATAAATAAACAAGGTTTGAAACGAAAATTAATCTATTTTATGGACCGTATATTTCTGTGACCAGTAAATAGCCTGCGATCATGCTATTTGTTACACTGCTGTATCATTGTGATAAAGATGGCGTCGTGAAGACCGTCTTGCTAGTTGAAACTCGGCCGAAGAGTAAAATATATTTTGTTGTTTAAGGGAGACTTTTTTGTTAAATATATAATTAAAATCATATTTTTATTTCTTTATATTTCCAAATTGTAAATTATTTAATGTATATTTAAGTGTTAAAATAAACTGAAAATCATCGTCTTCTTTTATAAGTTCTAATACTTACAAAGTAAGAATTAACGAATAGCTCTAGTTAGTAATATTCTAACCACTCTTGGTTATCATAAACAATCCTTGTGACAAAGTACTCGTACTTAAAGAATCATAATTAATTTGAAATTACGCGAAAAAATTTCATACAAATATTGCTTACTACAGAAATTCCAACTCAACCTTTCGCTGTAACGGACCAAACCTCAAAGGTCATTATTATAAGCCAATGAGTCAAGACAAAGGTCTTCTTACTGCAATAAACTCATCACACTCAAACGTCTTTTGTGGTCCAAGAAAGGTATCTCAAATTAATTGTAAGCTTCACTGCAGTCCTGCAATGCACTTATATATATACACATATATTCAGAATATCCTTTCACAATATATTACAGAGCCAAGGTCTAATTAAATATACATTTAAAAATAAATGTAGTGGAATTCCACTTACATAGTACAAATCATATGCCGTAATAAATATGAATGTAATAAAATAAAAAAAATCTGACAAATCAAATAATTGATGACGGCCATCTTCTAAAGTCAAATCGGTAATAGGTCAACGTGAGGTCGTCTGTTTACGACGACTGAGGAAGTGTCGATCAACTGAAGGACACAATTCTCCAGTCCGTAAATTGAATGTCAAATGGGATGAGATCAAACTGTTTTATTTTTTAGATCTAGAGATTGTTTTGTTGAATTGGCTTATGTCAGAGAAAAAATTGTTGTAGTTTGTTAGTATTTTGTTATTGTATGAGCGAAGTAGATATATCTTTTGTATGTTATTTTCCAGCTGCGCATTTTTATATTTAAAATATTTTTAAACCTTTAAACTATTTATTTTTAGTATTTTATACGTCTAACATACGTCTAACGTCTAGATATAATTAAAATAAGATAAAATATTGATTTAACTTTGTACAGAAATAAGCGGTGTATGTTTGCGACACTGGCAATGACAGTGGCGACGCATAATATTACACTTTGCAATAGTCTACTTCATTTTGGATATTACCAAAATTTATTTAAAGAAATGACTTCTGTGTGCGTCTTCTACCGCATTTAGAACGGCATGTTCCAAAGAACTATTCGATCTAATGCCTCCCGTCGAATTTCATCACCGCATAGCACGTCATCGCCTCCTTTACCATTCATACCACCTGAACGCGTGACGATCTTCCTTTGTTCGGATTTAAAGGACTTATTTTCCACGTACCACTCGAATGTGGAACGAACTCCTTTCGGCGGTATTTCCGGATAGATACGACATGGGTACCTTCAAAAAAGCAATATACTCCTACGTCCAAAACCGGCTACGCTTTTGTGATGCCTCGGATATTACAACAGTTCATGGGCGGCGATCACATATCGGTGACCCTCCAGCTCATTTGTTCTCCTCTAACATTAAAAAGAATCCAAAATAATAGATTTCCTTTTACAGTTACTTGATATAAGGTTAATCTTTGCAACGGTTTTTATTTGATTGCAGTTATATCATCGATACTTATAAATACTCCACGCTTTCTTAAACTTATTTGTATAAAAAATTATAAAGCTAATGTTGTAAAAAACATCAAGGATATTAACTTTTATATTGAATCTTTTGGTTTAAATACGATGAGTTCGGAGTTAGCGACGCGTTATCAGGCACAGTTAATCTCTTCTTTAATAAAATTGAATACATTTTCGCTCTTATCGTATTATCATTTTATATTCAGTTAATGTTCTGGAAAAAAATCAGTCCTAATGTTTGAACAATGTATTTGTTCTACTTTAACGTCCATGATTTTTCACGTTATTTTTAATGTGTTAACTAAAAATATTTTTTTATGATGTAATTCTCACGTAAATACATATACGAGTACGTACCTATTGAAGTCTAAAAAAATAAATAATAGAAATACAAGATTGAAATGAAATGAAACAGTCGATGTTTCAGAAATCTTAAGTATTAAAGTCACAAAAGTAACCGACAATTTAATGACCACTTCTTGCAAGTTATTACCAGCAATCTGGTTTTCTTCACTAACCCATTACATATTTTAAATTAATACTAACCAGGCAATAATAGGTATTCCATATTTATATTCAGAACATTTATATTTGTAATAATATTAATGGCATGACAAGAGAATACGGATTATGTCAGTCGAGTTGCAGCGGCTTTAACGATAATGTGTGAGTTATTGGAGCTGTGTCGTGACATTATAAAATGTCAATTGAAATTATTGAAAGCTCTTGGTCACTTATTGAAATAATTGTAACTTATCTTCTTCATTAACAACTGCTCATTTGTACATTATATATCACTGTATTGATAAAATAAAATTTGGATTTAAACGGTTTAACACGATAGTCATTTAAAAGAAGAAAAAACCAACAACTAACAGGTTTTTAAACCAACATATTTAATTCTAAAATAGAGAAAGCATAAATAAACTTTTACCCGTTTATTGCAATTTATTTTTACTGGTAGCACGCCTGCACCGCTGTACACTGACCTAATAATATATATAAGCTTTAGATAATGACTATAAAAACTATTTTAGTTCCCACATTTAATCCATTATACGCTTCAACAGCCGACTAAGGTCTTAGTGTCGCCGTTGTCTGAGAATTCTCCCTCGTGAATACCGGCTCATTAGCGCAGGTTATTGAGAATTAATCCAGTGGATCTTCTAAGAAAAAGTTATGTTTTTGAGGTTGTATTCATAATGTTAACTGTTTTTTTTTTATTAATATTTATACGTTAAGCGTCTACAAAACAATTTGTTTATATCAATATTATAGAATCTTACTAGTCTGAACAGATATAACAATTAAATCAACTGGTATATTTTACATCATATAAATATTAATTACACTTTGATTCACGACCTATTTAAAAATATTAAAATATATATTTTTGGTTCAACCGTTTTGTGTTACCGAAAGGTTTATGTAAATTGAGCTCCAATTATTATACAATGTTCTTGGTGAACCTACAATTGGAAACCTTTGCATTAATATATTTTTTTTCAGTATATAAGTTACATTTTGTTAAATTGTATATTTTGGTATAATAAGCTACGTATCCAACGGTACGACGCGCGGGTGTCCAAACTTTTATTTTTTTTCCCAATTTTATTTGTTTCTTTCAACATTTGAAAATGGTATGTTCGTTTAATGGTACATTTTACAAATTTTATTGTAACTCACTTATTTTTAGACAAAATAATGACATCGACAAAGACTAGTACAATTCAACATTCTTCTAGCACTTTTAGATAAGTCAGATTTTTTTTTCTCACAAATAAACTTGGAAGGTATCCTCGTGATGCAACATCTAAGTTACTCAAACTTACACTTTTCTTCAAAATTTTCAATTTTGTTTTAGGTATTATCAAGTTCCATTTACAACTTTTATTTTGATTTTAAAAGCTCTTTAGTCGTACACTGTATTCAGGACAGCTGCTCACTGCGCCCTCCACAGGTCGACATAATATGAAATTATGATGTTTCAAACTAGGGAATATTTGGGAGTTTGCTTTTGCTAGGTAAGTAATTTGTGTGGCAATTATAAATTTTATTGAATAGTGTTCTCTCTTTTTTTCAGAGTATTTTCTACAGGTTTTTCATCATCATAAGGTAAAGTTTTGTTAAGTAACTGCTCCACAGTGTTACCGGTGCGCCGATGTAGTATCAATATCTTTGAGTTAACCTCTTCCTTGTTTAGTATATCATATAATATAATATCGTTTATTAGGTAAACAAAACGGTTTTCTGTGAAAAATATTTAAAGGCATCAGTATTATAAATAACAAATTGTGACAGGCATTTTGGGAGTATAATTATACTAATCTATATTGTCTATAAATAAAATATGACTAACTTGGTGATAGCATTTATACAATAAAATTGTCTTTATCAATATATTTTAATAAATTTCCAACACACACAATTTGAAAGTATAATGACTCTCGGAACATTATCAACAATTCCACTGAAGTATCAAAATAGTTGCACAAATTATATTGTTCTTATTCAATATCTATTAGAATATCAAATGAATTTCAAACTATCCTAAAGTGATTAATAATCACAAATATACTACTATTTGCCTCGGAAAAAATGATTTCGAGAATTTATCAACTACAACAATATTTTTTATTAAATTAAGATATAATATAAGAATATAATATTTATAATTCTGATTAAAGAGAAATAATATTAAAAATTTACAAAGAGCGATATATATCAGCTATCTGAGAAAGACACTCCTGTAAAAGTCGGTAGAGCCGTTTATGAGATTAGCCGAAACGAATTGACACACTGACAAATATTACAAAAAAATGTTTTTTTTATGTAAGTACCGTATTTACTCTAATATGCCAATGCATATTAACTCAATAGGAAAAGACTGTTAATTTAGAATTAAACCGTTAAAAATTAATCATGAATTAAATGATTACAATAAAGCATGAAATATTATTTTAATGAAATGTGTAGTAACAAGTCAAAAAAGGGCTAATGTACTGTGTTGTACTCGTATATAATACAAATTATAACTCAATTAAAGTTTCCTTTGAAAATGGGAATAAACTAATAACCACAATAATATTATTACACAAACCGACTTGGACACAACACAAAGAACTAATACGTAATAATGATATTAGAAACTCTTAAATTTATTGAAATAGGAAACATTAGATTGTATTCTTAAAAAACAGTAGGAGCTGAATCGGATTTCAATAACCTCAGCGCTTATTGAGGTCGGAGTCAATTCAGTTGAAAATCCATTTTACTCTCAGAGTATGAATATTGGCCTCCACTTTAGCTTTAACAAGAGCTTTATTAAAGTTTTGCGAACCCGTGGGAGAAGTAAAAGTATTAAAGATTGCTTTGTTTATTACAAGTTTTTAACTTTAAATTTTTATCTTTTAATTTATTGTAATCATTATATTAAAAGCAACAGAAATATAAAGTAGAATTGGCATGATTTATGTTGCAAATATAATAATGGAGTTGTACTTACAAAAATATTTAATATAACAATATTATTATATATTATGTATTTAATCAACAAAAATACACATTTACTATTTCATACAGTGCAGTGCTCGTGTATAAGATAGAAACATATGAATATTAAGAGGATAAACCTTGGATACGCTTTACAAATAAATTAAAAAGAAACAAAATGAACTTTTGAAACACAACAACGCTGTGATATCTACCTATACGTATGTATTATACATTATACTACTAAGAAAGATAAAACATCAACAGACAGTCAATACTCTGTTTAAGCTTTGTCCATTATTTGAATTACTTCAGACATTTTAACCATTTAAAGATAAGTACGTAGGTGATGCTTTTACATTTGACATTTTGTATGATAGTTATATAATGAATAGGTAGGTAAATTTTTGCAAGCTTTTGCAAGCTACAACTTTTGTGATATTTTTATAATAATATATATATTATAAATCTAAACTATATATTTATTACAATTAATACGCATGCTCAAATTAAAACAGGAACAAAGTACAAAAATATTTAAATAACACTATTTTGAACGGATTTAGTTTGAATATATTGTGTATTTAACATTTTTGTTCGTTGTTTTGGTAGTTTGGTGTTAGTCTTTTAAAATTTTCATACACTTTAACTCATCTTCATACAGAGAACTGTAGATATCTCCAAAATTTATTTTACTTTTATTCTGATGTCTTACAAGAACATACTTATAAAATATTAAAAATAATAACTCTACACATTATTACAAATATTCAGTGCTCGAACACTGCTCTTCGAACGTTATATAATACCCTCTGGACAGATTTACCAAACCTTACTACTGTAATTATTATAATATAAATATTGTAATACCAACGGATACAAGTAATAAAATTAATATTTGAATTCTAAAATAATACATTTCTTTCAACGACCTTTTATCTTAATAAGATTTAAAAATCCCTGCTGTTTTAAATTACTCGACTTTTTAATAAAACTTTTAGAGCCTTAAGTCGGTAGCTAGCATAAGTTTCCTCGACGAGCGACGGCGGCATCCGCTGCAACACTGGTTGTTAACGACACCTGCGTTGTTTGTATATAACGGACTTACTTACATGAAAATACAATTTTCATATAATGGCCCGTTTCATAAGAACTGCACTCTCACCTGGATAAATAACTGTGGTTTAATAAAGTCATGCAGCTTTATTTATGAAGGGTATTATATTTTGTTTAAACTGTTGCAGTTTCAATTTTTAATATAAAAATACACGTGCTCTGCACGTAACTTAAATGTTTATTTAGCTTCACGCCATATCCCTTGCGGGGTAGCCAGAGACGACGGAGCGCCAAACGCTACGGTCCCTGCATACCTCTTTCGCCTCGGCCACAGACATCAACCTCTTCATACATGCCCTCCGGGGGGTCCTCATGCTTTTTACGTGACCTTCCTCCAGTATCATAGATACAGTGTTTTCGAAGGTCACTCGAGGCCTCCCCCTTTCTCTCTTACCACTCACTTTTCGTGTACAAATCTTTTTTACCATTCTTTCATCACTCATTCGTTCGACGTGCCCAAACCACCTGAGCATATTCTTCTTCATTCTCACTGTAACATCTTCACTAGTACCTGCCATTCTGTGGATCTCTTCATTGCGGATTCGGTAAGCTAAACAGACTCCGCATATTCTGCGAAGAGATCGCATCTCCACAGCATTCATGCATGCATTCTTTCTTACATTCTTCTTCTGTGTTACCCACGTTTGGCTGCCGTATAACAGCGTCTGTTCCATTCCTCAATATATAAAAAATTTAAAATAAGTGCCTATTTTCAATATAATTAAGGTAAGCATTACTTTAATAACTGTCACCGTCCTGGGATTTGTCTTTAGTTATTCATTTATCTTTTTTTATGTTAGAGGAGGGCAAACGTGCTTGCCAGTTGTTAATCGATGTTAAGTGATCACCGCCGCCCTCGAACTCTTGCAACATCCAGGGAATCGAAAGACTGTTGCCGGCCTTGGCGGTGAGAGTAAACGCCTTTCTTGAAGGTACCCATGTCGTATCGATCCGGAAATACCGCCGAAGAAATTTAGTTCCACATCTTAGAGGTATGTGAAAGAAAGGTCCTTGAAAATCACACAATAGATGATCGCTTTGAATCCAGTTGTTACGGATGGTAACACCATACCAATACCGAATTTTATCCAAAATCAAGGGCCAACGTGACATCAAATAACTCTTCAGAAACCCCCCCTTTGTAAATGCGATAGAAGACGTACAACGAGGCCACATCTACGCACTACCAGAGAGTCACAGAACACCGGATCCCCAAGAATCTGAATGGCTGTGCGTTGTACGCGGTCAAAAGGTAGGAGCTAATATTGAGGTGATCCGGACCAGTACTCAACCCCTGGCTGGACTTGCACCTTATAGATCGCAAGTCGTTGTCCAGACTTGACACTGCCTCGCTGTATTGATCACTACTCATTTCATTAAGGCTTGACCTTGCTCTCCAAATAACAACAAAACCGTCGGTCACCTCGAGATGTTGAGGCTCGGTATACTGTGGTTGGCTAAGCATTGAGAGTAGTGCTTTTGAAGAGTAAATCTCTACTCTTCAAAAAAAAATGTTTTTTTTTAGTGGTAAACGCACAAACTTGTGTTTTTTGTGGATTAAACTGAACGACGTTCAGTTCACCACATTCTAAGACCTTCACCAGAGACTTCTCTTTAGAAGACACAAGTTTCGATACTCATCGACGTTTTCTCGATAATGTCTGCACGGCCGGAGTATACCGCACCCCCAGTGCTCTCATAACAATATACGAGTATGTTGGAAATATCCAACATATCATTGATATCCAAGAGGAACAGAGTTGAAGTTAGCACGCAGCCTTCGGGTACACCAGTTTTCACGGTTACGAACAACGACCTGTATGCTTCGGCCAGTGAGAAAGCTGGTAATCCATTTGCATAAACTCTTGGGAAACTCATAGGAAGGAAGCTTCGAGAGAAGCTCCTTGTGCCATTTTTTTATACCATCTAAATTAATGCTTCACTACATTTCACCTGATGAAAAGTGAAAATGTAGTCTTAGATGGTAAGACGCATTAACCTAGTAATCTATTCACTCTTCTTTTGAAGACACTCATATTGTATACTGACAGAAAAACCTACGCAGGCAAGCTGTTCCAGTCCTACGCTGTACGAATTAAAAAAGACGAAGCGTAGCGCTTCGTTAGGACAGAGAGAATATCCACAACGTAAGGATGGAAACCTGCCGTGCGTCGGGACTTCCTGTGATAGAAGGGGGACGGAGGAATTAATTCATGTAATTCCAGCGCACACTCACCAAAACGTATCCTATAGAATACTGAGAGGCTATCAATTCTACACTTGTGTTCCAAGCTGTAGAGGTTGGCTTAAACCAATTCAGGGTCGGCTATAAGCCTCTTTGCTCGCCTCTCAATAGAGCCCAAAACCGCAAAATGAGATTTTGCGGCACCAGCGAATATGTGATCACAGTACTCCACACACGACCGACACAATTTTATTCATTTAATCCAGCGCAACTTAACGATCACTTGGACAATTCCTCAGTATTTTCTATAAATTCAATTATTGTGGGTAAGTGACTTGAAGTTCTATAATCCTGAGGACTCCTGAATAGTGATATCATTTTTCTCATTTTATTTATTTGATTATTCACTGAATATGTGAAAGCAATGATTGCTATTAACATTCAGAACATAGGTCCAGTCTTTGTAATTTACTTCATACTCGTTTTCAAAAGTTTTGTTTTATTTTCTAAAAATTCATTAGAAAAGTTGGTTTAAATATTTAGAAGAGCCCAATTTTCTCAAAACTGTTCAGTGTATAGGGCTTTTGCTCACAAAAGCATAAAGATTTTAATGTAAATACTTTCCAGACTCCTCTAAGAATATAATAATGCATTGAAAAACCTTGGTAAAATATTAAAAACAGGACGCCTGTTTGTTATATGAAATGAATACAGCAATTTCTTTTGAACATTTAAGTTGGTGCTTAAGGGTAATTTTAGTTTTTTTATTTTTAAATACGTACGTCATATGTTATATCATTACATAACTTGGCACATGGACGCCGCGCATCGAGGCGGTTTATTTGAACATAGTACGTGTGTTTGACTGGAGAGCTCTCGTGATGAAAAATGAACTTAACAAATATTAGCAGCGAGTAGAAAAAACATGCACAGTTTCAATTACGTTTGCAAATGGCTGCATCCTGATTGGACCAAATAATATACAAGTTGCATTTTAAAATAATATTTTTACCCACATATTATACTAATAGTATTTTAGTTACAATATAATCATTGTCAGAGCTTTGCAAATGTCATAATACCCGCAATCTATCAGAATACCTTCCGATATTCACGGTGGACTGTTTTAAAGACAAAATTCGTTATATAGTCAACTAAAAAATTTATTAAATAATAATTATTCTATAATTAACTGTTTTATAATAAAAAATCATGACACATAATGTAACAAAAGTCAAACTTCGATATCCATATACTATATTATATTTGCAGTGTGATACCGAACTGACCAACATACATAATATACTCAAAGTATTTTATTGTATACAATGTGAAAGATTATTTAGCTATAACTTACTTCACGTAGCTAAACTAACTCCAGTTGACACTATTAAGCAAGGAGCAGAAAACTGTGAAATATGAATTGAAATTCCTAAGAATAATAACAGAGTATTAGATAGATAGAATGATACTTGACCATAGGTTCGTGTGTGTTAGAAAATATATGCTCCTATGTCGATTAAACATTAGAAATTGAATCAATCACTTATTAAAATTATATTACTGTTCCTGGTCGTAGTACAATACTAACTACTAATAACTTCACTCCTACGGCATTCATTATGTGCATTAATAAAAGCAATAGTACAATTCTATTAAGTTTCTATAACTGTCTTGAAAGAAGTTTGAAAATAAATAATATGCAGAAATTCTATGTAAAGGAAAACTGAAAGGAATCTTGAAACAAATAATTCGTAACTGTTAACGATCTAAATCAATCAAGTAGAAAATTATATGTAACTACAAGAGATGTATGTTTGTCTTAATAGATGTCATTAGTGGTAATCTAGATCACGGTATCATGTACAAAAATTAAATTAGTTAAGAGTCTTCAAATCCAAATAAAAGGTCGTCTTGTTTTGTTTAGAGCTCCCGAGCTATAGATCAGTACACAGTTGTGGTTTCATTTGATCCCAACCCTACTAGTATACACAAGACAAGACCAAAATCCAGTACCGAATATCCACATGGTGTTTGGTACTTAACAGTAACTTTCTTTTCATCTTTTGTAAGTCATTTCAACTATTTTCACTCTTCCGAGAATTCGTCTTCTAAATAAATTGTGATGTATTTAATTTAAACTTTAAACAATATTGAAGTTCCTGCGGCTCTAGATTTATAAAAATAATGTAACATTTTGAGGTCAAGCTTAATTTAATTACAAGTAAAGATAAATCTACATTGTAACGTGATTATAAGAATCACTTTCTCGTGAAATGGTTCGTAGGTCCGGAATGTCAATGAGATTATCACTAACTGAATTATTGAATGAATATCACACTAAGTGCTAATTTTAGAACAAGAAGGTATTGTACATTAGATTTCTTATGAATATATAAAAGCCAAATGAAAAATAAATAATATTACTCAAACTCTGCTATGTAAACTCCCCTCTATAACTTATTTATTTTAAAAAATTCAAATATTTATTTATACATAATAGAAAATGAAATAAACAGGACCAAAAACTATACATAATGTTCACAGCTCGCAGATAAAAGAGATATATCAGTCACGTTCTATTAAACGATAATAACAAACTCATTCAAATGTTTAGTGAGAGGTTATAGGTGCGGAGTTATCCAGAACAAGTGGGTAATGGGTGCTATTGCCCCCCTCCCCTCCAAACTCTTGCACATCACTATATGTATCAGTACATAATAGATTAAGAATGAATATTTAACACAACAAGAGTTTTCTTTTATATTGTATTTTTTCTACAAAAAATACAACATAAACCTGACGCGTTGCACATACTACAGCGTGACCAAATGTGTGAGAAAGCTTTTAGTTTAGAAGATTTGATTTAGAAATTACAAAGATAAAGGATTAGTTCCATCATTTTCGTTATCTATTGTTTGCTAATGCGCCGTCATACCTTTTACCCTTGGTTCACCATTTGCACACTAACTGTTTGTCTAAGTGCTCTATTGTTTTAATGGAAAGCCTTTCTTTACTTCTCTTAGTCACAGGAAATAAATATCATTAACTAAAGACAACTTGTTACTATAATTTAATGTTACTATAATTTTATAAGACATTAAAGTGTTTTTAAAAAATCAATGCTATGAGGTAATAAAACGACACAAAAGCAAGTCGTATAAATTATATAACAAAAATTAATAAAATAGTCAAGTCCAAATTAAGTAATACAAACACAAACAAAAGCTATTATTGTCCAGACCCTGTGAGTCAGTTACGTCATGTTGTTCTTAGTAAATAAAACATTAATTCAATAGTATTGTTATATAGTTATCCAATATAATTCTTCGTGGTTGTTCAGTGAAGCGGTGCTCTGCAGTTCACACACATAGCTCAAGGCTTTATTCTTTTTTTCATATTTTTTCGTTAAAAATTAGAACTCTTTAGAATTGTATATATTTAAAACATAACTATAACTTATAAATTAATTTTAGTAGAGTTTATTAACAAAGCAATATTTTAATAATAAGTATTTGTTTTGCCAGTATTGGAAACACAACTTTATTCCTCGTATCTCGCAATAATCCTCAAATAATCATAGATGTTGGTTTTACAATTTGCAGTTTTAATACAATGACACACATTTTTAAATATCTTAAATACAAAAATAAATACCGAAGAGAAATTTATAGAAACAATACCTACAACATTTTTTTCTATTAATAAACTAATGGTGTTCAAATTTTTAAGATAAAAAAACATTTTAAATACATTTGGAAAGAAAAATTAAAAGCTTCTAAACGTAAGAATAATAAAATATTAACGATGAAAAACCTGAATAATATATTTAAAAACCATATAATTTCCGCATGGTACAGAACTTAAAACATTAAGTTTAATTATTTATAAATAAAAATAATGATTTGTAATTATAATAATGATGATATGAACAATTTATGATAATTTAAATATTTAAGTAAATAAAAGAACAGACACGCAGACGAAGCCGCTGGTAAGAGCTTATCTTAAATAAACGCATGCCCTCGCCACATTATAGGTCTAGCGCATGTTTGTCAGGAATATAATTATTTTATGATGATTATTGTTTCAGTAAATATATCTAATACAATCTGAGAATAGTTTAAAATAAATTAGTCGCTGCAAGCTTGTACATTGGCTGACTAACCACTGACGAGTGTTAGCTTGGTTTAGTGACGGACGATCGGTAATTTAGAATGATTGATTGACTAATGTGTAATTAGAATTAGTCATTATAATGAATATGTATATGCATTTTGGATACATGTCACGGTGTTATAAGAGAAGATAGAAGCAGTCGCAGCTTGCAGATCGATTAAATTTAACAATTTGTTTCAAGTTAAACACTATCCAACTTTATTTACCACACTAAATCGAGCGGATAAAATTATGAATTTAATATAAAATTCACAAAGAAAATAAACGATTAACACAGAGTCATTTGCAATGCAATTTATTACACAGGTCTTGAATAACTAAAATGTTTCGTTTAATCATTAATTAACAATCATAAATTAAAATCGAATATTTCACTCAAATAAAAAGTTTTTTGAAATCTATATCATACTTAAGAGAAGAATAGAATGTAAGTTTCGATAACACAAAACGAAAAGGAATTACTTACACCTTACTTGTGAGTGTACAGAAGCAGGAAATGAAACCGTGACTCTACAAAACATTATGGTATAACTTTAAGCAAAAGGCTACAAAATTTACATAAATATTTTAAATTACTAGTAGCTTAGTAGACTATTTTCGACTGATTAAAATGCAAAAGTCGGTGGATGTCATCTAATATAGAATAAACTCTCTAAAGAATTTAATCTTTCGTTTTATGTATTTAAATATGTAACAAGTATTATAGTAAAAGGTTTAGTTTTTGGCAAGATTTTTCAGGATGAAGGTAGTGGGTAGCTCGCGTGCAATGAGCATAAAAAATAATTATAATAAAAATTTAGAATATCAATAACATTTATCGAAATCAAGTTCCATTTGTAAACTTGATTTTATTAGAATCAGCTTTAATATATCCCTTTTTAATAAAATAAGAATTAATCTACATATTTTTAAAGTCGATACTCGGAAAAAATTGCCATATTATTAATATTAGCTATTTTTAATAACAAAAATTCAAAAAGCATCCTGTAATTGTACATTATGCGACACGGTCTGTGTTGAAGTAATCATTGCAATTGGTTTGCTATTTGACATATTTGTACAGTGCTTCTGACCGCTGTACAGCAGCTTTCAATATAACATACATTTTTAATAACTATAATATATTTAAATAAATTGTTTCCGTATTTTCATTATCTATACTTAATTTCTCATCCGTTAATTACTTTCAATTTAAAAAAATAATAAGATTAGTTAGTATATTATTTCTATAAGAAATCAATCACATCATGTTTGTATACCGTCCTTGCTGTATTGTATTACCATGTATGTAATCACCGGCCAGTCAGTATTCAATGAAATCTCACACAAATAATATTTTCCATTACATTTGCAGTGCTTTGATAAATAGGAAACTCATTATATTCGACGTCGCTTAGTGACGGTCCATTTCATTTGAAAGCTGATCCAACACTTACTATTACCACTTCGATCACAGTGAATGTGTGATTGACGCTCTATTCGCCGAGGTGTTTTAAATACGACTTATAATGAAGGTCAGTGAGGGTCAAAAATAATCTGTTTTTGCTTAAAACATGTGGCTGTGGCAAATTTTGTGCATTGTATTTTTTTTGTATTGTGCAATGAAGAATTATACAAATAAATAAATAAACATAGAAATATGTTAGTAATTGACCATGATACCTCAACGCAAGAGCACTTTTATTTATAAGAGAAAGATAAGAAAGAAAGAAGTTATGAAAATATAGTCTTTGATCCTCATCCACATTCACATCTCATGGTTCATATTATTAACCTACAATAACTACTTACTTATGTTCAAAATTTCAATTGAAAATATTACTTTTTGTTCGATGCTGTTTGCTTTTCTTCAACAGTAATCATTATTTAAATAAATACGTTCCTTATCTTTGTTATTTAACATGGATCAATATGTCACACGCACACACACACACACACACACACACACGGTATGCACTCTATTATTGAGAAGACATTTCGGAAAAACAAAGAAAGTATAAATAAATTATTAAACATTTATTAGTGATTATTATTGGATAAGTATTATAAAGGTTATATTATTTCTTAATTGTATTCTTACATTACTCCTATAATACCATTTAATAGTCTGCTTAGGTATTGCTATCACACTTGTCTGATGATTCTCCCTCGTGATAGTGAGTTCAGATAATCTGACCGTTTAAAGTGAAGTAAATAAGTAATGCTTTTACATACTGCGGCAAAGAGAAATAATTCATTTCGCAGTAAATTTAAATATAAATATTTCATTAAAGCACCATCTCAACTGTAAGACCGTTACTGTACAAGTAATCATACGGTGCTTTAACAAATCTCCTAACCTCATGAATGATATTTATATTGTAGAGTGTATATTACAAAGTAAGACAACAGTCACTGTAGCTTAAAAAGTATGGAATTGACAAAAGGTCAAAGATATTTTTATTTTTGATACCACAAACTATATTATATATTATATTTTGTATGAACAGTAAAGTAATTATTAATTAAGTATGGAACTTATTTGTGATACAATTTTTATCACATTAGTATATATTTTACATTCTGTATTGGTTTCTATCTAATCTCAAATCAAATGCAGTTGTCTATTTATTTTTTTATTCGGCTATTTTATGAAGAAAAAAAATAAGGGAGAAGATAGGATATATCTTTCAAAAACCTTTTACCTCATAGACACAAGTCCGTAATGGCGCAGCCTGGTGAGTGAAGTTCTGGACTCACTCCGTAATTACAATAGAGGCCTTTGAACTGTGTTTCACGAATGATACACACTGAGTGATTACATCATATTCTGTCAAAATTAAGAATTCTACTGTTTTTTCATCTGTTTTTTCCGATAAATCGTATTTTCATCGATTGAAAAAGGACTTAGACTCACAAGTCATGTCTTAAACAACACACACACAAACACACACATAAGATATTTCAAATCGTAAATTCTTGGGACGGAAAGAATGTAGAACAAAAATTAAATAAAAAACTACAATGTTTATTCAATTTAAAATTCGTACACTCTTATTACGCTCCAAGGCTCCAATACACCTAACACGAAACAGTGCCTCTCATAAGCTCTTGTATTGGCTGAAGGATATTGCTGGGATATGTTTTATGTTTAAAGATTTTATTTGATGTTTTGGTTGCTCTACGTTAATCTTTGTTCAAAGCAAGACGAAAAGATTAATTATGATATCTAACAAATATATATAATATTAGAAATAATAACTGGGTACTGGAGATTAAGACAAGACATTCATTAGTTAAAATCAATCAAGCGAACTAGACGGGAGACTTTCGGTGAGCTCTTTCTTATCTAAATAAGATTTAAAGATCCTGCACAAATTTTAAATTACTCGATCTTTAAACAAAATGATTTTTTTTTGTTAGCATTATAATTGTGTATACTTATATATAAAAACTATAAATATATGTTTTGACAGTCTACAATAATTAGAGCAATAAGTTGGTAGTAGCATCGAATTCCTCGACGAGCTATGTCAGTATCCGCTGCATCTCAGGCTGGTAACATCCAATTTTAATATAATATCAGCATTCCATAAAAACTGCACTCTCACCTGGAACACCTAAAGATATGCACTATTATTTATTAATGATATTATATTAAACTAAACTAATGTATCTTTTCAATGTTTGTTTATATGATATCTACAAATCCGCACAATAAGTAGAGTACATGATAACTGATGAAGTCACTAGCAGTATTTTTTAAACATCTTATACTACAAGTTACAATAACATTACATGTGTTAAAAAGTCATAATTAAATTAATGTTGATACTTTTAAATATCTTCGGTTTTTTAAAATGCGAATGCATAAAATTTATTTTTCAATTAATAAAATTTTTTATAAATTTATAATAGTGTGTTGATAGTTTTAATATATTTTATAAGCACTTTAACCATTTGTTATCACCTCGCTGATAGATTGTCTGTAGTCAAATAGAAAAATTATTGGCATTACAACCAAAAAATATAGACATACGAGTATACCTACATAGAATAATATGCTAAACTGTTCTCAATTTTTAGTTCCATTAGGTAATATTAAACTAAATTATCCTGCTTAATAATTTTAAGGTACTTTACTAATATTTACTGTCATGGTATGGGCATGTTATGAGGAGAGATGAAAGGCATGTAATCCAAAGAGTGCTAGGTATGGTAGTGGAGGGATGGACAAGTAGAGGACGGACGAAGAAAAGATGGATGGATTGCGTGAAAGACGACAAGAAGGAGAAGAAGGGAATGTGTACAGAGATGACGAGTAATAGGAGAATATGGAAGGAAAAACATACTGCGCCCACCCCAAAATTGGGACAAGGGCAAGATAGTGGTCATGAATTTATTTTTAGTTATCATTTTCGTTTTCAGCATCCCAAAAAACGTAGAAATACACATTTTTCTTGATTTTATACAAAAAATTAAATTTTCACCCCTTAAGTGGTAGTAAGGGGGTGCTAGCGGGAAATCGGGCAATTAAAATTAGTTTTTATTGTCATATTCGGTTTCAGCGATCCCAAAAACCTAAGAATAATGGGGTCTCCCCTCTGGTTCACGATGTTTTTTTTTGTGTGCCTGTGTAATTGACCACATCATTAAAATTCAGCGGAAGAAAGGAACATAATAAAATTAAATAATATTATTATATTATCATTATTCTTTACATATTGAAGTCAGCGCAACTTTACACACACTTGGGCAATTTTCCGTATTACATATAAATTCGACTATTGTAAGGAAATGATTTGAAGTTCCAGGATCCTAAGGGTTTGAGGACTCTTGAATGTACTATTCATGTTCTTATATTATTTTATTTATTCAAATTATTATATATGAAGGAAATGACTATTTATTCAGAAAGTATTTCAAGTCTTTATAATTTATTACTTACTTGGTTTGTAAAGCACATACAGTCGTTGCATTCACAGGCTTTGAGTTTTTTTTACAAATGTAAAAATATATTTTAATTGAGTTGCCGTCGCACGCACTGGAGAACTTTGAATTACATTTAAATTAGTCTTCAAAACGTTGGTTGTTAACTTTTACTTCGTGTAATTCGTTCGGATGTAAATCCTTACATAAAAAATGTAGTATTAGTTTTAATCTCTATATACATATACGTCGAAGCGAGCATAGTTATTTTGGAGTAATGCAGAAGTTGGACTGTCTGTAGATTCGCTGTTACCTCCGAAATGTTAGGCCTTAGTATAAGCACGACAATAATAGAATATAATTTATAAAAATAAACCATAAAAACATATTAATTAAATTACTAACAAATAATATTTTAATAATTCATCAACTTTATTCTACACTTATGTAATCGAGGCGTGATCCGTGTCATAGTTGACTGTGCGATCAGGCGTGTTACTTTCAGCGAAGTATTTTGAATTCTTACTTCAAGCCCTCATATAACCGTCCTTTCTGCATACAGCCTTATTCACTGAATGACGTCATTACTCTTTCCTCCTGCACCTTCAAAATACCTACATAGAACCTGGTGTGACGTCATTTTTAGTTATTTAAGAATATATTTTTTAATAATTCCTATTTATTATACTTAAGTCTTTAACGTCACTACCATGTAACTCAGTTAAACAGAGTTACTTCCACAGTGACAACAAAAAACAGACGTTTATAAAAATATATACATATTTCTTGTTACTGGATAAGATTCGCTACACTTTTCATCCAATGTATGAGAATGACGTCTTTTAAGCGACTCGTCATTTCCTTCCATCGTAAACTGATGACCAATCTAATTTATTTGATTTGATTTCCGACCTTTTGCTTCCCTTCACAAAGTGTTAGAGCTTTGTAAATATTCAATTATAGAGCGGTGTAATTTAAAAAATATAATCATCGTACCTGCAATCTGTAGGTGTATTTGAGAACATAGACTGGATCAGATAAACATGAATTAGAGAATGACGTATGTGACGCTGCTGCTTGTTTGTTTTAGGGATGAAAAAAACTGTTTTAAATTATAAAATTGCATATTGATTCAGATTCTTCACAACTTTTCTTGTTACCGTCTTTAACTAAAACATAAATTTTAGGATTTGCATTTATAAAAGTTAATATTAAATTTGTATTGAACGTAAATTTTAATTCAATGTATATTATCTAAACTATCATTACAAGAAACGAAATTGTTTTATTAAATAAAAAAAAGTTGCGCAAGATCATATGACAGGCAAAGGCAAAATATAATTTTCTATATATTCTAAATATTTGTGTTTTAACAATATTTTTTATTTTGAAATTACTACATATAATATTATATAAATAAATATGTATTTAAAACTTAGGGACCAAGGTAAGTGGACTAGTTCTTATATCTTACGTTCATTATCATCCGACTCTTACTGGCATTGCGTAAACGCGTCATTCTTCTCTTTCAGAACCTTTTGCACTTCTCCATTCCACCACCACGTTTCTTTACTTATCACACCTTTCCCTTCCGTTTCGCCTAATACAACCTTTGTCACGGTTCTAATCCATCCTGCCATTTCCTTCCAACTATCGTTCAAGATCAAGATCAAGATTTTTCTTTTACTCTACCCATATTTTTAATTGTATCTACCACTCTTTTTTATATTTACTCGCACATTCTCCTTCTCTTACCAATACCATTTTAGTACGCACCAGATGTTTAACTTCCATGATGAGGAGTCCATGCTGTGAGACTACACTTTCGCCCTGCAGTACCTTGCAATTTTTAACACCAATTGATTTTATTTCTCCTTATTAACAAATAATCAATCTGCGTCATGTGGCAGTTAGTTTTGTATGTTTAAGTTTGTGTGTATTAAGTTTTCAACTCTCTTTTTAAACCAAGTGTTGGATATAGTCAAATCGAAGGCTAGCGCGGCCTCTATCAAGGCCTTACCCTCATTAATACCAACATGTACTTTTTCATAACCATCATTCATAAATCTCATATGCCTATTAAAATTTCCCCCCACATTTATTTGCTCTTTGTGCGGAACATCCATTATCACAGAATCAAAATCTTGGTTTAAGGAGCACTTAATACATTAAGGATCTAACCTTCAAAAATCATTTTCATAGCAATGATTTTATCACTCACCCTCTTCACCCCCGTCATACACTCTTTTAATTTTTCTTCAAGTATAATTCCGACACCATTTCTTTTTCCATCATTCCCGCAAAAACAAAACTTGTATCCTTCACCAATATCTCTCGCTTTTGATCCCTTCCATTTCGTCTCCTGTAAACATGCTACATTTATTTGTCTTCTTTTCAACACATTCGCAATTTCTCGTCCTCTTTCAGTCATCGTACCAATATTCCAACTTCCAAACCTAAGTTTTACATCACCTTGTTTCCGGGCTAGCTTGTGTGGCACCGGTAATAACCGGTAAGTGCAAATCACGGCGTAACTGAATGTTTGGAAATAGTTGATATAGTTTCCAGTAGGTGGCACTATTACACATTGCATTCGAAAATGTGATGAGTTAACACTTGACACTTTTAGCTTTTGTGATTTTACGTTTATTTTTACTAAAATAAATAAAAGGATAGGATAATAATTCTTCGTACACGCACTTCATTATTATTTAACGACTAAATAATATCTCGTCGTTAGTTAGTTCAATGTCTTTAATTTTTTGTACTATTTACTTATTGGGTATACGCTGATTCATTTATACTTCTTTAAAATATTTTTGATTGTGATCATAAATGGTGATAATTTGGTTTCAGATGCAGTCTTGTCTCAAAAGCACTTCACTTCTGTTTAATAATAATCTTGTTATTTGTTTAACGTATTTTATATAACTTTCTTCGTTGGATCATATTTTGCACTTTTTACTAAATTACACTACTTTTACACCGTTACTTTATATTATTTTAAATAATTGTCACTCTGGTCATATATTGTTGTAAGTTACACGACAGATTTAAGCAATTAAACATTTTTAAAGTATGGATAAATCTATTATGCATTTTATTTTTTAGTTTGGATTTCCTAAAAGTGTATTTTGTTCATATTATTACATTGTCATCGGTCCTTAAGTTTGCAAACTTTCAAATTAATCCGACCTCTTGAAGTACAATAAAATCACGTTCAATAGTTCCGTCACAAACAAACATAAACTGAATCTAATAAAAGTATTTTAAAAATAAACAATCTTTTTCAAAATCTCGCTTGCAACTTTTCTTTTTTTTATATAAATAAAATATTTTTTTACACTTACATGACTTAGCTTAAAGTGTATATAGAGTAATCATATGTATAAGCATGGAATAAATAGGAGTATCGTCTATAACTAAAAGGTAAAGGAAACACATCAGATTCATTTTACTAATCAATAATATTTTACACACATAGCTTAGTATGTCTCAGGGTCAACGCTTAGTGAAATGCTATTGGCCCCCTCCTCCCCCTCTACGCCCCAACATTGGAACCACACATGTTTTAATACAAAAAATATACATTTACAACAATTACAACAATTATTACCTTGCATATACTAAAGCGTAACCAAATCTGTGCGACAGCTTTTAGTTTCGTAGATTTGTTTTAGAATTACAAAGACAAAAGGCTAGTTCCTTCAATTTCGTGGTCTATTGTTTGATAATGCACCGTCATATCTTCTGAGTCAGTCAGTCATTAAGTTATAAAGTCGAAGGGCGATCCATTTGCATACTAACTATTTGTCTAAGCGCTCTATTGTTTAATTTTCTTTACTTCTCTAATAAAGAGAATCACAGGAAATAAATATCATTAACTAAAGGCAAAGTCAGTATTACTAAGTTTGTAAAAGATGTTAGTTTTTTAAAGAAATTCAACAGTGGGTCTGTTAGTAGTCGTAAACCACAAAGGGTTAAATGGTAAAGGAATAAATGAAACACAAATACAATTAATATAAATTTTAATTGAATTACAAAACATAATCATAAAAATGTATTAAATTATTAATAGTAATGTATGGTCAGTCATTGTCTTGCATGTTTACTTTAATAATATATGTATAACAAATAAAAACAAATAAATACTTCAAGAGTTTTGCATTTCTGTATGTTGTTCTTAGTAAATAAAATATTAATTCAATAGTATTGTTATATAATTCTCCAATGAAACTCTTCGTGGTTGTTCAGTGAAGCGGTGATCTGCAGTTCACACTCACACCTCAGGGCTTTATTCTATTCATTGATGGTTTACAAAAAGTATTGTATGTACAAATGTATAAATAAATGACTCGACTAGTTTGTAGTTTGTTCTAATAGTGCTTGTTGTTGGATGAACTCGTTAAGATATTTTAAATTATATTTAGTAAAAAGTATACTACAATGTATAAACTCTTTTAGGAGAGGTTTTCAACATTGAAATACTTCAATAAAATTCAATTAGTTTCCAGTATTTGACACACAACTGTCATTAATCATTGAAATTGGTTTTTCATTTGCAGTTTTGATACATTGGACAGGACATTTTTTTTATTAATAAATGAATGGTTCTAAAAATATAATAATTTTTATTAATATTAAATATTCAGAAAGACTAGATAGTGCATGCAAAAACAATGCAGTACACTCGATCGTAATCTTATTAAGTGAACTACTTCTAGAACTCACATTTTGAAATAAACACAATAAAATATACAAGTAAGTAATGTAACTTGCAATTTAAAATACAATTTGTATAATAAATTGAAAACTACTAAACATAAAATAATAAAATATAAAGTAATAAAACGTGACAAAATCTGCTTAAAGTATTGCAAAAATATATTTTCTATGTACATTACCCGAATACAGAACATAAACAATAGCATGTCTGCTACTCTGTTAATATCACGGAAAAATACTTTGAGATATTAAATTATTAGTATATATTATAATGATAATTAAAGTTCAATAACATTAATATTTAACCAACTTTATTAAATCACAATTAAACTCCCTGTGTTATATAACATTGTATTTAATACACTGTATCAGTAACGCCGGAGTGTTCAGAAAATGTACTTGAATACAAATTGCATCAACGTTTAGTTCAACCTTTTGATGATAAAATATTTATAAAGAAGGACATGTTGAGACTTAACGGTATTCATATTTATTTATACCAATAACTGATAATGATAACTAATATAAATTTAATAATTAACAACACGTGTCGGCAATGAAGAGTAATTATCTCATCATATTGTAATGACTTATGGTTACTGATCCTGTTATATAACAGAATATGAGAATTATTTAAAATAAATTAGTATCTGCAAATGTGTAAATTAGTTAATTACCCGCTGACGTGTGTTAGCTTGGTTCAGTGACGGACGATGGTTAATGTGGAATAGTTGATTGACTGCTGTGTAATTAGAATTAGTCATTATAATGACAATATATCTGCGGTTGATACACACGCGGGGTAACAAGCAAGCAGCAAGCAGTTTTAGTTTAAATTGTTTGAGTATTAAACATTTGGTTCAAGTTAAGCGCTGACCCGCTCTGTGTAACAAATGCTAAATAAACATTGGTTGGTCATTTAATGGCTTACCTACTAGTATTTAAGTTAAATGCGAACAAATGTTATTTAAATAATATTTGTTAGAAGTTGTTAAGACAAGTTATTGAATATATTAAAATAGACCCACAGAAAGAACTATCTCAGAATGTTTTAATTTTTGTTAGGTATTTTTGAACTTTAGTTTTGTTCTTATAATAAAAAAAAATGAAAAATTTAAAAAAGATAAAATGTGTTTATCAAACAAGTATCGAGGTCTGCAGACGCAAACTCATCTGCAATGAAGTAACACACGCCTTCAACCAACTGTTTTGTATAATTGTTAATTATAGATCCAAAACTAAAGTACAAATAGATATATTAAACTGAGATAGAAATGTTTTTATAATATATATCATACTTAAGACGCAATTGTTTGATTATATTACTACTTACTTACACTTACGTGTGTACGGAACCAGGAAATGAAACACGTGACTCCACACAACAATACGATAAAACTTACAATGAGGCGTAGTATAAATATAACAAACTACATGAAGTAGTCTTAGTCCGATGCGGATTGTTGAAACGATAATGTCAGTGACAAGTCATCTAGTAATTAACTTTCCAATGAATTTAAACTTTCTCATACACCGAGATACCTTAATATCAGTAGTGTGATGGAATAATAAACTGTCATCTCTTAACGTTTAATTGAGTAATTGTGTCCGGTGCAACTCGCTTTGTCAAAGCAAGTAAGTAAAAAAACGAAGATTATTTTTTTGTAAAATATAAACATTTCTTCTTTTCTTATAGGAAACCTCCGAAGCAATTTTGCTGGTTATCAAAATTGCATTAAATCTCATGTTTCATAAAGTACGGGCACATTGTATGGCATGTTGTATTATTAATATGTTCCTTGTTTCACATCATCCAGAATATATAAACAAAAACAAACATAAACCTCAAGATGCAGTAGATATAAATAAGTAGTAAATAGTAGATACACCTCGTCTTCTTCCGTCCAGTCGTGGAGAGTGAAGACTGCATGCACTGTGAGGGTGGTGTTAATATGTATGTGTAATAAGTATACCGTTAATATAAACAAAAGTATTTGCATTGCAATGTATCAGTTACACTGGAACCATGTACCTATTAAAAATAAATATTATGAATACTTGGGATGATAACAAATTCCATTTATAAATATAGTTATGTTATAATACATTGTGTAGGGTGAGGTAATGCGTCTTAATGTTTTGTTTGTGAAGAGACAGTCATTAGTATTTTCTTAAGTCAAGACTAGTTCAGAGTTAGATTGCCTATGAATGAATGGATAGTTAACGACTATTGACAAATATTATTTTATAAATGGTAAATATAAGGTTAGATTAACTGATACTCTCAGGCACTTCTGCATATTGGAGAAATATTGAACATTGTTTTAAATAGAATGGTCAAAACTAAGATAAAAAAGCAGTTGTTTGTATTGCGGTAATCGATTGTCCACTCTAACTGTGAACAAAACAAAAATAAACACGAATTTTCAAAACTCAAAAATAAGTTGGACCAATCCAAGGAGAGAAATATTTATAAAATTATTTACAGACTGAAAAATTCTTGATTTTCTTTGTGTTCTGGAATATTGACTATTGGCTATTGACTAATTGGTAATTATAATAATTAAGTTCAAACTATCGTTATAATTTATTTAAAAAAATTAAAAGAATATTTGATTGTTACTTAAATACTCTTAATACTTAAATATAAACCAAGAAACCAAGAAAACTATAGTAGAAAGGGTTCAGTTCATTTAGTAATTGACTCTAAACTTCATAACTGATAGCTGTTCAGTGTCTACTTACGAGTAGTGTGTGAACACGCAGCTGCGGACGTTGATCTCATCCCGCCGTGCATTGATGTATTTAATACATAACATGACTGAGACGCGAAAGACTTGAATTTTCTCATTTTTTAAGCCTTCTTATTCTTTTGGTTGCGCTTTTTCATTGACTCTTAATATTTATAAAACTAAAATTTACAACTGACAAAAAAAACGACTAGTACTATGGGACCTTTTACGACTTTTACCTTCATTTGTTTTAAGTATGTCCCACTAAAATGTCGCAAACAAAACTATACTTTATGATTATAATATCTCATAGGATTATATATTTGATATTATTGCAATGCTTTAAGAAATGTCTAAAGATTAAACTTTGTTTCTTCAGTGAGTTTCCTTTTCGTTTAAAATAAAATGTAATTATAGGGTGTTTTCAATATCAACTTACAACTGGATTGTCATTGATTATCTTTGTATATACAAATCCCGTGTCATAGATTTTGTAGATGATTATTGTATGATCTCACTTACAATATATTATTTTGAATATCGTTTTGCATCGATCAGTCTTCATTTTTTTATTGCGAGTTTGTTTTTTATACATGAAGGGTTTAATTCTCTCCTAAGTTATGTATATATCCAACAGATGGCAGTATTAATAACAACATTATAATGATGTAAAATACTATCTTTGTTTTACTGGTTTTTATATATTTTATATATATTTAAAGAGCGTCGTAGTCTGTATGTTGATATTCCTAATTAAAAGTAACGTATTTAATGACATAACATGTGACTTGAGTGTTTTCAATTTATTTTTTATTTATAAATATTTTTCCTGATATATTGAAAGAAACTTTCTGATGTAATTCGTTGCTTTGAATTATTTGTCTTGAAATAATAATATAAAGTAAAAATATAAATATACATAATTTATTTCGTAATACATTTGATTAAAACGTAAGTAACGTCATGTCCGACGCACGGACGAATAATAAATTTTTGGTAGATTAAAATCTACCAAAAATTTAAACTTTTCATAAAGTAGTCCATCTAGATAATTTCTTTTAAAGAAATTTGCTTCTTTTTTCACTAACGTACACTTTTAAATGCTTTTAATTTTAGGCAACAAACTTTAATAATATTAACAGAGTTATAAACAAACATCAAACACAATTATTTAAAACACTTCAATAATGTTCAATGACGAGTTCAATTAGGTATGTCTATTACAGTTAGTATCACAGAAGGTTCAATAAAATCCAATCAGTATCCAGCACCGAGCGACACATTCTTCACTTCACTGAGCGACACGGTCTGTCCTCAAGTAATCATTGCAATTGGTTTGCTATTTGACATATTTGTACATTGCTTCTGACCGCTAAACATTTTCTTTCCATATATTTTTTAATTCCTGTCGTATATTTATGTATTAAAATAAACAGTTCCCGTATTTTCGTTATTGAAACATAATTTCACTTCTTTAAATAACTTCGCATTCAAAAAATTATTATTATTATTATTATTATGGAATAGGAGGGCAAACGAGCTGGCGGGTCACAGATGATTTGTGATCACCGCCGCCCATGAACTCTTGCAACATCCGAGGATTTACAGGAGCGTTGCCGGCCTTGAAGGTGGGAGTAAACGCCTTTTTTGAAGTTACCCATGTCGTACCGATCTGGAAATACCGCCGAAGGGAGTTCGTTCCACATTCGAGTGGTACGAGGAAAAAATGTGCTTGAGAACCGCACAGTGGTGGATCGCCACGCATACAGGTGGTAGGGATGGTATTGGAGGCGATGGCGCACTGTGCGGTGATGGAATTCGGCGGTAGGCATCAGATCGAATAGCTCTTCGGAACATTAATATTATTTGTATATTATTTCTCTAAGAAATCAATTACATAATATTTGTGTAAAATCTTTATTTTATATTATTACCATTTTAATCACCTGCCAGTCAATATTCAATGGAATCTCTTACAAAGATTTTCATTACGAACGCAATGCTTTGAGGTTAACACAAACCTGGACACAAAAATGAAGTAATAGCAGGAATGAGAATTTTTGGTAGTATTAGTGTAGATACAGAAACTTATTACTTACTTTTATATATACTACATATTAAACGTGGTAAGAAACTAATTATATTTGACGTAGATGACGATGAACACTCCAATTTATTTGAAAGCTGACCAACACTCGTCTGGTTCAATTGCAAATGTTTCATACAATAAATTTATTTCTTCTCCTTAGATGGCAGTGAACATGTAATGATCCTTACTATTCGCTGAGTAATCTTAAATAGCATTTAGAGTGAGGATCATTGAGATTGAAACAGATATTTATTACAGTGGTGTATTAAAAACTGTTCTCAATGTCAAGAGGTTATTTTTATTTACTTTTTTGGCATTTCTGTAGTTACTGAAAAAAAAACTGTTTTTGTTTATTATAGAACAAAGAAATATACTCTTCATTTTACACAATATCTCATTGCAAGAGTACTTACTTATTAAAGAATGATTGAATGGTGATTCCAAAATTCTATAATTCTATCTTTACAAAATAATAAGTGTTCTGTTTCTACGGCTGTACGGGACTCTCGTATTGAATTTTTCAATTGATGGCAGGTTAATTGATTTCATTGGAGGCTGAGGAATAACGAGAATTCACCACTTTCAAACACTTTTTTTGTAAACTAAACGTGTGGAAATTCTGCTTCCACGTGAAATAATTTTCCTATTTCAGTATTAGTTGAAGTTGTCTTAAAATCTTAACCCATGTTAAGCCTATTTATATTTTAAATAAAGTCTCTGTTGAGGTAAAGACGATTACATATAGAATTCCTGATTAATGGAGGTGAGTCTGGTCGGATCTTAGGGACCGAATCCTGCTCGTGTTGATGCGATTTTTCATTCTAAATTTATAAAAAATATACTAAGTATACTTTGACATTTTATCATACAGAG
The DNA here is from genome assembly GCA_918358865.1 of Melinaea marsaeus rileyi. Taxonomy (NCBI): domain Eukaryota; kingdom Metazoa; phylum Arthropoda; class Insecta; order Lepidoptera; family Nymphalidae; genus Melinaea; species Melinaea marsaeus. Next base: position 355,435 of record OU911090.1, read on the forward strand.
CAATCCGCATTAACTAATAGATTAGGTATGTTTTTAACATATGTAAGGATACAAACATAATAATTTATTATAATAAAGATGGCTTCTGCCAATAAGTCAAATCAATAACTTTTACCACTTTGATATAATAATTTTAATAATAACTATTATTCTATTTATTTGTAAATTCTTAAATCTAATTAATACTATAACAATACTTTAACACATTTTACATTATGTAGTTTTACTAGAATTAAATAGTTATTATTACATTACCCATTACAGAATATTGTTCCATGACATATGATCAATATGATATAAACACATGTGAAACAAAAATCCATTACTACCATTCGCAAAAGTAATTGGGTTACTGTAAGCAGTAACCCAATTACTTTTGCACGAAAGAGAATAAAATCTACGAGATGAATTCTGTTGAAACGCACGTAGACAATTAACTATGAGTGACGTGTGCAGTTACACGTGGGGTGAAGCAACGAGACGTCAACGAGATTTTACCTTTATACGTTGATCATATTCAAAAGGTACAATATTTTTTCAAATATGACACAATGAAGAAGTAATTGAAATACCCATTAAATATTTTATTTACAATGTCTTCAGATTTAAAGTCTCCAGATAAAAAGAGTTAATGAAAATTGCGATTAGACATATAAGTAGTAACATACTTTGACATTTACAAGTAACGCTGAAGCTTATAGCGAGCTTATATTATTTATACTCGAATAATATATTTATATTTAAATATGAAGTAAGCACCTTGTTAGAGGAAATCATAAATTGTTTACGTCGTTAAAGCAATATTTGTTACAAAGGACCCTTCAATGAGCTAACCAATTGTCGGTGAAGGGAGAATGCGCATTGACGTTGACGCCCGCCTTTGAACAATTCTTTTGTAACGCCACATTTGTGAAATTCAGTCCTTTTTCAAGAAAATATTTAATATATTTTATAATTAAATTGTAAGTATAGGATCTTACATTATAAAATTAATTGTGAGTATATAAATTTATATAAAAACATATGAGAATAATTATAACACATTGAAAATTTTAAATTGTCAATTTTAGTTTTTTTATTGATATTAACCTAGTTAGGCTGAGCATAAAATATACTTTTGTGTAGATTTGATGTAATATCCTTACTATATAATAATGACCTAATTGACTCTGTATGCACGCGCATCACTTATCACCCACAAATCACACAATAATGTGTAATACATCAAAAAAAAGCTATTGAATCAGGCTACAAAATAGGGTAGGTGCCAACCTCATACGTGACCTTTGACCGTTCCCGGCCCTTGGGGCCGGGAAGTTCCCTCGTATTATAATAAAAGACGGTTTTAATATTCTGAGTAAATCGGAAAAATGTACAATATAATAATTGGAAGATTATTTATTTCGATGATTAACAATCTAGAGTTCACATTTCAAGCATAATAATTTCATTCCTAACTTCTGAAAACAGGTACCTTAAATAGAGAGTGGGTTATATATATGTAGTGAATGCTCTATAAATACCACCATTAATTTCATTGTGCTCCGCCAAGGTTTTCGCTTAAGAGTCAGGTTTTTATAGGTGGTACAGCCTAGCTGTAGGCGTTTAACTGCAGCTCGTCTTGGGCTGACTGGATCGGGGAAAGGACCACCCTCTCACAGAAGATCGACGTGTAGGAACCAACTTCATTTGGTTGTTTTTCATCGGTAAGTGAGAGAATCCCGAAGCTCAACTCTTGCCCCCCTTGCCAAACATGATAGCGATGCCTCCAAAAAGTATACTCCAGGAGAGTACCGGCTTTGATGAAGCCGGGGAAACCCTCCCCGAACAAAATCAGGGGAATGATTCTCGGATTTTTCTCGGACTGCCGATCGTTTCTGGGACGGGCAAAGTATCGCATTTGAGTTTACTAAGTGCAAACGACGAGTCAACGCAGCGGCACCCCGCTCCACTTTGAAATGTGGATGTTTCCGCGATCACTTACACTGCCACTAAGTGTTAACTTCCGGGAACACTTGGTGGCAGTTTGTGGCCATGGTTTATTGCGTTCGCTATGGATGCAGCAGCTGGCAAACGGCAAGCATATCAAGCTTGGGTTAATGTATAGTCACCAAAAATATCCAAACTCCACTTGGCAAGGTACCCGCCTGGCAATAACGACTTCTGAGTGGTTTCCTAAGCCACTCTGGAAGTCACTTTCTAGCCCACATGGCAAAAGAGAAAGCAGATCTCTTGGGCACTCTCCTTGCGTCAAACTCGACTTTGGATGACCAGGGGAAGATACCGCCTATCATCCCGTGGAGCCAGAGTTTATATCGGAAACAGTTTTTCGGCAAACAACCATCCGAAAATCTCTCTCTCTCTCTCTCTTTTCTTTGGACATTCAAAAGTCAATAAGACTCTAAAGGCGTACCTTAAAAGCATAGTATCGGTCACACGGAAAGATGCCCTTGTACATCCGATGCCTAAAAAAGGTGATAGCTCGGACTCAGTTAACTATAGACCTATCGCCATTACTTCTCTTTGATCCAAAGCAATAGAGAGCATTATCAACCAACAACTTCTAACGTACCTTGGCTGGTGATCTTCTGTTATATTTTACGCAACGTTGGGTAATTGTTGTTGAAAGCAAGGAAAAGGGTATAGGTAAAACAATAATGACGTTCTGAGCGTTGATCAAATAAATCCTTGTTCCATTAGTGGAGATGAAAAATATGTTGTTGTTGAATCATTTCATACAATTCCTTTATATTAACTTATCAGTTATTTACACAACATTTAAAATCATCTTCACCAATTTTAAATAAGTACTTAAAAAGAGGTATCTTCTTTATGATAAATAAATGTAAAGCAAACCAAAGTGCAAGATGAAATATTAACACCACTGTAATATAATAAGTATTGTTTGCAGAATAACAACACCATAAAAACTTTATTAATTTCCAGGTCTGTTATTTTCTAATACACCATTCAAATTCCATTAATTTAATATTAATTTTGTAATCGCTCTGTTGTTTTAATGGCCGGGGCAAGTTAAAGACAATAATTCCTTTAGCATTACTTGCGAAATGAAGAATGCCTGAAATATTTGTTATAATAAAAATAATAAAATATTGTGCTCCTTGGAACAAAAGAAACTATAATTTTCTTATTCGCTATCCGTTTCTTATTTGTCAGTATTTTATAAAATCAACAAGCTAATATTATTTATTACACTTTTAGTAACGGAGAAGAAAGAATTTTTTTAAGGTATTATGGTTTTACAGTTGATGTTTTGCAAAAAATAATAATTGTAGGACGCTTTTTCAGTAATACTTATAATTCCAAAATCTTAAATAAGTTAACCTTTATGTTGCAAAGTTTAAGAATAAAATAAATTTCTCTAAAAACAAATCCCTGAAAGAAAAATAAGATGCAAAGGTTTAGATCTCAGATGAACAGGTTTTATTTACTTTGACTATGTACTTTAAAAATTATTATTGAGGAAAATCAATTCATTATGATCAATATGAAATTAAATAATATGTAAACTTTAAAAATTAAATGAACTAAATAATTTCATATTTAGCAGAAGAATCTGTGTTACAGTTTTTCTACGATTTGCAAAAAGTATTTTCGAAAAGATTGAGGAGAAGAAATAATGTAGACTAGATTAGTTCAAGACTTCTTGAGATGAAAATATTGCCATTTGTAATAACGATATTGGATGAAGATTGTAGTACTGAATCGAACTCCTACTTGCATTCAGGAAATTTGATATTATTATTTTCAGACAGAGTTTTTTTTTTGTATTTATAATTTTAGTATGTATATACGAGTAACTTATATACTTATATACTTATATACTTTTAACGGTCGTAAACTGTAATAAGCTTGATATATTTATATACTTGATATATTTATATACAGACCGACCGGTGATCAAGGAAAACTCATTTTCACAATCAATAGAATATGGTGAATTTGTTACAATGACAGATACAGATACAACTGTTTTAAGCAAATAAACAAAACATTGTATTTGCTATGTATTACCTTAGTTTATTTCACCACACACGGATGGGCACATCTTCAAACGTGGTGAACGGATAATACACAGATGTTGTAATTGCGTTTACGTCCTCCCTCCATCGAGTATGGTTTCAATATATTCAACTAATGTCAATATACGAGGGCCAAACTGAAAGTTTTTAGAACTGGCCACTTAAAAGCATTATATTAAAAAAATAGTTTAAATTTTGGAAATAGAACTCTTTACCAATATTATTGAGTGTACATTTCATTCATTTGTCATTTGTTTTACGATTTGGCGGCAAATTGAAAATTGTCTGTGCACGTCAGAATGAATTTAAGCCGAGAAAATTTTCGTGCAATGATTTCTTATGACTTTCGATGTCATTTAAGTCAACAAGAAAGTTATGATAGACTTCGATTGGCTTTTCACGATGAAGCCACATCTCGTGCCACAGTTTACAACTGGTTTAATGAATTCAAACGTGGTCGAACTAATCTCACCGATGATTTGCGTGAGGGACGGCCTTCTACAGCGACGACTGAAGATAACATCAGTGTTGTGCGGCGTATGATAGAGACTGACAAAAGAATGACCTATCAGCAGATTCGGACAAGTCTAGGCATAGGTATGAGTCAAGTGCACAAATCCTCCATGAACATTTAGCGGTCAGGAAACTTTGTGCCCGCTGGATACCGCATAATTTGACCGAGGCTCAAAAACTCCGCCGTGTTGATTGGTGCCGAGAAATGGTCCAAAAATTTAACGGAGGTGACTCAAATGCTGTGTTCGACATACTAACGGGTGACGAAAGCTGGATTTACTGTTATGATCCGGAAACCAAAAGACAGTTTGCTCAGTGGGTGTTTCCTTCCGAAGAGTTGCCAACTAAAGTGAAGAGAGGTCGAAGTGTTGGAAAAAAGATGGTGGCCTCGTCCTTCGGAAAGACAGGTCATTACGCGACAGTAGTCTTAGAGGATCAGAAAACGGTTAATGCAGAGTGGTATACTAACAATTGTTTGCCACTTGTCTTGAAAAAAGTTCGAGAGAAACGACCTCGCAGCAGGATCCTCCTTCATCACGACAATGCCTCGTCGCACACCGCCAGGCAAACGATCGACTATTTGGTGACCTCAGACGTGGAATTACTGGGTCACCCGCCGTATAGCCCCGACCTCGCACCCTGCGATTTTTATTTATTTCCGAAAATAAAAGAAAAACTTCGAGGGAAACGTTTTATAGACGCCGAAGAAGCAGTGGCTGCGTTTCAAAACGCCGTCGAAGAGACCCCTAAGGCCGAGTGGGCAAGGTGCTTTTCTCAATGGTTCCATCGAATGCAGCGATGTATTGATGTAAATGGACGCTATTTTGAAAAGTTACAATAAAACTAATAACTTGCTAGAATGCTTAGTTTTTGATTTTCTAAGAACTTTCAGTTTGACCCTCGTGCAAAATCATTATTGACGAAAATATATATGGTTTATATCTTTGTATATTTTACCTAACATTTTAAGATTATTTACATTTACGTAGAAAAATGATATGATGACTGTAATTATATTTATTATGGAACATAAAAAAAATCTTCTTGAGAACCTAAGCGGGATTAAATTTTAAGATAGGCCACCTTCTACAATTTATGTACAGAGAAGGACCGTGACTTGTGACTATGTCATGGATGTTCCTATAATGACAACGCCACAGCACAGACTACACCGTGCATGTACTCATGTGTATGAAGCACTGACCTCAGTCCACTGCAGTGAGACACTTCTACAACTCACGTTATCAAATAACAACCAAACACACGAGCGACTGTTATTAAAAACTATTCATGGATAAGATATTTTTTTATACGTATGTCGATTTGTTTGTTCACGAATCACGGCACAACTACTGGACAGATTTTGATACTTTTTATTACAATTGTATAGTCATTATTTACTACCACTTGTATAATATTTGTCTTTAAATTTTTTAGAAAAATCTGTATTTCAGTAAACATATCTAATAGAATATGAGAATATTTTAAAATAAATTAGTAGCGGTAACTTTGTATATTAGTTGACTGACCACTGACGTGTGTTAGCTTGGTTTAGTGACGGACGATGGATAATTTGAAATGGTTTATTAACTGCTGTGTAATTATAATTAGTCATTATTATGACAATACGAGTATATACGCGTTTTGGTTACGTGTTATGTTATTGATAACAGCAAAGTTTATTAAGTATGATTTGTTTGATCTCTTGACTTTGTATACAAAACTATAAGATTAAATTAAGTTTATATAGTAATCCTAATTAATATAATATATCCTATAGGTTTATTTATCTGAGTATAAAATCCTCCACACTGAAAGTAAACAGGTTGTTAATATTTCTGTTTATATTCATATATACTTATATACTTAGGCAAGTAAGTAATAACTTAAAAAAAATACACAAAGAAATGAAAATAGCATACAGATAAGAAAGTGAGGAAGAGGCGGTCATTTGAAGGATACAATATTCCTTATCTCTTGGGCTCCAAGGTCTGAGGAAAATTCAATGAGATGTGTCATCGAGTTTAAGAGACTACTTTACTTTTTTACTTTACGTAAATAATACCTAAATTGTATGTAAGTAATTTGTGAAATTGTTTTTCGTTCGGCTGGATATTAATATGGATATATAATAAATCAATCACCTTATATTTAGATAACATCCTTATATTGGTACTAATAGTGTAAGTATACTTGTTGCTATGCTGTAATCACTCGCCGATCAAATATATTATATTAATACTCATAGAATAATTTGTTTCATTACAAGCCAAAGTACATATAAATAGGAAATTCGTGAGAGTTTAGTTCCCTTACTACCTAAGGGAAACCCAGTTACCTTTTTTATGAAAGGAATAACACGTTCGACTTGAACTCAGTTGAAACGCACGTAGACAATTAACTGAGTGACGTGTGCAGTACACACGGGGTATATCAACGAGACTTCTCTTAACCCATTACCTGCCAAGGAAAGAAATAAATGGAAAATTCATACTTTCCTCATTTAAACGTTTTATTTTGAGATAGCTGAAGAAGAAATAGTCATTAGAATTTTTTTTTTCAATTTAGTATACACAATATGGAACCGTGCGAAAACGCATCGTTGGCCAAAACTGCTGTCACTTCTTGTGAAATGCTTTGAAGCATTCTGGGTGTAGGTGAAGGTCACATTTTTCACACAGAAATTCAGTTTGTCCTCCACAGAGTCTGCATCGTTTCCGGGCGGCTGTAGGGTGTCGATCAATCCAATGATCAATGCGGTCGTACCTCACTTCATCTTAGATTCATCGCTTCAAGCGATTCTCCCGAACCGTCCCAGTAGATCGAAATCCTTTCTCATTGAGTTTTTTGAAGAGAGCATAAGACGTGAAAAAATTGTCGAAGTATATAGCGTGCTTTGAAGGATCACTTACAAATCCCAACAGCTGAAGAACATCGCTTCCGCCTAAGCCAACACCTTCTTCACTCACATATGACGATGCTCCTCCGTACGGTATAAATTGAAACAAGTATCCGTCATGTGAAAATAAAGCCCACAGTTTGAATCCAAATCTAACAGGCTTCCCTCTGATAAATTGTTTTGCCGAATGACGATCGAAATATGGCACCATTTCTTCATCAATTGAAAGTATGGAGGCAAATTGCATAAATTTTTCATTGAAATGAGATATCAATGGTTTCAATTTCGCAAATCAATCTGATTTATCCAATTTGTCGTTGTTTGCAAAGTGCAGAAATCTCTTTATGGTTCGGAATTTGTTTCGACTTATAGCTCTCTTCACAATCTCCTGACCTTTGTCCACATCTTTGGACCAGTACATGTCAATCTGAGGAAGTTGATGGTATCCAGTAAAAATAAGAATACCTAAAAATCTGAAGATTTCAGTAGAAGTGACCGAAAAACATGGATTGTTTTTCTGAGACGCATACCTCATAGACTCGTTCACTATCAACTCGATCAAACTACCATCAAAGAACAAACAAAAAGGTTCGAATGGTAACAGTCCTTCGCAAGATTGTAGCATGCTACGTTTCTCAGAATCTGATATATCTTGAAACCGTGTATCATTAGGTTCAGGATGGTAGGATAGGAGGAGAATCAGTCAGGAGAGGACAGGAACGGACAAGTTGAACGTTGAAATTCCTCAGACGCGCTAGCTATGAAAGACTGAGCTCCATAATCACGGTTTCAGCCAACCGTGCGTTTTCGCATCAATCATTTGCTAAGCTCGAAATACCATGTGAAAAACTTATTTTATGGTTTTTAATGGTAGTTTCTTGTTTTTTACTATCCCAACTTGGAGAATAAACCATGAAACGAATTATTAAAAATCTATTACCACATCAGAACTACCGTTCAGTGAGCACCCCTTGTAACTACCATAACGAGCATAGATGGCAGATTTTCCCTAGTATCCCAACGAGGCTACAACCATTGGAATAATTTTTTTTTCAACAGTTTACAAGAAGTAGAAACTGGGAAAAATATAAATTTGAAATATTTATATTGCTGAATACCTGAAAAAATATCATTAACTTAACGATGTGAAAACGCATCATTGGCCAAAAATGGGTTAAGATATATATGTACAATGGACTAGTTCTGTTATAAAAATATTTTCCATCTATACGTTGACCAAATACATATATCTTTTGAACATTAAACAACAAGGAGGTGACTGTAATGTCCATAAAATATTTTATTAACGTGTATTAAATTAAGCAGTAATTATCGTACAGATTTTTTAATACATACTCGTAAGTTTTTATTGCATTCAAAACAAATGCAGTAATTTATTTTTCTTTCTTCTGTACTATTGTAAATTTTGGAAAATCGGATATAAATCATTTATAAACAAGACAATCATAAATTGTTTATTCGTTAATCATTAATTGTGGTCGTTAAAGTAATATTAGTTATAAAGGACCCTCGCAGTGAGCTAACCAATTGTCAGTGGAAGGGAGGATGCTTTTGAACACTTCTTTTGTAACTTCACATTTTTGTGGTTTTTGGCCGTTTTGCAGAAAAAGATTGGATACATTTTATAATTAAATAGTAGGTATATTTACAACAGTATTGAATTATAAAATGCTCAAGAATTTAATTATTATTTTATATAAATAGGAACACAGTGATATGTTGGATTCGTTTATAATAAGAATAATTTAGACTGGTTAGATTTTGGTAGTCGATTATAACGAAAGCTTCATTTGTCAACTATTAACTACATAAGTAATTATAAAATAAATAAAACTACCTGATATGTAATAAAACGCTATGAGATGGTTTTCGTATTCTATTTTCTAACGGTTTGGTAAAAAACCCTAGAAAGTAAATACAGATGTAAAGATGTACATGTCAGATAACAGAAACAGTTTTTAGTGTGATGAAATTACTTAAGACTCATAAATTTTCTTTATAAATATGTTATGTAAAATATTTTCATTCGAGAAATCCATTTATATTTATTCATTATTTAGTATGTTTAATATCTACAAAGGTTTTTTATGATTTGCAAAATGTATTTTTGAAAGCAAAATTGCCTTAAAATGTCATGGACTAGTTAAGTACTTTGCGCTAGCTGAGGATTTGGTAGCCATTGAAGATACTCACTTTAGGTAGATTTATTGCATGGAAAATTGGGTAAAATACCGCTATTTCATCCAATTTTCTATGATTGTCCACGTCTCGTGATTGTTATATCGAATTTCTTCTTGGATTTGGGAAGGTCTTTTTACGTATATGTATTTTGTTTCTTACCAGCTTCTTATCGACAACAAGAAGTAACACTGGCCTCGAAACTATATTGTGTCCTAATTGCGATGGTTTGAACATGGCAGGAAGAAGCAGAGAAGCAGGCTAAATATGTAGTCTTTTAGTACATTTTTTATATTTTAATATTGGTAACTTAAATAATTGTTTAAACATCCATTTTCGACAATTATACAGAATTAATAAAATTATGTTCGCTACTTCTTGAGACTTTCAGTATGATTGGAATCATACATTGTTATAATGTTAATCTATCATCCTGACAATTTTTTTTATGCTTCCAAGATTGATCTGTTAATAATTTAAATACGTATGACTGGTTGGCAAGAAGTTAAAGACGTTAAAGATATTGCTATCTTCAGTTTTACCTTAACATTCAAAAATAAAATTCAATGAATAAACTATTACACAGATAAAGAAATATTTTAATTATCTTTGTCATTATGTCATTATTTTAGTAAACATTACTTAAAATTTATAAGAATTGTTTAAAATAAAATAATAGAGACACATTTGTACATTACTTCTCACTACCGTGTGTCAGCTCGGTTTAGTGACGAACAATGGTTAATTTATAATTCTTAATTAACTACCGTGTGATTAAAATTTTCGATGTAATGCTTTTTTATCATTGTTTCTAATTATTATTATAATTACTTGACTTAATATTATTTTTTTTCAAAATAAAATATTCGACACAAAATTTTAATAAATACAGAAAAAGTGTCGGCGTTGGTGTCCGTATCAGATAACATTAAATGTTTAATAAAGTTGCGAGTGTAAATGTTAACAATTAACATTATAAATATATATTTGCCTTGTATATTATTAATTAAGATCTGCTGCTGCATCTAAAACAATTTCTTCTTTTCCTATATGTATTGAATTCTATTAATACGAGAAGGACTGTTGAAACACAATTATTTATAATTTAACATTGGATCTCAGTCTACCACATGTGTTCAGGAATCACTGTTTCTATTTATTAAACATATCTCATATACACATTTAAATTAAAATAAAATAATAAGTTACTTTATACAGAACTAAATGTAAAAAGTTGTAAATGTAATTTTCTTAATATTTTATTTCGGTTTTTGCAGTTGGGTACAAACAAAGCAATATTGTAGTATTTGAAGATAAGATTTTATTAGTGCTAAAGTAAGTTTGAGCCTTGTAAGCTGTATAAGTAGAAATAAGATGATCCTACGGGAATCATGATCTAACCTTCTTGAATTAAAGTTTTCAAAAAAACACTCCTATGATTTGTTTGCTATTTAATCTTTATTTTGATCAAACTATATTTCTGTGATTTATAGTCTGAAACAGTTTTAATAAGAGATGTATTTAACAAATAATATTTAATAAACTTCTTGTCAAGGACGAATGGTATCCTTAAGAGTCTTATAGGAGTATCGAGAATTTATTCTACGACTTAGTAATCTAGGTACATAGAATATCTCCTCTTCTGTTACATCGCTGTATAATTGGATATTCACAAAGCTGTAACAAATTATCAAGACAAACAAAAAATCTGAAATCAAATCAAATAATCTGCATCAGGTCAATTTACGATGTCTGAGGAAGTGACGGGACTGAATAGATGTAATTCTCACACATTGACAAGTATGTACGTAGTTACATAACAGTACATATATTTTTATAAACGTTTGTTTTTTTATGTTGTCACTTTGGAAGGTACGAGGTTTAGAGTAAGTTAGATAGTACGTAGATTTAATAATATATCATCATGTATATAGTAACTGTAAAAATTTATTAAAAAATTGGTAAAAGCAAGCTTACTTCTATCGAAAAATAACATGTTATAGATGTGAAGATTATGAAAAAAATATCTCTTCAAAGACTCAGATCCTTTTGAAGCCTTTTTTTTTTTTTTGAAAACATATATATTAACAAAAATTTATAGAAATGCGTAGGTATCTGTTTTAATATTTATATATATATTGTAAAACTTTACTCATTACTTTTATAAATATTTTTCATTGATGTATGTAAAATGCAGACAAACTTAACAATCTAACACTTCAAGGCAAGGTATTAAAAAGTTATTCTAAGTTATTTAGTGGGAATGATGTCGATTCAATTAAATTATATTTACATATTTGATTGATTAGAAAGCAGAAAAGTAAATAAAAATAAACTAGCAAACAAAAAAAATATAAATCTTTAAAATAGAAAACTATGTAATTTCCAATCCAGACTTATAAATTATTAAATTGTAATAACAATGGTAGTGGTATAATTTGGGAACAAAAGCATTCGTTTCACTCGTTGCAACTCATGCAATGCAAAAGTAATTGAAACTGTACATTAGGTTTTTCTCTTTTCTCTGCTACTATTTGCTCAGTTTATATTTCCGTCTGGAGAGCTCTCCAGTCGCACACACACTGTGTTCAAGTGAGTCGCCTCGCTGCACAGCGGCCGTACGACAAGTTAATATTAAATATGACGGTTTGTAATTCATTATTTTTATTACTTACCTGTACACCCTTTACTTACCTGTTCACCCTTTACTTACAAAATGTAAAATAGAAATTGCTTTATGCCCTTTTATTATATTCCTAAAGAGTCTCGGGATATTATTTATAAAATAAAACTTTAAGTCTTTGTTACGTACATAAGCTTAAAGTTTTAGCAGTATTCTGTATACTTTGAATATTTTAAGTTGTATGAAGGGTTAATAGCACTATATATCATTGGGTTCATACTTTGTTGGTTGCGTTTTAATCAACAATACTTTGATACATTACACTGTACTTAGTGATTTGACATTTGACTAAAAGCTTGAGGTTATTTATAAGCGCTGTAGTAAAAATATTTGAAGTCTATCGACTATGATTATCACTATATTACTAAATGTACAATGTTTTAACATTGACATTGTTGTTAAATTGATATTGAATACTTTAATTACTAGGATCCGCCGTCGTGCGCTGCGAGAGTTGAGCTGAGCGCCCTCCCCTTCTTTAATGCTAACAAACTTAGCATATATAATTGCTCTATAACATGCTCAGCAACTATCGGTTTAGAATCTCAATTGAAAAGAAAATCAGTTCATCATCAATAAAATTATAGCCATATATCTGTCTTTTAAATGAATCTCAACTTTTTTTGTCTTTTTTCTAGACTGAATTTTTTTGTTCTGTTTTTAGCAGAACCATTTTTAGTAAAAGGTTTAGCCATGTGCCAAATTCTAAAAAAATATATCTATAGGTTTTAAAATTACCGATGTCGTAAAACAACAAAATGAACGGTTAAGAACTTATCTTACGCTCAGCTCAAATATTTTATGTTTTATCTAAACAGAGTATAAGCTTTTTCATAAATAATACAGCATACTTTAATAAGTCCACCGCAAGATGTCACAGGCGAGAGTGCAGTTCTTATGGAACAGACCATTATATGAGACTTGGATTTTTATGCAAGTACGTCCGTTACTTTAAGCGACCGCAGGTGTTGTTAACTGTCAGTGTTGGAGCGGATATTGCTGTCGCTCGTCGAGGTACTTTACTTTTACTACTAACTAACGTAGATTCAAAAAACACATTTTTATATATTAAAAAATCTAATAAAAAAACAATATTTATTAAAAGATCGATCAATATAAACGTCGAGCAGGGGTCTTTAAATCTATTTAGATAAGAGATCGTGGAAGCCTCCCTGTCAGTGCGCTTCACTGATTATAACCAATGAATGTCTTGCTTTAATCTCTACGTCGCATAAACTAAGTACATTGTTTTTAAGAAAATTTCTACAAGTATTTTTACAGTATTATATATCATTACTAACTCTGTTTATTAAGATTAAACTGATGGATTCGCGACTATAAATTGAAATATATATTTTGAATACAAACTTAAATAATTTAGGAATTCTAATATATTGATGCGCAACAGTAAGTTGTCTACATCGTGAATATACTCCTACAGGAGACAGTGAACAAAGCACTGAAACTTGTTTGTGACCACAGAAAAATAGAATTAATACGATGACAAGGAGAAATGAATGAAGATGTTATGTTTTGAAACATTACAATAAATGTGAACATAAGTTATTGTGTACATATCTGGAGCAGTAAAAATACAATAATAAAAAAGAAATATATCACTCAGTCTACGTCATATGTGAAACACAGTTCAAAGACCTCTTTTGTAATTACAGAATGAGTCCAGAGCTTAACTCACTATGCGGCGGCATTACCGCCTTGAACCTATGACTTAAAAGATATTTCTAAGATATGACAGGTTATTACATTGAATTTTTCATCAAATAGTGACACAACAACATTTCATTCATAGAGTTAAGATTGTTAAAATATTTTTCGCGAAATACGTTTTTCAGACGTCCTGTAGTATATTGTATGATGTATTATAAAGGGAAGAGATTAACTCAATTGCTTGTATTAAATAATTATGGAATTATAAATAAGCTTCTTGATATGATAAGCTCATAACTTAACAAAGAATTTACAAAGAAGATGTGAACGGAAAACGTTTCTCTGTTCATTTGTCAGGATGGACGTACCACAAGGCTCTTTATTAGGACCTTTCTTGTTCTGCATTTATACCAATGGCTTGCCTTTGTAAGGAAAGAAGTATGGGATAGTGTGGTTTGCTAAAAATACTTCTCTTACTTTTAAAATTAATAGATAGCAATCAGTTGACGATATGAACAATGCTCTCTCTGATGTTGTACAATGGTTTAATGCTAATAATCTGTTGCTAATAAAAAAAACTTATTATATGAAATTTATCTTACCCAAAGTGAGTCTTTAAGAAATATGTTCAATGATTTTAAATTATGACTGGCTACTATTGGTATATTTATGACAATTTAATTTATGAACCTAAAAATTTTAATAAATTCAATAAACACTGTGATGTATACATAATTAATACCAGAAATACGAGTAAAAATAAACTTGCTATGCCCATCACTAGGCTCCATAAAATAGTTAATTCCTTTAGGGTTAATTCAATATGTTTGTACAATATACTCTCCACTACAACCTTACATTTGTCATAAAATAAAATCAAATTATACATTAAAAGGAATTTTGATAATAAGTTATTATACAGTATAAGACCACATTAACGATGCTATGGACTGAGGATGAATTGTATTGTAGCGATTAACTAGTTGCCTACACAATTTTTTCTGATGCTATTTATTACTCTTGTTAGATTTACTGGCTACATCATACGGTCCTCGTTAACTGTGGGAGCCGGGTTGCCTCTCTCCCTCAAATATGGTGAAGGGAGCGATGGCTGACCCTTGCATTATGCTCATGAATGGTTGCTGATTGCGGTGACTTGTTAGCTACGATTTCTTTTTTTGTTATTATTAATTTATCTTAGGGCCTGCCTATTGCATTATTTGCTATGGTTTTAATTGAATCTAAATTGCTCACTAAATATATATGTATTAATGTGTAGTCATTTCTATACATGTTTATTACACTTTTACATGTCCCTATTACCTACTATTAGTTAACAATTTTTCTAATACTAAGGTTATCTCGAAGAAATCGCCGTTATGCGTTAAGACCGGCTTTTGTATGTTCCCAATGTCTGTTTTTTTTAAACTTTTATTTTTTCATTTAAAGTTCGAGAGTGTCACTGAAGGGTTTTTTTCGATAAGTATGGTATCAAAAAGGTCGTCCTGCCACTAACAGTTTAAGTAATCACTGGTATTGATTCAAAGTGGGAAAGATATAAAAAAAAGAATTACACTACTGTGACATACCGATAACACTATGTTTGTAGTTACCAAAACTTGTTGTAGAAAATACTCTGAAATAGTAATAAAAACTATTAAGTAAAGTAAAATAATTAAAATTATGTGACACCTAAATTGGTTACCAAGTTAAGTTGAGTCAATAAACTTCCAAACATCTAAATTAACTGTTGAAAGCCAAAAGTTCGAAACATTATAATTTCATATTACGTAGACGAGTGAGCGCTGCGCAGTGAAGCAACTTACTTTAATACAGTGAATGTGTACGACTAAAGAGCTCCCATTCGCAAAATAAAGAAAATGTTAAAGTTAGATGGATTTATGATTATTTTACTATTGTACATTTACTGTCTATCTGTATTACAAATAATTGGCAATAAAAGGTGAACATTTTAGTCACAATTGATTTAGTTTAGACTTAATTATGTCTGTTTTAACACTATTGTTGCTTCATATTTTTATTCTTTTACACGACTACTAATTAAATGCAAATGTCATTTTGAAAATATTATGATATATTTACTGCAAAGAACATTAAGTAATCAATGTTCAAAACAAGTGACCAATTGTTTTGAAGATGAAAAGTATCAATAACTTCAATTCATAAACTTGTTTTATCCTGAAGTTGGCTCAGAGAAAGAGGAAAAGCTTTATTATCAAATTTCTCAAACAACTCGCAAATTTTTAATTATGCAGAAAAATTCGACTCCCATGTTCCATGTTTGTATTACAATTCTAAATTTTAATATTTGTGGATATAAATATAATAACATATTATTTCGTATTAAATTAAAATATTGAATAAGTTGATAAAACGAATGAAATTGCAGATTGGCTTGCATTAAGTATCCTGGAAAATGTCGGTCGTTCTCGAGACGTGTCAGGATATGTAGTAGGTCTCGAAATCTCTGAAACAAACTCAATCTCCGTAGAAACAGTGTCAGTGCCTAATCTACAGATTCAGACAGACTAGGTTCCTGTATCTCAATTACTTTTTATTTTTGAAACTTCAATAATTATGTATATGCACGTAATTTACATTAACTAAATATAAAATGGTACAACAAGAAGTGCGAAAATGTATACAATTATACTGAAGAAGAGATTAAGTGGGTCTGATAACGCTTCGTTTACTCCGAAATCATCGTTTTATATTATTACGATATACGATATACTTGATTTTCTTCTTTTACAATATTTACTGTTTAATTTACAACAAAAAAATAATTTAAAAAGCGCGGATTCAAAAGGTTTCTAATTTAATAAATGGGTACTCGTAAGTTTTATTTGCGTGTTATGACGTCGTCAATATCTGCTGTATAAGTCCTAGATCTTGTCAAGTTAAATAATATAAACACCATTAATCTCTGGAACTGCAACAAACCATTCCTCTTGCTGCTGCTATTGGTATATAAAAGAATAAATACAAGGACCAAAAATATTGGCCGTAGCTTTATTACAAATAATAGTAAAATTAAACTCGTTAAATAAATATTATTACATATCTGCATAATTAAATATTTTAGTGACAGTTATAAATTAGCTCCCATACTTTCTCAGTAAACACTCTCCGAACTCGAGTTGTGTCATTCAAATGACCGACACTTCCTAAGACGTCGTAAACAGATGACCTCAAGTCGACCTAATAACGATTGTGTGATTTGACTTCAGACGATTGCGGTCATCAATTATTTAACTCTAAAGTATTGTTACCGGGAGACAAAGTTACAGTCAGGGTCAAAACGACCATCTACGACTACATAAATTAGCAAACTTACAACTTCCTGCTCAGTATTCACGTTCAGTGCACTTTAGTGAACCAATGGGTCAGAGAAATCCAACCATTGTGACTGATGTTTACAAAACTAATAGAAATAAATACAATTATTGGTCGCATTAAAAAAATATTTAATACTATTATATCTATTTTTTAAATAAAATAATTATTTCTAAAAGTATATTGTAATAAATAGAATGCTTACTGCAATCTTACAATTAGTTTCAAAGACATTTCCTGCGCCACAAATGATTCGTCGGAAGCTGATTCCAGTAAAAAGACTCTCTTTGTACGGACAGAATGACGTGCGGCTTATAATAATGACCAGTGAAGTATTCTCCATTATAAGAAGAGTTTTATTTGGTAGTTTCATTTGTAAGCAATATTTGTGTGAACATTTCTCAAATTAATTATAATTGTTCATGAAAACCAAAATTAAATATAATTAAGTTCTTAGAGTCACTTGAACGGACTGCAATTCCTTTATTATTATCTTTTGACAAGAAAAACAAATTAGTCAAATTATTTTAATAACAAAATATTAACAGATATAGTAAGCTTTGTAATCATTCGAAAAACATAGCGACTACCGACACAAGTCAAAAAGATTTTAAAGCATTTTTATTTAACAAATCGCTATTATTAGATTTTATAGAATATTGTTTTTTGTTGCACAGGAGTTGTTATTGTTGAAACACTTTTAGTTATTACAAAAACTATCAATTTTGAGTGACCATTCCGCTCTGAGTTAAAATTTTATTGAAATTGAATAACAAATGTCTTTATTCTATTTATAACTGAAACAAAACAACTTTTACAATAAGTATAGCAATGCCCATGAAGTAAATTAAATAAATCTCCGACATTATCGAGTAGATATCTCCCGATAGTGTGCACAGTTCCTAATATACACTGTAACAATTGTCTGGTTCGATCCGACTGACCCTCATTGATAGTATCGAACTTTAGTAATTGTTACTGACACAAGTGTTTATCAGCTTAACTAATATACTCGAGGTTTAACCTTGCGAACTTAAATAACTCTTCCATAATTATATGTTATAATTCTTTATTAATAAGGAACTCTCCTGTTGTTATTATATTTTTGGATTTATATTTAATATATTTGAACGGAAGATAATTTCAGAGACATTTATTAATAAATAGTAAAAGTAGAAATTAGTTATTTTTTTACTTACGCTACTATTACTATTATTGATTTCTTACAAAAATAATATACGATTCATATTTATTTATTTGAATGAAATAGTCTGTATAATATACTAACTGAGACTAAGAGAAATAATAAATAGCTATTTCCTTATGACAAGTGTTGTGTCATCTTTCAAAGTAATTGGAACTAAATTAATGAAACGACAACATCTGATCAGTTACTAAGATAAGTATAATTAGTTCTCTGTTTTATTTGTATTATTATACTATTTTAATTATTCTTATATATTTTTTAATATGTTGACTGCGATGGGAATGGGAGTTATAAGTTGGGTTTGTTTGCGTCTTCTCCCGGCTGAAATATTGTAAATTATTATACTACTTATCATTACTTTAAAGGCATACAAATTATTTGGTTTCTACTGGTTGGTCTTTAAAATCTGTTCCTTTAGTAATATTCCATAGGGAGAATAACCAGGAGTAAACAATATCATATACATGGACCTGGGAACAGTCTACAATGACACAATGCACAATTAGTTTTTCTGTGATGCTCAACAACAAAACGGATAAGCGTCAACAGCTGTTGTTTCGATTTCTGTATCTTGTACTAAATACAGTAGTTATATTTTTACATATATTTTATGCACTGACATATCCTCGTTACTATTTGACTATGTTTATGTACTTATTAGTACTTTTATTTTTTCATTCCGGAATTCTTTATTTATATCTCTCACCACAAATGAATAAGTACAAGATAGAATGTTAAATTAAATACGAAGATAATAAAATGTTTGCAAGTAATCTGTTTTATCTTTTTCCCGGTTGTATATTTTGTTTTGTTTATTTTTCATAACGTGAAATCTTGAAATGGCTCACTTGAAAAGATGCAATTCAAGGGTTCTTTTTGCATGCACTGTTTAGTCTTTGTCGTTCCAGAAGTAATAAATATTATTTATTACATATTTATATTTATTTATAAAAAACGCAAGGAGATACTTATATGTATTTTTATCACAGTATGTATGTGTGGTTTTATGTCTTTGTAAAGGTAACATTTTAAAACCCTCAGTAAATAATAAGAAATAGTTCAAGTATTCCTGTAACTTTCATCCTTGGAATTGACATATTTGAAAAGACGTATATTATTGGACCAAAACAATGTGTGATCTTCGTCTGCTGCTAATTATGATCCACTTGAGGCACAGATACAGGATTTGGTCTCGGAGGAGATTTTGGAAAGGAGTATGTAGTAGTAATATGTATTTATAAACGAGAAAAAATTTAATTCCACATAAAATACAACAATCGTGTTGAATATTTCTACCAAATTTTTATAATACTAATAAAGTTATTTTAATGAACTAAAACATAAACAATTATCAAAGTCAAGTTTTACTCGGACAATAGCACTACGTAAGTATGTACCATTACAAACTGCATTCTTCATAATAATATAGAATGAAATTGTTCAGAAACGAATTAAAATTTTCGATATATTCGCTTTCTGCTACTACATATAAATGTAATTCTGTGCTCTTATCTCATTTACACCATATCAGCTCATTGGATGATGTGTCAATATTTATATGAAGTATTTTAACGAACCGAAAAAACTGACAGGAAAATATCGTATAAAGCTTGAATTAAATACATCATATATCTTTATATTATTACAAAGCGAATCCTTATAAGAGCAGAAATAATTGAAATGACTTGGAAAAGATAAAAAGAAAGTTGTAAATTCTTTGTTTCAAGAATCCTTTCAGTTCTCTTTTAGAAAAAAAACCTACAATATTTTCAAACTACTTTGAAGATTATTAAAGAACCTTAATTGGGTTGTATTATTTCTTTTATTGAAGCACGCAATCGCTGACTATTTTTATTATAATGCACATAGTGAATGCTGTTGGAGTGACATTATTAGCGGGTGGTATTGAACTTAAATTGACAGTAATATAATGTTTAAGAAAAAAAAAAGTTATGAAAAAAATGAGGTTCTAAATTAACCCTATGTGTTTTGTTTAGATATACTGTATATAACAAATAGAAGAAGGATCACAACAACGTCTCATACTTTGATATCATTTAGTATTGTCATAGCCGGAGCCGAAGCTTAGTATTTTTCTTACTTATTATTGCACTCTTACCATCTCCTCCTCCATATATCATGTGATAGATGGAGAATGACTGAGTCACAAGCAATAACTAGTCCGTGTAAAATCGTTCTGATAACTATTGTAAAGCTGTGTTGGCAGCAACATTGAATAACATATTCACGTAAATATATTTCATATTGAACTTGTTCTATAAAGGTATCTTCCGAATATAATAACCCCTTAGACCCCTTATAACTGTATGTCTTAGGAAATAGTTCTAAGAATATTTTAAATTTTCATACATTAAATATAATATATATATATTTCAAATTACTCATTAATAATACTAATAATTATCGACCTCGTTTTGTAATATCAGAATTATATCATAACTTTAAACATTGAAAAACGTTGTTGATGTTGTTGATGCCAAATGTAACTGTTTGTTTGTCAATGTTAAGAAGAAAATTCTTATTATATTATTATTTTCTTTGCTTTATTTATTTAGGTCAAAAGATAATATAATTTGAAACATATACTTATTCAATTATCTTAACTTAATTTTCATTTTTATTATTATTTATTAATCATTTTAATAAATAACTATATATTAATTGACTTTCGAGAAATACTAACAATATATTTTATAATGTTTTATTAAGTTACACAGTTATAATACACAAAGTATTATTTTATTTTAGTCGATAAGTTGTATTGAATATAAAATTTCTTTTTAGTGAATAGAGGACATAAGCAGCTCGGGAGAGTGCTCTTCGACTGAATATTTTCTTTAGATCAAGGAAATAATATTGTGAATAAAGGAGACAATAAAATACTCTTCAGCAGCTGTTCAGTGAAACGGTGATCTGCATTTTACACTCGACGCAGATGTATCTGATGTGTTTACTTACTTTGTTGCCTAAGTGGTGTAAGTCCATTTTTAGCCTTTAAATATATATTATTAATTCGCCTAAAACAAATTGATATAATCTAACTAAATATCTATAAAAGAGTACTGACATTGCTAGACTTCATATAATTTGTCAAAATTTTTTAATCAACAGATATGCTAACCTTTAATTTTCTCGAAACAAGATAAAATGGACTTACATCATTTTCAAAATAAACGGTACATTTAATTCTCCTACAATACACTCAAAAGTAGGATTATTTAACTTCTTTATCAATTATGCTATTTTCTGATCGTGTAAAAAATTTTGGATTTAAATTTGACAGTTTTTATTGTGAACAGCGCAAGTGAGCAGCGATTCCTGCCAACGCTCCTAGCGCAATCTCTTTTATTACCCCTTCCCGACCACGCTTACGTTTGTTATCCGGATGTATCTGAGGAGCTGCTTAATGAAAGAGATCGGCTTCAATACTTGTGTTTCGGCCTTATTTTTGAACTAGTCAAATTATTATTATATGCACTTCTTAATTTGATTCTTAATTCTAAATAATATTGATAGTGATTGGTTAGCCCTGTATTGCTGACTGAAGTGAACGAAATAAGATCCCAATACTGATATTGCAAAATTAATATTGGACTTCTTAAACTGGAGTCGTGTTTCTACACGATGATACAAGAGATGATCCTATAGCAATTATGGTCCTACCTTCTGGATATAAAGCTTTTAATAAAAGTCTTTTGTGGATTGCTTGCTTTTGCGAATAACATTCAGATTTCCTAATTTATAGTTTTAAACCAATTTCATTACAAAAAGAACATTGTATATAATTATTTGTCTTTTTCAACATCCAAGCTAATGATGCCTTTAGAACAATCATACACAGTGTAGGAGGTATATTGTATGATATATTTCAGTAGATAAATCCATAATTGAACATTTACAGATTGGTATGAACATTTTTTTTATGTTACGCTGCTCTATAATTGGATATTCAAACCTCTAACAAATTGTTAAGTCAAGCAAAAGCTCGGATATCTAATCAACTAAACCGGATTGGATCATCAGTTTACTTCGGCTGAGGAAATGACGCGTCGATAAACATGTAATTCTCTTGTATTGTATGAAAAGTGTAGAGAATCTTATCTTATTTCATAACGAGCTATATTTTTAGAAACATCTGTTTTTTTGTCATTATAAAAAGTACACCGATTTGATTGATCTTATATTGATATTGGACATTTAAGTTATATAATATATAATAAATATAAAGTAAATATATAATATATAATAAATATGTATAATATAGTAAGTAGGTATTCAAGTATTGTAGTTTGATTCATATTATCGAAGGAGAACATCTCACAGATGTGCAGATTACAAAGGAATATAGTCTTTTATTCTACCATCAATTGGAGGACTCAATAGAAAGGTCTCTGATACTTCGGATCTATTGAATGAAATTTGTATTTTTTATACATCTTTAGTTCAATGTGATTAACATATAATTATATTGAAAACTAGCAGACCCGGTCACGCGTTGCTGTGACTATTGTTTTTGATATATTACATTGTAGTAAACTATTTAAGGGGTAACGTTCAGAGTACATCTGTCATGAAAACCATAATGTTTTCTTATAGTCGATATTAAGCAAAAATCAAAACAAAATAATTATAATTTTTTTTTAATTTTATCCAAGTTTATAACACTATTTGTATATTACAAAGTTTTTAGTAAATAACTTGGAACACTAAGCTTACGAATGAGGTAGGTAGGGTAGATACCTCATTCGTAATTACTCAATCCAGTCAATAGATACCGCCATCTTTTAGAATTGTTAGGAGCTAACTGCAAAATGATAAACTAATAATTTGCAATAAAATAATACTGCGACTATGAATTGAGTTGAAAATTATTATATCTTTTAAGTTAGGTCAAACTGTACGTGGTGTGTAAATTTATTAAAATCAGTTAAGTAGTTTAGGAGTCCATCGCGGACAAACAACGCGACACGTGATTTATATATATTAAGAATTCTGGTGGATTTTTTTTATCATTTAATATTTTAAATAATATAATAAATAAATCGTAAAATTATCCTTTTTTTAACATGTTACTTTATCATTTTATCAAGATGTTCATAATTAAAAGTATTTGGTGGTTTTTACCAATACATACAATGAAAGTTAAACTCAAAACATTTAAATTTTAAAAGATAAATCATGAAAAATGTTTTTTTTTTTTTTAATACAACAATTTTTATACAACTTGGCAGACTTCGTTCTGTCAAATAGAGTTGGAATGTGGCAGTTTATATTTCGACCTTAAGACGTTTTTACTCTGCTGATCCTCACACATCGCCCTATCATCATGGTGACGGTTCTGTTCAGGAGAATTAAAGAAAAAGGTCAGCTCGGGTGACTTAAGTATCTTAGCTTCCACGAACTTTGGTCACCCTTTTGAGACCCACTAAAAACCCCGATTGGGATGTCTGCCAGAGGGCTTCAAACCAAGAGGGGAACTTAAGGTTCAAACCTGATTGAAAAATAATCTAAAGTGATAGTGGGAACCTAAAGGTGACAAATATTTATAAAGTGGGTGTTTCAATTACAAAGTATAGAGATAATTAATTATTTATTACTATTATTATTAACATAGGGTTCATACCCAATGAAATAAAAAACAATGAAATAAAACGAAATATAAGTATTTTCAGTAAATAAATATTGTAAATCAAGTGAATCATAATTATTAACAAAAATCTGTTTTATTTTTATTTTACTGCTTTATGATACACAATGTTTTTTGTTTGATTACCTGGTGAATATACAAATAAATCTGATGGTTTTCCAACACCTGAACAGGCAACATACAATTGACCATGTGAGAAACATGGGATTTCTAGATTAATACCACAAACACCTAATGATTGCCCCTGGGACTTATTTATGGTCATAGCAAAAGCAAGCCGCACTGGAAATTGTAGTCGTTTAAATTCAAATGGTACATCAGTCGGAATCATTGGGATGCGTGGTATCAAAACGTCTTCTCCTTTATACTTTCCTTTCAGTATAGTTGCTTCTATCACGTTGTTCAATAATTTTTTTATCGCTAACCGTGTGCCGTTGCAAAGACGCGGTTGGTTGATATTTCTCAACATTATTACTACCGATCCAACCTTTAATTGAAGATTGTGAGGTGGCAATCCTGGTAAATCCAACGAGTTTAAAAATTCAGGCGGATAGTTGACGACATCATCTTGGTTAGTAGCCGAATCAACTGATTTATATATCCTCAATTCGCCTGTAATTTGTTCTTGAATTTTGAAATTTAATTCACTTACATCTATGTTTTTTGCAGCCAATATAGCCCGTTCGCTCAACCAATCATGGTTTCTATAATTTTGAGCAACATCTGGAAACACCTTTTGAATAAGTTCATCTTTTGATCTAGTTATGCGGAGTCAGTCTAGCTGATCGAATCCGCAATGAAGAGATCCACAGAATGGTAGGTACTAGCGAAGATGTCACGGTGAGAATGAAGAAGAACGTGCTCAGGTGGTTTGGGCACGTTGAACGAATGAGTGATGAAAGAATGGTAAAAAAGATTTATATGGGAAAAGTGAGCGGTAAGAGAGACAGGGGGAGGCCTCGAGTGACCTTCGAAAACACAGTAGCTACGATACTGGAGGAAGGTCACGTAAAAAGCATGAGGACCCCCCGGAGGGCATGTATGAAGAGGTTGATGTCTGTGGCCGAGGCGAAAGAGGTATGCAGAGACCGTAGCGTTTGGCGCTCCGTCGTCTCTGGCTACCCCGCAAGGGATATGGCGTGAAGGTAAATAAATAAATAAATAAATCTAGTTAACTGACAAAAACTTTGA
This sequence comes from Melinaea marsaeus rileyi, assembly GCA_918358865.1. NCBI lineage: Eukaryota > Metazoa > Arthropoda > Insecta > Lepidoptera > Nymphalidae > Melinaea > Melinaea marsaeus. Next base: position 380,863 of record OU911090.1, read on the forward strand.
GGAAAGTTAATGCAACCAGTCAAGGTGTCTATAGGAAATATGCCATTACCAATGTCAATGAGTTGTTTAGAGAATATGTCTCCAGATTTGTCATTTTGCAACTTGACACGCATATTCTTGCTTAAGTGTAATACCTTCACATGTTTCCACAAATTGGAAGACTTTAAACATGCATTAAGTTCATCAGCTGGCGTTTATCGTCAAATCACTGGCAATGTTTGACGGAAATCTCCTGCTATTAAAATCACGGCACCACCAAATGGGTTATGATTGCTCCGGAGATCTTGTAAGGTTCTATCTAAAGCCTCCAAAGATTTTTTATGTGCCATCGTGCATTCATCCCAAACAATCAATCCACATTGCTGCAAAACCTTTGCCATTGCAGAGTTCTTCGAAATGTTGTAGGTTGGAGTTTCGTTGCTTTGCATGTTTAATGGTAATTTTAGTGCTGAATGAGCTGTTCTACCACCTTCAAGCAAAGTTGCTGCGATTCCTGACGAAGCGAGTGCAAGTGCAATTTTATTTTGTGAGCGAATCGTTGCTAATATCAATGAAATCAAAAAGTTTTTCCTGTACCACCAGGTGCATCTAAGAAGTAAATCCCTCCTCTTTTATCATTTATTACTTTCATAAGTGTATCAAATACATACTTCTGTTGTTCATTCAATAGTGGAAGATTCGTTTGAATTAATTCTTTCAAAGTGTTGAGATCATACAGTTTTTCTCGGTGCAACTCTTGGTTAAAAGCATCATGCATTGGACGATTGGGCGCGGCCAGGCCTAATTGAAATAATAGTTTGTTTGACATCATCAAGCACATGTCCTCAATTGAAATCAATACTTCATTGTTAATTTCTTCGCTTATTTGTATGTTTGGATTTCCCCTTCTAATCCGTCTTTGATACAAAATATCATCACACATATTATCTTTGTACTTGATCGACAAATACTTTGGGTTTGATGAGAAGCAGGTAAATATGATTATAGAAAACAATGTTCGTATTTGATGAGCTTGTGATGATATTACATCATCATTGAGAGTTTGATCCCAATGAGCATCATTTTCTAGCAATCGCAAACGTTGGCAAGCTTCTCTGTGTGATTCATACAAATCACCATTAACAGTTCGTACATGTTGGAACGATGTTGGGCCACGTACATTGACTAATAGCAGTCGTAAATAAAAACATTCATCATTGCTTGGATGTACTGAATAAATTCGACCAATCGCATCAGTAGAAAATATATCTGGGTAGCCTGTACTGGTTTTCCTTGTTTCCGCCGTATAAATCTCCTTGAGGATTGATTCCAAGTATAATATTTTGGCATTTCAGAATATAACAATGTTCGAGCATAGGCATCGTTTTGGCATATCTCAAAAAAACTGGTTAATGTAGTAGATGGTGGCTGTACAGAATTTCATTGGAATTCTCTTCATTAATACCAATCACAGCCATATCACTCCCTTTGGTTACATATTTGCAAATGTATTTAATAGATTTTACTGAATGGCAAGATTCAACGTTGATGTGCGCTTTGAAGGTCTTTGATAAAATGGGTGAATATGGAACAATCCAGCGATTATCTATTTCAATATCTTGTTGATTTAATTTGACAATTGTTGATATTCCATTGTCTGCTGTCGATCGGCGACGATACAAAGGATAACCGTCATTACCAGTGATTGTTTCAGATATTAATGTCCGTGGATATCGCTTTGAACATTTACCATCCACCATATACGGTGAATTTTGATTAAGACTTCCACAGGGACCATGAATCATGTTTTTGATAACTACATATCCAGGATCTACTAACTTCATTTGCCTTATCTTTTCAACTAACCAAATCAAAATGTGTGCATGTGGCAATCCCCGTTTCTGCCACTCCACAGAATGCATCCAGCGGCGTGTCTCTCCAAACACATAATGTTTCACAATGAAATCCATCTAAGATTTCAACTTTTATCTAAAGACTCTGGCTGTAATATCATGACGATCAATAGGTGATTGCCCAGGGAATAACTCCTGCTTGATTTCTATCCAGTGTGGATTGCATGTAAATGTGATGAACAAATCTGCTGTACCATAATGACGAACATATGACATGGCATCTTGAGCATATTATGCATATGTCGAGGGCTTCCAATGTATGTTGCTGGAAAAATAGTCATCCGACCAACATTCTGTGCATTTCCATCAGTATTAATCGCATCTCGAAGGTGAATATACTCTTCAGATCTGATTTTGGTCTGATTCAACCTGATGAATGTTAATCTCTCCGTTTCAATTTTAACATACATGTCTACAACATACTTGTGATATAATCGCCGACAATTGAGTATGTGATTGTCTTCATTTTCACGAATCATTAGGCGGTAGGAATAATAGTTCATTGAACTGACTTTTTTGTTGGTTTCGGAACCTGAAAATAGATTTTAGTTTTCATAATATTGAAAATTAAAAAAATAATAATATAGTGACTGATAATATATCTCCATAGCTAAACTAATATTTTTTATTACCTGTAATGGGATTTATCATCTTGTTTGAAAAATCATAGCCATCTTCACCTTGCCAAAATATAATGGGATATTGCAGTGCGTCATATGAGCGGTGTGTTTCCTTTATACGTTGTAATTGATCATTCCGACGATGTAAAACAATATCAAGGCATTCCAAGTTTTCTCCAACTACAACGATGGCAACTTCATCAATAGTTGGGGCATTAAAACTTCTTGCATGTTGGCCAACAGGTGTTTCCAACAACATAATCAATTGATTGTACTCATGAAATAAAGTTTGTAATTGTTCTACAATAGACCTCTTTGTTGAATTGTTATGTGAACAACGCATATCAATTTCTCGTGGTGAATTGCCCATGAAATAAATTTGCAGGAATTTGTAATTGCTATCTGACACTGGTAACAGTGAACCTGCTCTATGATATATTTGGCCTTGTATCTGTAAATTAAAAAAAAAGATTTTTGCCAAATAGAAATAATATTTGTTCCTAAAAAGTATATCTGTCTCCTAATTTGAATCACCAAATAATAATTGATATGCTTAGGTATGTCAATATGTAATAATTATTTGTAACTAATATCCATCATCAAATAATTATATTGTGTTTCAAAATAATAAAAGTATTGCTAATACTGAATCACCAAATAATATTATGACTAAGTAATATATGAGTTAGGGTTTAGGGAACTGAAGGTTAGTTAACAGTAAATTTTGTTCATTAAAATAATAATGATTTACTGCTATAATACATACCTTAAAAGTTGGCATGACATTTTCCCGAACTACGTTTGTTGCCCCAAATGACGTCATTTGAAAGCAATTGTTATATTGTTGAATATTTGACAAAAAGTGCATGGAATCTGGTTCTATTCCTGAAACCAATGAGTACAATGGCTCTGGTGGTGGATCCAATTTCACTTTCCCATTTGCGCAACACAATCCATTTGCTTCATTTTTGTATTTCAATGCCTTACAATTTAAAAAAGAGCAAACCAAGTTCATAGATCCAATAGTAACACATTGGTGGTTACTGTAATCAATTGACAAATCGTAATTGAAAGCAGCTCGATTCAAACTTTCGCGATTATTAGTTGAATCTCTCGCTCTCGCTTCCCGCTTTCGTGATATACGAATTCTTTCGCGTTCATTTCGGTCGTCACGTTCATGTGCATACTGCACATGAACGTGACGACATGAACGTGATAAGATCGGTAATTAGTTTGGTTTGTAGCATTTTGGGTTCTTCTACCTAAATTACTTCTTTTTATAGGAGGCATATCGTATATACTTACCTAAATTATGTCACATGAAATAATTATTAATCACAGGTATTAAAACACTTTGCGCAAAACACGATATAAAACAATCAAAATTAATTATTAAATATTATAAACGCTTTTTAACGCAGTTTGTTTGACAGATGCAATGACGTGAAAACTGATGACAATTTATGTCGCATTCCGAAACTAAAACAAAAGAGAATATTCCAAGGCCAATCAAATCTATAGCTCTGACATTTTTTGACTTTTCAATTTGGTCGGGTGTACACATACATTTGATTAAATTTGAACGTTGTGCAGCGACAATAAAGCGCAAATTGACTCTTCGACGTTAGCAACACACCTACATTGTTTAGACAATAATGAGTGCTTGTAATTTAATATGAACTTTATTGAATAGCAATACAGTTCAAATTGACTCTACATATAGTTAGAAAATATTTGTATAGGAAAAAGAAAAGGGTAAAAGAGCCCTTTTCTTTTTCCTATTTCACTGGGTTTCACTGGAAATTATTCGAATTTTTCTCGCCGTTAAAGCCATCCTTGGACTTCAAGGAACATTTAAAAAAAAGAATTGTTAAGATTGGTCCATGCGTTGTTGAGTTATGCGCTTACCAACACATTTTGCGATTCATTTTTATATAATAGATTATAAATAACTTCCATAAAATAAATAACGCTGCTAACATAAAAAAACATTCAATTAGCTTTTAGTTTACTCATTATTTACTTAAAACTTCTTTATAAAATATTTTTAATAAAATTTATATATGAAAATCATTTTGACTAACAAAGTAATTCAAAGATTTCTGATAAAAATAATGCCCATAATATTAAGTCTCATTTGCATATTTGTGTATAAAGTAGGAAAGCGGATAAGAATACGACAATTGTAAAAAACTTTAAAAACTTTAAAGCAAAGTTTAAGTAGTCGGTAAGCTAATTTAACATTGCTTGGTCCAGTCTCGGTCACCTTTCGCAGACGTAGTTAAAACTTTACATTAACGTTGTCTCTTTCGCTGTTAATATTTGCTTAGTTTATTGTTCCGTCTCTCCAGCTCTCCAGTCACACACACACTGTGTTCAAGTGAGTCGCCTCGCTGCACAGCGACCGTGCGACATGTTAATATAACATATGACGTATCGGACTTCTTCCTGTTTTGACAACTTAAAGAAATCCTAAAAACTTTAAATTTTAAATACTTACCCGTTTACAATTTCATAACAAAATATTATATTTCGTAATGCTCTCTTTAATATTTTTAATTTTTTTTTGCAATTATTTCTTTTATTATATTCTTAAAGGGCATTTGGATAGTGCTTATTTGTTAATATTCTTTAAGTCTGTATACAACGATCGTATTCACAGCAGTAACAAAATAAAGCTATTTAAAATATTTTAATCAACTTGATAAATAATTTTAAGAATGTAATACATTTTCAATACAGCTATGTAATATTTACAAAGACTCCAAATACATTTTAAATATTAGTAACAGTCATTGCTTTCATATATATTTTTAGTGGATTGAAATGTGTGGAACTTAAGTTGTTGAATCATTTGCAGGATTTATATTATAATGTACAGCACCTAAGATTGTTATACTTCTTTTAAAAAGAGCAACTGTTGAGTTTCTGGCCGGTTCTTCTCAACAGAGCAGCATTCTGAGTTGGTGGTAGCTTACTCACGGACTGAACACTGACCTTTTTTTGGTATTGTAATAATTGACGATTCAAAAGTGCGTGTAAATGCCTACTTGAATAAAGATATTTTGAATTTGAATTTATAGAATAACGGAAATGAATGATTTGAGAAAATGAACATTACTATACGGAAGTCCTTAGACCCTCGGGAATCTAGAACTTCAAGTCACTTGCTCACAATACTCAAGAATTTATATACAATACTGAAGAATTGCCCAAGTGAGTGTGAAGTTGCGCTGACTTAAGAGTATAAAGAATAATATTTTAATAAATAATGTATTGTTCTCCTTTCCTTCACGTTATTTCAATGATATGTTCAGTTGTTATCAAGTATTATTCAGAATTCATAATAAATTGTACAGTACAGGTGTCGTTAAGTCGCTGTTGCAGTTGTTACTGCCGTCGCTCGTCCAGGAACTTGACACTTGCTACTGACTTACCGATCTAATTATTGTAGACTGTCAAACCTTATATTTTTATACATAAATGATGAAAATTTAAATAAAAAAAATATATATTATATTAAAAGATCGAGTAATTTAAACGTCAAGCAGAGATCTTTAAATCTTATTTGATAAGAGGTCGTGGAAGCCTCCCCGTCTAGTTCACTCACTGATTATAACTAATGAATGTCTTGATGTAATCTCTGCGTCACTTAAACTAAGTACATTGTTTTGAAATACATTTCTTCAAGCGTTTTTTATTTAAACATATTCATTATCATATATTTTTACTTCAATGTTGCAGAAATATATTTTTTAAATTTAATTGCACTAAAAATGTTGTAATAAATTAGTTGAACATTGCTTACATATATTATACTAAGTTTTATTTATATTAAATATTAATTACTAATAAATTGGTTGAAATGATTCAGCAATCAAATATCACAAATACGTACAGTTATTAAATATTAATATAATAATAACAAGAAGGAAACCAAGTTAGTGAATTGTTTGATTAAATATTGCATACATATATAACATACTCGTATATAAACAAACACGGCGCGTCACACACACACATACAACAATATTTATATACTAACACATATACAACAATCATTAAAGAAGCCATTTATTTACTGTATTAATATCTCTCCTCGTGCTGCCGGAGTGGTTCATCACACGTGCACGACATACAAGTTGTCATTTTTAGTTTATTAAATAAATATATAATTGTAATAATTCATATTGTTATATTTATAAAAATTAATATTCACAAATTTTAATGTTTCTTTGCGTCGCTCATTTATGATAATTGAGCGAAGCGAGCGGAGCGCTCCACTGTAGACTTTTTACCATTCTTTGTCACGAATAGGCTCGAAAACTACTTGACGGAAAATTATGAAATTTTGCAATCAAAAAGACACACATTAGGTGATGGTTTTCATTTGAAAAATGTTATGTCGTTGAGGAATAATCGGCAAAAAACTGATATCCCATTAAAGTCAATGGGAAAACAATTGTCCACAATGATGAGTCATTTACACTGGGCTCGCTTCGCTCAATATACAAACGGCAATTTACAGTTATATATTTAAATAAAATAAAATATATTTATGCATAAATTCAAATATAGGTGTTTATAATGAACTAAGCAATAACAACAAATCACAGGTGTCATATTCTATATAAATATATATTAAACACAGTTTAAGTATGATTGTGATGAGTGGAATGGCTTCGTATTACAGTTTTTACTAAATATATGTTTTAATAAAACATTTATATTTGATTTACATAGGAGCTAACGGACAAATGGTTTCTGTCTTGTCCTCCCCGAGCAGGTAAAGCCATCACTTATCTATTTGACTTTAAATGTTCAGAATGTCTGTAGTGATATGTATATATATATATGTGAAATAATGGACAAAGCGTAAGCAACATAATATCTCTGTATATTGCTTTGTCTTATACGTATGTGTGATGATACACAATGTTCGAGTGTCTTATAATTGCAATGTAATGTGTGTAATGTAATGCGATTTTGTAATTGTGTTGCCTTTAAATTTATTCATTACAATGAAATAAATGTTAAGCTAAAAACAAGTTGTGTTATTAAAAAACAAAACAATTTGGAATACTTTGCCTTCTCTTATAAGCCTGTCAAACTTTAATAAAAGCTGTATTTGTAGTTTCGAGAATATCAGTGGAGGCAAATATTACGCTGAGCGTAAATTCGATTTTTAGCTGAATGGTCTCCGATCTCATTAGGCGCAGATATTATTAATATCTGATTCAACGCCCACTGTTTTTAAGTGGCGCTTGTAGTTTTTTTTCTATTTCATCAGATTTGAGGATTTTTTATGTTATTTATTACGTATTGTATTGAGTCTTATCTATTTATGTCATAACGTCATTGGGATTAATAGTTTATTATTATATTCAAAAGCAAACATTTTAATATTAAGTTATAATTTGTAAATAAAATATATTACACATTATATTGAAATAATATTTCCTGCTTTATTGTAATCTTTTAATTCACGATTTATTTTTAACAGTTTTCAATGTATAATTAAAATTTAATTTAAATGTCTATGTATAAATATAATTTGTAATTCCAAATTAACAGCCTTTTACTTAATGCAAATGAAAATCAATATGACACATACTCGTACATAAAAAATCAATAAAAACAAATTAAGCTTTAAAATTTGTCTGTCTATCTTTTTCTTCCGGCTGATCTCTGAAACGGCTTTAGTGATTTGACCACGACTTTTACTGGCGGATAGCTGATGTTTTAAGACGTAACTTTTATTGAAAACAAACCTAACGATCAATAATTCATTGTTTTACTGCAATAAACAAATCAATGATGTCTGGTGTAACTGATGTGATCTCTCAAATTAATATCTAGTTACGTCAGTCCAAACAGCTGACTCGACAGTCACACCAGCCCATCCCGCTGAGTCGGCATCTCGCAATGTTCGCACGCTCATATTCGAATGATGGGAACAATACCCTTCTGGGTGGCCGACCCGATAGTATTTAAGACATTGTATTAATATGAAGTTAGTCTTGTTAAGGTAGTCTAAGTAATTACTTGTCAATTAAAGTGATTATATTTTAAATAAAATCTTTTTTTAAAAAGTCATTCGCGGTGCGTAAAACTTGACTGGCGCAGCCGGTAGGATTCCGCGTCCGGAAAATTGAAGATTATCCTGCGACGAACGTTTTTAAGCGTTTCTACGGAATCCGAACCAAATATAAATAAGTCTCATCGAGCGCTTGCGTCTGGCTTCTGGAAAGATCGCTACCTTCAGGCTCACGAGGGATATGATTTGGTGAGTAGACCCTAAAGCTATTCCTACCTATTCATTTCCTATTCAACCCTAGTTATATGTGTCAATTTAAATTGTAGACCCCTTTTTAAAATTTAAAAGGTTCTTAGAGATTTTATTGACTTTTGTTTTAAGTGAATTAAAAGAAAAATATTAAGATTGAATTGAATTAAAGATAAAGTGAATTAAAATGTTATAAAAGAAAAAAAAAATATTATATTAATTAATTAAGAACAAAAATATATAATTATTTTATAACATAATTATTTTATATACAATATTAACATTCTTTATTTAAAATAAATCGAATTATTAAAAAATGGAAAACATTGTTAAGATCCCAGTAGAAGTTAGCAATATCATCCCTAAGTTTGATGGTGATGAAAAATTATTATCCTTATTTATTAGGAAATGTGAATACGTAATACAAACATGTGTAGTAGAAGGAAATCCCGACCAAGATCTTTATGTTTTTCATGTTATTACTTCAAAATTAATAGGACGAGCAGCTAGTTTAATTAGTGAAAGACAAGATTTAATTACATGGGGCAGCCTTAAATCCGCCCTTGAACAACATTTCGGTGATCCGCGTTCCGAAGAATGTATCGCGATTGAATTAGAAACTTTAAAAATTAATAGTAACGAATCTTATCTAGATTTTTGTAATAGAATACAACACACTAAAAGCACATTTATAGCTAAAGTAAATTTAATTTCAAATAGTAGTTTGCGTGAAAGTAAAATAACGATATATGATAATTTGGCGATGAATGTATTCTTGTATAATTTACCTGAAGATTTATTGCGAATTGTAAGATTAAAAGCATGTAATACCCTTGAGAATGCTTTAAGTATTGTTCTAGAAGAGGTAAATTTTATGCATCAATATAACTCACGTAATAAAATGATGAAGCATCCTCATACTAATGCTGGACATGCTACATCTTCTAACCCCTATATTGAAAGAAATGTTATGAAACCTTTCTTTAACACCTTTAAAAATAATAATCATTCATTTCAATCAAAAGGTCAACATCAGCAGCAACCATTGCAAAAACCGTATACATTTCAAAATATGAATTATCAACAACCCCCTAAATTTAAATTTGGTATACCTCCTAGTAAGCAAATTAAGCTACCCATACAAAACCAAAACCAATTTGGATATCGACCCCAGGTAAACCAAAATCAATTTGGATACAGACCACCACTTAATCAAAACCAAGGACAACAGCCCTCTGGTTACCGTCCCCAACGACCTATGTATAATACGGATGTGAGCATGAGAACTGCTCCACCTACTAAACCACAAGGTTTCCGCCTAAACGAACATATTGTCGAACAGGGAATTCCTGAAGACCCTGAAACCGAATACTATGACCCAAATGACCCCGTGACTGAATATTATGACCATTATGATCCCACAATACAAGAAGATGTTAATGATATGACAAATAATAATATTGTAGAAGAATTTGAAAATTTTCAGATGGATACCCCTTACCAAATCCCGAGATAATACATTTAAATTGTAACACCCTTACATTACCTTATATTTATATACCTGAAATTAATTAACTTTATGATTGATACGGGCAGCTCAAGATCATTTATTAGTCCCAAAAAAGCGAACGAATATTTTAACGACTTCAAATATCAAGAAGCCTTTGAAGTTATTAGTACTCATGCCTCTAGTCGACATGATGAAGTTGTAGTTATCCCCTTATTCCAAATTTTTCATAACCCTGAAACACATAAATTTTACATCTATGACGTAGATGGACGTTACGATGGATTAATTGGGAGTGACCTTTTAAAACAATTAGATGCTACAATAGATATGAAGAAAGAAATTTTATATACCAGTACAACAGCTATCCCTATTATATATAACCCTACTAACGTTATTCGTCTTCATCCCCGTTGTGAACAAAGAGTTAAATTAACAACAAGTTTACGAAATGGAAATGCTATTTTAAATTATAAACAATTTTGTAATGGTGTTAGAATGCCTGCCGCCTTAGTAAATTGTAAAGACGGATATGCGACCACAATTATTCAAAATACCCTTGAGATAGAACTAAATTTGACTATTGCAAATGCATTATTAATAAATTAGATAATAATACAGATTTAGAAATAGACGAAATACTGACAGAAAACTTAACTAAACTGAGATTAGACCATATGAATTCAGAAGAAAAGGAAGCTATCGAACAACTCTGCATAGAATATAAAGATATTTTTCATTGTGAGAAACTACCCCTGACTTTTACTAATGACGTTAAACATCAAATTAGGACACTTAATGAGGATCCCATATATATACGACCTTACAGACAACCCCAAGTAATTAATGACGAAATTAATAAACAAGTAGACAAGATGATAGAAAATAATATAGTAATTCCATCCCATTCCCCTTGGAGTGCACCTGTCCACCTAGTCCCAAAGAAACTTGACGCTAGTAATGAAAGAAAATTCCGCTTAGTTATGGATTACAGAAAACTTAATGAAATAACTATCGACGACAAATACCCTTTACCTAATATAACTGACTTATTTGACAAGCTAGGACGAAGTTCTTATTTTACCACTTTAGATTTAGCAAGTGGTTACCATCAGATAGAAGTTAATAAAAAAGATAGACAGAAGACAGCTTTTAGTACAAACGCAGGACACTTTGAATTTACTCGTATGCCTTTTGGACTTAAAACAGCACCTGCAATTTTTCAAAGAGCAATGGATAATGTTTTAAGAGGATTACAAGGAATCCACTGCTTAGTTTATCTGGATGACATAATAGTTTATTCAGTTAGTTTACAGGAACATATTCAGAAATTAAGAACAGTATTTGACAGACTCAGACAGACAAACTTAAAAGTTCAGTTAGACAAATCAGAATTTTTACGAAAAGAAGTACTTTATTTAGGACATACTATTACGAGTGACGGACTTAAACCGAATAATGACAAAATTAAAGCTATACTTAATTATCCCTTACCACAGACAACAACCGAAATTAAAAGTTTTCTAGGACTAATAGGTTACTACCGACGATTTATAAAAGACTGCAAAAATAACACAACCAATGACAGCCCGACTTAAGAAAAAACAGACGATGCCTGTAATAGATCAGAAATATTTAGAATCATTCCAAAAATGTAAGGAACTCCTTGTTAATGCACCAATACTACAATATCCTGATCCTAGCAAACCCTATATCCTCACTACAGATGCATCAGACTTCGCAGTAGGAGCTATTTTATCCCAAGGTCCGGTTGGCAGTGATAAACCTATTGCTTATGCAAGCCGTACATTAATAAGTGCTGAAACACGTTACAGTACGACAGAAAAGGAATTATTAGCAATAGTATGGGCAGTGAAATATTTCCGCCCCTACTTATATGGTAGAAAATTCAAAATAATAACTGACCACAAACCCTTAGCATGGTTAAATTCTTTAAAAGATACCAATAGTAGATTAACACGTTGGAGATTAAGATTATCTGAATACGATTTTGTGATTATACATAAGAGTGGCAAAAGCAATTGTAATGCTGATGCTTTATCTCGAATCCGTATTAACGCAACAGATAAAGAAGAAAATATGTCAACACAAGTAAATGTAGATACAGAAGATGATGATCTGGAAGAAATAAGAAAAGTAACTGAAAGCTTAAAAGAATTAGAAAGATTAAAAAAGACCATTTTTCCTGAATCTCAACCTTCTAACATTTTTGATCCTGAACCAGAAGAAATTATTCCTACTATTAATATCCCTGACGAAGACTCAGAAGAAACTCTTTCAGTAAGAACTAGAAATGGTTCACCTTATTCAATACCATGTCCTTCTAGTTCCACTTTAACTGCCTCTGAAACTGACACAGTTCATTCAGCACGTGATACTGAATCCGAAGGTATCCCCATATTACAGGAAGCAATAGACACTAAACCAAATCAAATTTTAGTTTTTACATGGTTTATAGATAGATTAACAGTAAAAGATTTATCTAGGCCCAAGCAACGTATTTTAGAAGTTCATTTACCTACAAACAGACCAGATTTAGTTAAACAATTCTTAAAAGAATATATTAAAAATAAGACCAAATATTTTATTTATTTTGAAGATGAAATACATCGTAGGCAATTTTCAGAAACAGTTATAGCCCTATTCAAAAAGGAATGTGTTCAATTTAGAGAATGTACAAAACGCGTAAGTTTTATAGATGACGAAAACGATCAAAGGGAAATTGTAAAAAAATATCACGAAGGAAAAACTTGCCATAGAGGTATTCGCGAAACTGTAGGTCATATTAAGAGAAATTATTTCTGGTATAACATGGAACAAACTATATCAAGTTTCATAAATTCTTGCGAAATATGTAAAAAGATGAAATACGACAGAAACCCAATAAAACCAAAATTACAATTAACTCAAACTCAAACTAAACCCTTAGAAGAAATCTTCATAGATATATTTTCTATTGAAGGAAAATATTATTTGACCATAATCGACGCCTTTAGTAAAATTGGCCAAGCCTTTGAAATTGCTAATAGAACAACACCAGAGATAGTAAGAAGTTTAATTAAGTACTTTTCTTTTTATGGTGTACCTCTTAAAATTAGTGCTGATCCTGGTACTGAATTTAATAACGCATTACTGAAGGAACTTTTAGCTAATTATAAAATTGAAATTCACATAGGAACTGCAAATAATCCAAATTCCATGGGTCTTATAGAAAGATTCCATTCAACTATTATAGAAATTTATAGAATTGCCAAATACGAACAAAAATATACCGACGCAGCTTCCGTAATGGCGTATGCAATAATGGCTTATAATAATTCAATACATTCTACAACTGGTTTTACACCCTTCGAAGTTTTATTTGGACACACTGAAGCTAAAAATACATTCCATGTAGATTTTGAAAAACAATACATGCAACAATTAATTAAGGAACATATGAAAAGAACGAAATTTTTGTATAAACATTTAATAGATAAAACAATTAAGGCTAAAGAAAAATATATTGAGAAGAGAGGTGGTGAAACAGACTTTAGAATAAATCCTGGAGATACAATATTTGCAAAAAAGCACGAATAAACGTAAAAGCAAAGACAAACCGCGTTACGTAAAAGCTCAAGTAACCAATGAGATTTCTAAAAACACTGTCCCTGTTTTAATGACTAATGATCGGAATACTAAGATTCCAATAAGGAACGTTAAACGACCTCCACAGGTACCACCTGCTGGTTATGACCCTGGTCCCGGTGATGTGGACCCAGGCCCTTCAACTTCAGGAGTTAAATGAAAATCCTGGAGTACTACCCTTAAGAAATGGCGTTGCCATCGTGAGTAACGATAAATGGACAATCGTCAAAACATTAGACTTAAGACCTATAATAGAAGATATAAAAGAAAATTTTTATAAATGTACCCAGTTAGATAAGTTAGTTGATAATTTTGATGATGTTTTTATTGAATACTTTGTAGACGTTAGAATTCAAGCTAATTACATAAAGAACTTAACAGTAATGAAATTAGAACAGATTTCTCCCACTTTTAGAGTTAAACGAGGTCTAATCAACCCCTTAGGATCAATAATTAAAATAATTACAGGAAATCTAGATAATAATGATGCTATTAGATATGAAAAATTAATTAGTGAGATTAAATTTGAACAAAATAAAAATAAAAATAAAATGACGTTGATCACTGAAATGATACACACTATAACTAATTCTACATTTCAATTAAATGACAATATTAATAATATCAATTTAGAAATTCAAGGTCTGAAATATAATCTTTCAGAAATAATAAAAACGAACGTTCTCAATCACATAGAAACTCAAATCATTAGTACATACAATTTGTTAATTCATAATTTTCAAACTATATATATAAAATTAAATGAAATAGAAACAAGTTTTGCATTAAGTAGATTGGGAGTATTACATCAATCAATAATAAATTCTATCATACTTTTAAGTACATTAGAAAACATAAGTAAGTTAGAAAATTTAGCATATATTCCTACATTAAATAATTTAGTAAAGTTAGAAGAAACGATTTCAATAAAAGCATATCTCAAAGGAAATTATATAACCTATCTTTTGGAAATACCTATTATTGAAAATGACATTTATATCTATTACAAACTGATTCCTTTACCTGTGTTGTCCCATGACTCCACCGTTATTATTGTTCCTAAATATCCTTACCTTATAGCAAAAGGGTTGAAAACTAGATTATTAGCTCACCCCTGCAAGGAGATCGACAAAGAGAGTTTCCTTTGCTACAAAGATGAAGTTCTTCAATTCAGCAACCATCCTTGTATCACCGACTTGATGAACTATGCTGAAAATGCAACATGTACCCCCGTTCCGGTAATCACTGAAGACATTATTTTACAACCACTGAAAACTAGCACATGGATCCTGTTTACCAGAAAAGAAGAATTAATTAAAAGAACCTGTTCTGACGAAATATCCCGAACAAACGTCAAAGGCACTTACATACTCACCCTAGATGATCTTTGTGAAGTGAAAATTGGATCTATGAATCTGAAACGACATCAGATAATTTATGAAAATGAAAGTCACTTAACATTACCAGTAATAAATCTACCATCAATACATGTTCCTGAAATTCCGAGTTTGAAACCAACCAATATAAAAGGCATTGACCTTACGGACCTGAAACTTCTTGCGTTAACGTTAAAGAAAACAGAAACAAGTGATTTCAGTGAAAATAGTGAAACTAGTGAAAACCATAAAATTGTGAGAAATATCAGTGTTTGGACAATCGGACTGTATACCATAGTTATAGTTATTATATGTATTTTAATTTTCAACAATCGTAATTTTGTATTTAAAATGTGTCTTCGAAGTTCTTCTGCTTTACCGGAAAACTTCGATCTTAAGGAGGGAGGAGTTACGTCAGTCCAAACAGCTGACTCGACAGTCACACCAGCCCATCCCGCTGAGTCGGCATCTCGCAATGTTCGCACGCTCATATTCGAATGATGGGAACAATACCCTTCTGGGTGGCCGACCCGATAGTATTTAAGACATTGTATTAATATTAAGTTAGTCTTGTTAAGGTAGTCTAAGTAATTACTTGTCAATTAAAGTGATTATATTTTAAATAAAATCTTTTTTTAAAAAGTCATTCGTGGTGCGTAAAACTTGACTATCTATTCATAGTGCTTTGTTTTTGTTTTTGTTGTTCCTAATACAAATACACCCATTTTAATAACTTCCAAATTGAACTGTACAAAGGATTATTAATAAATAATTCTACCAATATTTTTAAAGAAAAGAATATACCTCGCTCTCTGTAAATTATTAATATTATTTCACTTAATTCAAAATAATGAATGTTATTTTATACAACATTTTAGTTTAAAAAAAGATTACTTTAATTAATAAATTCTTTAAATCCATTTTTCCGATTCAAGGAACAGGATATTATGTTATGTCAGTATCAGCAAGTAATGATATTAATTGTGTCAACATTTTATTTTTCTATTTTGCAAATGCAAATGGAAAGTATGGTATCCAAGAGGGTCTGTAATAACCACAGACATTCGTTTGATATTCTAACACACGTTGAATTAGAACAATATCATTTGTGCAACAATTATTTTAATATTTCAACGGAACTGTTCGTAGCATTCCATCGCTATAATTCTTTCACTTTGTTGTGTTGGAAGTTTATTTAAATATACTTACAAGGACGATTTAATTGGAGATAATCTTCTGTAATATATAAATAACATAGTATAGATATATACTCCTAAAATGCTAGTCACACTTTGCAGTTTATAATATCGAAACTTTTATTATTGTAAAAATATTTTTCTCGAAATACCATTTCGTTTACATACAGAATGATATTATATGATATACTGAACAAGGTAGAGTTTAACTCAATGATGTCGGTGCTACGAATATATCGGCGTACCGATAATATTGTGGAACCAGTTACTTAATGAATTTTTAGATTCAGAAAAAATATGTTTAAAAAATAAGAAAATTTACAATTAACTTATAGTATTGTGTGTGGATTTGGAAAGTGATTACCACATCAAGTTCCACTTAATATTTTGAATGTGTTTTGTGTATTGTACATTATGTTTGGTCTTATTGTTTGTCTGCTTCATACCTACATATGTGTGTGATCTGACTACACATGCACAGACGACACATGATGTATATTAGATACTACGAATTACAAGTTTAAAGTATTACAATATGAACAATCTCGTTAGGTATTATAAGTATCACATCATATAATATTAAACTAGTCGTTCTGTGAACAGTAGACCTCGGTACTTTAGAGGATAAGACAATGTTTAAGTGCCTTTTCCAAAAAGAAATAAGTATACTTATGTATGTATGTAGGTACATAACTGCCGAACGAAATTTGCCTCCACCAAATAACAAAGGAGTTATTCAACTTTAAATTTTTGCTAATTCGCTATGGGCGCCATTTTGGATTTTGAAATAACAAAAATGCACCTTAAATTTAGGCAAAGAATACTTAGACGAAATTTCAGCCCGTTAGCTGCTGCAAAGTCTGTTTTTGTGGTACGGATCAGAAATACGCTATTTTGAAATTTTTCGCCCAATCAAAAAAACGGCTGGACATAAAAATTCAAATAATTCAAAGAACACGCCTGCCAATTTTCGTGACGATAGGATGAAAAATACGTCGGCTACGCCGGAACACGCATTCTGATATACGAGTACATACGGAAAAATAGCAAAATGGGCCTATCAAGTGCAAACGTAGTCCTTCGGACAAACGCTTTGCTACGCTCAGCACTCGTCCTTCGGTCAATTAAGTGTCCTAATGTTGTATTTTATAAGAATTCGACTTCAGAGATGCTTTCTCCGGGTAATTATAATAATGTTGAGTTCTTAATTTTATATTTTCATATCACTAAGATAAATGTACATATAAAAGAAAAATGATTACATTTATATGTAATATCCATTACTACCTTACAGTAATCCAATTAGCTTTTTCACCAAAACAATAAAATCTACATGATGAGTTTAGTTCACAAAGCACGTAGACAATTAACTCTGAGTGATGTGTGCAGTTACACGTGGGAGAAGCGACGAGACGTCTGTTGAGGTATATACGAGTATATAATATATATGCAACATGTT
This sequence comes from Melinaea marsaeus rileyi, assembly GCA_918358865.1. Taxonomy (NCBI): domain Eukaryota; kingdom Metazoa; phylum Arthropoda; class Insecta; order Lepidoptera; family Nymphalidae; genus Melinaea; species Melinaea marsaeus. Next base: position 398,847 of record OU911090.1, read on the forward strand.
AAGTTACGGATATTTTCCATTTATACCTTGAATTTGTGCAAAACGTATTATATTCTTTCGAATATGATACAATGAGCTAGTAATTATAAAATGTATTAAAAACAGTATTAACAATTTCTTGGATTCTAAAGTCTCGAGACAAAAAAGTGGAAACGGAAAGTTGTTTTTAAATAAATAAGTAGTAGTAGATTACATTTTGTCTTTTACGAGTAACGATGGGACTTTACTTTACTTTACGGTTTTTTATTTGCAAATTTATCTTTAAGTAAATATTCACTTTATTTAAATAAAATTCAGTCAGAATTTTACTTAGACCTGATACATAAAGAAGATTTTTACTTTCAAAATAAAAGTGGTGTAATTTATATTTATCTATATATCTAAGAAGACAATTGTTCGCGGAAATTATAAATTGTTTACATCGTTAAAATAACATTTGTTATAAAGGACCCTCGCAGTGAGTAACCAATTGTCGGTGGAAGGGGGGATGGCTTTGATCAATTCTTTTGTAACTTCACGTCTGTGTAATCTACCATAGCACTTGCCGGAAAAAATATTTGATATATTTTATAATTATATTGTAAGTCAATCGTTTAGTATCCAATTCTTTAATAAATTAATTCTTTTATAAATTTTAACCTTGATATGAGAGTTTAATAAATAATTAAAATTAGAGATAGATCATGTAGATATATTGTCTTTGTATTGACAAAAATTGATAAACATTGACAAATTTATAAGGATTTTTTCGAATGAGATTTTTTATACATTGGAAGTATATCTAACAAAAATGTAACAACAATAAGACTTTCGACCTTAAAATTTAAATGGAACATATCAATCGTATTAATATATTTATTTAACCAACATAATTTAAAATAAGTACCACAGCATAATTTTATGACTTATGTATATAATATTTCAGTAAACATATCTAATAGAATATGAGAATAGTTAAAAATAAATTAAAACGGTAAATTTATATATTAGTTGACTGACCACTGCCGTGTGTCAGCTCGGTTTAGTGACGGACGATGGATAATTTATAATAGTTGATTGACTGCTGTGTAATTAGAAATTAGTCATTACAATGGATGAATATATACGTTTCGGTGTTGTGTCATGGTGCTGGTAACAGCAAATTGTTTATTAAGTATGAACTGCTTGGTTTCAGTTGAACACTGCGAATAACTTTGTATACACATCTATAAGATTAAATTAAAATTACTTAATTTTATATATCCGGTAGGTTTATTTATCTAAGTATAAAATCATCTACAATGAAAGTAAATAGGTTAATACTATTTCTGTCTGTACTCATATAAGTCTAGTTATAAAAAATATAAAAGAATACACAAAGGAAAGAAAATCGCATACAGATAATAAAGTGAGTTGATGACCGCTGAGGAAGAGGCGGTCATTTGAAGGATACTATTTTCCTTATCTCTTGGGTTTCAAGCCCTGAGGAAAATTTAATGAGATGTGTCATGGATTTTAAGAAACTACTTTTTCCTTCTACTTAAATAATACTTAAATTGTATGTGTGTAATTTGTAAAATTACGTGTCATTAGTTGACGGCTGTATATTCTAGAAATATAATTGATGTTAAAAATGCCTTAATTTTTTAACTATCGGCATATAGTAATCAAATTCAAAACGTTTATTCCAAATGGGAATACAAGCCTGGTATTTTACTACCCGTATAATAAATAACATTATATCGACTACACTCCAAATAATATTTATAACTTCAATCCATTTCGGATCACCGCCAATCCTTGTCATGTCGTATTTATACAAAAAACAACGCTCAAAAGTATACAAAATAAAACACCGGGTTTACTCCAGATAAGATGTTAATAATACTACAATTAATAAATTAATTAAAACACATGATGATTAATAGTAACTTGATCACATGTTATCAATTCAATTTGAAACGAAAAGAGAAGTCACACAACACAAAGTGACCTGCGATGTAAGTACATACGATAAATAAAATAATATGTTTAGTATATTATGCTTTCGTAAACGATCAGTTAACTGATATACAAATATAAATTTCTTCTTCAAAGCACTTTGCAACTGTTTACAACAAAGCGCTGTAACCTTTACATAATGATCTGATTATAATTATGTTTTAACCACAACACTCAAACTGACCGCATTAAGTTGTGGTGGTAATAAATTTCTACAGCAGATAGTCTGAAGTTACATAAGATTTTATCCATCCCATCAACCCAAGAAAACTAAGCTAGAAAAAGTTGAGTTAATTTTAAAATCAACTTGTATACAAACACACACACACACACACACACACAACAACTCTAATCTGTTTCTTATCTGTTTTCTTCTTAACCATGCAGTTGTAGTCGAGTGTCTCATCGCGCTGTTCATAAATATATTGAATATTAATAATATTGAGCCGAGGAGTAAGTGATGTAAGTTGTCTCATTTTTGAATCAACATTGTCCTTGTTGCGCTTTTTCCTTGACTTGACCAGATTTTAATATAGAAAAGGTTTAATGACTTGCCTTCACTGTGCCAGTAACACATCCTCTTCCAGCGCTCCACGCTCTGTCCTCACGTAGTCATTGGAGTTGATTTGTTATTTGCTGTTGCTACTTTATTTGTATAATATATTTATATAAATAAATTATCATATTTTTCTTCATTTCGTCATCCAAACTCAATACCTTTAGGTATGCGTTGTATGTAATTTCTATAAGAAATTATTTACCTTATATTTAATTAACATCTTTACATTGGTACTGGTGTCGTATATCAGCAAAGAAATTAATTACTTATAGTTATTTAATACCTGTCGCTGTGCTGTGATCACTCGCTAATTAATATATTAATAAATACTCATACTAATATTGTTTTCATTACAAGCGCAGTGCTTTGAGATACTTATCTAACTCACTAACTTCTATTATAATGTCACACATATACAGTGATGGTACATACAGGTAGTAGTAACAGTACTGAGGGTGTAGAATATTATATTTTAATTTCAACACACTAATAATTACATAACTATTATTATAAGAATATACATCACAATTAAAATCTCGTTAAGCCTTGTTACACTTATAAAAATAATATATAGTAAAAGTCCATCAATAGTTTAATTAGTGGAGCGACGGGAAGTGTTCAGAGAGTTCGCAGCTACGAATCCTGTGGTGGAATTCGAGTCAATTTTTCATTCTACATTTGTTTAAAACCAAAATAAGCTTAATATATATATGTAGATCCTCCTGCCACTAACATTTGACGTACAGAAGTGATCACTGGTTTTGATTAAAAGTGGATAAATATAAATGAAGAACTAAATAAATAAACATTTAACATTATAAACACTTATCATATTAACATGGTAAAAAGTACATGTGAACAAAAATAATTACTTAAATATATATTCCTCGTATTCTTTATTTTTATATTGTGTATATATATATAGTATAAAGGGAGTATAGTTCCTTTACAGCCTTACGGAAACCCAATTACTTTTTTTACGAAGGAGAATAACACGTTCGACATGAACTCAGTTAAAACGCACGTAGAGTGACGAGTGACGAGTGCAGTACACACGGGGTATATCACACATACACACACATATACAAAAGAAATAGTGTTCTTGTCCTTGTCCTTGTGTGTGTGTGTGTGTGTGTGTGTTGTATGTTGTCCTTGAAAATATTAAACAAGCGGGAAGTAATTATAAAGTCTAAAATATAAACAGTAACTTATTTTTCTCTCTTCTGTATTATTGAAAATTTCTGAAAGTGATTTATATCAAACAAGACAATCGTAAATTGTGTATGTCGTTAAAGTAATATTAGTTATAAAGGACCTTCCAGTGAGTAACCAATTGTCGTCGACGCCCGCCTTTGAACAATTCTTTTGTAACTTTACATTTGATGTATTTGGCCCTTTTGCAGAAAAAGATTTGATACATTTTGTAATAAAATATAAATATTTAAACTTTAAATTTGTGGTAAACACAGTATAAAATTATAAAATTATCAAGAATTTAATATATATATTCATATATTCGATATGAAGTTATTCTATCATTTAAATAATTAAAATCAGAAGACCACAGAGGAGTGTTTGTTTGTAATAAAATCGAAGAGTTATCAACAAATTTGCTCATTAATTTTTCAACATAATTTTTAATAGTTTCCATAAGCTGGAGGTCCACGTTTGAAAAAGTTATTACAAGAATTATTGTTGTTTTCGGTTGTCGATTATGACGAAGACTCAATGTGTGCAAGATATACGGAATTACAAGATACATAACATTGGATTTTATGAAATAAAATACTATGAAATAGTTTTTTGTATTCTGATTTAATATTTCAAAATTATGTAAACAATATTCATCTCTGAAGCGCACACTTCCTGCGTAACAATTTCAGTGGTAACTCCTCGGAACCTCTCGTCCTCCAGTTATAACAGAAAGTGTTTTACGTATTTGCAGTCTGTTCACCGTATATTTACTATAATACTATTTCATATATCATCTTAATTTGGCAAGATTTTTGCTAAAGAGAAACGTAATAAGTTAATAAAACTCTGAGTATTGATAATATAAATTTCTTATCGAACTCTGACTTTTATGCTAGAGAACGTGAAGCAAAGGTAAGTAAAGTAATAAAATAATAAGGATAACACGTCTAATTATTAAAATTAAGAATATTATAACTTTTTTTCTTATTTTTTTATTCTTTTTATTTATAATTTTATTACAAAAATAATGAAACTAAAAAAAATGTTTCAGTTTTGCAAATAACTTTTCTATTGCGACTCATAAATATTCTTTGTAATTTTGTTATATAATTATAATATATTGTTATCATGTATATACGTATTGTTACAAAATTTCAATTTATATATTTATTTACTCGAGAGAATAACAACATTATTAGGATCCTTTCAATTTCTGTGTATCAATAACGTGTACATAAGATTCGTACCGTGTATAAGATTACGCTCTATATATATTTTGAATATGGTAAAGTAAATATTATTAAGAATATAATACCCTGTTATGTAGAATGTGACGAGGAACATCACACTGACACACTGTGAGTGTTTTGAAATAAAACAATAAGTCCAATTATACAAAAGATACTAATTTAATATTTAATTGGAAAGTAAATTTTCTTATAACATTGTCTGTTCTTGAAAGTTGATACAAATAAAGCAATATCCTAGGAGTTGAAGATGAGATCCCAATATTATTATTACTAGGGTAAGATTGAGCCTTGTAAACAGGATCCGAGGAGAAATGAGATGATTCTACGGGAATCATGATTAAACCTTCTTGAATTACAGCTTTAAAAAACGCTCTTATAGTTTGTTTACTATTTGATCACACTTTATTTTGATCATGTTATGTCTCTCTGATTTTAAAGTCTTAAACAGTTTTTAATAAACTTCTTGACGAATGATGTCCTTAAAAAAGTCTTACACGAGTATCGGGAATTTATTCTACGATGTAGTAATCTAATCGAAGATATACAGATTGCGGTTATGATGAATATCTTTTTTATGTTACGCCGCTCTGTAATTGGATATCCACAAAACTCCAACGAATTGTTAAGAGAAGCAAAAAGTCGGAAATCAAATGAAATAAGCTGAATCGGGTCAATTTACGATGGCTGAGGAAACGACGGGTCGCTTAATAGAATAATAAGTAAGTCTCATACATTGAGAAGCTTATGTAGTTACATAACAATATTTAATTTTTATTGTGTCAATGTGGACTTGTTTGAGTTACAATTAACTTATAGTAGTTACATTAAAATTATGAATATAATAACTATAAATCAGATGTATACAGATCACGGACACTGTAACGATTGATTAAAAATAGGAGAAAGGAAGCTTAATTCTATCGAAAAATAACATCTTACAGATGTGGAGATAACAAAAGAAAATCTCTTGAAAGGCGCGGGCTGAGATTCTTTTGTTGCCTTTTTTGCCACAATCAATAGTCTGGTTCGATTAAAGTGTCTCTGATATTTCGGTAATACTGATTTTACTGGTAATTTTTATATCATCGTTTTTAATTTGATTATAAAATATACATATTAAGAAGTAGATACGCCTTTCGTAAAATTTTACTCATTATCTATTTCGAATTGATTATTTTTTAATGATGTATTTAAAACGCAGACAAACTTAATAATCTAACACTTCAAGGCGGGATAATAATCTAAGTTTTCTGGCGGGAATTATGACAGTTCAATTAAATTATATTTGCACATTGGACTGATTAGAAAGGAGATAAAAAATCAATTATTAGCAGGCACAAAGATAAAATATCTTTAAAATAGAAAACTATTTCCAAATTAAGACAAAAGAGTATAAATATTTAATAACACTGATTTGTATATGTTGTGGCAACTTATAAAGTATTTTCTGTAGTCACGAGGCACGCCTTTAGCAAAAGTAATTGAAACTGCACATTTATGTTTTATCTTTTCGCTGTAAATATTTGCTCAGTTTATTGTTCCGTCTCTCCAGCTCTTCAGTCACACACACACTGTGTTCAAGTGCGCCGCCTCGCTGCACAGCGTCCGTGAGACAAGTTAATATAACATATGACTTTAAGTACTTTTTTATTTTTAACAACTTTAATACGTTCCTTTTCACTACCATTACCCTTAAGCATGTACTTACCTGTTCACCCTTTACCTGTTTACTATCAAAAGTGAGGAGTCCTCAGGATTATAGTCAATAACATACAATAGTTGAATTGATATATAATACCGAGGAACTGCCAAAGTGAGTGTTAGGTTGGTGCGTTAAATACGTGAAGAATGATGATATATAATATAATCACAACATGTTTAATATTTAGGATTGGCGATTTATATTATTTACGTCTTCCATTAAACTTTACTTATTATCCATTCAGAATTGATTTATAAATATTTTTCATTGATGTATGTAAAACGCAGACAAACTTAACAATCTAACATGTCAAGGAACGTATTAAAATGTTATTCGAATTTTTCTGGCGGGAATGATGATAATTCAATTAAATTAGCTGTTATTTATAAATAGCATTGTTGATCTTGAGGGTCAAATCATACAAATAATAATTTGTTAGGAAATACTACCGGGTTATATATAATATATATTCATTTATTCATTCATTCAGTCATAAAATTATTGATAAAAGAGAGGTAAATGTCCAAGTCACAGTGAGAGTTACCAAAGTAGTTTGTTTGTGAACTATTCAATGTATAGTTGAATGCTACTGAGATATCGCGATTAAAATTTTTATTTATTATTTTTTGATTATTATAGTTTATTTTTAAGCAGCAAGCCATTTGCAAGTAGACATTTGAAAGTGAGTATACCAATCAAATTATGTTCTTATATGTATATAAATGATTTCTGTGTTTTGGATAACATCTGAGTATATTTTGTTTCAAAAATAAAACGTTTAGAATTACTTATATTTTAAAGCCTCCCTGTCTTGTTCACTGATTGATTATTAGTAAAAGATGTCTTGCTTTAATCTCTACGTCGCATAAACTAAGTTTCAAATAAATTTCTACAAGTATTTTTCTATTAAATTATTATATATTTAACTTTATACTACAGCAATAAATTAATTTGATTTAATGGTAAATTACTTAAGAATATTCTAACAAGTTATTTGAAATACAACGCGTATTGTTAAATACATTGAACTAAGTTTTATTCAACTTTATAAATATGAAATGCAATGAAAATTATTGATAATTAATTAACAAATAACTACAGTATTTAATATTAAAATAACAATAATTTGCTTTACATAAATAACATACTTATACTGTACATGAGTCCAGTGCTGTGTCACAACAACACTTCAACACTGCAGACATGTGATGTTATTTAAAGACTCCATGTAATGAGTGTAACAATAATATTATATTATGTACCAGAGTCAGCCCCTCACGTGCACGCAGTACGAGCTGTTATTAATGGTATAATAAATAAATAAATAATTGCTATTTTTATTATTAAAATATTAATGTAATCGCTTGTATCCGTTGGTATTACAATATTTATATTATAATAATTACAGTAATAAGGTTTGGTAAATCTGTCCCAAAGGTAATAAACGAGTATAACTTTACAGAAGCAGTGTTTGTGCACTGAATATCCTATATAATGTATAGATTTTCATTTTTAATGCGTTATTTTTAAAAATTCAATACTATATGAATATGAACTAACGTGTATGAAAATTGAAACCATAGTTGTCATCTACGTATCTTTACATCATCCCGTAGTCTTGGTTTGAACAAAGATTAACGAAAAACATCCAACACATCAAATAGAAACATTATATACAATATATATTATTATTTTATTATCCAAAATGCTGTTATTTAAATATTTCTACACACATTTTAATTACTCTAATTTCGTTTAGAATTTGATGAACCTAATGAAAGGCACTGCCTCGTGTTAGGTGTACTCGAGCCTCCCGCACCTTGGGTTGTAATTAGAGAGTACGAATATAATACTAGGGGCGCCAACAAACCCTCAATTTCGACTCGCTGCGCTCATGAAATCTTGGGTGCCGTTTGCATATTGAGCGAAGCGAGCTCAGAGTATTGACTCATCGTTTCCCGTTGATTTCAATGGGATATCAATTTTTTGACATGATATTAATTTTTTTTTTTGAGGACATTTTTCAAAATTTTTTTTATAAGAACCATCACCTAATGTGTGTCTTTTTGATTGCAAAGTTTCATAATTTTCCGTTTAGTAGTTTTCGAGCCAATTCGTGACAAAGCATGTAAAAAGTCTCTAGTAAAACGCTCCGCTCACTTCGTTCGCTTCGCTCAATTAAACAAACATCAAACTGGAAACCCGATTCCTTATACAAATATAACATTTGATACTATGGTATTATGGTATGGTATAAACAAAAGCTTTTCATAATTCATTTTATATTTTGTAAGTAATTAATAATATTGAGTTTTATATATTTTTTTAATTATTTTAACTGCAGTCTCTTATATATAATATAATTTATAATGTATCTTAATTAACTTGACTACGAGTATGTGACATCTGGAAATGATGAAAGAATCATAAAATATATGTTTTGTTTAGGATAAGATTTGTTAATCTGTTTTAATTCATATATATGTAATGATTGTAATTCATGAATTAAAAACACTAGCTTTCATAACATTGTAAGAACAACAAATAAAATTGCCACAGTTCAAATATTCATCAAAAAATTATAAAAAACTGCCAAAAAGCAAATATGTCGTTATGCGTAGAGGAATCACTGAAATAACAGAGCGAGGTGAAGAGGGTGAAGCAACATTCCTTATCATTTTAGATAAAATAAATGGTGCGACACTTATTTTTCATGACATTGTTAAAAATAATATTTCAGTTGCTAATGCTCCTAGTTAATAGATTTTTGTTGTATATTGTCAAAAAATATTTCAATAATATTTGAATATTATTTAAAGTATAATAAATTCAATAGTTTTCAATTTACTCTAGAACAAAAAAGATACATTTCTATTACAATGTCAAAAAGTAATAATTTAAAATATTTCAAGTAGATTTTTTTTTTATCACTGTTAATGAACTAAAGATATGATGAGGGCGTTCAAAATGTATTTTGAAAAAAAAAATACCTTTAAAATGACCAAAACAAAGATGGACTAGAAGTATAAATATTTTAATACAAACTTGAACCTCTGTATCTTTGACAATAGCAGTTTCATGCTTTCTAAGCTATGGTTATTGTTGTCTAATTTTATAATGTACAAGGTACAAATAATATTTGTTTTAGTGCCGTATTATTATAACACTGAACTGCTTTATGTTTGAATTAGAACTAATTATGTACTTTAATAAAACATTTATAAATAAATGTTAGAAAAGTTAACAGACAAATGATTTGTCCTTTTTTGTCCTGTTATGTAAAAGCATCACTTTGTAAATTAACTTTCAATGATCAGAATGACTGAAACAATTCAAATAATGGACAAAGCGTAAGCAGAATAATAACTTTTTACATTGCTTTGTCTCATAATGTATGATGATAGATCACAGTGTATAGTACTTGACGTGTTTTATAATTGTACTGCTCTCTTTTTAAATGAATTGAAAAACTTATGCACAGTTTTATCCTCTTAGCATTTGTGTTCTGTACACACAAGTACTGCAGTGAATTAAAAATGTATAATTTTGTTGACAGTTTTGCAAGTGTAAATTTCTTTTGATGTTTGTGCAATTCTGTTACCTTTAGATGTGTTCAATACAATAAATGAACAGATAAAACAAGGTGTGTTACTAAACAAAGTAATCTGGAATACTTTTCCTTCTCTCACAGGCCTTAGACATAACTTTAATAACAGCTCTATTTGTAGTTTCAAAAATATAAGTGGAGGCAAATATTCGTAGTCTGAGCGTAAAATGATTTTCAACTGAATTGATTCTTATATTATTAAACCATTATTTTTTACAAGTTTATCTCATAGTGTTTCTTCTGTTTCACTAAATTTAAAGATTTTTAATATGGCTGACTGTGTATTATAATTTATATTATTTTATGTTTCTTGTAATCAACTTGCTACTTACTATTATAGACAACTTATTATAATTATAATTATATTTCAACTGCCACTGCAACTGTCACACTTGGTAAGTTATAATATGGATAGCTTCAAGATTTTACATTTTTACTGAAAACCGTTTAATATACTTTAAAATATTGTATGATGCACTGACCTGATGGTTCTACTAATAATAAAGTTCGTTTTTTTGGTCGACAAATCTAAAGAATATAATTCATATTTATTTATTTATAAAATTTCTATATTTCTATCTAAAACATGGCTATATCATTATATATTTATTAATATATTAATAATTAACTTATATATTTACATTTATTCACAAAATGTTGTAATTATTCTGTTATTCTTTGTGTGAACTATCGAATGGCAAAATTGGCAAATGAATAAACAAAATAGTTTGAAATAAATACGTAGTGCAGAATTTAATGATAGATTTACAAACCGATTAAAGCTCTCTCCGTCGACTGTGAGATGCACGCGAGTGTCTCCGCTCCACTCAACAACGACGACCGAGAGATTTAATACAATACTATTGGATGAATATTTTGTTTATTACAAAAAAGTAAAGAAATGTAAAAACCTTGAAATATTTATTGGATGTTTAAAAACTAAATAAAGAAATCGAATATTAAAATATATTGACTTATTTTAAATTACTTTATTTCAAAATAATTGTCGTAAATTGACTCACAAAGTAATAATTATTTAATACATTTCTATGGTTGTGTTAAACATAACACTACAATGACTTGACAGTTTTATTAATATTTGTTATATGATTTTTTTTCGTTTCATTTCTTCGTTTGTCATTCAAGGTCTATCGCTTACGCTGACTTACTGTTGAGTTCCATTAGGAAACTTTAATATCCTTTACCAACATAGTAATATTAACTTTGCCTGTAATAAAGGGTATTTATTTATTATGACTAAGCGTAATAGAGAAAAGCATTCCATTAAAACAATAGAGTTCTTAGACAAATTGTAGGTGTGCAAATGGAACGCCCTTTGGACTGAGGAACCTACTGACATAGAAGGTATGAAGGTACATTATCAAACAATAAACCCTTGGTATAAACCCTAATACAACCCTTTGCCTTTAAAATTCTTAAACAAATCTCTTAAACTAAAATCTTGCCACAGATTTGGTTACACTTTAATATGTGCATTGTTTCATTAGTTGTTACGCTGCTACTAATGTAACCGCTTTACACTCACACAGGACACAGGATACAGGATTTAGACTAGTGAAATAATTTGGAGGTGTGTAGGGTGAAAGTAATTTTAATAATTTACCATAAATATAAACGAGTGTTTTGAATAAATACAAATGTCCCCAAATAAATTAAAATTTTCTATATGTTTGCTTCCTACTACTACGTATAAATGTCATTTGTGTGCTCTTATCTCATTTACACCATATCAGCTCATTGGACGATGTGACAATATTTATATGAAGCATTTTAACTAACTGACAAATGACAGGAAAATATTGTTTAAAGCTTAAATTAAATACATAATATTTTATTATTTGATTACAAGGCGAATTCTTAAAAGAGTAAAAATAATTGAAATGACTTGGATAAAAAGAAAGTTATGAATTCTTTGTATCAAGAATCCTTTCAGTTTTCCTTCAGATAAAATTTCTGCAATATTTTACAACTTCTTCCAAGATTATTATAGAACCATAATTTAGTTGTATTATTACTTTTACTGGGAAAATAAACGCTGGCCATTTTTATATTAATGCAAACAATCGATGCTGCTGAAGTGACGATGTTAGTAAATGAAACTGAAGTACAACCGTACAACCGTACACACGGGAATGGCTCTTCATCCATCTTTGTCAAATAATGCATGATGATGAGATCACAATGAAGAGTCGTTCAAATGTTTTAGAATTGCGTTTGCTTTCTTTTGAAAAGTATTAATATATGTTACTTTACACTCGACAGTGCACAGTATAAAATAATAAATAATGTAATAAATATATTATGTATGTAATAAATTTTTTTGCTAGTGTAGGTTCGTTTTGATTTTTATAACAAAAATAATGCAAGTCCTAATTTGTAATTCTGGTGCTTTTAAATTTATTTTTTACAATAAATGGAAAGCTAAATAGTGTTATTAAACAAAGCAATCTGGAATATCTTTACTTCTCTCATAGGGTCTATGACTTAACATAACTTTATTAAAAACTATGCTTGTAGCTCCGTGGAGGAAAATATTCGTAAGCTGAGTTTGAAGTGGATTTTAAGTGAATTGATTCTGATCTCAGAGAGCGCTGGGATTATTAAAGTACGATTCAGCGCCTATTCTTTTTAACCCCTGTAATGCTTTTTTTATATTTCATCAAATTTATTTCATTTAATACATTTTGTTTAATTAGCTCTTTATATAGTCAATTTATATAAAAATAATAAATATTATGAAGTCAGTAAAATAATTTAAAAGAATTGGCACACCAATTAGTTATTAAGTAAAAGTAAAGTTGTTAGTTAACTCCTAAATATTTAATTTAACTATTGAAAATAAGAAATTCCAAACGTTATAATGTATTATAATACAATGTAGTACACTGGCTGGCTGGAGGCAGCTCACCTGAATAGAGTACTGATTACGATTATAGAGCTGTTATGATCAAAATAAAAGTACAAAGTTGAAAAAAAACACATATTGAAATTTATCGAGACATCAATTCTTTTTCTGAAATAATTGTCAATTCCACGAAACAATCTCTAAACCTACACAATAAAACAATTGGATCTCATCCCATTTTATATTCAATCTACGAACTCGAGCTTTGTGTGTTTCAGATGACCGACACTTCCTCAGACATCGTAAATAGAGGACCTCAAGTTGACCCCATTCTAATTTGACTCAAGACGATTGCGGTTATAATTTTTTTTTGTGGAATACATTGTATGTACAATATAGAGCATTTAACTCTTTACAAATTAACTCTCAGGGTCAAAACTACAACCTACGGATAAAACTAATATTTTTGTCGTGTGTGATCAAAGTCACAACTTTCTGTTCATCATTCACGTACAGCTACTAAACTAATGGGTCAGATCATTTTAATTATAATTACTAATATTTCTAAACGAATACACTTATGTAATCACAATTTGTTGTATTTTTAAATAATTGGTAATATTATTTTCCCAAACTTTTTTTAGTAAAATAATTATATAAAAATATATACTCGTATTATACACAAATGTGCAATAAATCTTACAAACAACAAATTTCACAGATATTTCCCGAACCACAAATGGCTTGTTGTCAATATATTGCAGTATAAATACCTTCTTAGTACGCAGAGAATGACGCGTGGCTTATTATAATGATCTCTGAAGTATTCCCATTATAGCAAAGTTTTAGTTGTGTCTCGTTTGTAAGAAATGTTTGTATGAATATTTTTATCATAATTTTAAATTAATTGCCTTAATTGAAATAATCATATCATAATGAAGTATTATTAAATTGTTATTATATTAGCAAGTGCTATTGTTTGTTCACTCGTGTTTTAATATTATAAAAGAAAACGTTATTTCTTCTTTTTTTAACTAGAATATATGTTTAAGTATCTCATAATGTGGTAAAAAATCGAAATAAAAATATGAATTAAATTGAAATTACATATTTAAAAAATACACAAATACTAATATTTAGTATTCAATAGAATTTCAAGTAGCAACACGGCCTTTGCAACGCCATCTTTAACGAATAGCATGATCGCAGGCTATTTACTGGCGACAGAAATATACGTCCATAAAATAGATTTATTTTCGTTTTAAACCTTTATTTAATTAATTACAGAGTTTGATTATTTATAGCATAAGGATATCTTAATTTAGTTACAAATCCTCACAATTTTTATTATATACGGGGGGAGGTCCAAAAGTTCGTGGAATGAAAGGGATCTAAATAAAATAAAACAACAAAACTATTTTTCCTTTTCAATATAATTACCCTTAAGTTCAATATATTTATTAGACCTATGAATTAATTTTTCTAAACCACTATAAAAATATGTTTTATCTTTTCCGTCAAAATTAGCCGAAATTGCCTCCCTTACCTCATTGTCGTCGGAAAATTTCCTTCCCCTTAAGTCTTTTTTTAAATTGGGGAATAAAAAAAAGTCACTTGGGGCCAGGTCTGGACTGTAGGGTGGGTGAACTAAGGATTCGAACCCATGCGTGTGCAGAGCAGTCATTGCATTTCGGCTCTTGTGAACCGGCGCGTTGTCTTGCAAGAGCAACACACCCTTTGCCAATTTTCCTCGCCGCTTTTCCTTGGTGGCATCCTTTAATTTTTCTAATATCGTTGCGTAGTATTCTCCGGTTATAGTCCTTCCCCTTTCTTTGTAATCAATCAAGATTATCCTTATATTCCTTTGGCGGTAGTGTCCCCTTTTTATGCCATTGCATGAACTCTTGTTTGAACTCAGGCTCAAAGTAATGAACCCATGTTTCATCTCCTGTAACAATTTGGTCCAAAATCTATGCAGGTTTATCTCCACACAACTCCAAATAATGCTTTGACGCATCGACGCGCTGCTCTTTCTGAAACGGCGTGAGCATTCTCGGTACCCATCTTGCACTGACTTTTGTCATACCCAGGTGATCATGTAGGATTCGCAAAATGGTGGTATCTGATACTCCAATTAATGCAGATAATTGTTTTTTCTTCAAACGGGCATCCTCTAATACACTTTTTCGCCGATGTCCGATATGGTGGCCTCAACTGCCCTTCCTGAGCGGGGGTCGTCTTCAATTGACTCTCAACCATGTTTTTAAAGACCATGCAACTTGTAAATCATTGTTTTACTAGGACACTGTTCCCTATAAACGACTCCCATTTCATTCAAAATGGTTTGAGCGTTCTTTCCTTGCTTGGTAAGGAATTTTATCACAGCGCGGTGTTCAATTTTCTCCATAGTTTCAGTTTTCTTCCGGATTGACTTGTTCCGCAGGCAACTGTTCGTAAACGAATGATGCAATTGGGTTGAAACTCGGTATTTATACTAATGATCAGTCTCCGATTCGTATGACACTAAGCGAGCGCCCCTACCCCCACTCCATCCTCTCCATTCCACGAACTTTTGGACCTCCCCTCGTAGTATAAGTGTTATTCAGTTTCCAACTCTATTACTGTATAGTTAGTATCAGTAGGTAAATCAATATTAATGATAACGTAAACAACACGAGGAGACATCGCACCGTACATTACCATCGGACGGAGACTGCAGTGACAGAGGGAGGTCTAGAGACAGATCCTGCTGCGATGAGTTTAAAAGATAACTAACTATAACTTATTGATCACAAATTATATCGATTATGATTAAAATTAATACTTATTTATATATATTATATTATGTCAATAAAACTTCCGCAATAAACATACAACATAATATAATTATAAACAATATTTTCCACATATGTAATGAATAAAATACAATTCATCTTTCTAAAACTCAAACAAACATGTAGAGTTATATAAAAGTTAATAAACGTATGCATCTTCAGAGAGCTCTGCATTTTATTAAATAACTTTGTTGTGTGTCATCATCTGAACGAACTGCACTGCCTTTATTGTTATCTTATATCTAGGAAAACAAATTAGCCTCAGATATTTCAATAATAAATTATTATAAGATAAAGTGAATAAGCCGTGGTTTCATTTAAAATGTATTATAAGTATAAAAAAAGTAATTAAATACCTAAATAAGAAATACCAGTGTTTCATGACATAAAAAAAAATGACAATTTACTACATCCAAGTCTTATTATTCTTTATTATATAAAAATAAAGTGAATTCTTTAATTTAGTACCACTTCTTATTATCTTTGTTGATATTATTACCACGTACGAGTCACGAATGTGGAGAGCAGCAGTTGGTGACAATGTGTTAGTTACTCTCTTCCTATACGAGTACGTCGACCGCTAAATAACAACGTGAGTGAGTCTCTCGACGTCGAGAGTGGTTCCAGCGACGTTCATGTTTTCTTTTGTTGACTTTACTGTTATGGCGGTAATAAAATCTATGGCCATAGGTTAATAAATTCCAATATGTTTATAATATTTGTTTAAGAAACTTTGTCTACTTTCTATGAAGACGAACAAAATAAGTGCGAACATTATAAACCATTGTATATAATAAAGTTGTGACAATTTATTTTTGTCTTAATTTTTTTAAGCCAAAATTGACTAGATCATAATATTATGACGCTAGAAGTATTCAATCTCTTAACCGTGATATACTAAAATTCGACATTGAATGAATCCCCAATTCAAACAGATATAAAGACACTCGTGAATAGTGCATTTTCAGATTTTGTATATTCTGATGTAGTTATCATAAGTTTTTCCTTATTTTTTTACACTTTACTATTTTTATATAATTAACGAGTAAACTACAATATTATAATAGCATAGTAGAGGTATCCATTGTTATTACAGTTAATAGCATGGATAGAAGCATTTTAACAGAATACATATATATATATATAGATTAATTCATGTTTGCATGATTTATTGCTGTTGCATTAGAAAAACATAAGCCAAATGTTGTTTGTAAAGTTGCGTTAAATTTGTATTCTAATGATGTTTATATTATATATTCAGTTAATTAAGTACTCCAATGATTCAGTTAATTAAATCCTCCAATTAATATATACAAAGTATTTGTATAATAAATCATCGCTCACATAAATAGTCAATGTAGTGTTAAATCAACGGATGTAACATGTATGTAAATCAAGGAGATTTGCATAAGTCCTCTGTGATGCATTGCAGAGCGCGGAATTAGCACTCGATGAGTTATGAGTATGTGATGTGTAGTGACTGAGGAGGAACTGTAATATCATTTAAGTATCGATTTTATAAAGAACTTTAAATGCTTACTTATAAAAATTTTAATGTAAATAAATAAATACTAATTGTAATACAAAAATCAATAAATTACGAATAATTATGTATATAATGTAATTTTTTTTTTTAAACTATCTATTTAGTTTGGAAATAATAAATAACAAATATATTTTTTTAATATTTAGTTTTAATATTGTTATAAGCTGCAGTTATAAAAACACTATTTAATATTAAATATATTACTTCGGCGCTCGTTCTAATCTCAGACCGAATTATTTTTATTGAAAGCTTTTATAACGTAACCATGTATGAAGCACGCTGAGCATAAAGCATTCAGAAAATATCCGTACATAAATCTCCACAGCATCTAATTACATGGTTCCAGCAATATCCGGTCCCTTGTGTACTAATTTATAGGAGTCATACGTCATAACGTTTGTATGAAAATATTACGAGACTTGCACCCTCTTATGAATATATTAAATACTCCGCATACCGGCGTTCAGGGATATGAAACATATCAGAACTAATTGACCAATGAATTATACCTAGTAGTGTATTCTCTGAAATTATAAGCTACATTTAGTTTTCATACTAATTTTATTGTAATGCAAAATATATTTAACCGATACGCAGTTACGTCGACAATCCGGGTTAAGTCTCATTATTTTTTATTTTATTTTATTTTATTTATATTTTTTCCACTTTAAATCCATACCTGTGATCACTTGTCTACGTCAAATGGAAGTGACAGGAGGGCTTATTTTGATATCGTATGTATTAAAACAAGCACTTCTGTAAAGACAATTTGCAACTTAAAATAAGGCTACCAGGGTTCCAAACGCGCCCTGGTTTGAGAAGAACCACACAACAAACTCAGCCGGGTTTTTTTTTTATTGAAATCACTGTTTCACAAACGTCAATATATTTAGTGAGCAAAGTACAAACGACTAGAACCATCTCAATCAATTCGATAAGCCGTCATAATAATAATAATAAGAAGAAGAAAAGGGAAATCCGTGGCTAGCAATACGACCAGTCACCGCAAGCAGCACCCGTTCACGAGCATAATGCAAGGGTCAGCCATCACCCCCTTCTCCATAATTGAGGGAAAGGGGCAACCCGGCCCTCATTGCTACCGCAAGTAATGACTTCTAAGGGGGCGGTGTGATGCAGCCAGTAGATTGAACAAGATTAACAAACAGTGTCAGAAAAAATTGCGTAGGCACTAGTTATTCGCTAAAATACAATTTATTCCCAGGCCATACCATCGTTAATGTATTCCTTTAGACTTTAATAACTTTTTTCTATCAAATTCCTTTTAATGAATATTTTGAATTTATTTAGAGACAAATTTAAGGCTTTACTGGGGAGTTTATTGTAAAAACGTATACAATTAACCATAAAAGAATTACCTATTTTATGGAGTCTAATGATGGGCATAGCAAGTTTATTTTTATTTCTTTTATTAATTTTGTGTACTTTACAATTTGTTCTGAATTTTGAAATATTTTTGTGTACATTTAGTTTATGTACACAAAAATATTCATAAATATATTGATCGTACACAGTCATAATTTTTAGTTCTTTGAATTTATTTTTTAATGACTCTCGAGGCCTCATATTGTATATTGCTCTAACAGCCCTCTTCTGCAATACGAAGATCCCAATGCAATGCCCAAACAGCAGAGTTCACTAAATCCAGTTCCTCATTATTTAATTGTACATTGGTTTTGACTTTTTTCACATTAGGTAATGTAAATTTAATGCATTTTGTTTTTTTTTCGTTAAGTAAAAGATTATTTACATTAAACCATTGTACAACATCAGAGAGAGCATTGTTTACATCGTCCATTACTGATTGTTTTCTAATTATTTTAAAGACAAGAGAAGTATCATCAGCAAACAACACTATCCCATGTTTGTCCCTCACAAAGTAAGGCAAGTCATTTATATAAATGAGGAACAAGAAAGGTCCTAATACAGAGCCTTGTCCTAATGCACACCTATTTTGACAAGTGACCAGGGGAACGCTTTCCATTTACGTCTACTTTTTGAATTCTCCCACTAAGATAAGATCTAACTAAATCTACGGCCTTATTTTTAATACCATAATGATATAATTTTTTAACTAGAGTTTCATAGTGAACACGATCAAATGCCTTCGATAAATCACAGAAAACGCCAAGGCCGTCTTGCGATTCCTCCCAAGCTCCGAAAATATTCAGTAATAACTCAATACCTGCATCTGTTGTTGACCGACCAGTCTGATTGAGTCTATTTTCATAATATTACAAACGGAGCGTCGTAACCTGCCGGGTGCAATGTGCCACAGATGACGTCACACGGAGTTACTGTTGCCTCGGATATGTATGGTGTTCTGAAGTTTTTTAATTAAATATTCTTTAAGCCGGACGCAAATACTTAAAACTCCTTATGCGAAAAATATTGTATTTACCAAAAATAATTTAGTAAAGACATAAAAATAGCCTATTTCTGCTTAAATAATAATAACAAATTCCTTAATTTTGTAATAATATTGTTAGTATTGAATCAATTAATAAAAACAAATCTCGGACATTTTACAAAATTTTATATTTTTATTCAAATATCTACTTCTTATAATTACGACTTGGTATGAGAATTGTAGTATCTTATACAATCTTATAATTTTAATTATAACAATACAAATATTAAGGCAAGGCTATTTGCTTTTTATAAGTGGTGGTAAGGTATGGTACATAAGCCATATACATATACCTAATACAAAACCTTGCCTTACTAATCATTACCACCAATTACACATACATATTCTTGAGACGCCACAAAAATTCATAAATAGATCCAGTTAATTAAATAAAAAAATCAATTAAAACAAATAACAAAAAAAAAACATAATGAAAATCATTTTCCAATAGGTAAATAGATTGAAGCTTACTGCTAACTGTTTTAATTCTCACCGCAATATGAAACATAACAGAGAAGGCAATTTAAACGCTAATTAAGTTTCATGAAATGTTTTCCTTGTTCTGTGCAGCGTTTATAGTAGTTGATCCAACGGAACCTAACATTAGGGTAATCAAAGGTCGTCAGTGCACTGCGCTTCAAAGAAGTATAACGGGAGTGGACCGAAACATGATGCGGCTTAATCCAACTGAAACGAGGTAACTAGAAACGCAAGTATTGTTTGTTTAATTTCATTCTTGTATCTTTTAACATAAATCTAGCAGTTAACTTTAATATAAATTGGGTTCTTAATGTGTCACGATAGAACGTCTAATGAATTAAAATCTTTAGAGTTATTGAGCAAGTCCGTTCCGGTGACCTTATTGAGTGTTGTTTGACTATTGTTTTCTTTAATACTTTTACTTATATATTTTTTTATTTTTATTATAGGAATTATGAAAAATAAAATGAAATAACATTAAAAAAAATACATTCACAATAACTGTATAATAATCGAGATTATAGCGTAAGCTATGAATCTATTACAAAATAATAAAAATATTAGGATAAAAAGAACATCGTAGTGTTTCCATTGTAATAATTAAAAATAAAAATTAAAGCTTTCAGTTCGTTTGTATACAATTAAATATGATAAACACTATAGTACTAACATACAAGTAGTAAAATCACACATATAGTATATAAAAACATACTTATAATAAAAAATCTACATTTTATGTAATATTAATTTAAACCTTTAAAATTTTAGCAAGTTGTAAAAGATAGTTTAAGGTTGTTTTATGAGGTGGGGGTAGTGCAATGTAATTTAAATGAGATTGCTTATTTAATTGTTTTGTTACGTTTTATGGTTTCGGAAATCTTATCATATAAATGCAAAGTATGTTAGCAAGTTTCTAAAAGTCAATAGTCCTACCTAAAGTTTCATTTTTAATTTATACATTGTATTTGCACCGTTCTCCTCAATCTACCAAATCAAATCAAAAATCTTTATTGAAAATAAGTTTCATACAAAACATTTTTTCATTGTCAAAGCTACCACCAGCTTGGAAAAATAATTCCCACAGACCTGAGAAGAGCTGGCGACAGAAACTCAGCGGGATTGTCATGATTTTTTTTTTCTTTAATTAGATCTTAAATTCATGACATAAATACATTACACAATACTAAGTAAATAATCTTGAAGCAGCCTGGCAGCGATCGCTTCATACCCACGGTGCATTATCCTCTAAGTATTCAGATACATTGTAGTATCCTTTTGCACACAAACGTTCCTAAGTTTATTTATTTATTTATTTATTTACCTTCACGCCATATCCCTTGCGGGGTAGCCAGAGACGACGGAGCGCCAAACGCTACGGTCTCTGCATACCTCTTTCGCCTCGGCCACAGACATCAACTTCTTCACACATGCCCTCCGGGGGGTCCTCATGCTTTTTACGTGACCTTCCTCCAGTATCGTAGCTACTGTGTTTTCGAAGGTCACTCGAGGCCTCCCCCTGTCTCTCTTACCGCTCACTTTTCCCATATAAATCTTTTTTATACCATTCTTTCATCACTCATTCGTTCAACGTGCCCAAACCACCTGAGCACGTTCTTCTTCATTCTCACCGTGACATCTTCGCTAGTACCTGCCATTCTGTGGATCTCTTCATTGCGGATTCGATCAGCTAGACTGACTCCGCATATTCTGCGAAGAGATCGCATCTCCACAGCATTCATCTTTCTTACATTCTTCTTCTGTGTTACCCACGTTTGGCTGCCGTATAACAGTGTCGGTAGCAAAACTGCATTGTGTACAGCCAAACATGCAGCTATACTGACGTTTTGCCGTCTCAACAATGCAGTCAAAGCAACATTGACTCTGTTACCAGCAGCAATACGCCTTTCCACATCCATTTCGTATCTTCCGTCTCTGCTAAACATACTTCCCAAATATACCACTTCATTCACTTGTTCTATTATCTTATCATTCACGTTGATCTTACATTCTGTTCTTTCTTCATTTCTTTCAAACATCAGAACCTTCGTCTTATCTACATTCAGGTTAAGACCATTAATTTCACACCCATCTTTCAGAGTGGTGACCAATGCCTGCAAATTGTATTCTGATGATGCAATGAGCACTGCATCATCTGCATATAGTAAGCAATTGACCTTAAGGTCACCTACTTTCACTCCCATGTCACTATCTTTCACTCCTTGGAGACAACTATCCAAATACAAATTGAACAACCAAGCTGACATAGCGCAACCTTGCTTAACACCCGATTGGATGTCAAACCAGGGCGACATGCCAGCTCCTACTTGCACACAGGCTGAGTGATCTCGGTAAAGAGACCTTACAGCCTGTAGCAAGGGTCCGCTCACATTGTATCGGGGTAGTATCTCCCATAACTTCTTTCTCATAACCCTGTCAAACGCCTTTTCCAAATCCACAAAAGCACAGAAAACCTTTTGGTTTAGGGCCAAAAACTTTTCCGTGATCATGCGGAGGGAAAAGATCTGATCTATACACCCTCTTCCAGGTCTAAAACCTCCTTGTGCCTCCCACAACAGCCTTTCAGATCTCTCTTGCATTCTTCTCGCTAAAATTTTAGCATAAACTTTACCGCCCAAGCTAATCAAACTGATGGCCCTATAGCTTGCACAGTCTATCTGTGAACCTTTGCCTTTATACAAAGGTACGATGACTGCACTTCGCCAATCGTCTGGGACCTCCCCAGATTTCCAGCATAAATTGCATAAAAACCAGAAAAAGTCCCAGACGCGTGGCCCACCATATTTGATCATCTCGGCAGCAACTTCATCTGCTCCCGCAGCCTTACCACATTTCAGACTTCGAATCACGTTCTCTACTTCTTCTAAACTGATTTCACCATCGGCTACATCTTGACTCAGCATTACACTGGTAGTCAAGACCGAGGCGTCCTCACGTTCATACATCTCCTTATAGAATTCCGCCCACCGCTGCAAAACGTGTGCTTGCTCAGTTAAAATTTCACCGCTTTTCGAAAGCACCCCTTTCATTCTACAGGTTACCGAACAACCCCGGGAACCACTAACTTCTCGCCAGAAAAGCTTCGTGTTTTCCCGGAAGTTGTTCGTCAACCTTTCATCCCTTTCTCTCTCAGAATTTTCACGCTTCATCTTTATAAGTGCTTTCGTTTTGTGCTTTTGCAGCTTGTACGCTCTTTTTCTTATCTCTCTCATACTTTTATCCTTACCAGAGGCTTTATAATCCAGCCATGCTTTCTTCTTTAACTCTACAGCGTCTTTCACTTCATCATCCCACCATTCATCGCGCTTTTTACTAAAACCTCTTTTCCTTTTACCACATACTTCTGTCGCTACTTTCACCATACCATTCCTAAGGTTCTGCCAGCATAGTTCAACACTTTCATTTCCAGAATCATAGCTTTCAAGCTTCTTGGAAACCCTCTCTTGATATTCCTCTCTGATCGGTGGATACTGAAGCTTACAGCTTCTTATGCGATAATTCGACGCCAAGCTTGGACACGTCGTGCGGCTGCGCCAACCTGCGAACAAACCTCTTATTCTAGCAACGACTAGATAGTGGTCCGTTCCCAGATCAGCACCTCTGAACACTCGCGTGTCCATAACTTGACTTCGAATACGCTGGTCCACTAGGAATAAATCAATCATACTTCTTTCTTCCGCTCGCTCCCATGTGTACATGTGAATTTGTTTGTGATCAAACATCGTGTTTGCCACAAACAAATTTTTCTCCTTACAAAATTCCAAAATAAGCTTTCCAGCCTCATTTACCCTCTTATCACCATATTTGCCTAGCACGCTTTCGTAACCGCTTCGCGCGGTTCCAACCCATCCATTCATATCTCCACATACTATCAACTTTTCATTATCTCTGACACTACTTAGAACATCCCTGACATTCTCCCAAAACTCCTCGAGCTCGCTCATTTGAGCTGAGGATACTGGCGCATACATGGCTAACAAGAATACTCTTGTTATCCCCAGCTTAAAGCGAACCCAAAGAAGCCTCGGGTTAATCGCCTTGTATTCTACCATTGCATTAACCATTCGAGAGGACAATAATACGCCTACACCTTGGCAACCTCGCTCACCCTCTGGAACCCCAGCCCAGAAAGCGACCCGGTTGCCAGGCAAATCGGTCGTATCATTGCCTTTTCGCTTGGTCTCAGACACACAAATAACATCCAGATCTTTGTCATCCATCACATCTAATAATTCATTCATCTTCTGTTCCATTCCTCCTCTTACATTCCACGTAGCTATTTGTAGCTCCGTCCTCCACCTTCCGCCGTTCGGAACATGGCGTGCTGGTTGGCGGTTCCCAACGCCGCATTTGTTCATATTATATTACATATTATAAATATACATTTTATTTCAACATACAATTATAGTTTTAATTCTAAATACAAAATTTTTAATACAAAATACAAAAATATTAATATTTTAAATTATTTACATAAATATATATATATATATATATATATATATATATATATATATATATATATATATTCTTTTCTTTCTTGTCCAAGGTTTCTTTTTTTTTTGTCCAAGGGAGGCCCTTAGACAAAATATTCATTTTCACTATTTACACTTTAACAACACAATTCAACGTCTCACGGATCACGTCCGGCCCGAGATAGGTATTATGTGGAATGACCTATATATAAATAGGTTATAGGTTGGCAAGCTCGCGTGTACCAGGTGGTGTCGTCCCCAGTATCATCGCCTGCAAACTTGCTAAAATCAGTCGTCGCGTGGTCGATACCAGGAGTGCAATGAAGTTCGGGAGTTCACATGTACGACGCTCCAAATGTATTAATTTTTTATTTATTTATTTTTTCCATTGATTAATTTAAATAATTTAGAAACATTTGACAAAAAAACACGTAAAATATTGTAAATTAAAAATATTAACAAATTTTTTTATTTGACACTTGTCAAATTTCTTTTTAATATCCTAAGTTATTCTCTTAAATTTGTTAAATGGTAATACTTGAACGTTTGCTGGGACTTTGTTGTAAAACTGTATACATTTGCCCCATAAAAGATTTACTCACTTTTTTACGTCGAGTAACAGGTAGCGCGAGCTTGTGTTTGTTCCTGGTATTTATAGTGTGTATATCACTGTGCTTAATAAAATTGACAGTATTTCTATGTATATATTTAAGATTTTCAAAAATATACTGACTGGCGACCGTAAGTAAATTAATTTGCTTAAACTTATATCTTAAAGAATCTCTAGGACCCAGGTTGTAAATTGCACGGACAGCTCTTTTTTGTATAACGAAAATGGTATTTATATCGGTAGCACTACCCCGCAGTAGGATCCCATAAGACATTATACTATGAAAATAACTATAATATACTAACTGAGCAATAGTCTCGTCAGTTAGGGATCTAATTTTTTTAACAGCGTACGCGGCATAGCTAAGTTTACTAGCCAATCCAGCTATATGAGGGCCCCATTGTAGCTTAGCATCAACAGTGTTTCCTTGAAAATCTGTGCGTTCCACCACTTCCATCGCTTCCTCATTTAAAAGTAAATTAGTTTGCACCTGTTTAATATTAGAAGTTAAAAATCTAAGAAGTTTAGTCTTCTTATTATTAAGCAACAGGTTGTTAACACTAAACCAATGCACTATTCGAGAGAGAGCCTTGTTTACATCGTCATACATTACCTGATGCCGTTTTAGTTTAAATATTAAAGAAGTGTCATCAGCAGACAATATTATCTCATTATGTTTGTCTACAAAAGTAGGCAGGTCATTTATATAAACAAGGAAGAGGAATGGGCTTAAGATTGAACCTTGAGGAACCCCCATATCAATCGGAGCCCCAGCCGATCTTTTTCCATTCACCTCTACCCTCTGAATTCTATTAGACAAATAAGAAATCAAGAGTTTGAGATCAATGTTCTTAATGCCATTAGTCTTAGTGATAAAATTTCCTGACCAATGTTTCATGCTGAACACAATCGAAAGTCTTAGACAAATCACAGAATACTCCAAGAGCATCCTATGACTGATCCAGGCCTTATATATATGCTTTATAAGAAAGACGACGGCGTCCGTAGTAGAGCGACCTCTAGTAAAACCGAACTGTTTATTATGAAGCAATTTATATTTATTAAAATCTTCTATCAGCTGATTAAGCATCCTTTTTTCAAAAATTTTACTAAACGAAGGAGAATAACCAGAAGCAACTCCCTGGATACTCTTTTTACTTATTATTATATATTTTTATAGGATTGTCTTTTAGTTACTAAGCATTCGTTTTAGTATACTTGGCAATTACCGTAAAATATCGAGTAAAATTAATTTAACCCTGAGTTTAAGAAGTGTAGACGCAATATTTACTCTCGAGGCGCCGCTGTACTTAAAACCACGAGTATTTCCTATATTGCATTTCAGTGACTACATCAGAAGAAATTGTCAGTGTGAGAATAGTGAATGAATTCTAAACTGATTGAATTGCAGAAGGATTTAAAGAGAAGATTATTTATCTTTAGAACTTGTCTACACAAATATATATTTTTTATAAGCACGATAAAAAAATAACAACTGTTTTATAATATATAATTCTTTATGATAATTATTTCATCTAGAATAGCAAATATCTAAGTTGATACTATAAATTATTAAAATATCTATTTAAAATAGATTAGTACATTTGACATCAATTATTAGATTCTCAAACTTTAATTTAATAAACAAATATTACAGTAAGTTTCGTCTTTACCTTCCACTTAGTTATTTACATACTTTAGAAACCTCTAAGTCCAACCGCTTCTTATAAAAGCGATACAATATAGTAGCATTATAATGTAGCAAGTCTACTAACCAACAGTTTATTTCTGAGCTTTTATGAGTAACTTATTTAAAAACTTTAGCATCTTTGAACAATATTAGGAATAGGGGTTCATATAATTTATACAATATATAGACAGCACATTTATTAAACGGCTTGTGTGTCTCAATGATAATACAGTTTCACGACAGCGGCGTTCGTTATTTGGTAATAATGACACCATTTGTTACGGCGCCAACATCACTAGGAAACTCATAATTCAGGGTTGACGATGCTGTGGTTTATTATAACACTTACTGCCACTGACACTGTTTTATATTTTATAAAAAGAAAAATAGGGCCAGCCAAATATTTCTGAGTCATTATTTGACAATAGGAGTTGTTATTGAGATTTCATTGTACTTATTGGAATAATAATACGAATATAAACTGTTCTTAATATATTTGTTTACGCACGCTGTACTCACGTTAACTAAAGGAATTACACGGACTAGTTCAAACCATCTATCAGAATCTATAAAATACAAGAAATTGCTAACCGGTTTAACAAAATAAACCAGTGAAGATGCAATACCCAGGGTATTTCCCGAACGAACTTTGACGAAATTATAAATGTTAATGAAAAAACAATTGATTTCTAAGTAAAATGATTATTATTTATTGAAGAAAAGAAAATGTTGAAAACATTTTTATTTATAATTACTAAATAATTAAAAAAAAGTGTGATTAATAATAATATAAAATAGTAATATCATTAAATATAAATATTGTTATTGTAGTAAGTTTTAACATAGTATCACTCTTTACTAACATCCCAATCTATGTACGAGTAGTTATTCATATAACAAACAAAACATCTTTAAATGTTTTAGAACAATCTCTAATACTACCGGTATAGTTTTGTTTGAAGAATTTGGCTAATTTTATAGGTAGGGATTTGTTTTTTCTTATTAGTCGTTCAATTGATAGCGTATATTTTATCGCGTTTCTCAAAGGAAAACTTTTGCATTTACCCATCCTCTCAGACGTCAATATTGACACTATGTAAATGTCATAACAATTTCATCAATTACGAAGACAGTATACTAAAAAAGACCAGTTTCATTATTTAGAGTATTATCTTAAGACACATAAAATAGTGTAGTTATTTATGGAAAAAGCAAGCGTCTGTGAATTACATTTATTTGACGTGATTTTGAGACGAACGATTCAATAATTAGAGTAAATACATATAAAGTCTTTACTTGCATTGCATTAGTTTCAGTTCTACTGTTTTTTATTTACATAAAAACAGCATTTAATTTCTGTAATAGGAATGAATTTTCTTAGAATATAATAATAATATATATAATAATATCTTAGAATATGTTTATTAAACTACAAGTTAAATTAAATCATTAGTTCGATTCCACGATGATAACAATGACATCGATGGTTTATTTCCATTAATGTAAGTTACGGTTATTAAATACAGTATACATTAAATGTCCATAACATACATTTATTTCCTTAATGGATTCATGATTGTTGTTTGTATGACTGCACGCCTTACACTATACATACCTGATAACTTCATCATTACCTGATAATTTCATGATATATATTTAAATAGGTAGAATCGCTGTAGTCTTGCAACTCCATAACAATATTATAAATGCAACTGTGCTATCGACAACATAATTTGAATTTAATTATTAAACTAGACTCAGACGTCAATATTCTCAAACATTTATTTTCAGAATATAATTTCTTTTCCTTACTTCGAAATAAAATTTAAATTTAAATTTTTTGATACTTACCACCCATTAAAATGAAACTTTCACATTTCCGCTATTATACTTAAAATCTATTTGGTAAAACCACTTACCGTAGGATTCCCAAACCTAACTTAGTAATATCATTTCGTAACAGAGTAGTAGTTTCGCTTTATTATATATACGGTATGTATATATTTATATTTTACCAGAAAATGTAATCTGTGTATATTTTAAGCGATTCATTGTATTCTGTTACTTTTATAGTAATTTTGATTCGTATTTTATTTTGTAAATAGATTTTTGTTTCGTTTGCAAACATTGAGAAACTTGAATATTTTAACGAAGTACTTATACCATATACGTAAATATTGTATAGTGAGTGACAAATATGGAGCCCTGAGGGACACCGGATATTGTGAGTACATAATGACCAAAGCCACACCTTGTATTTGTCACCTATGAAAGGATCCACCTGTGCAAGTTACCGCTAATACCAAGGGCCTGGAGTTTTCGCAATAAGATTAGGATTAGATTAGGACCACTCGGTCGAAAACCTTTTCTATATCACTGTAGATGACACTGTAGATGATGATGATGTTCTCTTCCATACATAAACATCAAAACGTAGTTGTAAATATGTAAATAAATTCGTAGCTCATGAATCCGTGTTGTTCAAATAGTATTGGTTTATAAATTATTAGTACTCCTCAAGTACTGATACGCTATTATACGCTATTCGATTTGAAAACAGAATATTTATTCAGAGATGTATTGAAAAATACAGAGAGCTCAGCAAGATTATTCTAACAACGATTATAAAAAATAGGAGGAATCTTATCCGGCAACTTAAATACAATCCATTTTTTATTATAGTCATATTGAAGTTTTTATAAAAATAGTATTAATTACTTCATCTCTGTCACACCATCATACTTAGATTACGGTTTTCAACGCCTTCAAATACCCATTGTGAACTTTTTGTTCCTCTAAAGCAAATTTATTATTTTATTATATATTAATTATTATTTAATATTTATTAAAAATGTTATCATGTATGTTAATGAAAAGTACAAGTAATAGTACTGTGAAGTTTCACTCAAATGTGTGCAGTGTTTTATGAGTCAAAGAGTTAATATATGTATATACAAACTTTTGCATTTATAGATGTAGTCGTATATATGTAAGCATTATAGGATATGAATGTAGGTGGTGTAAGAAACAGTGGCGATGGAAGAAAACATAGGTGGAGTCGCCCTCGCCTCCTTCCGCCCTAATGATTATGTTTATAGCATCTCAACCCCACCAACCTTCTGGTTATAAAGGTTGAGCCGCTATACATGTGATCCAGGTTTACCCCGGTCACATGGATCCTTGGTACGGCAGATGTGACCTCCGAAGTCGTCCGACAACGGTACTATAAGACTAGTAAGCTCGCAAGGCTATCGGTCATAGACAAGTCCAATCGCGACCACCCAGCTACCTTTTCTCCATGAAAGGTTCCGGAGCTGTAAGGCACGCTCACTTCCCGTGTGATTTCTCGCACTTGCAATAACTTTCTGAGAACGTCAGAGAGGCTAACTACCAGTTTCCAGCTGGTGCCGGAGCTGTAAGGCACGCTCACTTCCCGACAGGCAGTCAGGCTGCAAGCCTACCCTACAGTACAGTCGGGTGACCGGATAGATGCTAGCACATCCATCTAACCTCTAAGCAGGAGGCTACCCGAACTGTAGTGACCCCCAAAGGGATCTCTGCTTATGGACCGTTCCAAGCCCCTAAGTAAAAGACCGCAGCAGCCCTTCGCCTTAGGCTGGTCAATTACCTCTCGCTGCGCACGAGATCCGACGAGCCCCCGACAACTGTGGGAACCCAGACGAACAGCGCCGAACCTCTACAGCTAACCACATTACCACTACGAATCCAACACCAAAACCGGTAACCCGGCAGTTTACACGCGCAAGCGCATGCGTCGCTGCCGGAGGGCTTAGGTACCGGGGTCCCGTAGTACCCTGATCTTAGCAGCTGACCCGTAGTTCAGCTGCAAACTATCTACCGCCGGGTGTCTCAGTAGATAGGGAATAGGTGGAGTGTGTAAAAAATAATAATATGGCGAAGAACCAAATTTCAACGAAGTGACGTATAATAGAATAGCGTTGATGAAATTGGCCCATTGCGCCGACCCCACATAATTGGGATACGGGCGGGATGATAATAGTTCGAGCGGACAACCGTTCTTTTTTCGAATTAAATTCATTTTTTCAACATGGTTATGTGATTTAAAATTCTAGACGTTGTAGTCATTCATCAGATCTATTGTGTTTAGTCGGTGATTTTAATATTAGTTAGAAATATGTTTTCCATTTAATTTCAGTTAAAGCAGGATATCATAAATTTTAAATTGAATTTTATTAGCGTATTAATAGTGATGATTGCAATCTGTGAAATGAGAACAGACACGCCATTTACGCATTAAGCAAAATTTTTAATCTATTGATCTCTCAGTGTCTTTATGTAAATATGGAATACAGATCTAAAAATATATTAATTTTCATCGGTTTGTACGAATTTTAGTAAAACCGAGTTCGTTTATTTCGTGTTAGAAGATTACTGACAGTATAACCGGAAAAAACTTTTTTTTTTGTGAATTAAATGTTCGTTCGTAAACGTCGAAATTCGAAACAGCAAGCAAACCGACCGAACCGAGAGTTTTAATGAAAGTGGAAAGCCTCGGACCGTTGGGTCGCGATTCCCGTAGGATCACCTCATTTGGACGTTGGTCAAATTTACACGAGCCAATCTCACACAAGCACGCACCTACGATATTGCGACATTGCTGGTATATTGCTTTAATGTCGACAAGGTACCGATAAACAACTAAAGTAACTTACAATAAGACAATACAAGACTAATTAATTTCCCAAAGTTAATAATAAATCTGGACCCTTACGAGATTGCACGAAATTGCTCAAGAGCTACAGATGCTGTGAGTATTGGATTTAAAATGAGAGTTTTCGTTTAATTTTATAAAAAAAAGTGTACATACTTAATATGGTTTGCTTTTTATTTTGTTTAATATTTAATTTATTGATTCTTTTTTTGAATTTATAAACTTAATGTGGTAAAGCAAAGTCATTATAAAATAACTTACGTCGATAAGAAAAGGAAATTTCAAATGTATTTATTATATTGATACAATAATCAAAATAATTTAAAAAAATTAGGATAACTTTAAGCAAATTACAAATAAAATCAGCACGAATTGAGGTCATACTCACACAAAGGGAACTTAAGTTTGCTCACAAAATTCATTATCAACATTATCTTATCTCACAGCAACCCCTCTTACACTTACTCGAGTATAGTTTGCGAACTGGGAGATAAAATTTAATTTTTAAAAAGATTATAAAATTAGTTTTCAATCAATTTAAATTACGTAGTAAGGAAAGGCCTTGTCATACCTTAATGGAAATTATAATTTCAATGTTATTATTTAATCAGTAAAACGAATTCTATTGAATGTAATTCAATAGTTTACACATGACTATATTCCGTGGTGTATTGTTAGTCCGCTGCTCACAGCGAGTGTGTCTGTGCTCTCGTTATGACGTTAACAATGAGGATGAATACATGTCTGTCACGAGTAGTACATTGTGTCAGGTCAGGTTCGTTGATTTAGATAATATTCATTGTTTAATGCAGTTCCTGTTTGTATTTACATATAATTAGCATGTATTAAAAGAGTGTATTAATTATACAAATGTTTTAATAATATATCACATTTTAATTTGTAAGATCTGTAAATAATAATTTTATTAAAAACATTTAACAGCTTTTTAGCAGAAAGACATTTATTATCTGTTTTACATGTTCATATTATTGTATCGAGGTCAAATCTGTACAATAAACTGTTTTTAAATGATTATTGTATCTTAATTAGACAAAAAATATAGTATACTTTTTTATACTATATTGTTTTAGGTAAAACATAGCATTTTATAGATTCTTTAAAATATATATTTCTCGGGACTTACGTGGGGTGAGAAGGAAGAAAAGACCAATATATGTATATATATAAAGCAAATGTTATATAATATTTTGTTCATATTTTATCCGTTTAGTTTATACGGAATTATGTTTTTTAGGTTACTAGTGTCAAGCCATGGTTAGGTAACAAATTTTTAGCAATGATTATGTCTACTGATAATCTTAAAAATACAAATTAATATAGGAATTATATTTAAGTATTTTAAAGTAAATTATTAATGAAATATATTTATTTTATATAAATAGTATATATGTATATGTATATTGTAACAGCGCACCGCACACGCGACACAGTGTGTTACAACACGTTACAGCGAGTGCTACATGAGTTATTGCATTTCGTCACTCAGTCATCCATTAAGTAACACAGTGCATTTTTCTCACATCATCAACCTATAAAAAGTAGTGGGAAAAGGAAAAATATGTAAACCGGCTGAAAGTATAAACTATTTTAAGATAACAGTGCTAGAAATGTGAATCAACTTTTCACTTTTTAAAGATGTTATCTCAGAACTTCTTAAAGTAATTTAATTTTATTCGCAAGCAATAATATAAATCCCGCCCGTGAGGAATGGTAGTAAGAATGTTGGTTGCATTCCTTCTTCAAAGAGCGAGGCTTCGTTGCATCGTAATGAGATCGTTCTGGTATCTAAGATATTTAAGTCTGTCTTATTAAACTAATTTCAAATGAAAATAGTACGTAGAAAAAGAACAGAATCTTGCAAAACTAGAGTGAAAATAAAATAATTGTAATATTATTAGAATTTTGAAAATATTATAATGAATATTTTAATACAATTAAAATACTCTTTTGTCTCTTAATTAATTTTTAATTACCTCAATACTATTTATATATAAATAGTTATTTGTCTCCATGTCGTCTGTTTGTGTTTAAAAGAAACCTTAAATTTCTTTGTTGATTTGTATTGTTATTAAGGTATTGTGCCAACACAATATGTGTTGTACTATTCACCATATTAGTCAGCAAAAAATATTAACGAAAGAATATTTGTTTTCTAAATTTGGGAACCAAGTATATATTTAAGTTACATGTTTCAAATCACGATAAGGTCAGCAGAATAAAAGGTCCTGTTTATACGAGGGACGTCATAACTTGGTGTCATCAAATTCATTTAAACGTATTCACTGGAGGTGTTCTTTACCTAACTCACCCTGCTTTGATTACTTAAGGATTAAACAAATATTTTTTCTCTCCAACCCGTGTACTTGCGTCCTCTTATATCATTTTATTTCTATACTTTTATGATACGGTCAAAATAAATTTGGAATTTGTAATATAAAGCGAACCCATTTCCTAGCACGTTGTTGCCAAAGTCGTTTACCTTTTATCTTTCGTTCACTAATCTCCTAATGTCGAGGATCCCTTTCGGGGTTCTAATTGTATTAACATAGTTGATTACGTGAGAGAAGGGCGAGATAATCAACTCAGTTTACAACAACCTTTAAATAACCTTTTTCCCTAATTCGCTTTAAACCAAATTCTATCTATATCTACAATGCTTTTGGGCTAATTTAAAATGATGAAAGCAAATTTTTAATCAACAATATATTTTTTTCTCATTATCCTGCAGATACTTTTCTACACTATCACCAAAGGAATTAAATGGTTCTGAATATTTACAAAATATTTGTACAGAGAAGATTCGAATGCAAAAGCAGATGAATCGTGAAATTGGTTTTTATTTACATATCGGAGCCAAACAACACATCACCTTGTTACGTAGTTAGCTGAGAGTTTCAATCAAGTAGAATAATTAAATGCAAACAAAGTGCCGTCCGCCGGCGATCCAGATAGTTTATTTTTTGTTTTCGTTTCGTATTCAAATAGTGTGTTGTGTGTGTCAAAAACTTTTTACACCGGACATTATTTATTACGATTGACAGAAAATAATATTGTTTTATTAAATTTGTTTGTAAAACAATCTAATTAGATCAAAGAAATTGAGATATTGTAAAGGTGTGTAAAGTTGAGTTAAAAATGCATTTCAAAAGACTTGTTTCGTCTATATTTAATTACATGTCAAAGGTTAATAACGGGAATAGGTGAAGTGAGTGACTAGTTGCATGCAACAAATTATAATTGTGAATTTGATAAATTAAACCGTTTTTGATCCGACACCAGATGTTTAATCAGGTATATTTTATATTAATAAAGCAAAGTAATGTTTTAACAAATACTTTAGAAAGAAAATACTTTAACAAATATTGGTTTATTAAAACACCATAATGATCTGACATCAATTACGCCGAAGGTGGAATGGTTATATAATACACTTAACTCAAGATTAACAAAGCAGCAGAAGATGTTTAAATAATTTAAGCATTATTCTTACACAAATAAAGCCCAAATTACTCCACGTACTTATATTGAAGCTATCTTTAAGTAAGATATTATCACACGATGCCATAGTTCATTATAGATAAAGCAACACTTTAGATGCAACCTCTCCACGCTGGTGTAGAGCGGTAACGTTCCCGCATTCTATAACATTAATACCAATGTTAGTGCTCAGTTTAGCTAAAGCATTGAATCCTTGCAGGTTAAATGAATAGGGATTGAAACTCATTTTCCTGCTACTTAATTATTTATTAATTATTAAATTATCATATTTCTTAACTAGTTAATTTTTTTTTTGTTGTCAGGATAGATACTAATTTTGACATTCTAATTTTTCACTTGTTAATAAGTGTGTGTGTGTATAATATTCTTTCTGTTATAATATAGATAATTTTATTTTTAATTAATAATATATGAAAATATAAATAAATATTTCAGATAAAAGATTTGTTGAAAATATACACACATACATATATACATTATAAGGAAACATCAGTGATTAAACAAAACTGTTGGAACAATCTCTGTCATTAAGAATTATAAATTAGAGCGAGCTTAGCTCGTTAGCTTTATGATTATAGTCAGCGAGCAGCTTTTATATTTGAATATGAATAGAACTTCAGGCATTTTGTTCGTTTGCGAAAATGGCGAAGGCTCATTATGAGAAAGCTCCCGCGAGATTATTCGGAATCTAACCGAGTTTTAAAGCGCTATGAAATTTAAAGTGAAACTTCGGCTAAGTCGGAGCGAGCGATGTGTTAACATTTTGGCCATTCCGATGCTTCCGGAGCTAATGTGACTAAGACTCAAAGGATGTTTCATCTGAACTGTGAAATACTTTTTAAATAATTCTGAGTGGCTCTGAACGAATTCATATTTAGAATTAGATTAAACACAATGATTATGCTATACCCTTTGTATTCATAGTTATGGTTTGAACGTAAGGCATTGAAGTATGTTATCAGAGTCACATAAATTTAAAAGATTAACTTTCTATCAAAAAAATAATACATCATTTTGGTTTCTATAATTTTTATAAAGATTTCCAATTTTTTGCGACATTATTATGTAGTTTTTATAATTATTATATACCGTTCATTTAATATTACTTCACATAAATCAGAATAATAAATGTTGTTTTTTTTATAAGAATACTTTTAAATGCAATATCAAAAACCTTTTTCTAAAGCAAGTAACAGGATAGTTGTGATTAATTGACCGACATATTAATTTTCCATTATGTATATATAAGTTATGGTCTTCAGAATAGTTTGAAATAATTTGAATAGTCCATAGCTTCCCTCGACAACGATTTCCTTAGACTATTGTTTTCTTTAATATTATTCTTATTTTACCAAATGACAATTTTACAATATCTCAAAATATCCTTAATTTATACCGTTTAAATGTAGGTATATTAAAATATTAGGGTTCTATAAAACGAAAACTCTACCCTCAATGACATATCTTAACTCCTAATGACGAAATTATTTTTACACCTGTTATTAGGCTATATTGTTATAGGCTATAAGTTATGTCATAATGTTTAGTAGAAGTCACGTGTTGAATGTCGTGGTTCTGTACTCACAAGTAACGTGTATGTAATTCCTTTTCATTTTATGTTATCGACACTTATGTCATTATTTTAAGTATAATATATATTAAATAAACCTATGTATGAAATTAGCATATTAATTAATTTATGTTTGTTAATTAATTATTACAGATAACATTTCAGTTGATTCATCGCATGTGTAACAAACTACATTTACTTTGTGTTATTGTTTATTTCCACTGTGTATTTGAAATTGAATTCATATTTGTATCCTCTCGAATTAATTAAAAAAAAAAATGGTTAGTGTTTAACTCGAACCTGCTGCTACTTCCATCTGTTCTTAACACAACACAATAGCATAGTAACATGTGTACCAACCGCAGATATATTGTCATTATAATGACTAATTCTAATTACACAGCAGTCAATCAACTATTACACATTAACCATCGTCCGTCACTAAACCAAGCTGAACACGTCAGTGGTGAGTCAACTAATATACAAATTTGCAGCGATAATTTATTTTAAGCCATCCTCATATTGTCTCAGATATATTTTCTGAAATACTGATAATCATAAATTCTTTTTTACTTGTAATCTTATTTTAAAATTAATTTAATCTGCTCAAGTTGTGTCAGAATTCCTAAAAATAATAACTGTTATTATTGGTCATCAGCAGCACTCGTGGTGTTTGAAAGTAGAAGTATTATGTGAATAAAAAATCTTTTTGTAAGAATATGACCGGACTAAGTAGTAAATATTGTTTGATTCGATATAACGGACCCTCGTCGTTCTTTATTCAATCTACATCTATCGAATAATATGTGTTTCACATACTCAGTGTGATATAAGAAAGTGATAAAAACTTATGCTATCATGTTTTTGTAATTATTCTTACAAGTGTTGTATTTGATTTGATTTTTGTAAGTACGCGGACTCTGCATTGTGCCATGCTTTTATTAAAAAGAAATATTCAGCTATTTCTATAATTTTCGTCCTTGGTATTTTTTGTATTTCACATATTGGAAGTGTGTATGTGTGTTATTAAATATTGAGTGTTGTTGTCAACAATAATGTATGAAAACTTCAAATTAAAAACAACATTTCAATGATAAATAGAGAACAGAACTAAAGCGAGGAACTAAAAAGTGTGTTTCCAATAAAGGAAAGTAATTGAACTTTATTGAAGTTTTCCCATTTTAATAAACTACCTCTAGCATTCATTTACACAGTCGAGTGAAATAAAAGAAACACATCTGGACCATCATTGAGGTACATTAGCCTTTGTTATAATCGGTCTGGACATAGATAAGGTAGGAATGGATAATTAACAAGGATACTGCAACTTTTTGTTTTTCTTTTTATGTAGGTACCGTCGAATGTCTAGTAGAGAAAATTGTTTTATAATTTGTCAATTAACACATATTAAACAGAGTATAGGAATTAAGAAAATTAGAAAACATTAAAGAAACTTATATAAAATGAATCGTCGCTTCACGAAACCACGGCTTTGAAGAGTTTTATTGAAGAATATTATTACAATACTATTGAATGTATATTTTATTTTTTATCAACAAGATAAGGAAATGTTAACCTTCAGGTATATAAATACTGTTGTAGTATTGATGTTTAAAGAATAAATCGAAGATAAAAAATTTTAACTAAATATAATTTATATTTAGTTAAGATTTTTTATCTTCGATTTATTCAAAATACAGACCATAAAGTACTAAATAATTATTTAATACATTTTTTTGTTGCATTATGTAGTTCAGAATTAACTATTTCATACATTTTTGTAATATAATTAATATTAAATGCTTTTGTCTTGTTTTATTTCTTTATTTACTATAAACCCTTTAACGTTTACGATAACCTGCTATAGAATTACATAAAAAAATATTATCATTTACAAACCGTAGCATTAGATGTGCCTTAGTAAATGATATTTATTTCCTATGACTAAGAGAAGTAAAGAAAGGCTTTCCATTAAAACAATAGAGCGCTTAGACAACTAGTAGTGTGCAAATGGAACGCCTTTCGACTTTAGAACTTAATGACTGACTGACTCAGAAGATATGACCGTGCATTATCAAACAATAGACCACGAAAATGAAGGAACCTTTTGTCTTTGTAACTCTAAAACAAATCTCCTAAACTAAAAGCTATTGCACAGATTTGGTTATGCTTTAGTAGGTGTGTGCAACCTTCATTAATTATTACGCTGTTAATGATGTTAGAAATTCAAATGCAGATACAGCATTTGATCTAAGGGAAGAATTTGCAAATCAGGAGAAGGAAGCAGTTTAAAGTTATTTAAATATTTTTACAAAAGAATATGTCGCATAAACCAGAAGATGTAAATCTACATTAAAATAGTTAGCTATCTACTTGATAAAGTAAAATATTATTTAAATGGTGGATTGTATTATTTTAATAAAACTATATATACGTATTTTGTTTCTCGTAACTTGAGAGAATCTCAGTGAGAACTTTGAACTATAGCGGAGTAAGCCGCAGGCACTTTATGCATCGCTGAGTTATATCCTACCACTCAATGAAATTGACACCAAGCTGTCTGCCTCAAGCTATATTGGTTGAGAATGTGGTGTATATTTTACTCATGGACCATATTTCAAGATTATTATAAGTTTAGTTAATTTGTAAGAACTTTTGTTGTCTTGATTGAAATCAATACAACAAACGAAACAAAACTTGAAAAGATTTAAGAACATAATAGTAGTGTGAAATGCAAATTGTATGTAATTATATTTTTTGCTTTGTTTTAAATCTGCTTCTTAAATGTAATTAGCTAAAGTATGTTTTTAATAATAATTAAATTCAAATTCAAAATATCTTAATTTAAGTAGACATTTACACTCACTTTTGAATCGTCAATTATTACAATACAAAAGGTGAGTGTAGTCAGTCCGTGAGTAAATACCACCGGCTCGGAATGCTGCTCCGATGAGAAGAGTTGGCCAGAAACTCAACAGTTGCTCTTTTTAAATGAAATTGAAAAATGTTTATTGTATACATTATAATATCAACCCTCCAAATGAGTCAACAACTTAAGTTCCACATATTTCGATACACTAAAACCTCTTGATATGATAACATCATTATAAAATAAGATTTATTTCATAATACACTTTTGATTTTAGATTTAAAATTAAGAAAAGATCTAAGACATCTTGTGTAACTTTATTTTTTATACGTAAGGTAAAAAGAATTTCTTAACTTTTGAAGACGAAAATTAGGCGTCACTTATTTGTTTTTATTTCTTGTGTTTATCATAATATTTTATAATTTGTCTACAGCGAGTACTTTGAAAAGTAGAAATAGTTGTAATAACTTACAAAAGATGAAAAGAGACTTATGAATTCTTCATTTCAAAACTCTGAAATTTATTTTTGTGTTTTCATTTTGCTAACAATTTAAAAAATATATTAAAACATCTTTCAAGATGACACTCGACTCTCAATGAAGCTGTACGAGTATTGCAAACAAATAGCATTTGTTCGTAGATCATTTTGCAGTCACCACAAATAATAAATGCTGTTAGAGTGACGATATTAGTATTGTAGTAGAACTAAATTATAATATAGCTTAGTGTAGTTTCATCAGCCTATGCTTTCTAAAATGCTAAAAATATATTCACTAAATCCGACTTGTGGTACGTTGTATGTGGTAAGTACAAATAATATACTATCTCTATCTAATATTATTTTTTGGAACTTCAATTCGCATTTCACATTTATTAACGAATTTATCACACGAAGGATCGAATGCTGAGTGCAGCGAAGCATTTGTCCGAAGGACTACGTTTCCAGTAGATAGGCCCATTCTGCTATTTTTCCGTATGTATTACAGTGTGTTTGTTTCTATTTTTTATTATCCTCACAAAAATTGTCAGGCGTGTTCTTTGAATTATTTGATTTTTTATGTTAAGCTGTTTTTTTTATTAGGCCGAAAAGTCCAAAATGGCGGCGTTTTTAAGTTTTATTTTTGGCGTGGCAGGAGCAATTTTCATCCGATCGCCACAAAATTTATTGATCATGCTCTTTAAGTTATTTAATGTTTTTTCCCGGCCATTTTCTTACTGGGAGGAAAAATCCAAAATGGCGGTGATTTGAGTTTTTGTTTTGGCGTATCAGGCGTATTTTTTATGCAATTGTCACGAAAATTGGTAGATGTGTTCTTTATTATTTAAATTTTTATGTCGAGCCGTTTTTTTTGCTTGGTCGAAAAATTTCAAAATGACGGATTTCTGATCCGAACCACAAAAACGGACTTTGCGGCAGCTAGCGGGCTGAAATTTCGTCTAAGTAACCACTGCATCTCGTGAAATCCACTATAAATAATTTCCTAACATTGTCTCATCCCCTAACGTACTGAGGTCTACTGTTCACAGAACGACTAGTTAAAGTAATATTTTTATTAAATCCAACTTGTTACTTCTTATACGTTATGTGTATTGTTTAATCTTACTACTATCCAATAAAATAACGATATTCAAATGTCATTTGTCTATTTATTGACTATTCAATGTGTTTAAATTATTATCCGAAACGATCAAGTTTTTTTTCCGTCTATTTACGGACAAAATCAACTCAGCTATCAGTATGGCTGATGTAGAGCAAATCTCAAAAGGATATAATTATTAATTTGTTAACATAATTAAACTGTCTATAAATATAAATAAAGTATCTTAAAAATTCTTATTGAATAATTAATATCACTCAGTAGAACTAAAATCGAGAAGAGTGACAAACACTTAGCACATTACCTGTTACGTCCATACTTTTAGGTTGAAATTCCATTTTAATTTGCTATTTGACTCGGGTCTATATATGAGGGAGGTGATACTTTTTTTTTAACGTTCTTATAGAATATGCTTAAATGATCAACACATAATAAAATGTCTCCGGGTTTCACGAATTTCACGCAATCTAAATTTGTTTTATTTATAATAATTAGTTTGTAATTTTGAAATTTGTCATATTTAAATGCTCTTAAAGAGCAGTCGTTATTAGAATGAAGTTGAAAATCCATTCAAGACGCGAATAGCCAAGTATAAAAC
Organism: Melinaea marsaeus rileyi; assembly: GCA_918358865.1. Lineage (NCBI taxonomy): Eukaryota > Metazoa > Arthropoda > Insecta > Lepidoptera > Nymphalidae > Melinaea > Melinaea marsaeus. The sequence goes on from OU911090.1 coordinate 440,933, forward strand.
ACCTGTTTCTTTAATTTTAACAGATTTTAATTTAATTTTGTTATATAAGTAAATTACAACAAAACTAGAAAATTTGATTTGTGAATAAGTATCATTAAACGAGTGCCATTATCAGAATGAACATACTCGTATGCAGATTGTGAAAGATGGAAATGCGACTCCACTTTTGAAAAATGCAAATGTAAGAGATTAAGACGAAGATGAAGAAAATGAGTTTAGACACCAGTCTATCTAACAGTACGATATGCAGCTGTATCTACAAAATAAACAATCTATCAAAAAGTTATTTGTGTACTGAAACTATATACATTAAGGCCTTTAGATATACAGGTTCAACTAAATAATACTTGGTGATAATTGAAGCACAATAATGTAAACTGTTCAGTTTTAAAAAATGAGTATATATATGAGTATAATATTTCAATATTTTAAATAGGTTGTGAATAAAATCAAGATATAATATTAAGTTAAAGTAAATCATGCAACTTGAGTTTGAAAACACAATTATGTACTAACCGTATAGTATAGTACCGTAAATTAAATTAAATATAATATAGATTAGACTATCAGTTAACACATTAAATATAACGTAAAAAATCATTGAAGTTAAAGTAGAACAAATACATTGTTCAAACATTAATACTGAATCTTTTCTAGTACATTAAGTGTATATAAAATGGTAGAACGGTAGGGGTGAAAATGTACTGAATTATATTAAAGAAGGGATTAACTGAGAATGATAATGCTTCGCTAAAAAAGGATTTAGTACAAGGTCTTTAGTTACAAATTTGAAGAACTTCTATAAAATGGTATAGAACTAACCGAAACTTCAACAGTCATGTATAAAATAGAGTCAAAGGGTAAATGTATTATATGATAAATAAAATATGTGAAAGAGTTAAGAAGATTTCCAAATAAAAAATAAGTAGAAAGCAATATTACACACAAATATAGATCACTGTCGCTCATACAATAATAAAATGTTAGTAGCAATTACATATTTTTCGGTTTAACAATTGTCTTCCTGATACGAACAAATATAATTGACAATTGAAAAGAACAAACTCTGTACCTACGCAATAAACCAGTTGGATCTCAATCCATTTGGCATTCAATCTACGAACTCGAGAATTGTGTCATTCAGTTGACGGACACTTCCTCAGCCGTCGTACACAGACGACCTCACGATAACCTAATACCGATTGTGTGATTTGGTTTTAGAGGATTACCGTCATCAATTATTTGAAACCTCTTAGAAATTGTTTCAATCTGAATTTGATATTTATGACCGTATACGAATCGTAGCACATAGTTATCCCATATTAGACTTTTTGAACACTAATTGTATAATAATATATGGGAGGGGAATTTTTTTTAAATAGAGCATACATTTGTCAATGACATCACACCAGGTGTTATGCAGATCTTGCAGGTACAAGATAAAAGAGGAAGCCACTAATGTCTCGCCAAGCAATAAACCAGGTTGTGTGCAAAAAGGATGGCATATATAAGGGACTGAATTTAAAATTCAATGCACTGCGAATAAGACAGCCCTCCTGGTCACACATCTGATTAAGACACGAACCACGAGTGAACCTCATCAAGGACTTTAATGTCAGTGGAATAATGTTATGTTTGATTTACACCAGATGGTAAAAAATCACATACAAAAGTAACACTTAGACGACGAATTATGAATGACAAATATTTTTTACGTCTGTGATCACATCCACGACTGCACTCAGTATTCATGTTCATACTAGTTCACAACTGAACCAAGGAGAAAAAGGCAATTAAAATATATTTACTACCATTTTCAATAATGTAGTTTAGACTGAGTTAGTTAAAAAAAAAAAAAAACCCACTTTGTTCCGAGATAATGACGCCCGGCTTATAATAATGACCTGTGAAGTTTTGTCCATTATAGAAGAAGCTTTAGTTGGTAGTTTCTTTTGTAAGCAATATTTGTATGAACATTTTCCTCATAACTTCAAATTAATTGTAATTAAAGAAGTAGTTTGTCAAAAAGCACTGTTTATGAAAAACAACATAACATATTATTATTATCTTGTTAGTATATAACAAACTGGTGTTGATAGTTATGTCGTTCTCTATAAGTTATTAATATGTCTTATATTAGTTATTATTAGTTAATTAGTTAGTTGGCTGTTCCTTAGTTTGATATGTTTAAAATAACATATTCTGGTCATAATACACAATGAAAATATAACATAAATTTAAATTACATATTTAACAAATAATGCTTACTGAAATGAAATGAAATGAAATGCAAAAGATAAATATCTACTGTTGGGTCGAATTCAAGTAGCAGAACGTCCTTCACGACGCCATCTTTGTCACGGTGTCACAGAGCAGTGTAACGAATATCGTGATCGCAGGCTGTTCACTGGTACAGAAATATACCGCCTATTTAGATTGTTTATTTATATCATTAGACAGTTTGAATATTTATAACATAAGAATATCATTGGGAAAAACACTGAAGACATTTAAACATCATTAATTTAACTGTGAATTTTAATACATATATTATTAATGTTACATTTTTTCTTCAAAACAAGTGTCAGAGTCTACTCATTGTGCCATTTGTTTTAATTACTGTTGACTAACTGTATATATATATATATATATATATATATATATATATATATATATGTATTAAGTATATGTATAATTGTAATGAAAAAGGAATATCTATTTTATTAAAAGATCGAGTAATTTAAACGTGAGTAGGGATCTTTAAATCTTATTTGATAAGAGGTCGTGTAAGCCTCCCTGTGTAGTTCACTGACTGATTATAACTAATGAATGTGTTGCTGTAATCTCTGCGTCACGTAAATAAAGTACATTGTTTTAAACTAAATATCTTCAAGTATTTTCTTATTATATTGTAATAAAACGTTAGATATGACTCTTTACAAATGTGTCATTTATTATTTTATGTAATTTAAGTGTTTATTGATATCAAATACTACATATATTATTCCTGTGTTACAGAAATATATTTATTTAATGTAAGTGTACATTACCTACATATATTATAATAAATTAGTTAAATTAATATTATTTGATTAAGATTAATTGATTAATTAATCAATTAATCAATTCGTCTTGCTTTGAACAAATTTTAAAGCAGAATAACCAAAACATAAGAAAAAACTTTAAATACAAACTATGTCACAGCAAAATACAGAATACTATTATTTAAATAATATCTCAACTAACATTGTACTCCTCTGATTTCATTGTCGTTGTTCGACATCCTAATGAAAGGCACTGTTTGGTGTGAGCTGTACTCGAGCCTCCCGAGCCTTGGGGTGTAATTAGAGAGTACGGATATCAAATAAAATAAATATCAAACTACGAAACCGAGAGATGATACAAATATAATATGTTCCTGAGTTTAGGTAAATACCAATAACAATATTACAATATATAATAGTTTTTAACTTATTTTCGTGTATATTCTTTCTACTTCATGACTTTTTATGTTTTATTCACAAACTGATATGTTTAGTAAATTATGTGTGTGTCTTGTTTGAAACTCGACTTTTGAGTCACATGTGCTTCTTAATTCCTTTTTACATATAATGTTATAAATTTAATAAAAAACTATTGATTATTCGTAACAAAGTAACAGTATCATTCATTTATTTACCGAAATATCAAAAGGAAATGCCAAGCTTAAATATTTAATTTAAGAATTATAAAGAAAACTCCCGAAAGGCAAATTAGTCCGTATCTTGAGGACTGGTTTAATGATCAGGTTTAATGACCGTCCCGACACGTGATGTAATGCAAAGATGTAATTGCGTTACTCAGTGTCGTAACAGAGGAGAGAGTTCGAGTAATTCCTTATCATTTTATATACAATAAATGGTGCGACATTTATTTTTATGACGTATACTACATATAATATTTTATTTTACTCACACTCGTATTTTTTTTGTTGTACTTATTATTATTACTTACAAATAATATGAATATATTTTAGAATAATAAATTTAATAGTTTACAGTCTACTCTAGATAAAAAAATGTATTTCTTTTTAAAATGTCCAAACGTAATTATAAAATAATTTGAATATTTAAAGTAGATTTATTAATCTGTAAGACAATTTTACCGAACCAAAGATATGAAGATTATCCCTGATAATTGAGCGAAGCGAGCGGAGCGCTCTACTGGAGACTTTTTCACATTCTTTGTCACGAAAAGGCTCGAAAACTACTTAACGGAGAATTATAAAATTTTGCAATCAAAAAGACACACATTAGGTGATGGTTTAAAAAAAAAAATTAAAATTTTCTTGTCGTTGAGGAATAATCGTCGAAAAATTGATATCTCATTGAAGTCAATGGGAAAAACCATAACGCTAAGCGCCTGCTTTGGTTCAATACTAATTGTCGTGTTAGGTTTATGGTAGGCCTATTTTGATGGCTTGATGGTGATCGTGACGTGACTGTCAGCCTAATCTTAAATCTTCTACATTACTGACTTTTAATTAAGAAATAACTTTTTACAATATCTATCTCAGTTTACTCAACTTATAAAAATGTACAAATGGACAAAGAGTTTTAAATACATATATTTAATAAAAACTTGAGTCATTATCTCAGCGCAATATTATTCAAACACTAAAAATTGGAAATTGTCCACACCGTGAGTATACAGAAACATTGAACTAACAACTGACACTTGTTTGTGTGATGACATAACGCCACGGTGATGATGATGACTGACGCCTGAGCTATGATTACTCTTGTCTTATTTTGTAGTATACAATTTACAATATAAATAATATCATTCACGAGGTCGGGAGACTGGTTTAAGTGTCGTATGATTACTTGTACTGTAACGGTATTGTAGTTAAGTTGGTACTTTAATGAAATATTTATATTTAAATGTTAGAAAAGCTAACAGACAAATGATTTACTTCTTTTTGCCCTGTGATTTAAAAGCATCACTTATTTACTTAACTTGAAATGCTCTGAATGTCAAAAGCAATTAAAATAATGGACAAAGCGTAAGCAAAATAATTTAATTTCATCTTGCTTTATCTTATAATGTATGATGAGAGATCTCAATGTATAGTTGTTTATTCGTTTTAAATTTGTTTTTAAGTGAACTCAAAACCATATTCATGGTTTTATCCTCTATATAAATATATAATTACTATATACACAAGTACTGTGCTGTAGAAAATAATTAATAGTGCAATTTTGTTGTTGGTGAAATGAATTATTTTGGCAATAAAACTCCATTTAATAATTCATTTTACTTTAAAATTTATTAAGCTAAAAACAAGTTGTGTTATTAAACAAAGCAATCAGGAATATATATGTATATATATATATATCTATAACTACTTTTACTCCTCTCATAGGCCCTCAAAACTTCAATAAAAGCTCTACTTGTAGTTTCGAGAATATAAGTGGAGGCAAATGTTCATAGGGCGAGAGTAAAATGGATTGACTCTGATCTCAGTAAGCGTTGAGATTATTAAAGTCCGAGGCAGATACTGCTTTTTATTTAGTAAAAATCTAATAATTAACCCGATAAGGTGTGAAGATTGAGGCATTTTTATAATTAAAGCTAGCACTTTGTTAGTTTGTTAGAGTGAAAGAGGATTTATTATAATTGTAAAGATAAATTGTTATAAAACTATGAAGTATATATTATTTTGTTGATTTGAATTAACCCTTCGTTAAAACTTTATGTAAGAGATAAAATACATTGAATAACACCTGAAACCTTTATAGATGTAAAAGCATATAATTGAAGTGAAAAAATAAGTGTTACCGCCATAGCAACTTATTACTTAATATATTATTATCAAATTGACTGTCAAATAAACTACAGCCTCAGCGGACCATATCTTTATACATTTTATTAAGATATAGTTAGTGTATTTACAATATGATTAATATATCCAGGCGTGTTTGCAGGCGACACCGGGTGAAGTGTATAGTATATTAAATGTGGTGACAGTAATATTGTCATCTCTTTTCACTTATTGACCGAAGGACGAATGCTGAGCGTAGCGAAGTGTTTGGCCAAAGGTACGTTTCCACTAGATATAAAATAAACCTATCTTCTAATTGATACAACAAGAGGTTTCTTTCACTGGTCATGGTTCCTTGTTCTATTTTTAATAATTACTGCTTTTGCTTCGTTTTCTTTCTTTATTTACCATTTACGCCTTTATTGTTTACGGACCTACTGTTGAATTCCATTATAGAAATATTTACTTTACCTTTAGTAAATGATATTTATTTCCTATGACTAAGCGACGTAAAGAAAGGCTTTCCATTAAAACAATAGAGCGCTTAGACAAATAGTTAGTGTGCAAATGGAACGCCCTTCGACTTTAGAACTTAATGACTGACTGACTCAGAAGATATGACGGTGCATTATCGAACAATAGACCACGAAACTGAAGGAGCCGGTCCTTTGTCTTTGTAATTCTAATACAAATCTCCTAAACTAAATCTTTCGCACAGATTTGGTTACGCTTTAGTAGGTGCAACGTTTCTTGAATTATTAGGCTGTTAATTATGTTACTATTTCAGGCACAAGTACAGTATTTGCTGTAGGGGGAGAATTTGGAGGCAGAAGGGAAAAGCCATTTTAGAGTGAGTTTATTAAGTGACAAAAAAAAAGAATCGTATAAAGTAGATTAATGTAAATCTACATAAAACAAAACACTTATTGTGTATATAACACTATATAAATTTTCATTCTTAATCTTTATAATGCTGTAATTCTATTTATGTACTAAAATGCAGGATTTGGAGGTGGGGGGAAGCAATAGCACCTCTTTTTCTGCACCTATAACGTCTCCCTTATTATATCTAATAAATATTATCATTTAACAAATCGTAACTGAGATTATTGCTTTATTCACAATCTATTAATATAACCTGTATACATGTATAGCACACAATAGTAAATAAGAATTTACTTTTTCATCCACTTAAAAAAATTATAAACGAGACCTTGTATCTTTATCATTTAGGTGTTATTTATTCATATGAAATATAATTTATAATAATTATTGTTTTGAGATTTATTTTATAATCAAATCAAACATATCTTCGAGTGCAAGGGATTCAAGTACATCCATTTAATATCTAACTCAATATCTGTTAAACTCTCCCGATATTCCCGACTCACGATCCATGTTACAAGTAACAGCGACTGTTATCAATATCATCACTAAATATACATTTCCATACTTATATTTAAATTAAACTTAGCTTTAGAATGTTAGCTTGTATTTTATTAATTAATAAATTAACTAGCTGACTTAACAAAATAACAATTAAAGATCCAAAACTATATAACTGGTTGTCTGTGTTGATTTACTGAAAGTGTTATCTTAAGCGATGTATATATTTAAATCAAGCGCTGTTCGTTTGTTTCGCTGAAAAACGAGAATCGCAATTTTTGTTATTTTCGATTTAGCTAATTTTGATTCTTTGTGAAGTTCATGCAAAGTTAATACGGTGAGAACCATAACTAAGTTACCAAAACTACAAAAAAGATAGTTTATTTATATTTATTAAATACTAAAAGTTCATAGATGGGTTACAATTCATGTCTTAGAATTAGAAATAAAAAACTATTATTTAATTTTCAAATATTTTTTATTTTGTTAAATATTATTTGTAGGAGCTTTCATAAATTTGTCCATTTAATACATGTAGTATGAGTTTCAAACTCTTTGATAAGTTTTATAATTAAATAAAAAAGGTAGGTTCAAAAATCAAGAAAGTTTTTAAAGTGTCAAAGTTTCAATTGGTTATCTAAAAAATTTAATAAATTAAAAGACGATCATTAATATCTATTATCAGTAAATTAGTGCACGAGAAATTTATTAACTGTTATTCCGGTATTGTTTATGTAGGTGATACGAAATTCACCGGTCATCTAGTATAATAATATTAATTTTGTTTCTTGTAACTTGGGAGGCTCTCAGTCAGAACTTGGACCTAGACGGGCGGCAGCCGCAGGCACTTATATGCATCGCTACGTTATGTTTCCTACAATGTATTAAAATTGATCCCAAAGTGTGTGCTATATTTGCTGATAATGTCAGGTATGTGCTTTGCATATGGTCAGGCATGTGCTTTACATTTAGACAGGTATGTACTTTCAGTTCGTTGATTGAAACTGACCCAATGTAACTTGTACTTGAAAAATTCTTTAGAACACAGAGTAAACTTTTGTCTAATATGTTTTCAAATGAAATGCAAATTGTATTCAATAAGAATTATTTTTCAGGGCTTAAATTAAATATATTTTATTATTTGTTTATAATGCGAATTACTGGAAAAGAAAAAACAAATTATATGATATTAAAACTCGGTAAAGCTTATTTTTGTGTTTTCTTTCGATGTAATTTCTGAAAAAAATCTAACTTCTTTCAAGATTATTAAAGAACCCTCATTCAATTGTATTATTGCTTTTATATAAACAAATAAACGCTGACCATTTTAATTTTAATGCAAATAATTAACGCTGTTGGAGTGACGTTGTCAGTGACCCAGTATTAATAATATAATCTATTATATAAAAATGAATCGCAAAATGTGTTGGTAAGCGCACAACTCAACAACGCATGGACCAATCTTAACAATTCTTTTTTTTAAATATTCCTTGAAGCCCAAGGATGGTTCTTACGGCGAGAAAAATTCGAATAATTTCCAGGAAATCCCTAAAAGAGCCCTTTTCTTTTTCCTATACAAATATTTTCTAACTAAATTTAGAGTCAATTTGAACTGTATTGCTATACAATAAAGTTCATATTAAATTACAAGCACTCATTTTTGTCTAAACAATGTAGGTGTGTTGCTAACGTCGAAGAGTCAATTCGCACTTTATTGTCTCTGCACAAAGTTCAAATTCAATCAAATATATGTGTGTGCAGGTTCACGCAAAAGTGATAATATCGTGAACCCGACCAAATTGAAAAGTCAAAAAATTTAAGAGCTATAGATTTGATTGGCCTTGGAATATTCTTCCTTTTGTTTTAGTTTTGGAATGCGACATAAATTGTCATCAGTTTTCACGTCATTGCATCTGTCAAACAAACCGCGTTAAAAAGCGTTTATAATATTTAATAATTAATTTTGATTGTTTTATATCGTGTTTTGTGCAAAGTGTTTTAATACCTGTGATTAATAATTATTGCATGTGACATAATTTAGGTGAGTATATTCGACATGCCTCCTATAAGACGAAGTAATTTAGGTAGAAGAACCCGAAATGCTACAAACCAAACTAATTACCGATCTTATCATACTGCACAAGAACGTGACGACCGAAAAGAACGTGAAAGAATTCGTATATCACGAACGCGGGAAGCGAGAGCGAGAGATTCAACCAATAATCCCGAAAGTTTGAATCGAGCTGCTTTCAATTATGATTTGTCAATTGACTACAGTAACCACCAATGTGTTACTATTGGATCTATGAACTTGGTTTGCTCTCATTGTAAGGCAAATGAAGCCAATGGATTGTGTTGCGCAAATGGGAAAGTGAAATTGATACCATTGGATCTACCACCAGAGCCATTGTACTCATTGGTTTCAGGAATAGAACCAGATTCCATACACTTGTTGTTAAATATCCAACAATATAACAATTGCTTTCAAATGACGTCATTTGGGGCAACAAACGTAGTTCGGGAAAATTTCATGCCAAATTTTAAGGTAGGTATTATAGCAGTTAATCATTATTATTTTAGTGAACAAAATTTCCTGCTAATTAAGTAAAGGTGTGTCATTAACCTTCAGTTCCTTAATCCCCAAGAAATATATTACTTAGTCATAATATTATTTGGTGATTCAGTATTAGTAATACTTTTATTATTTTGAAACACAATATAATTATTTGATGATGGATATTAGTTACAACTAATTATTACATATTGACATACCTAAGCATATCAATTATAAATTGGGGATTCAAATTAGGAAACAGATATACTTTTTACGAACAAATATTATTTATATTTGACAAAAATCATTTTTTTTAATTTACAGATACAAGGCCAACTATATCATAGCGCAGGTTCACTGTTACCAGTGTCAGATAGCAATTTCAAATTCCTGCAAATTTATTTCATTGGCAATTTACCACAAGAAATTGATATGCGTTGTTCAAATAACAATTCAGTAAAGAGGTCTATTGTAGAACAATTACAAACTTTATTTCATGAGTACAATCAATTGATTATGTTGTTTAAAACTGCACTGGATCTGATGCCATTTGATAATCACAAAATTGTAATCAGAGCTGATAAAACACCTGTTGGCCAACATGCAAGACGTTTTAATGCACCAACTATTGATGAAGTTGCCATCGTTGTAGTTGGAGAAAACTTGGAATCCCTTGATATTGTTTTACATCTTCGGAATGATCAATTACAACGTATAAAGGAAACACACCGCTCATATGACGCATTGCAATATCCCATTATATTTTGGCAAGGTGAAGATGGCTATGATTTCTCAAACAAGATGATAAATCCCATTACAGGTAATAAAAAATATTAGTTTAGCAAGGAGATATATTATCAGTCACTATATTATTTTTTTTTAATTTTCAATGTTATGAAAACAAAAATCTATTTTCAGGTTCTAAAATCAACAAAAAAGTCAGTTCAATGAACTATTATTCCTACCGCCTAATGATGACAATCACATACTCAAACGTCGGCGATTATATCACAAGTATGTTGTAGACATGTATGTTAAAATTGAAACGGAGAGATTAACATTCATCAGGTTGAATCAGACAAAACTCAGATCTGAAGAGTATATTCACCTTCGAGATGCGATTAATATTGATGATAATGCACAGAATCTTAGTCGAATAACTATTCTTCCAGCAACATACATCGTAAGCCCTCGACATAAGCATGAATATGCTCAAAATGCCATGTCATATGTTTGTCATTATGGTACAGCAGATTTGGTCATCACATTTACATGCAATTCACACTGGATAGAAATAGACACAGCCAGAGTCTTTATACAAAAGTTGAAATCTTTAATGGATTTCATTGTGAAACATTATGTGTTTGGAGAGACACGCTGCTGGATGTATTCTGCGGAGTGGCAGAAACGGGGATTGCCACATGCACACATTTTGATTTGGTTAGTTGAAAAGATAAGGCCAAATGAAGTTGATGCAGTAATATCAGCTGAAATTCCTAATGTAGAAGTAGATCCTGGATTGCATGAGGTAGTTATTAAAAACATGATACATGGTCCCTGTAGAACTCTTAATCAAAATTCACCGTGTATGGTGGATGGTAAATGTTCAAAGCGATATCCACGGACATTATTATCTGAAATAATCACTGGTAATGACGGTTATCCTTTGTATCGTCGCCGATCGACAGCAGACAATGGAAGATCAACAATTGTCAAATTAAATCAACAAGATATTGAAATAGATAATCGCTGGATTGTTCCATATTCACCCATTTTATCAAAGACCTTCAAAGCGCACATCAACGTTGAATCTTGCCATTCAGTAAAATCTATTAAATACATTTGCAAAAATGTAACCAAAGGGAGTGATATGGCTGTGATTGGTATTAATGCAGAGAATTCCAATGATGAAGTTACCCAATACCAAATGGGTCGCTATGTTAGTAGTAATGAAGCAGTTTGGCGAATATTTTCTTTTTGTATTCATGAGAGACACCCTACTGTTGTTCATTTAGCTGTGCATTTAGAAAATGGACAAAGAGTATATTTTACAGCACAGAACGCACTAGAAACAGCTTTACAGCCACCATCTACTACATTAACCAGTTTTTTTGAGATATGTCAAAACGATGCTTTTGCTCAAACATTGTTATATTCTGAAATGCTAAAATATTATACTTGGAATCAATCCTCAAGGAGATTTATACGACGGAAACAAGGAAAACCAGTTACAGGATACCCAGATGTATATTCTACCGAGGCGATTGGTCAAATTTATTCAGTACATCCAAGCAATGATGAATGTTTTTATTTACGACTGCTATTAGTCAATGTACGTGGCCCAACATCGTTCCAACATGTACGAACTGTTAATGGTGATTTGTGTGGATCATACAGAGAAGCTTGCCAACGTTTGCGACTGCTAGAAAATGATGCTCACTAGGATCAAACTCTCAATGATGCTGTAATATCATCACAAGCTCATCAAATACGAACATTGTTTTCTATAATCATATCTACATGCTTCCCATCAAACCCAAAGGATTTGTGGATCAAGTACAAAGATAATATGTGTGATGATATTTTGTATCAAATACGAATTAGAGGGGGAAATCCAAATATACGAATAAGCGAAGAAATTTACAATGAAGTATTGATTTCAATTGAGGACATGTGCTTGATGATGTCAAACAAACTATTATTTCAATTAGGCCTGGCCGCGTCCAATCGTCCAATGCATGATGCTTTTAACCAAGAGTTGCACCGAGAAAAACTGTATGATCTCAACACTTTGAAAGAATTAATTCAAACGAATCTTCCACTATTGAATGAACAACAGAAGTATGTATTTGATACACTTATGAAAGTAATAAATTATAAAAGAGGAGGGATTTACTTCTTAGATGCACCGGGTGGTACAGGAAAAACTTTTTTGATTTCATTGATATTAGCAACAATTCGCTCACAAAATAAAATTGCACTTGCACTCGCTTCGTCGGGAATCGCAGCAACTTTGCTTGAAGGTGGTAGAACAGCTCATTCAGCACTAAAATTACCATTAAACATGCAAAGCAACGAAACTCCAACCCGCAACATTTCAAAGAACTCTGCAATGGCAAAGGTTTTGCAGCAATGTGAATTGATTGTTTGGGATGAATGCACGATGGTACATAAAAAATCTTTGGAGGCTTTAGATAGAACCTTACAAGATCTCCGGAGCAATCATAACCCATTTGGTAGTGCAATGATTTTATTAGCAGGAGATTTTCGTCAAACATTGCCAGTGATTCCACGATCGACGCCAGCTGATGAACTTAATGCATGTTTAAAGTGCTCTAATTTGTGGAAGCATGTGAAGGTATTACACTTAAGCAAGAATATGCGTGTCAAGTTGTAAAATGACAAATCTGGAGACATATTCTCTAAACAACTCATTGACATTGGTAATGGCAAATTTCCTATAGACACCTTGACTGGTTGCATTAACTTTCCTCAAAGTTTTTGTCAGTTAACTAGATCAAAAGATGAACTTATTCAAAAGGTGTTTCCAGATGTTGCTCAAAGTTATAGAAACTATGATTGGTTGAGCGAACGGGCTATATTGGCTGCAAAAAACATAGATGTAAGTGAATGAAATTTTAAAATTCAAGAACAAATAACAGGCGAATAGAGGATATATAAATCAGTTGATTCGGCTACTAACCAAGATGATGTCGTCAACTATCCGCCTGAATTTTTAAACTCGCTGGATTTATCAGGATTGCCACCTCACAATCTTCAATTAAACCTTTAATTATCGTTAGTTATAATGTTGAGAAATATCAACCAATCACGTCTTTGCAACGGTACACGGTTAGCGATAAAAAAATTATTGAACAACGTGATAGAAGCAACTATATTGAAAGGAAAGTATAAAGGAGAAGACGTGTTGATACCACGCATCGCAATGATTCCGACTGACAGTTTCCAGTGCGGCTTGCTTTTGCTATGACCATAAATAAGTCCCAGGGGTCAATTGTATGTTGCCTGTTCCCATGTTGGAAAACCATCAGATTTGTTTGTATTCACCAGGTAATCAAACAAAAAACATTGTGTATCATAAAGCACTACAATAAAAATAAAACAGATTTTTGTTATTAATACGATTACTGAAAATACTTATATACGTTTTATTTCATTATTCTTTATTTCATCCTATTAAAATAATAAAGTAACATATTAAAAAAAGGATAATTTTACGATTTATTTATCATATTATTTAAAATATTAAATGATAAAAAAGATCCACCAGAAATCTTAATATGTATAAATCACGTGTCACGTTGTTTGTCCGCGATGGACTCCTAAACTACTTAACCGATTTTAATAAATTTACACACCACGTACAGTTTGACCTAACTTAATAGATATATAATAATTTTCAACTCAATTCAATATTATTTTATTTGTTTATTATTTTGCAGTTAGCTCTTAACAATTCTAAAAGATGGCGGTATCTGTTGACTGGATTGAATAATTACGAATGATGTATCTACCCTACCTACCTCATTCGTAAGTTTAGTGTTCCAAGTTATTTACTAAAAACTTTGTAATTTACAAATAGTGTTATAAATTTGGATTAAATTTAAAAAATAATTTTGTTTCTATTTTTGCTTAATATCGACTGTAAGAAAACATTATGATTTTCATGACAGAAGTACTGTGAACGTTACCCCTTAAATAGTTTACTACAATGTAATATATCAAAAACAATAGTCACAGCAACGCGTGACCGGGTCTGCTAGTATTTAATAGATGATTGATTCAGTTCATCCATCTATCTAATATTTTCTTATTACTTATCGGAACTTCAATTCAATCCAAATATGTGTTTTATTTACACTGTATTTAACCTAGAGATGAAGTATCAAAGCAATGGTTCATACTTTGATTTAATACAGGTTATATTTACCGTTGACGATTCATATTAATAAATAAATAAAGACAGACTTTGATGACAATTAGTGTTGTTGTAGCTACTCGTAGAGCCGAAGCTGAGTACCGAAGCTTAGATTTAATAATATTGATCTCATATTGTCCATAAACGTGTTCTGATCTAAGAGTGTATTGTTATCATATATATCAAAGACACGGCTAATGTATTTACAAAACAATGTTGCAACGCCTTTCTTACAATTATTATAATTATATTTTTATTTTAATTATGAAAATAGTTTATTAAATAAATGTTAAATAAATATGGACAAAGGGATTGAGTCTTAAAAATCTTATTTTCTTTATTAGACAACTTTAAACGTTAAAGTTTAAAGAAATGTACCATATATTATCAAACTTAATTGTCTTTTCCAAAATCATTTTTAAATTATTTTCAGAAATAATTATTCGTTAAACGATTTGCCACATTTGATATTTTATAATTGAAGTATAATTGAATTTTTTGTAAGTATTATTACTTAAATTATAATATTGTCAATAGCTTACACTTAGTCGATAATACGTATTAAATAAAAAATTTCTTTTTAGCAAATAGATGGAATAATCAGCTCTGAAGAGACTGCATACTTTCTTTAGATCACGAGAATAAGGAGTTATTTCTTATTACATTGTGAAATAAAGGAGACAATAAAATTCTCTTCAGCGACTGTTCAGTGAAGCGGTGATCTGCATTTTACACTCGACGCAGATGTAGATCCGCTGTTTTTCCTTACTTTGTATTTGACATTATAGCGTTTGCAAAAATATAAATAATATTATAAATTATTGTGATAATTTGCGTACAATTTAAATGAATTCATATAATATTGATATTATTTTTATACTACAATTCTTCTGTTGAACATTTATTTTTTAAATAAAACTACATTCAAAAGAGTCTGATGTAGATAAATATCAAATGTCATAAATGATAGCGTAATTTCCTTGATCCTTGCGAGTGAACAGTCTTGTATAAATTGCCATGATATTACATGTACATACATACACTATCAGTATAGTCTTGTTTTATAGCAAAATAAAGTTTTTAAGATTTAATTTAAAGATTAATTTAACCTATTGAAGTGTTGATTGGTAAGGTAACCTCTAGATACTTATTCCGTATCACAAAGCCTTTGGCTCCAAATGTGCGATTATTTTCAGGAAGTGGTATAAGTGGAATGTGCACCCTTCAAGTTACAGACGTTCAAGAGCGGTCCACGTTTGCTATCAGATAAACGTGTTTAAAACTACACCAAGTAATAAAAATAAATAAACAGTTTTTACATCTTAACACTAAACCTACCGACAGTTCTTATATACCTGTTACTACCGCACGCAGTCAAATTGACCGGTAATTAAAAGTTATTTTATTATATAACGCAGGTAATAATGAAAATAACTAAAAGTGAAGAGTGAAGAAAATATTATATGCATATTCTAAGAATTATCATGTAGTTTGATAACGATATTATAACGTTTAAAAATGTGTAAGTTTTACAAAAGTTTAAGAACGGTCAATTTGACCGGAACTTTGTAGGTTTAGTGTTAATTTAGGGGTATTATGAATAACACGAGTACACGACAGTGTTAGTGTTTAATTATTCAGTTTACTGAAGATACGATTACACTTTAACCACCTAAGTATAATGTATTACCGAGTTGATGTTACGTGTGTGAGTTTTGTGGTTAATTGATATCGTAATTAATAGTGCGTTGATTCTAAAAACCTTCTCAACACAGAGTAAAAGATAATCTGCTACTGCCCAAAATCGATTTAAAGCCTCCATTTAAAACCAGGTGACTCTTTTAATTAGTAGTTATGTATTAAATTTCTATTAAATACATTTAACCTGGTATATACTAAAAATTGATTAAGATCTACCGCTTCAATGAATTACAACAATGTCTCCTTATCCTAAAAGAAATTTACTGATTCAAAATGAAAACACTGTTATTTATAATATAATATTGGATAATAATCTGCTATAGATATTTCTGGGAGCTTTGTTGGTTTTTTTGTTTATTATTTTAATATATTGTCGTTTTTAGCTTTTTTTAGGTAATTCAGTAAAATATTATATTGTTGTGAAATACTAAATAAGTTCGAGAAAAAAAAAATAGTAACATTGTTTTTCCTTTTGTCCATTGTATATTTTCCGGAATTCTGTTAGATATTAAAGCAACATTCTAGGAGTAAAAGAAATCCCAATGTTGTTATTACTGGGGCAAGATTGCGTCTTGTAAGCTAGACCCGTGTAGAAATGAGATGATCCCACGGGAATCAGGATCCAACGTGCCGAGTTAAAGCTTTTAATAAAACTCTCTTATGGTTTGTTTGATGATTGACAATATTTTTTTTTTATGATAAAAAAATCTGTAGCGTCACGATTTTGAGTCTAAAACAGTTTTAAAGACAGATTTATAATTCATAATTCAGTAATCAGTAATAATCAGCCTATACTTGTTAACTACTACCATGAATAATTTACCGAAAGCAGTTTATCATCAGTATGTACAATAATTGAATCTATAACCGAAGATTGAATTGATTGAAGAAATTGTAAGGGCCAGCAAAAGGTCGGAAAACATCAAATAAGCCAGCTTATCAAGGGCCATCAGTTTACGAGGGCTGAGGAAATGACCGGTCACTTACAATGGAATTCTCATATATTGAATAAAAAATGAGAGATTGTTTTATTTAGTAATATTACAATATGTATATATATTGTATTGTAACAATATATATATTGTTATGTTACTAAATAACATATATATATATATATATATATTATATTTAATATAAAACTGATATAAGAAAAATAATACAATATTCTTTTGTATTGATGTAAAACGCAGTAAAATTTAACAACTTACGTTCTCAAAGTCAAGTATTTAACTATCATTTAAAGTTCTCTGATGAGTTTGATGACAATCCAATTAAAATATATTTGGTACTTCAACTATTTAGAATGGGGGAAAACGAACAAGATACGGCAATTGTTAACAGACAAGAAACTAAAAGAAACATTAATAATATAAAAAGATTTTCGGATAAAGACTAATAAATAAATTATACAATGTTAATAACAATGCTACTGGTGTTACTCGTTCGTCATTCGTTTCAATGCAACTCAATAAGTATTGTCTTCTGTCACGAGACTGACTTTTTGTAAATGTAATTGAAACTGTACATTGATGTTGTCTTTTTCTGCTGCTAATATTTGCTCAGTTTATTTTTCCGTCACGAAAAAGAGCTCTCTATTGGAACACACACACTGCGTGTAACAAAAGTCGCTTCGGTGCATAACGTCCGAGTAAGTTAATATAACATATGTCGTTTCATACTTGTTCTTATTAACAACTATTGAAATATCCCTTTCATTACCATTACACTTAAGCACCCACCGACCTGTTCACCGTTTTCTATAAAATGTAAAATATAATTTTATTAATGCTCTCTTTAATATTTTGCAAACGTTTTTGCAATTCGCCCTTTTATTATATTCCTAAAGGGACTCTGAATAGTATTTATTTAGTGAGAAATGCTTAAGTATGGAACCACCATGTATGCAGTAGACTTCTAAAACAATAAGTTTATTATAAATACTTAAAACAAATTTGATAAAAGAAAAGTATACAGTATTAAACATAATACGTTTCAAGACTAAGTTAATAAATTACAAACACTTAAAATACATTCTGAACAAATGACAATAGAAAGTCGAAGTCGAATAATTAAAATAAATTCTCAGACTCTCTCAACAAGAATCTCAGAACTTCTAGTCACTTCACTCACAATACTTGAAATTATATATAATACTGAAGAATTATCTGAATGTGTGTCGCGTTGCGTTGGATCAAATATGTAAAGAATACAGCAATTGTATAAAATAATTTGTAATTCTCCTTTCTTCTATTTTGTTTTAGTTATGTGATCACTTATTCTGAATATTTATTATATAGGGTTGGAGATGTTTATATTATTTTATATTACCAGATATGTTATCGACTATCAAGTTGAATCATAAAAATATAAATTTGTTACGGATTATATTATATATAGTATTGTTATTTTTTTAAGGATATATAAATATCTACAGGAAAATCACAGGCCGGTAAACTACTATAAGGAAAAAATTACTTTAATTATATTCAAACTTGATACTTCTACATACTCGTACATAATGTATATTAAACTTCATATGGTCCATTATAAAAATACGAGGAAACTTCCCGGCCCGGCCCGGCCGGCCAGGAAGGGTCAGAGGTCACGTATGAGGTTGGCACCCACTCTATTTTGTAGCCTGATGCAATGGCTTTTTTTTTATGTATTACACATTATTGTGTGATATGTGGGTGATAAGTGATGCGCGTGCATACAGAGTCAATTAGCTCGTTATTATATAGTAAGGATCATTTTGAAAACACATTCCTCTGTTTGTTTACTATTCAAGTGCATTGTTCCACCACATTATAGATAATATTAACGGCTTTTACGATTCGATAAATTCAAAAATGAAGGTATTGCTTTTGCAATTTCAAGAATTCTTTGTAACTCACATCTGATTTTCCCTTACTTTCGTTCTTTTTAGTTCAAATCGCAATAATTTTGCTATTTGGCTACTGAGCCTGTGGTCTGGGCTATTTACCGGGTGGTGGTTTTTGATAAAATATATTAAATTTTAATTAAATTACAAACACATCCAATTTTCAAAATTTTAATATCGCTGTAATGAATTGACTTCCTTTGATGAAGTGTGTATGTTTGTGTGTATTTGTGTGTTTACGTCAAATGGGAGTAGCAAGAGGCCTACTTTGATGCCATAATTATCGAAATAAGCTTTTCTGTAAGGACACTCTTCAACTTAAAATAAGGATGCGAGGTTCTAAATGCGGCCTGCGCCAAGAAGTAGCACGTAACAAACTCAGTCGGGTTTTTTATTTATTATTGTGATCACTGTTTCACTAGCAATATATAACAGCTAGAATCTTAACAATCAATTATATAAGCCAGCTTAATGATTAGTTAATAATAAGAAAAGAGAAATCCATGTCTAGCAAGAAGAACAGTCATTGCAAACAGCACCCATTCACGAGCATAACGCAAAGGTTAGCCATCACCCACTCTTCGCCATTTTAGAGGGAAGGGGGGGTGGGGGGTAATCCGGCTCCCACCGCTACCGCAAGTAATGTCTTTTAAGTGAGCGGTGTGATGCAGCCACTAGATATACCCAGGGTAACGTTAGAAAAAATGCGCTGAAGTTAGTTAATCGCTAAAATACAATTCATTCCCAGAATCGTTGATGTAAATTGTCATAAATATATTCATTATTGTTTGTTTTATGAAATAGTGCATAAAGGCGTAAAATAAATAAGTCACATTTTAAATCGTTCCACAAAATTTGTTTATTTAAAATATTATACTTACCTAATATAAATAAAATTATGAAAAAGTGAACTGTAATACCTGCCAGCTTCATTGTGTATATAAAATTTCAGTGGTTTAAGTGTTTTCTTCAAATTGTGTGTGTAATATATCCTCTCATTAACATGGAGTCAATTAAGGGCAGCATCAACGAACTCACTGAACACTTCACTTCAAGAATGGCTGTGTTTCAAAAGGAACTAAAAGGGGCTATTCCAGCCACAAGCCCAACCTCAAATTTAAACTCACAGTTCAGTTCTTTTCGGTCATTTGTATTAGCTGCCTTGGAGAATCTACAACTGCAGGTGGAGTTACTGTCAAGACAGTATGATGAGTTGGAGATGCGCTCCAGGAAGAAAATTTTACTGGTCCATGGTGTTCGGGAAGATAAAAATGAAAACCTTGGCGTCTCCGTTACAACACTTTTGGCAAACCGTCTTAAAATTCAACAAATATCTCCTGAAGTTGTAAGCTCTTGTCATCGCTTGGGTCGTTTTGTGCCTGATAAGACTCGTGCAGTTTTAATAAAATTTAGAGAAGTTCCTTGAGAGACAAAGTGTGGTCCACTAAAACTTGTTTAAAAAGCACAGGATTGACAGTCTCTGAATTTTTAACGAAAAGCCGTCACAACACATTCTTGGCGGCTCGGCATTGTTTTGGAGTTACTAATTGCTGGACCAGAGATGGTGTAATTGTAGTTAAGAATCCAGATGGTATGTTACATCGAATCACAAACATGTCGGAATTAAAGGCTATTTCCAGTGCACCTCAGGATGTGCCCATTGTTTCGACTATCCCTGGGGTGTCTGAGTCGTCGAAGAATAATAAGGCTCCTCCTTCTCGGGCGAAGAGAACGGTAAAGAAGTGAAATCTGTCATTTGATGTTGTTACTTTAATTTTTCATTTTATTTAATTTTTCTTTAAGAGCTGGGTATGGCTAATCTAGATATTATTTTTTTATTCACATTATGTTTTTAATTTTTTTTTGTGTTTTAACAATTCTTGTAATTACAATTAGCAATAAAATTAAACCTTTTTAATAGTACTAAATATTTACACATTTTGACAGCTGCCATTTTCTTGCTGTCATTAATGCTTATATATTCGTTTAGAAATCAATGTTATTGTTGTCTTTGTAATGTAATGGCCATTCAGCCTATTTTGTGTCTTAAGATTTTATCTTTAGAATTTAAGATTATTTGTTTTTTTTTATTTTTTAATACTATAATTATACCGCAAAAATATTTTTAAGCTGGCGGGTTAGGCAGCCACATATTGGTTAGTTAGTTAGTTAGTTAGCTTAGTTAAACAAAACTTATAGTAATAATTATAATAAATATATTATATTATATATTATATTTATTTTCATTTTATTTGTATATACATATAAATATATATAACTTTAAATATGTCTTCAATTGATAGTAATAGTAGTAAAAACTTTTATTCAATGTCGTCTAGTGATGCATCGTGTAGTGAGGATAGTTTTCACAGTACATCAGACCAGCCTCTTAACATAACTCTCAATTCCTGTTTTTAAGATTCTCTGAAATCGTTTAATATTATTCACATTATTGCCCAAAGTATCCCGGCTCATTATCCCCATATGCTTGCGTCATTTGAATCGCGCAATATTCATGCTATTCTTATCTCTGAATCCTGGCTTAAGCCTTGTTTACCTTCAATCTCCTACTCCCTGCCAGGATTTCATCTTATACGTAACGATCGCATTGGTAAAATTGGAGGCGGAGTAGCGATATACTTACGTTCTCATATTCCTTTTAATGTTGTTAGTACATCTACTCAACCTCCAACCCATGATGCTGCTGAACATCTCATGATAGAGGTAATGTTATTGCACACTAAAATCCTCCTTGGTGTTTTTTATAATCCTCCGTCCACAACAAATTATTTTAATTCCTTTGAAATTTTACTTGAAAAATTTACCTCTCTCTACAGTCATTCCATTATAATGGGTGACTTAAATACCTGTCTAATTAAAGATGACTACCGCAAAAATAAACTCTTGTCTTTAATAGATTCCTGTAACCTACATCTATTACCTCTTTCGGTTACACATTATTTTCCTGGCTGCACTCCTTCCCTACTAGATATAATTGTAGTTTCTTCGCCTGAATTTGTAATAAAACACGGTCAGTTCTCAGCTGATGCATTTTCATATCATGATCTTATTTATCTCTCTTACAAAGTTCGTCCTCCAAAAGCTAAATCTAATATACTTCTGCAACGTAACTTTGGAGGAATTGATAAGGAACGCCTTCATGAGGATGCTTCTAAGATAGATTGGTCTGTTATTACCAATAGCGATTCTATAGACCTTAAAGTCGAATTATTAAATCAAACACTAAATCATTTATATGATACCCATGCTCCTGTCAAACCGATTAAAATGAAACATTTTCCAGCGCCGTGGTTGACAGAGGAATTGAGAAACCTAATGGAGAAAAAAAATCATGCGAAATACAAATTTAAATTAAACAACAATGACGTACATAAAAATAATTATATAAAATCTCGAAATCGCTGCAATACATCGTGTAGAGATGCACAACGACGCCATATTCACAAATCTATCGAACACGGTGATACAGCAAAAACGTGGAAATTTCTTGAATCGCTCGGAGTCGGTAAAGCAGCCTCATCAAACACACCTTCCATCGATATTGATATTGAACTTCTCAATAAACATTTTTCGTCGTCAGAAGTCATTGACAGGTCTAATAAAGAACGAACTTTAAATATTCTGTCGTCGTTTCCGACTCTTGAGTTTTTGCCGTTTACTTTCTGTCCCTTCACTGAATGTGATGTTAAGGAGAACGTACAATCAATATCTTCTAATGCTGTTGGCGCTGACAGTATCAGCCGTAACATGATCATTCCAATCCTTGATATTATTTCTCCTACATTAACTCATATCCTAAATTACTCCATTTCAACTAGTACATTTCCCGATTCTTGGAAATGTGCTCAAGTCATTCCTCTTCCTAAAAAGTTGAAACCACTAAATATTAATGATTTCCGTCCTATTTCTATTTTACCTTTCCTCTCAAAAATCCTTGAGAAATTAATTCATAAACAGCTAAGTCGTTTCCTAAATAAAAATCTCCTTCTTAGCCCTTTTCAATCCGGTTTCCGTCCTGGTCACAGTACAGTCACAGCATTAGTTAAGGTAACGGATGACATTCGATTGGCAATGGACAATAAACAGCTTACAATTCTAGCGTTGCTAGATTTCAGTAATGCTTTTAATACTGTTGACCATGATGTCCTGTTAGGCCTGTTACGTTCTATTAACATATCTCCATCAGTGATAGACTGGTTTCGAAGTTACCTCACAGGCCGTCGGCAGCGCATTCGGACAGATAATTTGTTATCATCCTGGTGTGACGTCCCGGCTGGAGTACCTCAGGGCGGCGTGTTATCTCCCTTACTATTTGCCATTTTCATTAATTCCATCACTCAATATATCTCTTCTCTCTATCACATGTATGCAGATGATATTCAGATTTACCACCATTCACGTCTTGAAAATCTTGATAGTTCTGTTACCGCCATTAACAATGACCTCAGTTCAATTAGTAACTGGAGTAAGCAGTTTGGTCTCAAATTAAACCCTGAAAAATCACAAGCTATTGTTATTGGGAGTCCCGGTATGATATCAAGAGTGGACTGGCGAAACTTACCACCTATACAATTTAATGGCATTACTATACCGTATTATTCATTTGTAAAAAATTTAGGCATTTATTTGGATCAGACAATGTCGTGGTCTATACAAATAAAAGAAATCAGTAGGAAAATATTTACTACCATGAGGTCACTTCGTCGACTGCGTTTTTACCTTCCAATTCCTACCAAAATTATGTTAGCACATTCACTTCTTCTGTCCATTCTAGACTACGCCGACGCAAGCTATACTGATCTCACCGAGGACAAACTAAACAAGCTTGAGAGACTTCAAAACCTTGCTATACGGTTCATATTTAGCCTACGCAAATATGACCACATTTCAGAATTTCGCAAAAAACTCAAGTGGCTTCCTATACGTCGACGCCGGGATTTACATTTAGTTTCTCTATTGTACTGTGTACTATTTCACCTGAAAACACCTCTTTATCTAAAAGAAAAATTTGTATTTCTAGGTCAGCAAGATACTACGAGATCTTCACAAATTCTCACTATAAGACTGCCTATTCACAATTCCATATTTTATAAACGTTCCTTTACAATTCGTGCAACCATGCTGTGGAATGCTCTTCCTTTAAATATTCGACGATCCAAATCCTTAGAAATATTCAAAAAATCTGTTAAAGAATACTACCTTTCTGACGATAATTAGTTACCTTTGTTTATTAGACATATATCATATTTATTATATTGTATTTATTAGTGTATGTTTGTTATGTATTATATATGTATTGATATTTTTGTATTATTGAAATGTATCTATGTGTAATTATTGGTAAGTATGTTTATTATAATAACACCACCATCCATTACCTAAGTGCTTGCAGTTTTCCTAAACCTAAGGTTGTCTGGAAGAGATCGCCATTAGGCGATAAGACCGCCTTTTGTACGGTACAATTTTTTTCTATATATGTCACTGTAACTTTTTTTTTTATTTCATTTGTATTGTGGTGTACAATAAAGAGTAAATAATAATAAATAATAAAGTTACACAAGACAAATAAATTAATTAATAAAAGATGTTGTCAACTTAAGAAAAGTGCTACAAAAAGAGTTAAATACATTTTTAAATCAACTTGTAAACATCACAACTCTAAACTGTTTCTTATGTTTTCTTCTTCAACATGCAGTTGTAGTCATGTGTCTCATCCCGCTGTTCATAAATATATTTGAAAACCTAATATTGAGCCGAGAAGTAAATGATGTAAGTTTTCGCATTTTAGAAGCGATAATGTTCTACTTGCGCTTTTTCCTTGACTTTTAATTTTTATAAAGCGAATATTTAAAATGCATGAGAGTCCTTAAGCGAGCAACACAACACTAATTCAAATATAAGTACTTCCCTCCTTGCAACGGTTTGCCAACTTGTGATTAAAAATACAATTCAGCTGAGTTTCTTATAAGCATTTTAAAACAGCCAAAAATAATTTTGGAATGCCTTCTATACCGCTATATAAATTTATACGTAATTTGTATATTTTTTTATCTAACTTTTGGATAATTAGTCGCTCTTTGATACAATTGATTTCAATTCCACAATAAAAAAAAATCCCTCTACCTGTTTGTCTGTCATTCTACTCGTCTGTCTGTGTATCTTTCTATAACTTAATAACTGATCTTGATAAAAGGCTATTTCTTTTAGTATATATTAAAAAGATGTAGTAGCGTATGGGCATACTTTATTAGAATAAATTTTAAATTAGTTATGTTGTATTAGCATGTGTAGCAGCCAATGTCTAATAAAGTGAGGAAAGTCAAGCTAGGTCTGTATGTTATGATAGAAAACAGTAAGTTAGTTCTAATTAGTTTTTTTATATTCGTAGTTTTATTTTAAATTAAATATGTCACTGCCCACCTGTGTGTAAATGAAATGAACATGTTCTCATAGATAAACAAATGTAAATAATACGGATTTCATTGTCTGATTTTGCTAAAAAAAATGATGAATGAATTATTGATAAAGTTGATTACTCTACAAACAGTTTTTCAATTTATTGAAGAGTGGATTTAATTAATTTAACGCGCTGAAGTGACAACTTTTAATGTATGAAATTAGTTATGACAAGTTTAGTAGGTAATTTAAATGTATTATCTTTTAGATACTCACATATATATATAATCCATGATCCTTATCCGAAATCCGTAGATTTTCTATATATATAGAAAATCCGTGAGAGTTTAGTTCCCTTAGTACCTAAGGGAAACTCAGTTACCTTTTTTATGAAAGGAATAACACGTTCGACATGAACTTAGTTGAAAACGCACGTAGACAATTAACTGAGTGACGTGTGCAGTACACACGGGGTATATGAATGAGACTACTCTTAAGATATATATTTATTTACTTTATTTTTATTTATTTATATATTTTCCACTTTGAATCCATACCAGTGATCACTTGTGTACGTCAAATGGAAGTGACAGGAGTGCCTATTTTGATATCGTATGTATCAAAATAAGCCCTTCTGTAAAGTCACTCTCCAACTTAAAATAAGGCTACGAGGTTTCCTAACGCGCCCTGGTCTGAGAGGAACCACTCAACAAACTCAGCCGGGATTTTTTTTTCATTGTGATCACTGTTTCACAAACGTCAATATATTTAGTGAGCAATACACGAAGAATTATAGGTAGTACATACTCATTCTGTTACAAAAACGTTTTTCATTTATTCGTTGAACATACACAAAAGGCATAATATCTTTTAAATATTAACAATGAGGAGGTAATTATGATTTCTATAACATATTTTATAATTATCGTACTTAGTTAGTTAGTTAGTAGTTAGTTAGTATCGTACTTAATTATCGTACAGAGTTTTTCATACATAAATGTATATTTGAATATATCTGACCTTCTTTATGAAGTAATAAAAATAAGTTTTTATTACATTCAAACAAATGCAGTAATTTATTTTTCTCTCTTCTGTATTATTGAAAATTTCGGAAAGTGGATTGAATGAAAGCGATTTATATCAAACAAGACAATCATAAATTGTTTAGGTCGTTAAAGTAATATTAGTTATAAAGGACCCTCGCAGTGAGTAACCAATTGTCGATGGAAGGGAGGATGAGAATTGTCGTCGACGCGCCTTTGAACAATTCTTTTGTAACTTCATACGTCGTCACTGTCTTATTACGTTACCGACGATACATGGCTATGAAATAAATAATTTATCAAAAATTAATTTATATACTCAAAAATAATATTAATATTAACGTTTTCAATTGTAGGTTCAAGTGACACAAGAAAACTATTACAGT
Organism: Melinaea marsaeus rileyi; assembly: GCA_918358865.1. NCBI lineage: Eukaryota > Metazoa > Arthropoda > Insecta > Lepidoptera > Nymphalidae > Melinaea > Melinaea marsaeus. The sequence continues at coordinate 468,043 of OU911090.1, forward strand.
TTGCAATAAAATGCAATGTTTATTATAAACTGTTCAGCGGCATAAAATGATGTAAAGTTGGTAAAATGAATTAAAATGAATTTATAACATTATTAACTTTGTATAGACTACTAAGAATCTATTAAGCGGAAATAAAAATATTATTATATTATAGTTAGAGACGCAGTATCGTACGAGTGAATAATGACTAAAAAACAGTTAACGTCAAGAATCCCACCAAAAAACTTATAAATACGCTGTCTCAATAAATCAAAAGTATTCAGCGCAGGATTACAATACAAGCTACGGAGTTAAAGCCAGACAGATTTATGAGAATTATCCATCTACCTTTTAATAAAACTTTCCATTCAAACAGACATAGATTTAAACAGGAACATATTTACAGATTGTAAAATGTGTTAGTCAACTGACGATAAATATATTTCTTTTTCACATAATAACATTATTCGGTTATTGTTAAAAGACCTTAGCTAATACAGAAAATCCACTGAAGTAATTCTCAATAACATTCGTTAATGACCCGGTATTCACGAGGGAAAATTCTGCAACTGCGACTATAAGACCTTAGTTGACTACTGAAGCGTATTACGGGATAAATGTGGGAAATAAGAAATAAAAAGGTTTTTATATATAACTATTGTGAAGTTACTGTACAACTGCAGTAAAAGTTATTGGCAATAAGCGGGTAACATTTTATTTATACTTCTTTAGTTAACAATTAAATACGTCGGTTTTAATGACACGAGTATAGCTGCTTCCAAAGAGAATTATGGGAATGCAATATGATTTACAAATAAATATTAGTTAATGAAGAAAATAAAATAATTATCTTAATAAGTGACCGAGTGCCTTTAAGGAAAAAGTATCAATTAATTCATTTCATATAATTATTTAATGGTGAAGTTGCTTTTAACGCTAAGTGTTAACCTCTTACACAAAAAACTAATGAAGAAACTAAATCATAAAAATAATAAATAAATTAAATTATGTAAATTATAAACATATTACGCCTTCAAATCTTTGAAAAAAGCTAAATATCCCGTGGAATCAGTGCTTAATCTATAAATTCAAATCACGTATCTCAATTATTTTATATTTCGAGATTCCAATTAATATGTATATGCACATAATTTCTGTTAGGATTACTTAATAAAAAATAGATTTTTAGTTAACACGCTAAACATTACGTGAAAATTCATTGAAGTTAAAGCAGAACAAATACATTTTTCAGACATTAGGACTGAATCTTTTCTATTACATTAACTTTATATAAATGGTAGAACGGTAGGAGTGAAAATGTTTTTAGTTATACACTTTGCTAACTCCGAACTCATCGTTTCAGCGTATTTAAACCGATAAGTTTCGGGCTTATTTGTTCTATGTTTATCTTTACCATATTAAGTTTATAATTAAAAACATATATACATAGATTTAAGAAAGCCTGAACTACAAATAAGGATTCATGATAAAACTAATTTAAAAAATGAAAATTATGAACAGAAATTACTGCAAAGAGTACCAAAAACATTGGGCTTAGCCACCATCATCATAAATAATAGTAAAAATAAAATTTTTAAATAGATGTCATTATAATATATCTGTATAATTAAACAAAATACTTAAATGTTTATTGATATTTAAATTAAGCCCCAATACTTTCTCACAAAACAATGATACAGTAAAAAATAATGATACAGTACAGTTGTAACTTCTATAAACCTCAGATATAAATTTGAACCTCATGTTATACTACACGCCGGGGTATCTATGTTCATAAGGGAGAATATCTGCAACCGTCGCCTTCTGTTTTTGAAGGCCTGGACCTGTCTGTGCTCTGGTTGCGCTTAGACATATACAATCATGTCATCATGATCCCATAAAGGTAATGCAGAAACGGATCAACCCTTAGACTGAGTCAAAGCGAAAAATGACGACCCGCATTCAAAGGCTCCTTCTGCAGAAGTCGTAGTATTCGGGGACTTTAACGCACACAATACCGATTGATTGGTATCTTGTACCACCAACTACGCGAGTAAATCTGTGTTTAACTTACTGTGTCAAATGGTTTCTCATTCAGGCCTACACTTGTCTACACGAAAGTGGACAATGTCCAGGTCACTGTCGAAGGCTCCCTAGAGTCTTCTGAGCATTGCCTGGTACGTGGCGTAGTGGCCCATTCAATTTCTATTATGCGGTTTTCAAGAAACTGTCTTCTACGTGCCACTGGGGTGATGAATTAACTCCCTCCTTCGGTTTACCCAAATCTATACGCTATTAACAAAAAAGGCTTATACTCGTTTCTCCAAGACCGGCAACGCTTTTGCGATTCCTCGGATGTTGCAAGAGTTCGGTAGTGGCGGTGATCATATATCATTTGTGAACCACACGCTTCTTTGCTCTTATATAAAATAAAGAAAAAAAAACTTACAAAAGGGCATTGAAAAGAGTAAATTTTTTAAGTAATTTACGTGAATTAATTTATATATAATTAATTTAACTAATTAAATAATTCTTTTGAATTGATTAAAAAACCTTTTCAGTCATGAACATGAAATTCTTTTAAATAATTTCAGAAAAATCTGATGCAAATTATTCCACAAATATGGTTTTGCGCTTCATCTAATGTTGATTGTATCTCTTCAATGTTATTTTATATACTAACTTTAAGCGTTAAAAATATTTTTAAATAAAAAAGAAAAATAACATACAAAATGTAATTACCCTTCTCTCATACAATAGTTAAAAATTATTAAAAATTTTCTGCAAATCACTTCTTTCTCTAAACTAATTATCAATTCAACAAAACAATCTGTAGACCTACGCAGTAAGACAGTTAGTTCTCATGCTTTTCTACATTCAATCTGCGAATTCGAGAATTGTGTGTTTCAAATGACACTTCCTCAGCCGTCGAAAACCGATGACCTCAAGATGACTTAATACTGTTTTGTGTGATTTGATTTACGACGATTGCTGTCACAAATTATTTGATACCTAGGTATTATTACAAACAGAATTTTAGGATTTTTTAAGTCATATTTAATAATATTCATGGCAAATATATATGGACCAAAATGATACTCAAGATCAAAACAACCCTCTAGGTATGACAAGTTAATTTAAACTATGTTTATTAATGTTTTAAAAACTAATAAACATGTAACTATGATTAATTTGAGGTTCATACTAGGTAATATTATGAACAAATAACAGTATGTATAAAATAGTATAATAAATAACAAATAATGCCGTAAACCTGACAGAAGTCTTGTTGTCAGTTTATTGCAGCAAAAAGGCCCGCTTTGTACCGAGAGAATGACGTGAAGCTTATAATAATGATCTGTGAAGTTTTGTCTTTTGTTTTTGTGTTGGTTGTTGTTTTGTGTTTTGTTTTATTAGATTAAAGATATTCTTTAATTTTTGCAAGTAAAATATACGAACTTTGCATTGTACAAATAATGTTATTTGAAAATTATATATATTAAGCTATATCTATAAATTTCTTCTTGGTATTTTCTGTATTTTTCATATTTGAAGTACATACACACTTCAAATATGAAAAATATGTGTTATTAAATATTGAGTGTTGTTGTCAACAATGTATGAAAACTACAAATTGAAAACAACATTCAATGATAAATAGAGAACAGAATGCGAGGAACTAAAAGAAACTTGTGTTTCCAATAAAGGAAAGTAATTGAGTTTTATTGAAGTTTTTCCATTTAATAAAACTACTTCTAGAATTCATTTACACAGTCGAGTGAAATAAAAGAAACCACATCATATATGAACTATAATTAGGGTACATTAGCATTTTTATGACCAGTCTTTCTCATAAATAAGGTAGAAAATGATATAAAAAACTATACCAATTAACAACGATATTGCAATTGTTTTGTTTTTCTTTTAATGTGGAGTATCAAATATTGAACAAAATTGTTTGAAATTTATCAATTAACACTTATTAAACAAAGTATAAGAATTAAAACAGTTTTAGAAAATGTGAAAGAAACTATTATAAAATGCAGATCGTCGCTTCACTGAACAACATTTTGAGGAGGTTTACTGAAGAATATTATGGAATGAATGTTTTATTTGCTATCAACAAAGTAAGCAAATGTACAAACTATTGTACCATTGATGTTAAAAAATAAATCGAACCGTAAAATATATTAACCAATTCAAAATTAATTTCATATAAAAATATAATTCCGTAGAAGCACTTTATTATCATTTACAAACAGTAATATTAGCTTTGGCTTAGTAAGTGATATTTATGTAATATGACTAAGAGAAGTAGAGAAAAACATTCCATTAAAACAATAAAGAATTATTAGTGTGTAAATGGAACGCCCTTCGACTTTAGAAATGACTGACTGACTCAGAAGGTATGACGCACCATCATATCAAACAATAGACCCTGAAACTAAAAGAACCTAGCCATTTCTTTGTAATTTTAAAACAAAGCTAAAACTAAAAGCTTTCGCACAGGTTCGGTTAACATGTGCCACGTATCGTTAACTATTACAATGTTTCACCACTTCAGCCATAGATAGCATTTGGTGTAGGACGAGGACTTGGATGTAGGGTGATTTTAATAATTTTCCAAAACATACTCGTAAGTAAACATACTCGGATAAACTCCTTAATAATATCAGAAAACAAGTATTCCAAAACGAATTAAAAATGTCAATATGTTTGCTTACTACTACTAATATGTAGTAGTAGTAGTACTACTAAATATAAATGTAATTTCTGTGCGCTATTTATATGAAGCATTTAAACGAATTGACAAACTGACAGGAAAATATCGTATATAGCTTGAATTAAATACATCTCAATTTATTATTTATTTATAAGGCGAAATCTTGGAAGAGTGAAGATAGTTGAAATAAAAAGAAAAAGATAAAAGAAAGTTACGAATTCTTTGTTTCAAGATTCCTTTTAGTTTTCTTTTAGATACAATTTCTGGAATATTTACAAACTTGTTTCAAGATTAATATAGAACCTTAATTAAGATGTATTATTGCTTTTATTAAAGCAGAGAATCGCTGACCATTTTTATTTTAATGCACATAATTGAAATTGTCATTAGAAGTTACTATTGAACTAAAACCAGTAAGTTATATAGTGTGTTATATATGGTATATAAGTTTTGATAGATGATTGATTCAATTTTGCAAAATTTTCATTTTTATCAAATACTTTATCGGCATAAGAGTATGTCATACAACGTACTAAAAATATAATCACAAAACTGAACTCGACATATGATACTATTTATAAATATCAATCTATCTAATATTGTCTTATTACTTTTCGGAACTTCAATTCACATTTAACAATTTTTTATTATTGTGATCTAAATTTAGTTCGTTTATGTAAAGTAAATAATCTTTTATACTGTATTTTAAAAATACCATTTGGTATATTATGTATGTTGGGTTAGGTTAGCTAGGTAACATACTGCAAATATGTTATTTCTTTTAGTTTTTACTAAATTTATAAATCCTTTTTTTGTTTTATTTGTATGATTGTGAACTAGATAATATAGCTAGCCTAGCCTAGCTCTCTACAAAAACGCTCTCGCAAAAACAATATTAAGAAAGAAAAAATAATTTCTGAATTATTCATGTTTTTTATTTATTTTTATCAGCCTGATCTCATATGCCGCGTGTACATGTGTTACTTTGAACCATGTACGACGCTGCGAGGACATGTGAGTGTTTAAACCTTGGTTTACAGATTAGATAACATAAACTGATAATGACAAACATCATATAAACGTACCGTTTTCTTTCTTTTATTTATTCAAATTGGAAAAAAATACTTAACAATGTATGTAACTATACATTTTGCAGTGTTATTAATAAAATTTATCTAACAACTTTAAATGGCTTACACATATACACTTAGTCGATAAGATTTAATGTGAATTTTCTTTTTAGTAAATAATGAAAATAAGTCAATCCGAAGAATGCTCTTCAACTGCACATTTTCTTAGATCACGTTAAATTAGTTTTTATATGAAATTTATTCCATTTAAGGTTTTTTTTTTATAAAATTATATTCAAAAGAGTCTGGTGTGGTAAATAATGAATGTTATAAATGATAGTGTAAATTCCTTGAAACTATCATCAAAATACTAGTTACAAATGAGTGTGATCCTTGCGAGTGAAAAATCTTGTATAAATTTCCGTAATATTATATGTATGTACATACACTGTTACCAACCCTTTTATAGCGAAATAAAGTTATTACATTTAAATAAAGTTTAATGACTAACTCAATTATTGAGGTGTTGATTATTTATGTACATATTTGTATTTTCTTATTCTATATTAAATATATATACCTCATAAATTTGTTTTCTTTGTTATATACTTATACTACTCCTCCAGAGATATCTTCCACATAACGAAGTATTATTCCTTTTTAATAGGTACCCTTTGGAACAGTGTGAAGTTTTATGAGTGCAATGAGAGCTCATTAAGTTTTAGATGTTCAGGAACGTTATGATTTCATATCAGATAAGCTGTCTGCTCAATTAAACACCAACAAATAATAAGAAAAACAGAAGCTTATTTAAATTTATTATTCATAGGGATATTTCGCCGAATCTAAAATAACAACTGTTAATTCAAAACACGACAGTGTTTGTGTTTAATTACTCAGTTTGCTGAACCTACGTTGAAATTATAAAGACCTAAGTATAATTTACTACTGTGTTGATATTACATGTGTAGTGAGTAACAAGTGCTATTAATGTGTTAGGTATTGTTTAAATAAAACATTTTAAGTTTTATGTTTTACTTACTTTATTAATATCGTAAACCATAGCGCATTTAGGTTTTGAAACCCTTATCATTAGAGACGGCCCTCTACAGCTGATAGTTCCCATTTATGTTTTACATTTACTTAATACCTGTAAAGTTTTTGTCACGTGCTAATGGCAAGAAGCTATTATATATTTGTTTTATATATCTTAAACTTTGTCATAAATTTTATCTCATAGAAAATTTATAGAGAATTTTCGCATCAATGCTTCATCACATAAATCAATTTCTTCTTATCATATATTTTTCAAACTTAAATTTTTCCGACATTTCATTTAACAAATTTAATAAAAAGCAAAAAAAAAACAAATACAAATACCACAATTCATCATCATCGTCTTGTCCTTACCCATTTCGGGGTCGGCGCACTACGTTTCTTCCGTCCATACTCTCCTGTTACTCGTCATCTCTGTACACACTCTCTTCTTCTCCATATCGCCTTTCACGCAATCCATCCATCCTTTCTTCGGCCGTTCTTTACCTGTGCATCCCTCCACTACCGTACTTAGTACTCTTTTGCTTTAATTATAGAAAACGATTTTCAAATTAAGACTGCAAAAGTATTAAATTTTAATAACAATGCTATTGGTCTAACTTGTGTTTAAAAACATTCATTGCAAAAACGTCTTATACACTACTTGGTCCAGTTGTGAGACGCAACTTTTGCAAACGCAATTAAAACAGCACATTTTTTTTTTTCTTTTCGCTGCTAATATTTTCTCACTTTATTGTTCCGTCCCGAGAGCTCTTCAGTCGCACACACACTGTGCTCAAGTGAGTCGCGTCGCTGCACAGCGTCCGTACGACATGTTAATATTAAATATGACGTAACATACTTCATTATTGTTTAACAACTTTAATAAACTTATTAAAAGGAACTCCTTTTCACTACCATTACTTTTAAGTATGTACTTACCTGTTCTCCTTTTACTATTAAAATATAAAATAGAAATTGCTTTATGCTCTTTTTAATATTTTGGAAAGGTTTTTGCAATGCGCCCTTTTATTATATTCGTAAAGGGCGAGACCCTTTACGAATATAATAATATTTATGAAAAAAAACTTTAAGTTTACGTATGCAACGGCTATATATACAGTAGGTATACTTCTAACAAAATAATAAATAAAAAATCCGTGCCCGCAGGGGGACACGCGTGGGTAGACCTCGTGTTTAACTCGTTTAAAATATAACTCACTACCTAAGAATAACACATGATGCCGTTGTTTACATCAAAAATTTTCAAGCAAAAAGCGGTTTTTATTTTTTTTCTCGGAATAGGTATCTTATTTGGAAATACTTTTTATACTTCAATTTAGAGTAAAAAATAACCTTTCTATTAAAAATATTTGCGAGGAGGGAATGTTTACCAGAAAAAAGTTGCCGTGGTTTTACCTACCTTAAATTTTCAAGCTAAAAGTGGTTTTTATTTTTTTTCTCGGAAACGGTACCTTTTACGGAAAAACTTTTGATACTTAAATTTAGAGTAAAAAATAACCTTTTTATTAAAAATACTTGTGATGTAAGAATGTTTACCAGAAAAAAGTTATGATTTTTTTTCCAAAAATTTTCGGTTTTTTTACCCCCACCCCTAAGTTATTGAAGTTAGGTTTTCGGTTTATCTACTTTAGTTATAGGTATTCATCAAAGACATCATATAATATGAACGCGATTGATCTACTTTGTATAGGGAAAAAGTTATGGTCGAAAAACTGAAATCGGAAAAAATGAGGCCCTAGCGCCCCCTGTGGCCGGATTTCTCTGGTTAACGAACTTGACCTTCATTTTTGGATGGTTGATTTTTGTGCAAAGTTTGAAAGCGATCCGAGCAAAACTGCGGCCGCTATCGTGCTGACAAAAGTCGAATCTGGACGCACGCACGCATATATATATATATATATATAAACATTTTGACCAATGGTCATTTCGGACTCAGGGGGTCATAAGAAGACCTCCTGTGAAGAAATTTTTCTAAAATTCGAAAGTCGGGTACAAATGAATGGGCAGACCGAATTCTTCGAGGTCTACCCAAAATAATACACAAACAATTTATAACAAAATAGATATCACTATTCAGGCGTCCCTCGGGATCCTACAACTTCAAGTGACTTCCTCACAATACTCACTTGTTCAATTTTACAGTATTGTATATAAACTCAACATATACAATACTGTAAAATTGAACAAGTGAGTGTGAAATTGTGCTGAGTTAAATATGTAAAGAATAATGATACAGTAATTATATGAAATAATTTGTTATTCTCCCTTCTTCATTTTTATTACAATTATGGGGTCAATTGTTATATAAAAATTTTAAAACATTTAACCTAATATATAGGGTTTGTGATTATATTATTTATAGACATTGTATTTACTTTTGGTGTTTATTTTTATATTTGACAATCAGCAGATTGTCAAATATAAAAATAAACACCCGTTATATTATAGTTGTATTATATTTTAGAAGAAAAAAATTGAGTACTAAATACAGTGAATATCAACTGAGCTATCGTTACAGCCATTGATAAATGTGAATTCAGAAGTGGTGATGTTGCGTTTTTAATCCCAAGATGTGAGAATGTTATTTCTTAATTCGTTTTCATGTGTTTTTCAACAATACAATCGTATCTGGTGAACAAAGTGTACTCGTACTTTGTTTTAATATAAATTTAATACCTTTTACTATATTAAAATAATAGGTACTGAAATTGAAGAGTTATATATACTACTTTATATTATACTATAGTAATTAGGTTCGTATTTTTTGTTGAATTGATAATTATTTGCTATTTCACTGCAGGCTCGGGCTTGCTTATCAACGTTGTCTTATAAATTTCGAAACAAGCCTCAGCATTTTGAAGATATTTGAAAGTGAGAATACCAATTTAATTATGACAATAATAAGTATTGTGGATTGTGTTTTGGATATTAATAGAATATATTTTTATTATAAAAGTAAACTCTTACAATTTAAGTAAAGTATAATATTCTTTACACCTTAAAACAATATTTAGATGTTCCAGGTGTGAGTGCAGTTCTTAAGAAACGGGACGTTATATGAAAACTGTATTTTCATGTAGATTGTGTTCATTATTTGAAGTCGACGCAGGTGTCGTTATGAGAACGTGTTGCAGCGGACACGAACTCACCGATCTTGTAATTGTAGAATCTCAAAACATATATACATAGTTTTATTAATACATTCATAATTATTGCTCTTAAGAAAAAAAGAACAATATTAAAAAAGATCGAGTAATTTAAACGTCAAGTAGGTATCTTTAAATCTTATTCATATAAGAGGTCGTGTAAGCCTCCCTGTGTAGTGCACTGACTGATTACAACTAACGATGGCCTTGTCTCACTTTATCTTCAAGTATTTTTTTTATATTGTTATAAAACGTCGGATATGATTTTTTGAAAAAAGAAAATTACATATTTTTTAATAATTAACCTTCGAAGTGTAAATGACATCAATTATTATACACTTTATTTTCCTTGATTCAAAAATAAATTTATTTAAGTGTACATTACCTAAAGTGATTGTCAAAGAAGTGTTAAACTACAGAGCACATTGTTGACATATACTTTATCTAGGTTCATATCACTTTATTAGTAAATTAACAAACAAATTACACAAATTAATACAGTAATTAGACATTAAAATAATAACCAGGAGAAAATCTAATTAGTGAACTGACTTCAAAGATATTTCTAAAATATTACAGGTTATATGTAATTCTTCATCAAATGATCACACGACAACATATCTACCCATTTATTATATAAATATCAGACTTAAAATAAATTAAAAAACTGCGTTTCATTTACAGTCATAATATTAAAACACATGATATTATACTTTGATATGTTATAACGTATTCAATTAAAAAATATTTATTTTTAAATGTAAGAAAAGTTAAAAGCCAGATGATTTATTTCTATTTTTCCCCGAGCATGTGAAAGCGTCACTTATTTACTTAACTTTAAATGTCTGAACTAAATCAAATAATGGACAAAGCGTAAGCGGAATAATGTCACATCTTGCTTTGTTTCATAACGTTGTGATCTAGTTCTAGTGTTTTAAAGGTACATTTGCTTTCTTTTTAGAAGAATTAAAAAACAGTTTTTGCATGGTTTTATCTTCTTAAACTTGTAAACGAGCACTGCACTCTAAACAATATAATAAATTGTGTAATTCTCTCGATCGTTTTAAAAAATATTTTTGCAATTATAAGTCCATTTGATATTTATAACACAAATAATGCAAATACTATTTTGTAATTATATTGCCCTTAAATTTAAATCATTACAATAAATTAAAAGCTAACAATACCTTATGTTACTAAACAAAACAATCTGATATACTTTTACTTATTTCATAAGCGAGCCGACAAACCTTTCACAATTAAAAAACTGAACTAAATTTATTAGGAATTTCTTATGAAAAATACAAAACATACATAAATATTAAGTCTCATATATATTTATTTCACTTCAGCAATATTTTTTTCTATTAATCGTTGAACGGTGTCAGCGACCAGTTTACCGAACACCATGATTTCCTGACAACGCCACGCCTATAAAACTGAATATTCTATTTATTGAATTAGTCAAATTATTATTTTTTTGCATGTCACATCACAAGATCACAAGGTCTGTAAATATTGTTATCAAGAAATCAAGTAAAAATTCTCTCTCTAGCTAATTTCATTTGTCTCTTAATTAATCATGAAAGGTCCCAAAGATTTTAGAAACAGACCGATTCTAAAAATAGAATCCGTACTTTTAAAAAACAATGTTGCGCAAATAATGCTTAAAGTAAATGTAACTGATGATTATCAAAGTAAGTTATATTATCAACATTACAATTTTTTTACATGAAATTAATAATATTTTTAAGCCAAAAACGATAAAAAAATACTTAAAATTTCAATTTAGTAATTGGCCTCCGTATGAATATATAGAAACGGAGAAAAATTATGTGATTTATATGATGAGAGGCAATGGACTCATGACCCGGTGTTCTTAAATAAAGTTAGGAATTTCTTTAAAATATTTAAGAACGTCTTTGTACAAGCTAACTATATTATATATATATATATATATATATATATATATTAAAAAAAAATCAAATTCAGAAAATATAATAAAGGCAATTCGGGATATTTTATCTAATGTTACTACAAAATCTAGAGCTGTCAATGTACCTATAAAGTTAAAAATTTATATTAATGAAATAAATAAAGATACAAAGATGGCGGCTGTTTCACCGAAATTCCAATAACAGTCACGCGTAATTTAACTTCTTCATCATCCGATGCAATCACCGGATTTAACAAAAACGAAATGTGTGGATCTTAAGTTATTGAATCATTTTCAGGATTGATACTGTAATATACATCGTCTAAGATTGTTATATTTATTTTAAAAAGAGCAACTGTTGTGTTTCTGGCCGGCTCCTCTCAACAGAGCAGCATTCCGAGTCAGTGGTACTTACTCACGGACTGACTACACTGTACAAAAGTGCGTGTAAAAGCCTACGTGAATAAACATATTTAAAATTTGAACCTAAAGAAGTATTATATAGAGTATTGTGTATGTATAGATGTATTATATTTTCCGGAAGGTATAAAAATTTTGTAATAAATATCTTATTATCTGACAACGCTAGACGGAGGTTCTGTTTCTATAGTCTATGTTTTAATTGTCAAAGTAAGTCTGGGAACAACAGTTTGATAGTAGCAGATGTGCCCTTGGAGTTATCGATTGTGTTTATTATCAGAGTCATATTGCTAAATACATTAATCTCGCTAATGTCACAGTATAAGATCATAGTCGGTTTATTTTAATTACTTCCGATGTCATTGTCTTGTCATACATAAATAACTTACAAATAAGACAATAGAAAAGTTGTTTTGTGAATAAATATCATTAAGTGAAACAAGAACAGCGCCATTGCTTGTATAATATCTGATTAATTGTATAAATTGTATTATAACAAACGTAATTAAAACTGTACATTAATATTTTCTCTTTTCTCTGTTAATAACTAAATAGGACTTGGTGTTAATTGGAGCGCTATAATACAAACTGTTCAGTTTTATAAAATGAGTACAAATTGGACAAACTTTAAAAATATTAATATTTTAAAAATCAAGATATAATATTAAATTATCGTAAATCATGCAACTTGAGTTTGAAACCAAAACTATGTAAAAGAAACAAAGTACCACAAATTAAATATAATGTAAATTAAATTATCAGTTAACCCAAACATAGCGTGAAAAATCAATGGAGACAAAGTAGAACAAATACATTGTTCAAACATTAGGACTGAATCTTTTCTGGCACATTAAGTGTATATAAAATGGTAGAACGGTAGGGGTGGAAATGTACTGAATTATATTAAAGAAGGGATTTACTGAGTGTGATAATGCTTCGCTACGTCCGCAGTCGTCGTATTTTAACCAATAAATTAGATATTCCGGCTTCTGTGATTGATTTTTGTTTAAAACATTAAGGGAAAATTCTAATATAAAAACGCTACAAAAACTTATTATTCTCAAAGACACACAGAAAAAAACAAATTGAGCATTAATACCTTCTCAGATAAAAGGATACAGTAAAAGGTCTTTCTTTCATTACAAATTAGAAGAACTTCTATAAAATAATATAGAACTGATCGAAACTTTAACAGACATGTATAAAATAGAGTCAAAGGGTAAAATTTAAATGTATTATATGATAAATAAAATATGTAACAGACTTAAGAAGATTTCCAAATAAAAATATGTAGAAAATATTACAGACAAATATAAAGCACTGTCGCTCATACAAAAATAAAATGTTAGTAGCAATTACATATTTTTTTCGGTGAAACAATTGTCCTTCTGACACGAACAAATTTATTTGACAATTCAAAAGAACAATCTCTATACCTACGCGATAAACCAGTTGGATCTTAATCCATTTTACATTCAGTCTACGAACTGGAGAATTGTGTCATTCAGATGACCGACACTTCCTCAGCCGTCGTACACAGACGACCTCACGTTGACCTAATACCGATTGTGTGATTTGGTTTTAGAGGATTGCCGTCATCAATTATTTGACACCTTCTAGACATTGTTTCAATCTGAATTTGATATTTATGACCGTATACGAATCGTATCACATAGTTTTCCCATATTAGACTTTTTGAACACTAATTGTATAATAATATATGGGGGGAGGGAATTTTTTAAAAATAAAGTATACATTTGTCAATAACATCACACCAGGTGTTATGCAGATGTCTTGCAGGTACAAGATAAAAGAGTAAGCCACTAACGTAACGCCAAGCAATAAATCAGGTTGTGTGCAAAAAGGATGGCCTATACAAGGGACTGAATTTAAAATTCAATGAACTGCGAATAAGACAGCCCTCCTGATCACACATCTAACTAAGACACGAACCACGAGTGAACCTCATCAAGGACTTTAATGTCAGTGGAATAATGTTATGTTTGATTTACACCAGATGGTAAAAAATCACATACAAAAGTAACACTTAGACGACGAATTATGAATGAAAAAAAATATTTTTTCCGCCTGTGATCACATCCACGACTGCACTCAGTGTTCATATTCATACTAGTTCATAACTAAACCAAGGATCCACAGACAATTTAAATATATTTACTAGCATTTTCAATAATGTAGTTTAAACTGTGTTAGTACAATTAATTGTATTTTATAATAATAAGTTATTGTATCTTTCAAGATCTTTTCTTTTTGTAATAAAATGATTATGTAATAAAAACAAATGCTGCAGTAAACCTTACAGTGGGTTAGAAAGACATTTCCCAAAGGTCACAAATGACTTCTTGTCAGTTTATTGCAGTAAAGAGACCCACTTTGTTCCGAGATAATGACGCGCGGCTTATTATAATGACCTGTGAAGTTTTGTCCATCATAGAAAAAGCTTTAGTTGGTAGTTTCTTTTGTAAGCAAAATTTGTATGAACATTTTCCTCATAACTTCAAATTAACTGTTATTGAAGAAGTAGTATGTCAAAAATCACTGTTTATGAAAAACAATATAAAATATTATTAACTTGTTAGAATACTCAAACCTGGTGTTAAAGTTATGTCGTTCTGTATAAGTTATTAATATGTCTTATATTAGTTATTATTAGTTACTTAGTTAGTTAGTTGGCTGTTCCTTAGTTTGATATGTTTAAAATAACATATTTTGGTCATAATACACAATGAAAATATAACACAAATTGATATTACATATTTAAGAAATAATGCTTACTGAAATAAAATGAAATGCAAAAGATAAATATCTACTATTGGGTCGAATTCAAGTATTCAAGTAGCAGAACGTCCTTCACGACGCCATCTTTGTCACGGTGTCACAGAGCAGTGTAACGAATATCGTGATCGCAGGCTGTTCACTGGTACAGAAATATACCGCCTATTTAGATTGTTTATTTATATCATTAGACAGTTTGAATATTTATAACATAAGAATATCATTTGGAACAACACTGAAGACATTTAAACAACACTAATTTAATTATGAATTTTAATACATA
The DNA here is from genome assembly GCA_918358865.1 of Melinaea marsaeus rileyi. Classification (NCBI taxonomy): domain Eukaryota; kingdom Metazoa; phylum Arthropoda; class Insecta; order Lepidoptera; family Nymphalidae; genus Melinaea; species Melinaea marsaeus. Next base: position 483,455 of record OU911090.1, read on the forward strand.
TATTATTAATGTTACATTTTTTCTTCAAAACAAGTATCAGAGTCTACTTATTGTGCTATTTGTTTTAATTACTGTTGACTAACTGTACATGTATATATATGTATTAAGTATATGTATAATTGTAATGAAAAAGGAATATCTATTTTATTAAAAGATCGAGTAATTTAAACGTCGAGAAAGATCTTTAAATCTTATTTGATAAGAGGTCGTGTAAGCCTCCCTGTGTAGTTCACTGACTGATTATAACTAATGAATGTCTTGTTTTAATCTCTGCATCGCATAAACAATGTAATTAAAATTGTTTTAAACTTTGGAATTTTAAGTTAAGAACTTTAAGTATTTTCTTATTATATTATAATAAAACGTTGGAAATGATTCTTTGCAGAAATATCATTTAATATTTCATTTGTAATTTAAGTGCTTATTGATATCAAATACTACATATATTATTTCCGTGTTGCACAAATAAATTTATTTAATATAAGTGTACATTACCTACATGTATTATAATGAATCAGTTAAACTACTAATTAGGTTTTATATCACTTTAGGAGTAAATTAACGGAAATATACAAATAAATATAGTAATTAAATATAAACGTAATAACAAGAGGAAAATCAAATCAGTGAGCTGATGGAATAAATCCACATTTATAAACCGAATACCGCTCGTCTCCACAACACACATTATACATTATTTAGAGTCTCCATATAATCACTGTAATAATAACTTGTCTCGTTGCTCCGGAGTCGTTCAGCATAAATTCATGCCATATCTAAGTTTATAATATAATCAATTAATCAATTAATCAATTCGTCTTGCTTTGAACAAAGGTTAACGCAAAACAACTAAAACATCGAAAAAAAACTTTAATTACAAACTATATCACAGCAAAATTCAAAATACGATTATTTAAATATCTCAACTAACATTGTACTCCTCCGATTTCATTCTCGTGTTTCGACATCCTAATGAAAGGCACTGTTTGGTGTTACGAGTAGCTGCACTCGACCTCCCGAGCCTTGGGTTGTAATTAGAGAGTACGGATATCAAATAAAATAAATATCAAAACTACGAAACCGAGAGATGAAACCAATATAAATATGTTCCTGAGTCTAGGTGAATACCAATAACAATATTACAATATATAATTTTTAACTTATTTTCGTGAACATTCTTTCTGCTCCATGACTTTTTATGTTTTATTCACAAACTGATATGTTTAATAAATTATGTGTGTGTGTCCTGTTGGAAACACGACTCGTGAGTCACATGTGCTTCTTAAGTCCTTTTTACATATAATGTTATAAATTTATTAAAAAACTATTGATTATGCGTAATAAATAAATGAAAAAATTGTATCATTCATAAATTTACCAGAATATCAAAAGGAAATGCCAAGCTTAAATATTTCGTTTAAGAATTATAAAGAAAACTCCCGAAAGGCGATTTAGTCCGTATCTTGAGGACTGGTTTAATTAGCAGGTTTAATGAATGATAAAACGTAAGATGTAATTGCGTTATTCTGTGTCGATAACAAAGGAGAGAGCAATTGTTCTGCGTAGACAACTCACTGAAATAACAGAGCTGAGGTAAAGAGGGTGAAGCAACGGTCCTTATCATTTTAGATGAAATAAATGACGCGACACTTATTTTTATAATATTTTATTTTACACACACTCGTATTTCATTGTTGTACTTCTTTTTGCAAATAATATAAATATATTTTAAGAATAATAAATTTAATGGAATTTCTTAACCTAGACTAAGGTTAAGAAATTCCATCAACACAACATTGGAGTGAAAAATTATTTTACTAAAACTAAGAAAAATATAACAATTTAAATAATCTCTAGACCTACATAATATCTGTTGGATCTCGTCCCATTTTGCATTCAATCTACGAAGTCGAGAACTGTGTCATTCAGATGACGGACACTTCCTCAGCCGTCGTTAACCGACGACCTCACGTTGACCTACGAGTAATACCGATTGTGTGATTTGACTTTAGACGATTGCCGTCATCAATTATTTGACACCTCTTAGAAATTGTTTCAATCTTGTATTTGATATTACACACACGGTTATTAATTCAATTGACTTTATCTATCACGTGTATTGCGATGACTTCTTATCATCCAAAAGTCCCAAAAAATATATCTACATTATGAGGATAGATTTTTATGGTTCCTATATCCTAATCGGAAAAAAGAGCAGGAACAATCCTAAAACACTATACGCTGATTTGCATTTTAACAATATCATCATTTCCGTAATAACATATAATATGTTTATAAATATAATATTTTCCACATATATATAATATATAAAAAATACAATTTATCTTATAAAACTCAAATAAACAACGAGAGTCATAGAAAAGATAATAAACGTAAGTATCTTCAGAGAGCTGTGTGCATTGTACTAAATAACTTTATTGTGTATCATACTCGTATGTGTCTCAGCGGATTGCAAGTTATATTATATTCTGTTGATAACAAAAATCAATTAACTTGAAATACGTAATTTCTTTTGTGAAGGAAACATATTTTACAAAATCTCTTTAGATTCCTGCAAAGAATACTTAGACGAAATTTCAGCCCGCTAGCTGCCGCAAAGTCCGTTTTTGTGGTACGAATCAGAAATCCGCCATTTTGAAATTTTTGCCCAAGCAAAAACACGGCTCCACATAAAAATTTAAATAATTCAAAGAACATACCCAAAAATTTTCGTGACGATTGCATGAAAAATACGCCTGCTACGACAAAACAAAAACTCAAATCACCGCCATTTCTTATTTTTCCTCCCAGTAAAAAAAAATGGGCAAACAAAAAAAAATGATTCAAAGAACATGATCACCATTTTTTGTGGCGATTGGATGAAAATCGCTCCTGCTAGGCCAAAAACAAACTAAAAAACGTCGCCATTTTGGATTTTTTTGCCCAATCAAAAAAACGGTTCAACATAAAAATTCTAATAATTCAAAGAACACGCCTGCCGATTTTCGTGACGATAGGATGAAAAATACGCCGGCTACGCCGGAACAAACTTATTGAAATACATACGGAAAAATAGCAGAATGGGCCTTTCTACTGGGAACGTAGTCCTTCGGACAAACGATTCGCTACGCTCAGCACTCGTCCTTCGGTCAACTATAAATAAATATTTCATAAAATATTCCTCATTTTCTTTGACAAAACAAATTTTTTAACTTTTTTTTACTATCAAAATAAATATGAGGCAATTATTTTTCTCTCTTTTCTACTCATAAGTGTCGAACTGATAAATGATATCGATGTATATCAAACAAGCACATTGTCGGCAGAAATCATAAATTGTTTATGTCCTTAAAGTAATATTAGTTATAAGGGACCCTGTAGTGAGTAACCAATTGTCGGTGGAAGGGAGGATGAGAATTGTCGTCGACGCGCCTTTGAACAATTCTTTTGTTACTTTACATCTGTGTAATTTGGTCTTTACCGAGAAAATACTTAATATATTTTTTGATTTCATTGTAAGTATATTGTACATAGATAGTATATCCTTTCCGTAATTCAATAAATATATTTTTTAATCTTTTAATACGCACTTAAAATTGAGAAATTTAGACAAATAACATACAATTTTTAATAATAATAATTTCTATAATTCGGAGAAGCTTCTTGAAAAGAGTTAATACAAATATTTAATTGTCTATTTAGTTTATATTTGTCAATTTATAGATGTTTAGAATATGAGTTGAATAAGTATTATAAACAATAATAATACTATATTTTATATACATGTATACATATAATATTAGATATTTAAAGACGGTTTTATATACATCAAATAAATATATTTTTTATAGTTCAGATTGAAAATGAAAGATATATAATAAATATAAACAACTATTCACCGCTGGAGTGAGTATTAATTAAAACAAAAATACATTTTAAAACAATTTTCTTTACATAATTTAAAGTAATTTTTAGAGTACTATTTCCTAGCCTCATAGCTATTATTAAAAAAAGTCATACACAGGATATGTAAATATTGAAAGGCATTATTTAGACAGAAATATCGTAATTAGCAGTTCATATCTACTGACAATAGTTGACATATATATACGACCGCGTCATAAGTTAAACAGAACAATTTTTTTTTGTGGTGGTGTGGTAGTGGAGGTGGTAAATACCAAATAACACCTCCTAAATCAATTCAAGAAAGCTTCACGTATAAGCTAAACAAAGTTACACATAATGATCAAGGTGAGTTTTGTTAGGATGGCTATTGTTAGCTAATGCTCGGTCATTCATTCCTCCTGACTGTAGGTAGTAGATCGCTAAAGTCCAAGGCGGTTCCTTCCATTTTGCCATTTTGCTGGCTATTAATTTGTCTGAGCGCTCTTTTATTTTAATGGACAGTCTCTATGAAGTTTAACAAATGACAAGTAGATAATACATAATGGTTATAATACATATAACGCTTTAAAATTATATCTTTTTATTATTTAAATAAATAACATGTCAATGCGATGCTCACAGGGATAGAATTTTAAAAAAAGATTTCATGTCGTCTATGTAAGATACAATATAAACACAGTAGCACTGAGATAATCAGGATTAATGAACGTAAAGAGGAACTAAACAAAGACTTGGTAGTGTATTCTTCACTCGCCGGAGTGATAAGTGAAAAAATAAATAACTTTAGCGTTAAAATAAAATGTTTTAATATTCAAAGCATACTACCCTTTCTTGTGTGTAATTCACGATGTGTTACAGAATTATTTTTATAATATTATAAGTAATAATGTAATCGTATATTTCCCTCTTCTTTTTTAATGAGATTTTCGAAAAGATGAATAAAATATCAAACAAGACATTTGTTAGAGGAAATAATAAATAATTTATGTCGTTAAAGTAACATTAGTTATAAAGGATCCTCGCAGTTAGTAACCAATTGTCGGTGAAAGGGAGGATGCTAAACAACGCTCGAAGCCCTCCTTTGATTATTCTTTTATGTCTTCACATCTGTGATATTTGGTCGTTATAAACAGCTTCTGAGATAAATGTAGCTTCAAATGGTTGAGTTGTGTTTGAGTGTTGATACTTACATTTGAAGGTTGTTATAATTTAATTTGCTTTAACTGAGTGAGTTAGTTATCGAGACCTTCATTACAATTTTAATAAAGAATAAATGTAAAAGAAATATAAAAACAAGAATATAATAATTATAACAGCAGTATAATATAAATATATCTTATATTGTATTGTAGAAGTGATACCTCGAATACAGTTAAATTACAGTCGTGTTGTTTTCTAAAACACGATACAAAGTCCATTTATATGATATCAATTTGTCACAGAGCTCTATTATTATTATATTACACACGTTAAACACAGTTCATTCAATATCTAATGCGACAACAACAACAAAATATTAATTACTACAGAAAATGCCATATTTATAATTGAAGGTTTATAATATTTATATTTAGAATAAATATATATTGTATATTTTTGCAACAAACGGACAACGACACTGATATTAAATGAAACATATTTTTCATTTACTTATTTATATAAATAAGACAAGTATTATATATTTTACACTCACTGTCGTAAAAGTATTTTTAAAAGTTGTTAGTAAATTTTTAGATTTCTTTAAAATGTGTCAACGAAAGACGTTCCTTACATTTTTTGTGAATACTGATTTATACTAATACATGCTAAAAGTAAAGTAGTTTTTGTAATGTGAGTAATTCTTCCGATTATAAAGTATAAATTAGTTTATCTTTGTGATGTAAAATATATTTTCGTAAAATGAGGTCAGATGTCTGAGATAACAGAAGCAGGATCTGTGTACTTTGATTAAACCTCTCAAGACTCACTCGTAGGACTCTTTATAAACTATGTTATAAAAATATTAAAGTCAAGGACATCCACTCATCATGATAATACTTAATCTTCACAGCATTCATTTCTACGGTTTTTTAAAAGAATCTTAAAACTTTGATGTCTTATTATATTAATCGGCTGTAATGAAATGGAGTCCAGGAAGCAGTTCTCGTATTTCTTAAATCACAATTATCAGTCAATGAAAGATCAGTCATTAAGATAATCCTTTGATTCGATAATAAACTGCAAAAAACTAATTGTATATAAAAGTTGTAGTAAACCTTGTAATTAAGCTCAGAGTACACTTTCCTGATCAAATAGTTTGTTGAAATTCTTTACTCTTATAAAGAAAACTATTTTAAAATTTATATTTCTTATAAAATTATATCTCATTTCTGAATAAGTTATAAATTTATTTTATTCTGCATTGAGTTTATACACGATTTGCGTTTATTTAAAAAGTAAACAGAATTAGTCATAATATGCTTATCTTTGAATATACTCATATGACAACATAAGTACTAATTAAAATATGTATTATTATTTTCCTCAACCATTGAATTGATAAAAACAAAATAAATTTAATCTTGTAATTTTTTATTTCTGTATTGAAGTGAATGAAGTTATGATTTATTGTGATGACGTCGCAGTGCACATTCACAGACGTGTTAGTTACTTAGTCCCTTGCCTACTTCACTTATAGATCCTGGAGTTGAGACACGTAACAATGTGATTCACAGTTCCGTACAACGCACGTCCCACTCAGCAACTGACAGAGCGAGAGGGTTAAAGGCGGTCTCCGGAGTTAAATGCCTCGTCACCTCCATTTTGCAGCCAGTGTCAAGATGGATACATTTACTTGATTTTGGATTGAAAAATGTATTTTAGGAAAATACCGGCGAATGTTTGACGAAAATAATTATTCCCAAAGGTAATTAATTTTATATACAGCAATATTACAAATATTTTAAATCACAAGCTGTGTTAAGTTAACAAGAACTTAACACTTAACAATGCCCTTTGTTTTCTAATGGAACATTATAACTTCTGAGTCAAAGTCGTTATTTCCAAAGACCGTGGTCAATTTGTTAACTATCCATTTGACTAAACGATCTCTTGTTGTCACGGACAGTCCTTTTCATGACGTCTTTCATATGAAAACGTTCTACTTTTATTACATCTACTAAAAGCGTATCATTGTTATATATTAATGTCAAATTCAATCAGATTATTAATAATATTCTTTATTATTAATCTCATGTCTCGTGTTTGACACTACACACTACAAAGTGAGGCTATTAGGCTTCTATCAATACATCCAATGTTTTTGTGTGAGTGTTTATATATATTAGCCAAGTTTCCTGCTCAACAGTTAGGTACATAGTAGCTCATTTAAAGTTATTTCAACATATCATTAGCTATATAATATATAAATTGAAGCAGCACTGTCATTTCCTATATATATTTATATATATATTTATATATATATATATATATATATATATGAAATATTGATTAGAAAAATTTTATTACAAGCCGCTGCTCTATAAATAATGATGACATATGATTATTATTGATTATTTTTTCACTATTTACTGATAATTATTTAAACACTTTAACCAGTCGAATGTAATTAAAATACATTGTGTAGGATTTTGATCCACTAACTTTTACCAAATGTGGAAATGATTAAGTGATGCCAGGGTACCACTTATAAATAATATTTTTCAAATTATATCAATATATAATATAAGAAAATATATAAGTAGTATAACCCCATTATTATGTTACAAAAACTCAATTTCATTGTGTATTTTAAAAGTAAAACAAAATGAACTAATATGTGTCGGTACGTGACGAACTTAGTTCAAAACACACTTATATAATTAACAGCGACCGACGTCTGCAGTAACAAATGAGGACAATCAACTCGATATTCCTACATGAGTCAAGAGAAACGTCTTTTACTACAAATCATACATATTTATAAAGTTATTGAGTATTATGTATACATTTATAATTTACAGACAATTTATATGAAAAAGAATTTTAATAATAGAGAATGTTTTAAGAAATCAACATAAGCAGCTCAACTTCTTCAGTGGTCCCATATCGAGGCTTGTTTCTCCTAAATTTTCCAAAGGGCGTTTTTTATAATATATCTTTAACAAACTAATTTCGTAATATCTTGAGATAAGTTAAGGTGATAGATTTGTATTATTAGAAGAACTTAATTGGGATAAATTTGTATTAATGGGCATAATATTATTCGAAGATAATACAATGATTAAACTGATTAGATAAAATTTCTTAGCAGTCTCATCATACCTTAGTAATAATTATGCACAGATTATTTTATCTGAAATGACATGGGACGTTGTTTTACTGCGACGCTGTTATTACATGTATATGTGTACGCAGAACGTTTGGTCGGTCGTTTGTAGTCACGTGAGTGACGCACGTAATGGGTCGCTTTACAAAGTGTATACCGATGCCGATATTTTGACTCTCCTTGAAATGATACTGTTACTTTATCAAGCACAATGAAGGCCCCTCGCATTAAACAAGCAATGTATTACTTAGGACAATATTAGTATCACTCACATTTCAAAACTAAGAGCTGAAAGTAATAACTTATTTATTAAACCATATTTCATAGGTAAAAGTAACATAACTGAAAAGAGTTTTGGGCAAAACTTCAACGTCAAACAACGTGGCCAAAGTAGAACAGATTAACGGCAACGTCTATCAAAACTATTTGCCTTTGAAAGGTAGATTTAAGAAAGTGAAGATACATATTTTTTAAAACACAGGCCATGGTTAATATAAATGAAAATCGTGTAAGGTGCAAGGCGATCCGTTATCTACTTAATTATCTTATCTGTTCCTTAAGTATCATTGTATAAAGTAACTCTTAACCAATCAGCAGTATTGTCTATACAACGTGCTTCTACAGTTCATCTTGAATGTAACCTTATTTTAATTATATAAGTAACTGTTGCTTGCGACTCTGCTTATATGAAAAGGGATTAAGAGCTGAGAATTACTTTAAAGAAAACTAAGTTTAACTCAAATAATAGACAGTGGCAGCGCTCGCACTCTCTTGTGACTCATGTGTCTGTGATTTTTTCCACAAAAACCACAAGATTAACTAGTTTGAAAACTACTCGTGTCATTTATATGACTACCATTTACCTTTATGGATATTTCCGCACTTATCAATCGAGTATTCTGCATTATTTGACACTCGTCTTAACGATAATTTAGCTTTGTTTAAATTAAAAAGTTATTAAACGCCTTTTTTAAAACTTACGAACATCATGAATTGGTTAAATTTAAGCCTAAAGCATCAATATACATACATATATATATTTAACAACAATAACTATTAGCTTATAACTTAGATGTTATCACAGTGATGTACGAAGTAGGTCTTATTAAACCTATCTAGAGTACAAAACAAATAGAAGATATTCAAATCACTTAAATTACACACACACTTACACACATGAATACCTTAACTTACTGGACCCTAATGTGTCAATGTGTGCACTAATTGTTGATTAAAAAAGGTAATTACCTTAATTTTATTTCTACATACAAATAAGGGTATGGTCATATATAGTATTGAAAGTCCTGTAGATAAAGGGTCTCAGTCACGTGCTGCTAATTGATAACAAATCTACATTACTATGGGACGATTACAATATATACCACAATTAACGTTGTAATAATAATGGACGGAGGAGATTTAAGACGATTGAAATCTGTACACAAACAAACACACCAAAATGTACTAAGTAAAGCACTCGTATGTGCATTGGTGGTCAATAGCTAGTTACATGTACTATGGCAGCGCCGCGGTTGTGTTGAGAATAAATAATACATTTTAAACACTTGGTAATTGTAATTGTTTGTTCTTCTTTTTTGTTTAAACAATCAATCATAGTACATCATTAATAGCTTTTTCAAGTCGTCGAGTTGCCCAAAAATATGCACTTGTAGAAATCAAAAAGAAAAAATATTTTTATAATGTGATTCGAACCAGTGGCTTTAAATTCCATATATTTAAAAATGAATAACTTTTCCATCACTTTATCGAAATCTTGTCACCAGAATCATAGTGCTCACCATTTTATGTCCTCTCTCACCTCGAGTCGTACTCTCCGTCAGTAGGAAGAGTCTTATTACACGTCCATCAACATTAACCCTTTACACTACATGTAAAGACTACATTACCACCCTAACAAAGCACTTAACAAAATATATGTATTGGTCAGAATGGATTTAGTTATTATTGTTAGTATTATGTAAGTATACATAAGATTGGCAGTGGGTTGGACGTGGCTTAAGTTATATTGTTTATTCAGATTCTAGTTTATTGTCGTCATTTTGCAGATATGGACGATGACTAGTCATTATTGATATTTACACATTAGAATATCCACTTTACACTTTCACCTATGTATATTAAAATTTAAGGAAGTTAAAAACAATAAAAATAACAATTAGTGAGAGGCACACTTACTGTAGTGAAAAGTATATGTTAAAACATATTGGCACAATATACTATATATACTCGTAAATTATATATATTCCTATGTAGCCGTGGCAGAGCACACGTTTATCAGTTAGTTCATTCGGACGAGCTTTTAATATAACTGACAGAGCAATTGGATTAAATGCAGTCCTTGCAACGACACACTTCACCACTTTGAATTTACACCCGGTGACAACTCGGTCAGTATTTAGGCAGATTCACTTAAAATGTATTGTATAGATAGCATATGCACCTGTGAGTTATATTATATATGATTGTATAATATTGGTATGTTAATTTCTCATCTATGACGATTATTTCTCCTCAAATATCCGCATAATGTGCTGAAAATTGATATCGCCATTGGGGAATATAAACTGTACAGTTTACGACAAATATTATATTAGTGCATTATGATATTTCCAGTTTTAGTGGAATACATATTTTACGAACTCATGTGGTGTATTTTATTATAAATATATATATAGTCAAGGTAAGGTAAGGTCACGTCACAATGTCAGTTTTATAATTCCATTTCATATTACAATAAATAACAATTAAAATAGACCTTTGTAATAAAAAACAGCTGCAGAAGTTTTTACAGCAGTTGATCAGAATTGACCAGCAACTGATTTGTAAAGCACACTAACTATTCACTATGTTTTATTTGCTTCGTTTGCTTTATTAGAATTAGACTAAGCACACCCACTGAGTAATAAGATTTGTTTTAAATCAATGAAAAAATACAATACAAAATTCGAATTAAACACCATCACAAACACAGATAAAATATTAATAAAAGCATTAAAGAATACATTATTTAAAAATAAAAGAATGACTCGTTTTAAAATCTCTTATACTAGGGCGTCGAGTCAAAAATCTAAGAAGAGTGTTCTATTGGAATCGCTGAATAATAGTTACTAATATTAACAGTAAAGCTTTTCAGGAGGATAGTAGTTAGTAACCTAAATTAGGCAGTGGGTTCATTTTCTTTTTCCGTAGACTCTGGCTTTGCCAATCAGGATAACATGGTCAAAAAATCAAACCAAAATTAATAAAAAAGCTTTTTTTACGAGCACAGACTGTGTAATAAACTTAGTAACATACTTGAAAATATGTTACAAAAACATGTTATGAACATAAAAATGTATATGATAAGATAGTAAATAGAAAGCAAACATATCGGAAAAGTATTTACTCCATATCTTATAACACTATCGATATTATTAATATACTCATACGTTTCTGTCAATGACTGAAGTGTGCTTTTAAATATATTAACTTAATCCAAGACGGTTAAATTGATAAATGGTAAAGATTTTTCTGCAAAAAAATTGTACTACTAATATTACAACATTGACTACTTACGAGTATGTGGCGGTACTTCATAAGTAATCTATACTCGTTCTTAGTTGTAGAAAAACTAAATGTTGCTTAATTAATGCATGACACGAAAAATGAACTTCGTTTCAATTTTGTACTTGGCACAGTAATAGATAGGAAGAGTGTAGAATATCAAATGTTTTTTTCTTGTGATCACAGCAAGTTTGTGATTATATTAGCAAGTTATAATAGCAATATTATTAATATGATGGCTTATAGTCTTTCTTTGAAAATCTAGTATTGCTCTTAGTCGAGGCAATTTTTAGAACATATTTTTGGTACCAAAGGCCACTCGCATTGGTTCATCCAATTATTTTTAAATAGGAAGTGGAAAAAGAGACATCTGACAATCGCCTTTCAACACTGGTATGGCTCCTATACAAGATAGTCCTTTACATGATCTTACAACAACAACTTACCTTATATGAACATCATTTTCTTTCAAATTTTTCTATGACTCTCCTTGTGTTTAAGTGTCGAGAGACTCTTTAACACTGCACGTGTAGTTAAAATTTTAAGTAAATAAAAGATGAGTTTAAAATCTTAATAAATTCTGTTTGTTCCGTAAACCATTAACCCATTGTGACATGTAAGTATTACTTAGGTTTGTAGGTAAGTAAATTTAAGATAAAATAGATAGTAGTTCTATTTCTTTATAAAATTAATTCGTCACATGAAATTCAATCTTGCAGTTCTATCATTTGCAGTATTTATTTTCATAACTTCACTGCACTTCACTGAAATTAAAATTATAAAACAAGGAATAATTAACACTTCCTATCAATACGTACTATAATTATAAACGGATATAAATTGTAATCCTGAATGCAACACGCACGTGATATTTAATAAAAACAAAAAATATAATTAAAAAAAATAATATTAATTTAAGATAAATAACTAATCAAACTCTAAACTCAAAGTTGTATCACAACTCCTAAGACAATGAACGGCAGTGCTTCCAGCGCAGGCTGTGAATAATATTCATCTCTTAGAAATATATTGCACTTGGTAGTACTAACTACAACAGCAGAGCTAAGAGCACTCGTGAATAATTACTCTCTTTTAATATTACTTAAGTATTCATCTTTAATTCAAATATGTGTTAGTAATTTTAACAACTAATAAATTGGATTAAATGATTCTTGAGTACACAGTAGGTACTAGATTGATGTACAGTGACTGCGGCAGAACACTATATACATAATAACACATTCTCTACAACAGCTTGTAATTATACTCCGATAGTCATTTCCTTCCGTATTTCTTTATAACCGTTGTAAGGCAGTGTTCAATAGAGATTTTGTCTTATATTTTACCTTACATTCGTAATTGTTAAGTAAGTATATAAAAAAGAAACACCAATTCTGAAAAAAGACATTTCAATCGACTACGTTTGGAGTCCTTCCTTGAAAAACAATGACTCATGTATACAATTATATACAATTACATTATAATAAGTGCACGCCATTAAGTTGAAATTATTTTAGTAAAACTAATACTTTGGTATTTCACATCATTATTTTGCAATGATATGGACAATACCAGTGCCATTGTATCAATGTACTGCTTCCTACGCACGGACCCTCGTACTGAACACTATTCAAAACTGTTGGACCGAGTAGTCTGTGAGATCACATACTCCGCGGAGTAAGGGACAAAATAAACTGATTGTGCTGAATTTTGCAAGTGGTACTATGACAAATATTCGATAAGCATTCAAAAGAACTAGAGCGTTAACGGATACACATATTATTAAAGACATAATATGTGTCTTCGATTGTTGTCAATCATTAATTCAAGTAGCAATATTAAATCCTTAATAGCAATGTTGCTGCTTGCATTCACGTCCTAGCATTGAAGAATCGTCTCCTGCGTGCTGACAATAATTAAGTGAAATAAGTACCAATTATTTTATAAAAATCTTGTTACCGGAATCATACAGCTCACCATTTTATGTCCTCTCTCACCTCGAGTCGTACTCTCCGTCAGTAGAGTGAGTCTTATTACACCGACCATCAACATTAACCCTTTCATTACCGTATGTACTTCACGGAGTCCTTTAGAACTGTATCTAATGACGTCATTATCTCCCTAACAACCTACTTTACAAAACATTTATATTATACACAACCGATTTAGTTCTAATTACTATTGTTATGATAGTATTATACATGAATTAGGTTTGTTATTTGTAATGTTGCTTAAGTAACATAGTTCGCTTAGTTTTCGGTAATTTAATGTGTGTGTGTGTGTGCGTGCGTGTGTGTACCGCAGACAAGTGCGTTGTGTATGAATATAGAGGCGTATTTGATTTCTTGTTGTTCTTAGAGAGAGTAAATCTCAAATATATGTTTCTTAATGTTAAAACAAATTTGACCTAAAAGAGTTCGTAAAACTTGTATCCGTTGTATTGCATATTGTGTCTTTATCATCGCTTCTATTGAAACTTTGTACTCCTCATTAATTCTTCTTCATTATTCGTTCTTAACTACATTTCATCACAAAAAATTTATTTCTCAAATTTTTAAGTCGTTGCTATATATAAAAAAAAAAAAACAAAATATTATTCATTGATCAGCGCAAAATAATATAAAGATAATTTTCTTTATTAAAATTAAAATCTAAAAAGTTTAAAAACAAATCTCTCACGTGATGTTAGTTTATCGAAGACTCGGCCGACTACTAATTACCTTCACCCAACTATTTGTCCAACACATTTTACAAGCGTCGCGTGTCACAATTCTTTTTAAAACGTCTGATCCTTTGTTATAATCACAGATGAGGTTGTCATGAAGAGATGAATTAACTTAATATAAAACGTCCACAAACACGTTGTTGAACTGCGCTAATGACCAAGTATTCCCTCGGGACAGTTCCAGTTAATTGCCACATTAAGACCTTCTTAGTTGGCTATTCTACTCCGTTATGGGAACTTTGTCGGATTAAAAGAAAGTGAATGGTTCTTAAAGGTCGCTGCGACGCTGATAACAACTCTATTAAACAAATAATTTACAATTGTGTTTGTAGTAACTCTCACGTTTAGACAATCATACTTACATAATGGATCAAATATATTGTTACAGTCAGTGAAGAAACCGTTAATTAAAGCATTGTACTTCCATATGCCACCTAATAAAAACACAAAAGAAGTGTTGAATAATATGATGTTGATTTCATTATTTTAGCCCATATATGAAATAATATATTTTTTATTTTTAAAACATGAACCTCTGATAAAACCTCATAATAGCAACATGTCTTTTAAATCCATTTATTTATTAAATAAAACTTATTTAATTATTTATCTGTTTTAACAACATTTAAATATGTATTTTAAGCATGGTGTGTGTTTAATAAAAATATATAGTTTGTGTACTTTTCATTTCCTGAATAGTTATCAAAATAGGAATTAAATTAATGCCTATAACAAATATTAATTTCGTTACAAAGGCCTCTCATTGGTCCTCTTCTATTACCGACTTCTTTGACTCTTTTAGTTCTTTTGTGGATCTTTTTAAATGGTCTATTAACGAGGCTTGTTTCTTCTGAAGTGCCAAAGCATTGTATTCTAATGTACCTTTGACACACCAATGTTGTAACATATAGTTTAAGACCTTGTACCGAGTTAAACTAATTGGTATTAGCGGGAAGAACATTATTCAACAACAATACATGGTTTAAATTAAGTAATTAAAATTTATTCATAATATACCAAGCTGTCGCGTAAGTTACAAACAACTTTATTGTAACTATGTAATTGTATGTTATCTGAAATGACAAGGAACGTTGTTTTACTGCGACATTGTTACTTCAGTGTATAAGTGTACTCAGTACGTTTGGTCAGTCGTGTGTAGTGACGTGAGTGACGCAGTCACGGGTCGCTCACACCGCACGAGCAGAGACAGGAATTAAACTGACTTTTTCAATACACAATTGAGATTTCTACTCTTCTTAGAAGAAACATTTATACAATATCCTTGGATGTATCATGAAAGGTTTGTAAAAGAATTAACATTCTTAGATTTTTTAGGAATTACTAAATATATATTAAACATTTTTATTGTTTCGATGATGTTTCGAATTCGAGTTCTAATATTCAAATGGGATAGTATACGTTAGACGAAAACTAATAGTAATTATGCTATACTTATATATATATTATATTGTCAATAAGTCCGAATATAGAATTTTATGAATTGTCACGTAGAAAGTACTTACATCACAGGGGGAACTAAAAATATTTAAAAATACGGAAATCATATTTTTTCATGATAACATTTCCAGGCGCAACCTTCACGTGGTAAGGTTCCTAAATCCGACAAGATTTATAGCAAATTTTACCAAAACTATTTTCCCTAACCAAGGTAGATTTATGACAGTGTGAGTACACGTTTAAGAGTGAAGGTCCTCGGAAATAAAAATAAAAAACTATTATAAGAAGGAGATTATACGATATATATAATATTCTGTTCTCTGATTTATTCCTATAGTATTTATACACAATCTATTTATAAAACAACGTAATATTAATTTCAGCAGCTTCGTCTTTATAATAAGCGTTAAAGGTTTAACTCAGATGTAAGTGACCGAAGCTTTGCTGGTGTTGAAGGTGGACATGACGCTGGGGACTATATTAAAGAACACTAATAAGTTATGTAAGAAATACTGGTAGCTCTCTATTGATATATTGATATAGTGTGAACACACTAACTGTTCAGAAGAAAAGTAATTATTTTAATTCTATCTATAAATATTAATAAGGTAATATAATATAGTAATATTGCAACCTTATAGATTCTTTAATGTATAGATTGATAACATACCTAATACTGTAAGTCGTAGAAAATAGGTAACACAATACATTTTGGTAACAATTAGCAGAAGAAACTTAACAATGAATTTGAATATATAGAATATATCGTGATTTATGATTTCAACAACACAACTGAAAGAACATATAGTAGAGACACTTAGTAATAAGTTAGTTATATCACCTGATGCTGGATGATGTCATATTGTAGTGCTCTTCGGAACACTTTAATATAATTATCCAATAGATTCCATCACTCTCCGTGTAGATAATCTGATACACACAACAACACACACAACATCTCATTGGAAGACTCTCTCACCCTGTATCACTATGATGTGGTCATCTCACCGAGACTGTACCTCTGTGTATCCGCTCTGTATATAATGTGAGGATACATATACTTAGTATCTGATAGATAATATCTGAAGTAAAACCTTTTAACGTTTAATTTCATACAAATTATCCAGCAACCTTTTCTAATATTATAATTATTATAATTAAATACAATATTTGTAAAATCAACGAACATGAACAAAGTGTGCTGAAAGTATATGGAAAGTAATTAAATATGTTATGAATTGAGCTACATCTATGTATATACATCATTTAAATGACTTGTTGTATACTTTGTTGTGAGTCAGTCATATAGATCATATGCAATACACCACTATCAAGAGGAAGAAACCGTTCAAAACCTTGCCGAGAACTCCGTAAATTGCGATTAAATTTCAAGGAAAGTTAATTCTACGCACGACTAAGTAAGTAACGTAAGTCAAAGTAACATACATTATATCACATTCTCTACAACACCATGTAATTGTATTCCGATAGTCATTTCAATACATATCACTACATTCCGTAAAGTTGCAAGAAAGATTCAAATAAAGACTTTTTATTGATTTTTTCTTTCCATTGTATTCAGTGAGTACAAACGTACAACTCATAGAAAACATTCCCCATTCTACAATTATGTAGCATTTAATTTAATATCTACTTTCAATATAATATATTTCTTTGATAATCAAGTACCAGCCTCTTTGTTTTTTTCTTAAATTTGTGGACGGGATTTCTTCTCCAGATTTTTGGAGCTTATAAATTTGTTGTAGAAATACTGAAACTGAAAACATTGTGTCTCTTAATAGAGTACGCCCACATTGGAAGAATAATATTA
Source organism: Melinaea marsaeus rileyi (assembly GCA_918358865.1). Classification (NCBI taxonomy): domain Eukaryota; kingdom Metazoa; phylum Arthropoda; class Insecta; order Lepidoptera; family Nymphalidae; genus Melinaea; species Melinaea marsaeus. Next base: position 501,245 of record OU911090.1, read on the forward strand.
CAAAGTGAATCAGTCTCTGAAGTTGCGCTTAAAGTATCATGTTTTAATAATTACAATTTAATTTTTAATTGGTTTTGGATTTAAAAAGTTTCATAAACCGGCGATTAAAGTCTATTTAATTATCTTTATTTATATTAAATAATTTTAGATACTTATTATTATTGTTTTAATACTAATTACTTCTTTACGCTGTTCTTACTGTGTTTTAATTCAATATATTCGCTAGATCGTCTCCGTGCCATGACAATTACAGAATACTATGAAGGTGTAATGCTGAGAATTACAACTGAAAGATTAATTAATATTAAATTGTTTCTTAGATTATCACTTTTACATTTATAACATTTGAATTGATCAATAAAAATTTATTGCAAAATACAATCATAATGTAAAAAATAAAAATATTAAATATATATAAATATCTTGTAAATAAAGTTTCCGTATATTCTTGTACGTAAATATTTTGTATTTTAACACTTATACAAATAATACAAACAAAATTCAACCCAAAGGCAAGTGTCTATGACAATGTGGACAGTTCCTAATATACACTGTAACTATTGCGTGGTTCCATCCGGCTGACCCTCACTCCACACCCTATTCAGAACTGCTCGATCGAGTAGTCTGTGTAATCACATACTCAATTCGATGTGAGGAAAAAATAAATTTATTGTATGGAATTTCACAATTGTTACTGTGACAAGTGTTGGATCAGAGTTCAAAATAACTAGAATGTTACAGTTTAATATTAAACTTTAACGCTCTTCAATTAAAGATACAGTGTCTTTATGTTTGTGATTATCTAATATGTGCTCAAATAATGTAATAATGATCAGAAAAATAATTAATCTTATGGAAAAAAGAAATGCACTTATTTAGTAAAGAGCAATATAACAATCGTTTGAGGTTTATATGAAAATATTAATTAATTAATTTACTTAAATAACTGACTTTATTCAAAAGTTGCTTCATAACTCCTAAGACAATAAATGGCAGTACTTCCAGCGCGAGTGTGAAAAATATGCATTTGTTATAAATGTATTGCACTTGGTAGTACTAACAGCAGAGCTAAGAGCACTCACGAATAATAACTCTCTAACAGGAATATTATACTCCAACTATTTGATTATTCATCTTGAATTAAAAAGGGTAATACTATTTATAATAACTTATAATAACCTGTTCGACGTGTGATGTGTTATGTGGTATAGTTCGTTATTCCGAGGTCAGTACTGTGTAGTGTATGAAGTACTAAGGCAGTGCTGCGATGATATTTACTAACAGTAGTGTCAGTGTCAGTAACATATAACTGTTCATCGTATAGACGTAGGTTATATATTTTCTGTTTGAGGCAATTGATTGTTATATGGTAATGTAAACCACAATCACAAAAAAAATCAAAACACTGTTTAAATAGTTCACATCACGCCGACTTACCACAAAAAAATATTAAATTTGTTGGATTATTAAATTGTTAACTTGACTTCTCAATTAAAATCTATCAAGTTACTTTAACTTGAATAATCTCTTAGTCCATCAAAATCACAATTTAATGCTGAGCTCATTTCTTTTCTAGTTCTATCACTACATATATATGTATATCATCTATACTTATAATAAATCTGTAGAGAGGTCAATTCTGTACATGAAATATATTTACAAAATAAGTAGCAGGGGGTGATTAGTGTTCGATACTGATGCCAAAAATGCAGTTAAAAAAATTTTTGTCTGTCTGTCTGTCTGTCTGTCTGTTTGTATGTTATTTATAGAAAAAAAAACTACTCGACGGATTTTAACGAAACTTAGTACAATTATTCTTTATACTCCTGGGCAGGTAATAGTATACTTTTCATCACACTACAATGAATAGGAGCAGAGCAGTGAAAGGAAATGTTGAGAAAATGGGAGAAGTTGCTTGATTTTTTAAGCTTCCGTCGCGTGTGCAGCCTTGATGGTTAGAGCTACATAGAAACTATGTATAACGGAAATATTCTACATAAAAATACACGAAAAATATTCCAAGACAGCATATATCTACCTTTTATAGTTAACTCACAATAACACGCATAACTCTCGATAGCTTAGCAGTTCGGAGATTTCTTATTATATTTGTTTACTTTTACGTTTATAAAACCAATAATGCTCACCATCATTCCTAATTAAAAAAAAAATAAACATTAGCACCAATTCAATAAAAAAAGAATCATTGAAATCGGTATAGAAACACCAAACTTATACTTACTTACATGAAATACGCCAACAAGACATCGCGCGTGAATAGTGAATCAAGCTATAAGGATTATTTTTGCGTAACGGTTGCCGCGCTCGACGGGGCTCGCGGCGGCAGAGTATAAAAGGGGCGGGAGGCGAGCGCAAGCGTCATTCAATATTTGGCTGTTGATGCGTTCAGAGTGTTGAACTTTATTGACAGACAATAATTGTTATTTTATAAACCGTGCTTATCAGCGCGACTTTTTGTCTTTAAATAGTTTATTTTAATTTCTTTTGTTGTTATTTTCTAAATTAGTTTTAGTTTTGTTTAAATTCTTAACTATTAATAGTTCCTATTTTATTTCTTTTTAAGTAGATTTAGATTCGATTTTTAGATTAGATAATAGATAGATAGATTAGATTATTGTTAGATTTTTAGTTACTGATAGGTTAGTTTTGGGCATTTTATGTTTAGTTTTTTTTGTATTGAGTAGATAAAAGCGTAGGTAGGTACTTTTATTAATTATAGTATTCATAGGTATTTTTTATTTATTTTTAAGTGAAGTAGGTATAGGTAGATATTGCCTACTATCTACCTATACTGCACACGTGTTTTAGCTTTATTTTCATTTCTTTTTTTTTTGTACCTAAGTTGTAGGTAGGTAGGTACATATTTCTTAGTTTAATTCTATTAGAATATTAGGTATTTAAGTTTAAATAGGCACTTAGATTTATATTTTTTTATTATATAGCAGCTGTACTTAGAACATCTAAGGTTTTTTTTGTATTAGCATAGGTACTTTGATTAATTACAGTAGTTGTAGGTATTTCTTATTATTCATTTTTAAGAGAAGTAGGTAAGTGTAGATAGTATTGCACACGCATTAAGTATAGCTTTATTTTCATTTTTTATTCTTTTGTAATTTGTAGGTACCTACGTACATATTTATAATTCGATTAGAATATTATTTTAGTTTTAATAGGCACTTAGATTTATATTCTATTTATTATATACTTAGCTATAGTTAGGACCTCTGACGTAAGTTTTTTGTTGGGTAACTAAATAGAATTTAAGTTACTGTCGATTAAAAATAAAATAAACGATGCCACCTAAAAAACGACCATCTTTATCTCGAACTTCGAGTCAAGCTAGGAGAATGAGAATGACGCGTTCTCAAGAATCGGAAGAGGAAAGAGCACATCGGTTAAACTCTATGAGAGTTAGTGCCTCAACATCTCGAGCTAATGAAAGCTCTCCAGAAAGAGAGATGCGATTAGCAGCTGAAAGAGCGAGACGAGCTACAACACGGGCTTCTCAAAGCTCTTCTCAACGAGAGCTAAGGCGTTCCATTGACCGGGAACAACATGCGTTATCCCGAGAAGCTGAAACTGCTTTACAACGAGAATTGCGACTCACAGCTGACCGCGAACGGCATACATTATCTCGCGAATCTGAAACCTTCACTGAGAGGGAATTACGGCTTACAGCTGACCGCGAACGTCATATTTTATCTCGCGAGTCCGAAACCTTCACTGAGAGGGAATTACGGCTTACAGCTGACCACGAACGTCATATTTTATCTCGCGAGTCCGAAACCTTCACTGAGAGGGAATTACGGCTTACAGCTGATCGCGAACGTCATATTTTGTCTCGAGAATCTGAAACTTTTACTCAATATCAAGACCGTTTGACAAATGATAGGGCGCACCATAACATGATTCGATCTCTTGAAGATGAACATGAGCATGAACAACGACTAGAGTCGGGACGCGATTATTACAATTCTTTGAGACAAGAACAATTGATTACTTTATCTAATGAAAGATTAAGAATTGAAAATATTCGGTCGCTTGAAACAGAAGAACAGCGAGAGGCCCGTCTTACTGCAGATAGATTTCGACATGGTCTTAATGACTTAGATATACACGTGGTAGATCAATCTACAAATTCGGTGGCGTGGTCCGATAAATATAAAAGTGGGTTTGCTTATAACCTCACAATTGATTACAGATCATCTTCTGAAATAGGCGATATGAACGTAGTATGTTCCTTTTGTAATGCTTCGAAGTGGAGGAAGGAGTCTGCTGGTTTCTGTTGTTCTGGAGGTAAAATAAATTTGCCTTCGTTCGAAGACCCACCGGAACCTTTAAAATCACTACTTTTAGGGGAACATTTGCAATCCAAACAGTTTTTAGATAATATTCGCACTTATAATAGTGCATTCCAAATGACATCCTTTGGTGCTAAACAAATCTCAGAAGGCCCTTTCATGCCTACTTTTAAGGTACAAGGTCAGGTTTACCATTTGATAGGGTCCCTTTTGCCTGAAGAACAACCTAAATTTCTTCAAATATATTTTGTATCCGATTACAACGAACAGTCGAATATAAGAAATCAATATTTTCCGAATTTAAATACTGAACTCATTTCACAACTTCAGAACATGTTACATCAGGTTAATTCGTACGTATGCAGTTTTAAATCGGCATTAGAAGCCCTTTCTCAAGATGGTAATAACAATTATAAAATTGTTATAAATGCCGATAAGCGTCCAACTCAGGAACACCCTGGGCGTCATAACGTTCCATCCACGAATGAAGTTGCTGTAGTACTGGTCGACCAGGAATGTGATAGGCGTGATATCGTTATACGTTCCAGAGACAATCGTTTGCAACGTATTTTCGAAACCCACAGGGCTTACGACAGTTTGCAATATCCTATGATATACTGTCGAGGGGAAGATGGTTATAATTTCGCTGTATACCAAACCGATCCGCGCACAGGCGCACCTAATTATAATAAAAAGGTGTCATGCCTTCAATTTTATTGTTACCACCTGCAAGTGAGACGGAATAGATTGGTATACTTTCAACGTTTTCGTGGCTTATTTAATCAGTTTATTGTTGACATGTACGCAAAAATTGAAACCGAAAGATTAGTTTATATACGATCTAATCAAAGGCAGCTGCGCGCTGAAGAATACGTGCACCTTCGCGATGCCATGCAGCAAGATAACGATACTGTGAATATGGGTCGTTTAGTTATTTTACCCTCTTCTTTTACTGGTGGTCCACGCTACATGCATGAACGTACTCAAGACGCTTTTTGTTACGTAAGAAAATATGGACGTCCCGACTTATTTGTTACTGTAACTACCAATCCCAAGTGGGATGAAATCACTCGGGAGCTTCTTGAGGGTCAGGCACCGCATGACCGCCATGATATTATTGCAAGAGTGTTTCATTTAAAATTAAAATCAATGATAGATCTTCTTACCAAAGATAACATTTTTGGAGAAGTATTGTGTTATATGTATAGTGTTGAGTGGCAAAAACGCGGCTTACCTCACGCACATATCTTGCTTTGGTTAAAAGATAAGGTTCGACCTAATGATGTAGACAGATTAATCAGTGCTGAAATTCCAGATCCGACTGCAGATCCCCTGTTATACGACATTGTTAAAACTCATATGATACATGGTCCATGTGGTGCATTTAACGCAAATGCTCCTTGCATGCAAGACGGTCGTTGCACTAAAAGGTATCCAAAAGCATTAGTGGATAAAACTGTAACAGGACATGATGGATACCCATTATATCGTCGCCGTTCAAGAGACAATGGTGGTTTTACTGTTGAAAAGCGAATGTCTGGACAACAGGTTACTTTAGATAATAGGTGGGTCGTTCCGTATTCGCCTGTATTGTCCAGAGCATTTCAAGCTCACATAAATGTAGAAATGTGTAATAGTGTAGAGTCAATTAAATATATTTGTAAGTACATTAACAAGGGCAGTGACCAAGCTACGTTTGCGTTAAGAAATGAACATGATGAAGTTACTAGATTTCAGTCAGTCAGATATATCAGCTCTTCAGAAGCTGTGTGGCGGATCTTAAGTTTTAATATTCACGAAAGATATCCACCTGTGACCCATCTGGATGTTCATCTGGAAGGCGGTCAACGTATATATTTTAACGCCGAAAATGTTACAGAACGATTAGAGAACCCTAGACAAACAACTTTATTGGCATTCTTTCGACTTTGCCAAACTGATAATTTCGCAAAGTCTCTTTTGTATGAAGAAGTTCCATCGTATTATACCTACGATAAACAACGAGGTGTCTTTAACCGTAGACGCCGAGGCAGGCCTGTAGATGGCGAGACAGGTATTTTCAAAGAACATGTTCTTGGTAGAGTGTATACTGTTCATCCTAACAACGCAGAGTGTTTTTATTTGAGATTATTATTACATACAGTGCGAGGACCAACATCATTTATAGATTTGAGAAAAGTAGACGATGTTGTTTATCCAACTTATCATGCAGCTTGCCAAGCGCGTCATTTGCTTGAAAATGATCAACATTGGGATGACGCTTTAGCAGAATCCTGTGTTAGTGATAATCCACGACGGTTACGCCATTTATTTGTAACATTACTCACATTTTGTAATTTATCTGATCCTGTCCAATTATGGGAAAAATATAAAGAAAAATTTGCAGAAGACTTTCTTCGGAATTTATCTCACAATAATGAAGGCGCAACTAATGATAATTTTCGAGATCTGGCTATAAATCAGTGCTTATTAGCTCTTCAGGAAGACTTAACAGCAGTAGGCGGTAAATCACTTTGTGAATATGGTTTGCCAACGCCAACCTCAGTCGGAGAGGTTACCAATAGGGAATATTCCGCAGAGATTGGTTACAACCCAATGGAACTGCTGGTAACATTAGAAAACGGTGTCCCAATGATGACTGCAGAACAACGCTTAGTCTATGATCGCGTGTGCGAGAGTGTGCAGAATAATTTAGGAACAATATGGTTTTTAGATGCACCTGGAGGAACTGGGAAAACTTTTTTGACTAAATTAATATTAGCTTATGTTCGAAATCAGCGTAAAATCGCTCTTGCCGTGGCTTCATCAGGTATAGCTGCAACATTGCTACCAGGAGGTAAGACTGCTCACACTATGTTTAAAATACCAATTAATTTAGATCGCACGGAAAGTCCAACCTGTAGTATTTCAAGAAATAGCGACAAAGCTAAGGTATTGCGTGAGTGTAATTTAATCGTATGGGATGAATGTACGATGGCCCATCGAAAAGGAGTAGAAGCAGTAGACAGAACTCTAAGGGACATAAGACAAAATGATCGACCAATGGGCGGTATTACGGTTTTATTTTGTGGTGATTTCCGACAAACCTTACCGGTAATACCACGGGGAACCCGAGCTGATGAGATTAGGGCTTGCCTGAAAAGCTCTTATTTGTGGCGTGATATACAATCGGTGCATTTGACTATAAATATGCGAGTGAGAACTGGAGACAACGCAGATAATCGTGAATTTTCTGATACATTATTGAAGATTGGTGAAGGTACCTATCCACAACTACACCAAGGAAAACTTATTCTGACACCTGAGTTATGTTGTATAGTGCAATCCCAACAACATCTTATATCTTCGGTTTACGGTGACATAACAATTATATTAAATAGGGACAATTCTTGGCTTTGCGAAAGGTCCATTTTGACTCCTCGCAATGACCAGGCATCTGAAATTAATAATAAAATACTGTCTAATATACAGGGAGAAAGCAAAGTTTATAGTTCAATAAATAGAATGGTCGATGAACAAGAAGCCACTAATTACCCGATAGAATTTTTAAATTCTTTAAGTATGCCTGGACTACCTTCTCATATAATTTGTTTAAAAATTGGCATACCGATAATTCTGCTCCGAAATTTAAGACCACCTCAACTTTGCAATGGAACTCGGCTAAAAGTAACCCAGTTGCAACAAAATGTAATCGAGGCTCAAATTTTAACAGGTTGCGGTGCAGGAGAAACTGTCTTTATTCCCAGAATTCCCATAATACCAAATAATTTTCCATTCCAATTTAAAAGAACGCAATTCCCAGTATCGGTGTGCTATGCCATGACTATCAATAAAGCTCAAGGGCAGACTTTTCGTGTTGCTGGAGTAGATCTCGGTGTTAGCTGTTTCTCGCATGGTCAATTATACGTCGCTCTTTCCCGGGTTAGCAATTCTAGGAATCTTTACGTTCACGTGCCGGACGGGTCGACTCTTAACATAGTCTACCCAGAAGCTTTGCGCTGAAACATTTTAATTTGATCTAAAAATATTAGCAATATATTATCTTAATAAAAAACAAGGAGTTACACGCTGACCGAGTCGTGGGTATAGCGTGGGTATATTATAATATTCTGCGGTTACTTATATTTTTCAACAGTTTTGTGGATTGGCATATTATATTACTATTGCCCTTCTAAAATACGAAAGTGAATCTGCCTGTTACGTCAAAACTATGAGGGAGGACATCTGCTAATTTTTTTTCGAAAAACGACGGAAACGCGGACGAAGTCGCGGGCAAAAGCTAGTAAATAATATTTGTCTTGAAGGAACTATTATTATTTAAAACAGAGATATTAAGAGAAAAGTTAAGTTAACAAGTTCTAACTCGGTACTTATTTAAGGTATTTAATTTTTACCAATATTTATACCAAAGTTTGATGTTTGTGCAGAAAACTCACACCTTTCGACTTCCGGGCAGTCATAAGAAACATTAAAATATAATAATTAATAATAATAATAGATACTACATACAAAAAAAAATTGAAATATCATAAGATTCCTTTAAACATAAACTCATAAAAATATTATAAGAGATAAGACACAAAGTAAAAATGTTATTTATTAAACACAGATAATGTAAACGGGTGTGGTCCACCAACTCCCTGCAGTCGTTAGGTTTGTATTTTCGGCGCTCGCTTTCTTCAATGGATCCTTAACGAGCCGGGTTTCTTTAGAGACACTAACGATGAAAAAGGTTTTTATTGTTTGTATACTATTACAAGTTTATTGAACATTTATACTCATCTGACACTTATAAGCAGCTATATTTAGAGCTTGTTTATAATAGGGTCATTCCATGTCAAATCAACCAATTTTTCAGAGTTATTCAAACTTGATGTCTCAGATTTTCATGATTTTTGGTATGCAGCAATATATCATAGACTTGAGAAAAAATGCCAAATTTCAGTTGCGTATCACAATTATTTTCGAAGTTATGAATTTTTAAAAAATATATTTTTTATCAAAAAATGGCATGTTTTGGCATCTTTAGTTGCCTGTAGGATGGCAACCTGTGATGATACAAACCTGAGAGTGGTTTTATTTTAAAGCTATTGAAATGGGTTTTAATATGATATGTCACAAAATAGGGGTTACAATTCAAAAATAAAATTTAAATTTAGTGTTAAATTTTAAAATTTAAATTTCTCAAAAAGTGGCAATTTTAAAAATTCAAAAAATTATCAAATATAGTTTGAAATGTCTAAAAACATATAGCAAAATTTTATCATGGGATCTCAATGGGATCATGAGATACAGAACTTCAAAATATATATATATATATTGTAAATACTGTACCAAACCTAGTAAAATTTTATTTTTAATTTTATAATTTTGCTATGCAATGTGTATAACAGAAAAATGTATGAATATCTTCCAACAATTAAAGTCTTGATTTTTAATATGTGATAAGACAAACATAATTGAAATACTGATTTGTTAAACACCTTAAATTTACTCAGGTAATATTAGCTTTTTAATGATGTTTATTTTATGCTTTTCTTTCTTAAAATAAATGTAAAAATAATAGCCAGAGCTTTTTCAGTCAATGAAATATTCATAATTTTCTGAAACTGTACCAGTTCTGGTATTTTTCTTTTTTACAAAATATATATACGAGGGTCAAACTGAAAGTTCTTAGAAAATCAAAAACTAAGCATTCTAGCAAGTTATTAGTTTTATTGTAACTTTTCAAAATAGCGTCCATTTACATCAATACATCGCTGCATTCGATGGAACCATTGAGAAAAGCACCTTGCCCACTCGGCCTTAGGGGTCTCTTCGACGGCGTTTTGAAACGCAGCCACTGCTTCTTCGGCGTCTATAAAACGTTTTTCTCGAAGTTTTTCTTTTATTTTCGGAAATAAATAAAAATCGCAGGGTGCGAGGTCGGGGCTATACGGCGGGTGACCCAGTAATTCCACGTCCGTAAAGAGTTCTATTTTCAAAATTTAAACTATTTTTTTTTAATATAATGCTTTTAAGTGGCCTGGCCTGTCACCGTCAACCGTCGTTGACATCTGACCTAATTTTTTTGACCTCTTAGTATTTTTGTAAATAAAAAATAGTAATAGTGCTGCAATTAAGTGTTATTTAAAACTATTAGTAAATTGCTGTCACCATCGGTACTGTGCAATATAATTTGACGAATATTTCATTATATTAAGACTGTTACAGTGTTGTGAATTTATTGACTATCAGCTGTGAGATACAATATACCCACACAAAATTTTATGACATTGTTCTCGGTTTATGTGAGTGTTTAGTGATAATAATAATAATGATAATGATATTTTATTTGACTTCTTCAAATATTTTATAAACGAACTACATTAAACTAAAGTTAAAACTTTTATTAACATTATAAATATACAAAGATTGTGAATAGCTCCATCTAGTGGCCATCTTAAGTAACTGTCTATTATATTTTATACGGTACAATTATATATCAAAGACTTCACCGATTGTTTCTCGGAGATTGAATCGGACGTCGAACTACGGTTGGCTGCAGTCAAAACCAACAGAAGTGGATATCGACGCAGAACAATACAAAATAATGGTTTTAAAATTGTCATCTGAATCCCGCGCTGCCATATCTAAGATTGTCAACATCACAGAAGAGGTCGCTTTATCTATTGACGATATTTTATCAATTTTGGCAAACCATATTAATAAGCAAGAGAATAAGAGATTAATTGGAAATAACTTAAAGACCGTAAGAGAAATGGGAAAGAAGAAAGAAGAAAGTTTCCATAAAAGACAATATGAAGGTCTCAATTTCGTTTATAACAAAATAAATTAAAATAATATTTACTTTGTGTATCGAATTAAGTTGAAATAGTAATTCAATATTTATGAATCATTTTTGACATTATTAAAGCCTCAATATTAATTTTAATTATTATTATTGAATTGAATTGAATTAATTGTAATATTTATATTGGTAATTGTTATTTGCATCTTTTGTAATTGTTTAATTGTTATTAATGAATGTATTGAAAATATTTAATTTATTATTGTTGTTACTGTTATTTAATTTTTTGTAATTGTTATGTTATTTATATTGTATATTTTTTTTTGTAATTTAATTTAATTACTTTTCCCAAGGAGGGTTGGCGTCAGGCAGGCAGCCGGCCGTAAAACTAAGTCAAATCTTTAAAGCAGTATGGTAATACCGGTGCCACGCGAGAAGCTAGCCCGGGAACAAAGAAACATACTGTGCCGACCCCAAAATGGGATAAGGGCAGGAAGATGATAATGCTTTTAAGTGGCCAGTTCTAAAAACTTTCAGTTTGGCTCTCGTATATTTTGAAGTTCTGTATATCATGATCCCATTGAGATCCCATGATAAAATTTTGCTATATGAATTTTTTAAAATTGCCACTTTTTGAGGAATTTAAATTTTAAAATTTAACTTTAAATTTAAATTTTATTTTTAAATTGTAACGACTATTTTGTGACATATCATATTAAAGCCCATTTTCCAAGGAGGGTTGGCGTCAGGCAGGCGGCCGGCCGTAAAACTAAGCCAAATCTTTAAAGCAGTATGGTAATACCGGTGCCACGCGAGAAGCTAGCCCGGGAACAAAGAAACATACTGTGCCGACCCCAAAATGGGATAAGGGCAGGAAGATGATGATGATTAAAGCCCATTTCAATAGCTTTAAAATAAAACCACTCTCAGGTTTGTATCATCACAGGTTGCCATCCTACAGGCAACTAAAGATGCCAAAACATGCCATTTTTGAATAAAAAATATATTAAAAAAAAATTCATTTCATTCATTTAAAAATAATTGTGATACGCAACTGAAATTTGACATTTTTTCTCAAGTCTATGGTATATTGCTGCATACCAACAATCATGAAAATCTGAGACATCCAGTCTGAATCAGTGTGTTGATTTGACATGGAATGACCCATTACAAAAATTATGAAACTAGGATCCGCCAACCGTGCGCGGCTGGTGTTGAGTTGAGCCCCTCTCCTTTCTTCTTTTCTTGATAACTTTTGAATGGCAAAACATTATTTCAATCTGTTTTCGCTATAAAATCCGCGTTCGACTCAAACATCCATGAGAAAATTTTTAGGTAATTATCTCGTCGCATTCTGGAGACAACAAAACACTAAAAAAGGTTTCATAAACGGTTAAGAGCTTCGCTTTCGCTAAGCTCAAAAATTCTTATATTTTTCATATTTTCCGAGCATCGTCCTTAATTTTTTAACGTACGTGACATGAGCCGAGATATTTATAGAACCTGCTTTTTGAATTAATAGTTGAGATTCACATTCTCATACGAGATGATTCAAATCATAATTTATAAATCACTGGCAGAAATAACTTTTGTATTGTTTATAATTTGGTTTTATTAATAATTGCAAATATTATTAAAACTTTTAATTTACTGGCTAAATCATAAATAAGGAGACTCATATTGCGTGCTCGTGAACGCTACGACTCTGACACCGCAAAGACCAATTATTAATCCCATAATTAAACGCAGGCTGTAAATAGTGCTCTATGTCTGCGGCGACATTACAGCGCCCTGTACTTGGAAGCGTCGATAGCTTTTCATTTATATTACCGGGAATGCTCGCTTCACACGAAATGCTTGGGATTAAAGATTTAAATTAATTATTTTTAGGCCATATTAATATATTTTGGACATCTAGAGTGACCATAAGTTTTACGAAATATATTTTTATTTTACGAAGTAGGATATCTTAATAAATATATATTTATGTTCTAGGAATATTTTAAAAGTAATCATATTAATGCGCTCCATTTTAACTTTGATCAAGGTATTTAATCTGCCCCCCCACTATGGATTTTATAACTCAAAGTGGGCGTGTCTTTTGGACGAGGTCACGTCCTCTAAGAGTGACTATAAATTATAGTCAAGGGGTTTAATAAAGTTACGTTAACTTCGAGTCAGGCTAGGGTAGCTTGAAACAATAAACACTCTCTAAGTTTGAAATAAAAAGACAAGTTACCTTTACCAGTACATATATGAAATGAAATATTTATGTAGAAGACCATAAAAATATAATATTTTCTTGATTAAAACAACATAATTGAAAACATTTTAGAGCACATCTCTCACACCAAGTTAGTTTACCGAAGCCGGTTAGATTTATGGGTCTCTGCCAACTACCTTTTACCCAAACTATTTGTCCAAACTAAGGTAGATTTATGAGCGTCTCGTATCACAATGCTTTTTTAAAATAAATTACAAATGAAGTTTTGTTCAATAAATGTGACAACTTAAAGTAAAGCGTTCACCAAAACAAACCAAACAGCTGTAGTAACGCGCGCTCATGACCAAGTATTCACTTGGGACAGCTTACAGTTAATTGCTACATTAAGAACTTCTTTCATTATGGTAGTTCGTTGTGAAACCTTTGTAGGATTAAAATAAATTTAATGGTTTTTATATTTATTTATTTATTTTATTTATTTACCTTCACGCCATATCCCTTGCGGGGTAGCCAGAGACGACGCAGCGCCAAACGCTACGGTCCCTGCATACCTCAACTACCTACCTTATAGATCGTTATAAAACTAGTAACAAGCTGAATAAAAAGTTGTATGAAATGAGGTTTGTTTTAGTTATTTCATGTCTTAGATCTGTATCTAACTTAATTATTGACCTGTGTCAATAATTAAGTATGACTTTCCATTACACTTAAATAATGTATTAAATATAATGTTTAAGGCAGGTGAATCCGCGTCATTCTGAGCATTGTTCTTTCATAAACAGGATTTTAAAGATACGAGTCTTTTAATTGGTGTAGTTTGCTGTAATTTTAATATAAAATAGTTTCAATTGGTCAGTTTCTAATCTATACATCGATTATTTACATAAATTGTGTGCTGAAAATTGATATCGCAATTGTGAGTATAATAGATGACAAACATTATTTTGGTGCATTGTGAATTAATAGTATTTTCCAGTTACAGACTGTACTAGGCATCTAAACGTACATAACTGATCTATCAAATTATTTTTAGAAATAAAACCCCGAGAAAGAGATGGTAACGTTAAAATAATAAATTAAATTGTAATATTCAGTAATGAAAAAAACGTTTTCTTAATTTTAATTTCTATTTCAGTTTTAGGAGTACGGGTTGGATGTTCGGTTCGGTTCGGTGTAGGCACGTGCAGTATTCTCTCCGTCTGCCGAGGTACAATTGTACAATATTAAAGCGACTTTCCGAACTAAACATAAGAACACAAAAGGGGCGTTAGAACCTAACAAAATTTTCTCTTTTAAAGTTTAATATTTCACAAAGGAATCCTTTAATCTAAAAGAGCTTCTCACAAAATCTCCATATTTTAAGAATTATCTAATAAACGGTACAAACAAACCAAACTTAATAAAACTCTCCACAATTTATATATATTTATTTCAATTTAAAATAAAAAAGTTCCTAATCGTCTCAACTAAATGTTGTAAAATTTTGTTAAAAATTCAAAGCTAATTCATTCTTGCCACAGAAATAGTTAGGAAGTGTGTAAATTATATTAATATTCTTATTTTATTTTACCAATAGTTAGTTTTGTCATAGATAAATATGTATTTTTCGAAAGATGTGTGTTTGTGTGTGTGAGAGCGTGTATGAGCGTGTGTGAGTGTGTGTATGAGCGTGTGTGTGTGTGTGTGAGCGTGTATGTTTGTGTTATTATAATATCTATTTTATGAATTATTAAAAAATATTTAAATTTGAGACATATGGGAAATGATAATTTGTTATGTATTACTTATGTCCCGAACACTAAAAGCTAGAAACAGAAATTCTTACCAAAAACTTAAACTATATTGTGTTTAAATCAACAAATAAATACATTTAATATTTGACATGTACAGACTTATTACAATAAAGAATACAACTACAAATATAATTCATTAAAATCAAAACGGTTTATTTGTATTAAAGAAAATAAAATATTCATCCAATTCTTGGTATGTGTGAGAAGAGGACACTTATTAGCTTTGATATTTTAGTTATTTTGTGAATCTGTTCAATAGTTACTCACAGCACCTTGTAATTAAATGGTAATACATATGGTAGTTGAAAGTTTGAATCAGTCAAAATACAACTTTGTTACATTTAAAATACAAAGTCAATATGAACTTTTTATGCACAAAATATAATAAAGTACTAAAATATCAAAGATATAACAACTTATGTTGTTTATTTAATTAATTTAAATGTAGTTACTAAGTGAACAAGGAAGGAACTGCGAACCCCTTAGAGTTGTATTTTTTTGGTCCAATTTATTGATGATCGTTCTAGAAAGGCCGAGATCCTTAAATAAATTGTAGAGAGATTTTGCTGTTATACCTCTCGCTCCTACTTCTACAGCGTACAAATTAACTATAAATTTATTCCTGATCAGTTCGTTACACAGTTCGTAATACTTGTTAAGCTTAAATGTATGATCTTTGGGTATGTTTGTTTCCCAGGGTACAGTAAGCTCCACAAGTATAACGCGCCTTAGTTGTTTTGAATACAGGAATAAGTCCGGCCTAGATGACGAAACACAAACATCCCCGGGGATTTTGTATTGCCTTTCATACGTGTCCATCATGAGAGTCCAATCAGGAGACGCGTCCAAGATGGAATAAGGTTTTAATTTAGATTTTTTGGACGAACCTGCCTTTACGAACAATAATACATGGATTAAATTAAGTAATTAAGATATATTCATAAAATTACCAAGCAGTCGCATAAGTTACTATTAATATTTGGAATTTGTTAAGTAATACTCAAACTACTTACGTCATATTATGTGTATGTTGTATTACCGATAACTCCGAATATTGAATGTTGTAAATTGTAAAAAAATACAAAGTACTTCCATCGCGAGGGAGCTGAAATACTTAGTAATTACTTAAAAATATGAACACCATATTGGCTCGATTATATTAACGTAAGTGAAAACATTTTCGCGCAGAACCTTGACGGCGAGTAAGGTTGCCAAATCCGACAAAATTTATGGCAAATTTTACCAAAACTATTTTCCTTAACCAAGGTGGATTTATGAGAGTATAGGAACATATTGTTTTTTTAATATAAGCGTATCTTGTAAGTACATTTGTTATAAATATTATAGTTTTGTTTATAAAATAAATATTTAAAGTCTAACTTAAACATTAACCTATTTAAATAATGTTAACTAGTCAGGCAGAAACTCAGACAACTCTGAGTTTCTGCTTGTATAGAAGGGGGACGGGGAATTTAAAATTAATTGAATAACTTTAATATATATATATATGTATTGTTGAATTATTTGGAGTTGAAGAAGATACTGCTGTTTAACATTAAACAATTAAAACTTAAATATCATTTACTTCAGGAAATGTCCTGGTATTATTTTAATACCAATAATTACTACCAATTTCTAGACTTTATTTATCTATACTTATAATAAATCTGTAGAGAGGTCAATTCTGTACATGAAATATATTTACAAAATAAGTAGCAGGGGGTGATTAGTGTTCGATACTGATGCCAAAAATGCAGTTAAAAAAATTTTTGTCTGTCTGTCTGTCTGTCTGTCTGTTTGTATGTTATTTATAGAAAAAAAAACTACTCGACGGATTTTAACGAAACTTAGTACAATTATTCTTTATACTCCTGGGCAGGTAATAGTATACTTTTCATCACACTACAATGAATAGGAGCAGAGCAGTGAAAGGAAATGTTGAGAAAATGGGAGAAGTTGCTTGATTTTTTAAGCTTCCGTCGCGTGTGCAGCCTTGATGGTTAGAGCTACATAGAAACTATGTATAACGGAAATATTCTACATAAAAATACACGAAAAATATTCCAAGACAGCATATATCTACCTTTTATAGTTAACTCACAATAACACGCATAACTCTCGATAGCTTAGCAGTTCGGAGATTTCTTATTATATTTGTTTACTTTTACGTTTATAAAACCAATAATGCTCACCATCATTCCTAATTTAAAAAAAAATAAACATTAGCACCAATTCAATAAAAAAAGAATCATTGAAATCGGTATAGAAACACCAAATTTATACTTACTTACATGAAATACGCCAACAAGACATCGCGCGTGAATAGTGAATCAAGCTATAAGGATTATTTTTGCGTAACGGTTGCCGCGCTCGACGGGGCTCGCGGCGGCAGAGTATAAAAGGGGCGGGAGGCGAGCGCAAGCGTCATTCAATATTTGGCTGTTGATGCGTTCAGAGTGTTGAACTTTATTGACAGACAATAATTGTTATTTTATAAACCGTGCTTATCAGCGCGACTTTTTGTCTTTAAATAGTTTATTTTAATTTCTTTTGTTGTTATTTTCTAAATTAGTTTTAGTTTTGTTTAAATTCTTAACTATTAATAGTTCCTATTTTATTTCTTTTTAAGTAGATTTAGATTCGATTTTTAGATTAGATAATAGATAGATAGATTAGATTATTGTTAGATTTTTAGTTACTGATAGGTTAGTTTTGGGCATTTTATGTTTAGTTTTTTTTGTATTGAGTAGATAAAAGCGTAGGTAGGTACTTTTATTAATTATAGTATTCATAGGTATTTTTTATTTATTTTTAAGTGAAGTAGGTATAGGTAGATATTGCCTACTATCTACCTATACTGCACACGTGTTTTAGCTTTATTTTCATTTCTTTTTTTTTTGTACCTAAGTTGTAGGTAGGTAGGTACATATTTCTTAGTTTAATTCTATTAGAATATTAGGTATTTAAGTTTAAATAGGCACTTAGATTTATATTTTTTTATTATATAGCAGCTGTACTTAGAACATCTAAGGTTTTTTTTGTATTAGCATAGGTACTTTGATTAATTACAGTAGTTGTAGGTATTTCTTATTATTCATTTTTAAGTGAAGTAGGTAAGTGTAGATAGTATTGCACACGCATTAAGTATAGCTTTATTTTCATTTTTTATTCTTTTGTAATTTGTAGGTACCTACGTACATATTTATAATTCGATTAGAATATTATTTTAGTTTTAATAGGCACTTAGATTTATATTCTATTTATTATATACTTAGCTATAGTTAGGACCTCTGACGTAAGTTTTTTGTTGGGTAACTAAATAGAATTTAAGTTACTGTCGATTAAAAATAAAATAAACGATGCCACCTAAAAAACGACCATCTTTATCTCGAACTTCGAGTCAAGCTAGGAGAATGAGAATGACGCGTTCTCAAGAATCGGAAGAGGAAAGAGCACATCGGTTAAACTCTATGAGAGTTAGTGCCTCAACATCTCGAGCTAATGAAAGCTCTCCAGAAAGAGAGATGCGATTAGCAGCTGAAAGAGCGAGACGAGCTACAACACGGGCTTCTCAAAGCTCTTCTCAACGAGAGCTAAGGCGTTCCATTGACCGGGAACAACATGCGTTATCCCGAGAAGCTGAAACTGCTTTACAACGAGAATTGCGACTCACAGCTGACCGCGAACGGCATACATTATCTCGCGAATCTGAAACCTTCACTGAGAGGGAATTACGGCTTACAGCTGACCGCGAACGTCATATTTTATCTCGCGAGTCCGAAACCTTCACTGAGAGGGAATTACGGCTTACAGCTGACCACGAACGTCATATTTTATCTCGCGAGTCCGAAACCTTCACTGAGAGGGAATTACGGCTTACAGCTGATCGCGAACGTCATATTTTGTCTCGAGAATCTGAAACTTTTACTCAATATCAAGACCGTTTGACAAATGATAGGGCGCACCATAACATGATTCGATCTCTTGAAGATGAACATGAGCATGAACAACGACTAGAGTCGGGACGCGATTATTACAATTCTTTGAGACAAGAACAATTGATTACTTTATCTAATGAAAGATTAAGAATTGAAAATATTCGGTCGCTTGAAACAGAAGAACAGCGAGAGGCCCGTCTTACTGCAGATAGATTTCGACATGGTCTTAATGACTTAGATATACACGTGGTAGATCAATCTACAAATTCGGTGGCGTGGTCCGATAAATATAAAAGTGGGTTTGCTTATAACCTCACAATTGATTACAGATCATCTTCTGAAATAGGCGATATGAACGTAGTATGTTCCTTTTGTAATGCTTCGAAGTGGAGGAAGGAGTCTGCTGGTTTCTGTTGTTCTGGAGGTAAAATAAATTTGCCTTCGTTCGAAGACCCACCGGAACCTTTAAAATCACTACTTTTAGGGGAACATTTGCAATCCAAACAGTTTTTAGATAATATTCGCACTTATAATAGTGCATTCCAAATGACATCCTTTGGTGCTAAACAAATCTCAGAAGGCCCTTTCATGCCTACTTTTAAGGTACAAGGTCAGGTTTACCATTTGATAGGGTCCCTTTTGCCTGAAGAACAACCTAAATTTCTTCAAATATATTTTGTATCCGATTACAACGAACAGTCGAATATAAGAAATCAATATTTTCCGAATTTAAATACTGAACTCATTTCACAACTTCAGAACATGTTACATCAGGTTAATTCGTACGTATGCAGTTTTAAATCGGCATTAGAAGCCCTTTCTCAAGATGGTAATAACAATTATAAAATTGTTATAAATGCCGATAAGCGTCCAACTCAGGAACACCCTGGGCGTCATAACGTTCCATCCACGAATGAAGTTGCTGTAGTACTGGTCGACCAGGAATGTGATAGGCGTGATATCGTTATACGTTCCAGAGACAATCGTTTGCAACGTATTTTCGAAACCCACAGGGCTTATGACAGTTTGCAATATCCTATGATATACTGTCGAGGGGAAGATGGTTATAATTTCGCTGTATACCAAACCGATCCGCGCACAGGCGCACCTAATTATAATAAAAAGGTGTCATGCCTTCAATTTTATTGTTACCACCTGCAAGTGAGACGGAATAGATTGGTATACTTTCAACGTTTTCGTGGCTTATTTAATCAGTTTATTGTTGACATGTACGCAAAAATTGAAACCGAAAGATTAGTTTATATACGATCTAATCAAAGGCAGCTGCGCGCTGAAGAATACGTGCACCTTCGCGATGCCATGCAGCAAGATAACGATACTGTGAATATGGGTCGTTTAGTTATTTTACCCTCTTCTTTTACTGGTGGTCCACGCTACATGCATGAACGTACTCAAGACGCTTTTTGTTACGTAAGAAAATATGGACGTCCCGACTTATTTGTTACTGTAACTACCAATCCCAAGTGGGATGAAATCACTCAGGAGCTTCTTGAGGGTCAGGCACCGCATGACCGCCATGATATTATTGCAAGAGTGTTTCATTTAAAATTAAAATCAATGATAGATCTTCTTACCAAAGATAATATTTTTGGAGAAGTATTGTGTTATATGTATAGTGTTGAGTGGCAAAAACGCGGCTTACCTCACGCACATATCTTGCTTTGGTTAAAAGATAAGGTTCGACCTAATGATGTAGACAGATTAATCAGTGCTGAAATTCCAGATCCGACTGCAGATCCCCTGTTATACGACATTGTTAAAACTCATATGATACATGGTCCATGTGGTGCATTTAACGCAAATGCTCCTTGCATGCAAGACGGTCGTTGCACTAAAAGGTATCCAAAAGCATTAGTGGATGAAACTGTAACAGGACATGATGGATACCCATTATATCGTCGCCGTTCAAGAGACAATGGTGGTTTTACTGTTGAAAAGCGAATGTCTGGACAACAGGTTACTTTAGATAATAGGTGGGTCGTTCCGTATTCGCCTGTATTGTCCAGAGCATTTCAAGCTCACATAAATGTAGAAATGTGTAATAGTGTAGAGTCAATTAAATATATTTGTAAGTACATTAACAAGGGCAGTGACCAAGCTACGTTTGCGTTAAGAAATGAACATGATGAAGTTACTAGATTTCAGTCAGGCAGATATATCAGCTCTTCAGAAGCTGTGTGGCGGATCTTAAGTTTTAATATTCACGAAAGATATCCACCTGTGACTCATCTGGATGTTCATCTGGAAGGCGGTCAACGTATATATTTTAACGCCGAAAATGTTACAGAACGATTAGAGAACCCTAGACAAACAACTTTATTGGCATTCTTTCGACTTTGCCAAACTGATAATTTCGCAAAGTCTCTTTTGTATGAAGAAGTTCCATCGTATTATACCTACGATAAACAACGAGGTGTCTTTAACCGTAGACGCCGAGGCAGGCCTGTAGATGGCGAGACAGGTATTTTCAAAGAACATGTTCTTGGTAGAGTGTATACTGTTCATCCTAACAACGCAGAGTGTTTTTATTTGAGATTATTATTACATACAGTGCGAGGACCAACATCATTTATAGATTTGAGAAAAGTAGACGATGTTGTTTATCCAACTTATCATGCAGCTTGCCAAGCGCGTCATTTGCTTGAAAATGATCAACATTGGGATGACGCTTTAGCAGAATCCTGTGTTAGTGATAATCCACGACGGTTACGCCATTTATTTGTAACATTACTCACATTTTGTAATTTATCTGATCCTGTCCAATTATGGGAAAAATATAAAGAAAAATTTGCAGAAGACTTTCTTCGGAATTTATCTCACAATAATGAAGGCGCAACTAATGATAATTTTCGAGATCTGGCTATAAATCAGTGCTTATTAGCTCTTCAGGAAGACTTAACAGCAGTAGGCGGTAAATCACTTTGTGAATATGGTTTGCCAACGCCAACCTCAGTCGGAGAAGTTACCAATAGGGAATATTCCGCAGAGATTGGTTACAACCCAATGGAACTGCTGGTAACATTAGAAAACGGTGTCCCAATGATGACTGCAGAACAACGCTTAGTCTATGATCGCGTGTGCGAGAGTGTGCAGAATAATTTAGGAACAATATGGTTTTTAGATGCACCTGGAGGAACTGGGAAAACTTTTTTGACTAAATTAATATTAGCTTATGTTCGAAATCAGCGTAAAATCGCTCTTACCGTGGCTTCATCAGGTATAGCTGCAACATTGCTACCAGGAGGTAAGACTGCTCACACTATGTTTAAAATACCAATTAATTTAGATCGCACGGAAAGTCCAACCTGTAGTATTTCAAGAAATAGCGACAAAGCTAAGGTATTGCGTGAGTGTAATTTAATCGTATGGGATGAATGTACGATGGCCCATCGAAAAGGAGTAGAAGCAGTAGACAGAACTCTAAGGGACATAAGACAAAATGATCGACCAATGGGCGGTATTACGGTTTTATTTTGTGGTGATTTCCGACAAACCTTACCGGTAATACCACGGGGAACCCGAGCTGATGAGATTAGGGCTTGCCTGAAAAGCTCTTATTTGTGGCGTGATATACAATCGGTGCATTTGACTATAAATATGCGAGTGAGAACTGGAGACAACGCAGATAATCGTGAATTTTCTGATACATTATTGAAGATTGGTGAAGGTACCTATCCACAACTACACCAAGGAAAACTTATTCTGACACCTGAGTTATGTTGTATAGTGCAATCCCAACAACATCTTATATCTTCGGTTTACGGTGACATAACAATTATATTAAATAGGGACAATTCTTGGCTTTGCGAAAGGTCCATTTTGACTCCTCGCAATGACCAGGCATCTGAAATTAATAATAAAATACTGTCTAATATACAGGGAGAAAGCAAAGTTTATAGTTCAATAAATAGAATGGTTGATGAACAAGAAGCCACTAATTACCCGATAGAATTTTTAAATTCTTTAAGTATGCCTGGACTACCTTCTCATATAATTTGTTTAAAAATTGGCATACCGATAATTCTGCTCCGAAATTTAAGACCACCTCAACTTTGCAATGGAACTCGGCTAAAAGTAACCCAGTTGCAACAAAATGTAATCGAGGCTCAAATTTTAACAGGTTGGGGTGCAAGAGAAACTGTCTTTATTCCCAGAATTCCCATAATACCAAATAATTTTCCATTCCAATTTAAAAGAACGCAATTCCCAGTATCGGTGTGCTATGCCATGACTATCAATAAAGCTCAAGGGCAGACTTTTCGTGTTGCTGGAGTAGATCTCGGTGTTAGCTGTTTCTCGCATGGTCAATTATACGTCGCTCTTTCCCGGGTTAGCAATTCTAGGAATCTTTACGTTCACGTGCCGGACGGGTCGACTCTTAACATAGTCTACCCAGAAGCTTTGCGCTGAAACATTTTAATTTGATCTAAAAATATTAGCAATATATTATCTTAATAAAAAACAAGGAGTTACACGCTGACCGAGTCGTGGGTATAGCGTGGGTATATTATAATATTCTGCGGTTACTTATATTTTTCAACAGTTTTGTGGATTGGCATATTATATTACTATTGCCCTTCTAAAATACGAAAGTGAATCTGCCTGTTACGTCAAAACTATGAGGGAGGACATCTGCTAATTTTTTTTCGAAAAACGACGGAAACGCGGACGAAGTCGCGGGCAAAAGCTAGTTAATAATATTATTACAAAGTAATTATTTTATTTATTATTATAAATTCAAAAATAACGTAAGTAGAAGATAGCACCACTGTTTGAAATGAAATGTACCGACTTGTACGTGTGTTTAAAAGGAACCGCGTGGACTAATTATTAATACCATAATTAATCGAGGGCTGTAAATAGTGCTCTATGTCTGCGGTGACATTACAGTGCCCTGTATTTGGAAGCGTCGATAGCTTTTCATTTATATTACCGGGAATGCTCGTTTCACACGCAATGCTTGAGGTTAGTGATTTCAATTAATACATTTTTGGTATGAAGTTCTGAAGTTCTTAAAAATAATTCGTTATATTTTTATAAAGGGCTATAATCTTAATAAAATATTAATATCCAACATTCGCTGTATTTAAAAATACTTTAAAATAATTAATTGAAGAACAAATCAGGGTTTTCACCAATATTTAGACATTAAGACGTAGTGGTTTTTTGTGTAAGATTAAACATAAGATATAAATATATATATATATATATATATATATATATATATATATATATATATATATATATATATATTATTTGAATATATATATATATAATGTGTATTTAATTTTCTGTATTTAATTTTTTTTTAAACACACTAAATATAAAATAGAAATAGAAAAATACAAAAATGATAAGAGCGAAAACTGTCAGTAAAACAAATTGGCACAATATAGTTTTATATATTTCTATACAGCCGCAGCAGAGCACACGTGTAACAATTAGTTCCCGGCTCCGGACGAGCTTTTAACATAACTGACAGAGCAATTGGATTAAATGCAGTCCTCGGAACGACACACTTCACCAACTTGATTCTGAACCCTGTGACCACTTGGTTAGTATTTCGGTTTCACTTTGACATGTGAGTCATTTAGTTACTTAATATGGTATAGCTGTGATTTGTTTTATTATATTATTGATATCGCAATTAAAAGTGTAATTTAAGAAAATAATTTTATTATCACTTCTTAATAAATGCTATTTTCTAAAGTTTTAGAATTAAAACGCCCATCCATGTGTCCACTGCTAATGATAAAAATATTTCAAAAAGTTTAGTTTCCAAAAAGTCTAGCTGTTGTCGTTTGACTGCAGCTCGCTCTGGGCTGACTCGACATAAGAAGGAATACCCTCTCAAGGAAGATTGACATGTAGTGACCAAATTCATTTGGTTATGTTCCGTCCGTTGTCACCCCCTTCCCCACCAAACATTAAAGAGATGCCTCTAAAAAATATACCCTAGGAGGGTACCGACTTCGACGACGCCAGAGAACCTCTCCCTGAGCAAAATCAGGGGAATGATTCTCGGATTTTGCTCGAGCTGTCTCTGGGGCGGTCTTGGTTTGATGCGTCTGTCAGGACAACATATTTAACAGCTGACAAACGACATATTTAACAAGCTTGGACTAATGTTAGTCATGAAAGATACGAATTCTGGAGTTCGTTCGGAAGAGATAATATAACCGTGCCTCCAGATTCTTCAAATGACAAATTGCTAGAGCAAAGTACAGGCATGCTGTCAAAATTGAGGATCAGCTGATAAGGTACATACCTGGAATGCACAAGTTCTAGGCGCTCTCCAAAGCCACTCTGGGAAACTATTGCCAGGCATACTGTAAATGGCTCTCTGGACCACACGACCAAAGAAAAAGCTGATCTCTTGGGCACTCTTTTTGCCTCAAACTCTACCTTGGACAATCAGGGAGAGACACTGCCTTTCATCCCGCGGTAGCAGAGCTTAATGCTGGAAACAGTTTTTCGTAAAATGATCATGCAAAAAATCTCTCTTCTCCTTGGACGTTCATAAAACATAACATGTATTCCTGAGTTGCTGCACGGTGCGTAAAACACACCATTAGGCGTCTGTTATTGAAAATAAGGGAGAGGATCTTGCAAATGCTAGAAACCCTTCGATCGTGTATGGCACAAGAGGCGTCTTTCAAAACTGTCTTCCTATTAGCTTCCCAAGAGTTTGTGAATAGTAATCTAGCCAAGTTGGCTTTAATGAAATTGAGAGTGATTGATAGGATGAGGCAGTATTTTAGGCCTCGCCAGAAGACTTGCGCTTTATAAGGCACAGGTCCGGCAACATATGGAGTACTTTTCTATTCTCTGGTCTGGATCACCCCAATATCAGTTTTTACCATTTTAGTTTAGTTAATTCATTTAGTTCTACAGTTCAACGTGTAATATATACACGTAATTAAAAATTACTAATTATGGATTACTCTCAAGCTTTGTACTAAGCCTTCTTACTAAATATTGATTCAGGAACAGCAAATTACATTCATATATACAATTTTAAGTGAAAAGTATTATTTTGTTTGAATACCATATTTGTTTCTTCATTGTATTTGTATTTAACGTCGCATGTGTAGTGTTTAAACACAAACCGATACATATCAGCCTGTGGTGCACTAAATACTCCGCGGGCCGTGCACATGACGTCTGTGTACAAGCTGATTGCGGCTGACCAGATATTACTAAAGTTCAACGTTATTTACATACATACATATTGAACCTACATATACATATATAAGCGTAGGAACGTATCGATGTCTATCGTATGTCGTCAGTGCGACACGATGGTTATACAAATTTGAGAAAAAAGATGGATAAAGCTTGTTTTATAATGTTACTATATATTCATTCATCTTCCTGCCCTTATCCCATTTTGGGGTCGGCACAGTATGTTTTTTCCTTCCATACTCTCCTGTTACTCGTCATCTCTGTACACACTCCCTTCTTCTCCATATCGTCTTTCACGCAATCCATCCATCTTTTCTTCGGCCGTCCTCTACCTGTCCATCCCTCCACTACCATACCTAGCACTCTTTTGGTCACATGCCTTTCATCCCTCCTCATAACATGCCCATGCCATGACAGACGGCTACCTCTAATTTTTTCTGTCACTGGCGCTACTCCTCAGCTTCCCCTAATATACTCATTTCTTACTCTATCCCTTCTTGTCGCCCCACACATCCATCTTAACATTCGCATCTCCGTTACATGCAAACGCTTTTCATCCATCACCTTCATCGCCCAGCACTCAGATCCATACATAACGACAGGTCTAATGATGTTTTTATAAATTCTCCCCTTTAGTTTAAGGGGAATTCGGGCATCACATGTCGTCCCAGTGACCTGTAGCCATTTCATCCATCCTGTGTTGATTCTGTGCTTTACGTCCCGGTCAATATTGCCATCGCTTTGAATCAGAGATCCAAGATAGCGAAACTCTGAGCAGACTGGTAACGGTACTCCGTCGAACAAAATAGGTACTGTATATTAATTAAGTTACTTTAATGCCTTTTAGGGGACTGTGACGTCACTGGATAATAATATTGTAAAGAGTTAAAAACGTATTTAGACAAGTCTCATACTTCAATATACCAACCTGCCAATAGATGTAGCTGTTAATTTATTTAACATTTTATAGTTTGAATATTTAATATAAATTTTGATGTTATAATAAGATCACTTTCTGACTAAATAGTTAGATTTATTACATAACAATTATATTTACTGACACTTAAATAAAATTAGTTCAATGACCTGTAATAAGAGTATTGTATATGTCGTTAGATGTTTTCTTAATATTATTAAAATATGAACATAATATATTTTGATAAATGAATGATGTTGTATATAATTTGTTCTCTCGTTGGTTTTTCTTCGTCATGGACCTCTTTGGAAGCGTGCACGGCGAGTGTGATGTTCTGTTAGTTGACTGACCAGTTGGTACTACCGATAACTCTCACCTCCTCTATGTTTAAATTACAATTGTTAATTAATAATATTAATTACTATTCGACCAAGCATTTATCAATTAATAAAACAAATTACAGAACGTTTAGAAATAAATTATTAAGTTCAAATCAAACACTGTCCACACATCGCGACGTGCAGCTTACAGTTTACAGTTTAGTGTGAGTGGGAAAAGGGATTGACAAATAATGAAATATAAAAAACATGTATTAATTAAACGTAAAAGTAATTACTTATATTATAATCACATACACACAGAAAGGTCTAAATTAGTAGGGTTACGGTGACTCCTCAATGTCAGTAAGGATAATATATTCATAAAATCAAAATAAAGTCGCATCAAATAAATGTTAAGCCACGCGTGGTGTAGTTCCCTCTTTGCTCTGGATGGATGGATGGATGGATGGATGGATGGACTGACAGACAAATACACTCGCCAATTTTTTGTAGATCTAAAAATGGTTTTAAAAAACCGACCTTTTAAAAAGATTTGTCTAACGACACACGCGGGGTACTCGAGAAAAAATATATAACCCCACTACACGTTTAGTGGAGCTACACTCAGAAAAAGTATTTTAAAAAACTTATTCTACTACTTTCTCGGGGTGGCTAATACATATAAATGGCGATTTACACCTTTTTAGTTTGTAGTAGAGTGAACTACGGAACCCTAAACAGGGATCAAACGTAAGACTTAACTATAATTATGATAAATTAAGTAAATACAAGTAATGAAACATTTAATTAACCTTAATATAAATATAATTTAATTAAAAAAACTTACCCCAAGATTCTAACTCTGCAGTTTAAAATAGTAATGAAAAGATGCCACAATGAGAATTAATATTTGAAACTACACTATAAATATGGTTAGTGTTGGTCTGTCCGTGTTTATGAATCATCCATCCTATATTAATTTAATATTTTAATATAATCAGGATGCTGAAAATATTTATACTAGACTTTGTATTAAATGAAGCAAACAGATTATGAGCTACTGTAATTTGAAGTTAAAGATTTCAATGAATCCTGTAAGCGTTGACACAGTAACAGTTGGAGAGAATCTATAAAATAAAATGTTAGCTTTTTTCCTGATCATCACTATCTCATTACAGCGAGTGTGTGTGTCTCTCTCTCTCTCTCTCTCTCTCTCTCTCTCTCTCTCTGTGTGTGTGTGTGTGTGTGTACGTTTGTGCGTGTGTGTGTGTGTACACACACAAATGGTT
This sequence comes from Melinaea marsaeus rileyi, assembly GCA_918358865.1. Lineage (NCBI taxonomy): Eukaryota > Metazoa > Arthropoda > Insecta > Lepidoptera > Nymphalidae > Melinaea > Melinaea marsaeus. Next base: position 530,043 of record OU911090.1, read on the forward strand.
TTGAACACATACACACGCACGCACGTGCGTGTGTGTGTGTGTGAGGACACCAGTTATTTGGAAGCAGAAGATTTTAATAGGAAATGAAATGAGGGTCTGTCTATTTAATAGGAGCAGAAAATTAAAAGAACAGAATTTTTAGAAATCTGGAGACGTTTTAGATATATGTATATTAGAAATTAATGATATACTGCGATTTATTCTTACAGAGTATACACTTCAAAGAATAGTATTGTAATAATAGCAAATATAATATCTTTTCATGTATTCCAAGCATATAAGTGCAGTATTTGGTAATATAGGTCACAATACTTCTTATCTTTTCAGAGTATCTCAATTCCGCTTGTCTTGACAATTTTCCAAACGTATTTTCGTCACAAAGGACAGTCAAATCCAATAGTCGGCAAGTACGAGAGGGTGTAAGTTACTGACGACGCCCGCCCTTCAACACTCCTCTTTATAATTTAAGTAACTTATCTTTGATTTATCCTCAGTCCTTTCGTGAATCTTTTCTATCGTTAAGAAAACAGGCTTATTTCTTCATAAAGACTGGCACTAACTTGTCATTAAATGAAAAAATATGTTTTAATTCTGCGTACAGTATGAAGTTTTAAGCCATGAAAATATAATTTTATAACATTTAAGATGTAACATATTATGTATTAAACGTTTTACAACATTCATTTATAAAAAAAAAATTATTTACCATTCATTATATTGAATACTCATATTAACGTCTTATTTATATTAATATAATAAATATTATAATACTAAAATTATAATGATATAACAACTACTAATGTATAGAAAGTTAGAAAAGTTAAGCTAAATGTAGTTGGTATTAATTTGTATTGTTAAGTGTTTAACAAATTATTTATTCACCAAATCACTCAACAGTCATAGCTTAGAAATAACCATGTCATTGTCTGATATCTGAATCGACAAGGAACGTTGTTTTACTGCGACGCTGTTACTTCAGTGTATAAGTGTACGCAGTACGTTTGGTCGGTCGTGTGTAGTGACGTGAGTGACGCAGTCACGGGTCAACACACCACGAGCAGAGACAGGAATTACACTGAGTTATTAAATACACCATTGAGATTTATACTCTCCTTAGTGATGATACTTCTTCTTTATTTAGTAATATAAAATAGTATTATTTTAAAAATGGTATTGATAAACTGTTCTTTGGTTATAAACGAGTTGTGATAGTTATAACATTGTTGAAATTATACTACATGTTAGAACTTACTACATATATGGTCACGAATTTGAGTAGAATCACAATATTAAAATACTAATTATTTAAAAATATAAAAACGATATTTTCTCCAGCAAAATAACATAAATGAAAACATTTCGGACAAACTTTCACGTCCGGTAGTGAGGTAGCCGAGGACGGAATGATTTATAGCGAATTATACCAAAACTAATTTCCCAAACAAAGGATTTATGAAAGTGTAGGAACACATTTTTTTAAATAACATTTAGGTATTTTATATATGAAATAAAAATAACAGGAAAAAGAGACGATGCTTTAACTTATTCTACTTGGCTGGTTAGTTCCGGAAGCATACATACACAATCTATAGAAAAGTAATATATTAATATTATTAATTTCTGCACTCTTGCCCATAAAATAAGTATATGATAATTAATGTACATATAACCCTATACTAATGATATAGCTATCTGTTGTGTGCTGTGTTGAATGTGGAGGAACTCAGGATTACTAAAAAACTAATAAATAATGTAAATTACTCTTTTTCGCTTTCTGGTGAATAATGATTCTGAACACGGCCTATCTTTGTGCATAATTCCGTCCAAATTAGTTCATTATTGTTATTTATTACTCGTCGAAGCAATGATGTAACTTCAAATGATTTAAAAAAATATTTCCATTTTTCCAAAAAATCTTATATTGCTTTTGTTTAACTTAAAAGTATAACTCGCTCATTGTTCTACTGCACATGTGTCATAAGCACATTAACTGTTAATAAAAATGTAACTTGAATACGAACTGTAAATATAAATAAGGGTTTAGACATACATAGTATTGAGAGAATCTCCCGCTCACATGTTTTTAATTCTGAAGAGAGATTTCCAAATAAATGTAAAGAGAAAGAACTATTTCGGGGTTTAACCTTTCAGCAGACGATTGGAAAGAAAACGTGTCTTTCTGAAAATATTTCAGCAATCACGTTCAGGTTCAGAGGCACTCGGTGACCCGTCAGTTATAACATCCAGTGCTTTACGAGGACAGTTTTTATGCTCTCCTGAACTTTCAATAGAATTATCCTTGCAGTTTCCATCTTCCGATGTCTATAATCTAATGTACTCGGCAGACGCTTCTCAGCCATGTATCGATGTGATTTGAGACACGAGCCGAGATGCACAATAACAGTCTTTGACGAACTTCACTATTTAATATTATAAATATTTAAGTAAAGTTATCCATTATAGTTAAGAAGCGAGATGCACTTTTGATGACAAATATTTCAACATGCAATCAGATATTTCTGTACCTGTGATTGCGTACAAATATAACACTCTTTTATTAATAATAAAAAACAAGTAACCACTGACTCGTTGTTAACTTCATTGCTGAAACAGATAATGATTGAATTAATTCTAAACAGGGAGTACCTTTTCAAGATCTTGCTAAATCAGCCTGACTGACTGACTGGCTGACTGACTGATTGACCGGATAATATATTGTTAGCCGAATAATAGACCTGAAGAACAAGTGGTGGGGCAATGTCCTTATAAACGACCGCGCGCTCATTTCAAGCATCTATTCGTGTCGGATTCTCTTGTAAGCGGGAGCTCTGCCCGTTTGATCAGTCAAATACTTTAATTGTGATAGTTCATTAAAAGCTTAATTTACATTTTGTATCTATGATTGTTTAAAATTAGTTTTGTTTTGTAATTTTATTATTAAATAAAATATTTAGTAGTAGTGTACAAGTGATTATTATTATTTTGTTCTTTTTCCACCTCTGGTCTCTAAGATCAGAAGTGGGATAATAAGATTCGCGTGTCCTAGTTCGTACCTCTTGACTTAATATTGTTTTTGACTGCTTAAACAATCGGCGATATATTTGTCTTTTTTTATATTTACCCTCATTGAAAAAAAAAAAAAAGAGAACAAATTAGTGATTAACTGTACGTAAGTAAAAGTGATGAATTTCTGTGGATAAGATAACAACAGGTTTGGTGAGTATATTCCAATTTATTTTCAAACAGTGAATAGTGGTTTATTTGCTAATATATTGTGTAATACCTTTGCTTTTCGTTTAAAATAATTATATTTTGTTATTTTGTTGTAATTACCCTCTTATTTAATTATTGTCTACCCTATTGTAATTTTAATTTGAGTTACGCCTAATTTTATTTTTCTTTGAAAAATATGCCTAACAAAAGCAGAAAAAGTAGAAATCGCTCGCGTAATCGCAGTTCGCATTTTAGTCAACGTGATTCACGTCACAGACGACGCATCCTCTCTAGCAATGTTTTAACCGAAACAATGCAACAAATTTTGAATAGATTGGCATCACTAGAGGAACAACAGCATCTGGTTTCATCACAACAAAGGGACCGGAGTGACTTTGCTTCCGCGGCGACGGTAGCAGGGTCAGCTGCCATTGTTGTCGCCGAACCTGTGACGGAGACCCCATCCGAAAATTCAGCGTCGCCTCCGTCACGATCAAGCGCTTCCAAGCCTGTGAGCGAGGTTCAAGAGCGTGAAGAGCAAACGGCTTCAGTGACCCTGTCTCCACCGGAGTGTCCCGCTAGTACCGCTGTGGACCACGTCAACGCAGCTGATCGCATTATCGATGCGATACGTTCCATTAATATGCCGGTGAGATCTAACCAATCTTATTACATTTCAAATTTTGATCCAAAAGTCAATGATATAGAGGTTTGGTGCGAAGAAGTAGACCGTGCTAGGTGTGCTAATCACTGGGGCGATCATAAATGTCTATCTCGTATTGGAAATTGTTTACAAGGAGAGGCCAAAACGTGGCTTAATGAATGGGTAACGAACGACCGTAATTGGAGTAACTTTAAAAAAGAATTTACACTCTTGTGTCCTCGAAAACTCGATATAGCGAATATTTTATACGAAGTTATGAGTATCAATTCTGATAAGTTTCCCACATACGCAGATTATGCTCGGCGGTCCCTTTCAAAGTTACGCATCGTTAGAAGTTAAGTTATGTGATGAACTGATATGGGCAATAGTTATACGGGGTATTACTGATCCTCAAATTCGCGCGTCGGCCACTAATGCCAAACTAATGCCAAATGAATTAGTAGAGTTTCTTTCTATTTATATTAAACCCAGAACTTCAAATTTTAACACTAACTCGAGTGGGTTACGTCACAATCGTTCTGTTATATCCCTTGTATTTATGTAAATAATGTCTATTATACAATATTCGTAACTCTGTATTCCTAGTGTACTTTTCCACATTATTGTGTCAGCGCTTTTAATTATATTGTTTTAAATGTACATCATATTTTTAGTTCAGTTGTACTCTGGACGTCGTTGAGACTGGTAGTGGTCCCAGTAATTGTAAAACCATATTTTAAGTTTCCCAAAATTGTGACCATTTAATAAACGGGTGTGTTAATTAAATTGAGTTTTTTTTAAAAAAGTCTTTCGGGGTCGGCCGTCTTACAAATTGGTGTCAGAAGTGGGATGTCAGACAGAAAACCTTCAAACGGTACTGACATCTCGAATTACAAGGCCCCCGAATTTTGAGACTAGTTGGTCGACAATAAGACTTAGCCGCGTCTAAGCCTGCACCACGAAAAACTCAACGCCAAGAAGACAACGACAATTGGACGACGTTAAGTCTCCGCTTCTTAGCGTGAGCCCGCTCCAGCATCCGCAGCAGCAGACTTATCGACAGCAAGGTACAACTCATCTTCATTCCTTCTTCACCTACATTCTACATTTTCTATTTTCCACGTGTACGACGACGACCGTGCTAGCGACGGTGCAACGTGAGCCGCAGCATCGGATTACAGCGCCTGGGAACACGGCGTTACACAACGTTTCCGCGAATGTCGCTGACTCAAATTTTAGTAATCCTGTAAGTTACTAAACTTATTAGATATATATATATTTTTTTCTTTTTGTAATATTTAAAATCGTATTTTCTATATTTTTGTTTTTCTATTTTGATTATTTCACTGATTATTTTTGTAATATGTCGCTAAAAGTAGAAAAGGAAAGTGTAGCCGACAAAATAACCCTTAATTTTTTAACAAAATTTATTAAAACCTACAACGGTGACAAGGAAGGTCTACCGGCTTTCCTCACTAATTGTGACAATGCTATGTCTCTTGCAAGTACCGAACAACAGTCAGTACTTTGCAAATACATTCTCTCTCAATTAGAAGGAAAAGCTCAAGTAGCCTGTAGTCTAAAAACATTTGAAAAATGGCTAGATTTAAAAGCCTTTCTAAGGAAAAATTTCGGTGAGAAAAAACATGCCACGCATTTATTACTTGATTTACAAAATTGTAAACAGGAAGCATCCGAAGATGTTACTAAAGAGTTGAACAGTTTCTTACTCGAATACAATCAGATATACACTATAACTGCAAAACCAAGGACGAACTTCCTGGCAGGATAGTCGCCATGGAGGATCTAGCTCTCAATACATTCTTATTAGGTTTACGCTTTTCAATTTCAAATATTGTAAGATGTAGAAATCCCTCTTCCCTTGATGAAGCCGTACAGTTAGCTATCGAGGAAGAAAAGATATATAATTTACAATCAAGGTCTTTTAAGACGAATAAAAAGCAATGTTCTAGCTGTAATAAGCTTGGACATACAGCAATTGAATGTTACAAGAAAAAGCCTTATAATTCTAATTTTAATTCTAATTCTAATGAAAATACTACTCATAAATCTTCTACATCTAGCACAAAAATTTGTAAATATTGTAAACACATTGGGCATACCATTGACCAATGTCGCAAACGAAAATTCAATATGCAAAATCGCGAGAATTCTTTCTCTAACCCTTCTACTTTTAATTCAAAGCCTAGCTCTAGTAGTCCTCTTGTGAATTTAACATATCTTTGTGCCGAAACCGAGAATTCAGAACATTTAAACTAAATGGAATTTCGGCTACGTGTCTACCGAAAGTTCCTAATTCTAATGACACGATTATTCCTCCTAAATCTACTATACCTCGGTTACCCTATAAGGAACCGAGTCCTAAATCTACTATATCTCGATTACCCTACAAGGAACCGAGTCCTAAATCTACTATAACTCGATTACCCTACAAGGAACCGAGTTCTAAATCTTCTATATCTCGATTACCCTATAAGGAATCGAGTCCTTATGAATGTTTTTCATCTCAGTTACCCAGCGAGGAACTGAGTCATACTAAATCTAATACTATTTCTACATCTCAAGAGCCCAAAAGGGAACTGAGTCCTACTAATTCTAACTCTCACACGAATTTTTATAATAAATTAGATATTAATCTTTCTAGTTCCTATAATTGTAAACTCGATCCAACTCCTATTTTTGAAACGAGTATAAACACATATAAAATATCCTTACCATATACAAATATGCTTACTAAGAATTCAAATAAACCACTTACTTTTCTTATCGATACTGGCGCGAGCATCAGTATTATTAAATCTTCAAGTTTAAATATTCCTATAACAAATTCTGATAAGGTTAAAATAAAAGGAATAAATGACAAGGATACTTACTGTGAATCCTTAGGTTCTACTTACTTAACTTTGCTTATATCTCCAAAGTCCTATGAACATAAATTTCATGTCATAAATGATACGATTAATCTAAAATTTGACGGTATAATAGGTACAGATTTTCTTCGAATTTTTAAAGTTAATATTGATTATAATACTAAACTATTAACAATAGATGGTTGTAAATTGCCCATTATGTTTTATCAACCGATTTATATCATTCCGGCACGTTCCGAGGTCGTTATCGAGTGCACTGTATCAAATTACTCTGCCGAGCTTTATCATAACAATGAAGCTCTCGTACTAGATCAAACCTTATGTGATGGTGTTTATGTCGCGAATTGTGTAGTATTTATCAAACCAAATAAAAAGGTTAATGTTGCTATATTAAATACCAACGACACTGACCTAGAGTTCAAAGATTATGTAGTAGAACTGTCACCTATTGAGGTGTTTAAATACTCCGAATCTTTTCATAAGATTAATTCTATATCTTTTTCTAAATCTAATAGGGCAGATCACGTTTTAAGCTTAATTCGCTCTTCACATCTTAATAATGAGGAGGAAAAAGCTCTTCTTGATTGTTGTTCGGAGTATACAGATATTTTTTATGTCGAAGGTGAACCTTTATCTTCTACTAATGCTGTCGAACACAATATAGATACAGGTAACGCACCTCCTATACATGTTAAGTCGTATCGCTTCCCCGAATGCCATAAAAAGGAAGTTGACACTCAAATTCGTAAAATGCTAGATCAAAATATTATTCGCCCTTCTATTTCACCTTGGAGCGCCCCTGTATGGGTAGTTCCCAAAAAGCTAGACGCCTCTGGCAAAAGAAAATGGCGAATAGTCATTGACTATCGTCGTCTTAACGATGTCACTGTTTCCGAGAGTTATCCTTTGCCTCTCATCACTGATATCCTTGACCAATTAGGTCACTCTAAATATTTTAGCACACTAGATCTGGCTAGTGGCTTTCACCAACTTGAAATGTCCCCCAAGGACGCCCCAAAAACGGGTTTCACAATAAATTCTAATTCAAGCATATCTGGACACTATGAATTTACCAGAATGCCTTTTGGGCTGAAAATTGCTCCTGTAACCTTCCAACGACTCATGAACACCGTGTTATCAGGTTTACAAGGTATACATTGTTATATATACTTGGATGATTGTATTTTGTACAGTTCGACCTTGGAATCCCATATACAAAAGCTAAAATTAGTATTTGATAAAATACGAGAATATAATTTAAAACTCCAGCCTGATAAATGCGAGTTCTTGAGACGTGAAGTAACTTACCTTGGCCATATTATTACCGATAAAGGTGTTTCTCCAAATCCTGAAAAAGTCAAGGCCGTCTCCCAGTTTCCAGTTCCTAAAAATCCTAAGGAAATCAAATCGTTTCTAGGTCTTATAGGTTATTATCGCCGTTTCATAAATAATTTTTCTAAACTTACTAAGCCACTTACCTCTCTGCTAAAGAAAGATGTAGCATATCACTGGTCTGTCGAACAGCAAACTGCTTTCGATATCCTGAAAGAAAAACTACTTACTGCTCCGATTCTGCAATATCCAGATTTTTCACAACCATTCTTAGTTACCACGGATGCTAGTAACTACGCTGTAGGCGCTATTCTTTCTCAAGGTTTTGTCGGAAAAGACAAGCCGATCGCGTTTGCTTCGCGTACACTTAATCGCGCCGAAGGCAACTATTCCACAACCGAAAAGGAATTATTAGCTATTTTATTTGCTGTAAAAACATTTCGTCCTTATTTATATGGAAACAAATTTAAAATAATTACAGACCACCGTCCTTTAGTGTGGTTATTTAATGTCAAGGACCCAGGTAGCAGACTCATTCGTTGGCGTCTTAAGCTTGAAGAATACAATTATGAAATTGTTTACAAACAAGGTCGACTCAATACAAATGCTGACGCGCTATCTCGTTGTCCAGTTAATGCTATTGATATTTCTAATTTAAATAACTTGTCTTATGAAAACTATTTCAAGGCTCAATTTACTAACCGTATTTCCACATCTGATACTGTTATCGAAGAATGCACACAGGCCTTACATTTAACTAAATTAAAAACAATAGTCTGTCCCGTATCATTAGACTTCGATTATTCTATTCCTCACTGTGAAGAGATATTATCTCAGTTAACAAACCGTGATGAATTATTAAACTCTGAACGTGAACCATTCACGATTCGATCTGTAGCTGATAATAATAAAACTTATTATTTATTGTATACTAAAATTCACCATTATGAGGATACCAAATTTAGAGATATTTATAATCTGTTAATAAAACTTAGAGATAAAATAATAATCGAAAGTCCTGAAATAAATGACCTAGCAATATCTGATTTTTCAGATCCTTTTTCAAAACTAGCTTATACTAAGGTCTATAATATGATTTCTTACGTTTTTCATAGCACACATATAAAAATTTATATTTATAAAAATAAGTTGATTTACCCAACCCCAGTTGAAGTGCCTAAAATTTTAAAAGAAAATCACGACTCCCCTGTCGCGGGTCACCCAGGGTCAAATCGAATGTTTAAAAGAATCAAAGCTGCTTATTACTGGAAAGGTATGCGATCTGACATAGAAAACTATGTTAAGAAATGTCAATTATGCCAAATAAATAAACCATTAAGAATGTCAAATAAAGCTCCAATGGAGATCACATCTACTTCAACTAGACCGTTTGAACGTCTAGCTCTTGATATCGTAGGTCCCCTACCTGAAGCGGGTTTCCAAAAGTTTAAATTTATTTTAACGCTCCAGGACGATTTGACTAAATTCTCCTCTGCTTATCCCATGATAACAGCCACTAATGAAGAGATAGCACGAAATCTTGTTCATTTCATATCTCTCTTCGGCTTCCCTAAAACTATTTTAACCGATTTAGGCACATGTTTTACCTCTGACTTATTCAAACAACTAACAAGTATTTTAAAAATTAAAGCTCTTTTTACTACTCCTTATCACCCCCAAACAAATGGCGCTTTAGAACGCTCTCATGCGACTTTAAAAGAATATTTAAAGTCATTTATAAACGAAGACCAAGATGATTGGCACTGTTTTTTATTTACCGCTATATTAGCATACAATACTACTCCTCACACTACAACTAACTTTGCACCCCATGAATTATTATATGGTTATAAACCAAATATTCCTAACTCTTTATACGATACTAATACTAATACTACGTATAATGAATATATCCGAGCTTTACAATATAGAATGCGTTTTAGCCGTGAAAAAGCTATACAAAATATAAATAATAGCAAAGGAAGATCTAAAAAATATTACGATTCTAGTTCACGGGAAGTAACGTATAAAGTTGGCGATTTAGTTTATCTGAAGCATCACCACAGACTCCGTAAAGCCTTATCCCCAGTATGGAAAGGTCCTTACAAAATCATAAAAGTACATAATAAGCAAAATGTTACATTGCAAATTGGTAGAAAACATGTAAAACACCATGTCAATGAAATTAAGCCCGCTGTATCTTCATAATCTTTATAATATTTCATATAAATATTTATTTTCAGAGCTTATTGCTATGGATGCCACGCTGAATCAAGTATCATCCCCATCATTCATAGTCCAGGAATTTATTTTGAACCTATTACGCATATACAATTTTATAATGACTATTGGAAAGTTATTACCCATGTGGATATACTTACATTGGATCCATATCTTTACAAAATTGAAACATTATTACAATCAACTTTAGATCTTTGTAATAAAATTGAACCTGAAAATTTATCACAGTGTAAAGATTTTTCTAGCCCTGCTGAAGTTCTAATACAATCAAACCAAATAAAGTTACAATCTCTTTCTCATATTATCTGTAATAAAGCCAATAACAAGGTCAAGAGATCCTTGGAATTTGGTGGTGAAATTCTTAAATTTTTCTTCGGCACTTTAGATGCTGATGATGTCAGAAAATACGATGCCGCCATAGCATCTTGTCAAAAAAGTGACTCCGAATTATTTCATTTGTTTAAAGATAACCTACATATAATTAAATCTACAATTAATAACTTTAATCGTACAATTTCTAAATTAAACCAGAATGAAATAAAATTAAATATACAAATAAATACTATGAACGGTATTTTATCTCAAATAACTAAAAGGGATAATTTACTATTTTATACTTCTAAGATTCATAACTTGCTTAATATTATTGAAAGTTCGTTAATGTCTGTTTCTAATTTGTTAGAGACAACATTAAATGCAATTTTATTTTCTAAGTTAAATGTTCTACATCCTAGTGTTATAAGTCCTACTTATCTTTTAAGTGAACTGTCTAAACATAGCAATCAGATTAATAAGAGATATGATTTTCCAGTTCCATTAGATATTGATCATATCAGCTCATTAATAGACGTTTCCGAACTGAGTTCTTATTATTTTAATAAGAAGATAGTTTTTATTTTGCAAATTCCGTTAATAACAATAGAAAAATTTATTGTTTACAAAAGTATTCCATTACCGACTCCTCATGATAATTCTCAATCATACTCTCCTACTTTTGCTCTTATCCAACCTTCACATTCCTTTATTGCTTTAAGCGACGATAGGATGCATTATACATTTTTAGATAATTTAAATACTTGTAAGTTTATAAATAAGAACTACTCTATTTGCGGATTAATTTCTATATTTTCTACGATAAATTATCCTAGTTGTGAATCGAAACTATTAACTGAAGTGATTCTCACACTTCCATCAGAATGTAATACTAAATTTTTAGTTGGTAAAATAGACATATGGCAGAAGCTACAAAATAACAAATGGATTTATGTTCAATCCAACGCTAATAAATTAACTGTAAAATGTGACAATCATATAATTGACTATTCTATTTCTGACACAGGAATTGTTAAATTAACTGAAAATTGTATTGGATTCTCAAAAACTATTCAACTATTGCCAACAAGTAGTTATACACTAAATATAAAACCTTATTTAGACATAAGTTTTGATATTACGTCAGATGACTGTTGTATGAAATCCATATTTAATAAAACGCTACCATTTCTAACGCCTCTTTCTCTAAGTAAAATCGACTTAGAATCTTTATAATATCAAAATCATCAATTAGATAATCTTGAAAAAGAACTTAATAATTTAGAAGAACAATCGCATTTTATTAAGTATGGACACTATTATTCTACGTTTACTTATTGTGTAATTGTAATAATATTTCTAAGCCTATTTTATAAATTATTGCGATGTTACAGAAAACGAAAAAATTCATCCAATTATTGTATCCAAATATTTAATCAATGTCACAATAAGAAATTATCCAAGTATAATTCTAAAGTATCAACTTCTATTGAAATGAATGAAATCTCAACTTCCGATGATGATGTTAACTCGATTAAATCTTTATCTAATCCAGAATATTGTAAACCTTCTCTTAAAATTAATAAATGTCAATCTCCCTCAAGCAGGAACTTATGTAACCATTAATTTGAAGTTATTATTTTACTTATTACTATTTCGTAATTTACTTATTACTAGTTTTATATTCAAGACACATCTTTTATTAAAATGATTATTTTAAATTGTAACTTCGCATTCATCTTAAGTTCGGAATGCTCCGTCTTAAGGAGGGAGGTGTTATATCCCTTGTATTTATGTAAATAATGTCTATTATACAATATTCGTAACTCTGTATTCCTAGTGTACTTTTCCACATTATTGTGTCAGCGCTTTTAATTATATTGTTTTAAATGTACATCATATTTTTAGTTCAGTTGTACTCTGGACGTCGTTGAGACTGGTAGTGGTCCCAGTAATTGTAAAACCATATTTTAAGTTTCCCAAAATTGTGACCATTTAATAAACGGGTGTGTTAATTAAATTGAGTTTTTTTTTAAAAAGTCTTTCGGGGTCGGCCGTCTTACAGTTCGTTTAACAACAGCTATTTGGTAGGTGATCGCAAACGGCGATTCGAGTACGGTAAATGTTTTATATGTGGTAAACACGGGCACAAGCAGTCGCATTGCTTTAAGAAACCTAGGACAGCTCCCAGTAATGAAATTAACACCAATAACGATCGGAAAAATATTACTTTTCAAAATTCAATGAAACCTGATCCGTGTAGTTTTTGTAAAAAACCTGGCCATAAGATCGACACATGTTTTGCAAAATTAAGGTCTGAATCTCGGAATACAAATAATGTTAACTTTTGTCGAGAACACTCCAACAGTAAATGTAATGATATTGTTGTAGCAGTTATACAAGGAATCCCGGTCGATATTCTTATTGATTCTGGTTCTAGTATATCACTAGTTTCTTCTTCCTTGTTAAAACATTTTAAATATGGGAGCAAGCCTGCTTTTAGAGTTTTGCGAGGCATCGGGGGTCAAGAAATAGAGTCTACTTATTTTGTAACCTTACTAATAGAATTTAGTGAAATTACTTTAGAAGTAGACTTACACGTCGTTCGTTCTGAGTTTATGAATACTCCAATTATAATCGGCACCGATGTCTTGAATCGAGAAGGTGTTACGTATATTCGAACTCGCGATCAGCAATATATTTCATGTGAGTCTAATATCAAACATGATGTTTTAGTTACTACGCAATCCTCAATTAGAACCGACTTAATGGGTGCATAGTTACAAAAATTACTTGATGTAGTTCATGAATTTTCAAGTTTCTTAATTGATGGTACAGCTACTTCGACCGTTAATACCGGCAGTATGTCTATTAAGCTAAATAGTAAAACGCCCGTCCATTATAGGCCGTACCGCTTATCCTATACTGAAATTTTAAAAGTTCGTGAGATTATTCGAGATCTTATGGTAAAGAATATTATACGGGAGTCAGAGTCGGAATATGCCAGTCCGATTCTTTTGGTAAAGAAAAAGGACTTCTCGGACCGTATGTGCGTGGACTATCGTAAATTAAACGAGATCACGATAAAAGATCGTTGCCCACTGCCACTAATAGATGATTGTATTGACCGATTGGGCAGACATAAGATCTTCACCAGCCTCTAAGCCACATAAGAGTAAATGAGGATTCTATACACCTCACAGGATTTGTCACACCGGAAGGTCATTTTGAATATTTAAAAATGCCTTACGGTTTAGCAAACGCTCCTGTTGTTTACCAACGAATTATCTCAAAAACGCTTCGTCAACACCTTGAATCTGGTGAAATCCTGGTCTATGTAGATGATGTCTTGATATTAAGTAGTACAATTGAGGAAGGATTGACGAGATTACGAAACGTACTTCAAACTTTAACAAATGCCGGATTTTCTATTAATTTAAAGAAATGTTCTTTTTTGTCCACTAAAATAGAGTATTTAGGACGCACTATAAGCCAAGGTCAGGTACGACCGAGCGAACAGAAAATAAAAGCTTTAATTGAAGCACCTATTCCGAAGAACGTCAAACAAACTTGTCAATTTTTGGGCTTGGCAAGCTACTTTCGACGATACATGGTTACAAGTATATTTTAATTGTTATAGATGCCTTTTCAAAGTATTGTTTATTGTATTCTATATTCAATCAAGATTCTACCGAGTTAAAACAAAAAATGTATAATACAATCTCATTATTCGGAACTCCTAGGCTAATTGTAGCAGATCGTGGTAGAATGTTTCAAAGCTCTGAATTTACTAAACTTGTAACGGAGTTGGGCATTGATATGCATCTCATAACACCAGAGATGCATCATTCAAACGGGCAAGTTGAACGTTACTGTCGAACTCTACTAAATATGGTTCGCATCGAGTGTAACCATCGACAGCACAAATGGTCGGATGTCATGTGGCGCTTACAATCAGTCTTGAACATGACTAAGCAAAAAACCACCAGCTTATCGCCTCTGAATTTACTTGTGGGAATTGAAGTGGCTACACCCGTGATACGTAATCTGATACGTGACATCGCCTTGGAAAATGCAAATCCAAATCGCGAAGCATTAAGAGAAATGCGTCGCCAACGAGCTTCCGAACGTCTGAAAGCCAATCAAAGTCGACAAAACGAGACTGTGAATGTTAACCGCAAACCCCCTCGATTATATGAAATTAATTCATTTGTTTTTGTTATAAAACAGGCACAGGCAACTGGCAAGCTTGATGCAGGCATGCGCGGACCATACCGTGTTGTAAAGGCGCTTCCCCATGGTCGATATGAACTACAGCTGTTAGCGGGTTCATACGGAAAATATACTCAAGCTGCGGCAGAGTTTATGGTGCCATGGCGTGGAGAATGGACTCCGGATACTTGTTCTGCATTTTTTGACAGTGAGTTTATTCGTGTGACACGCTAACGTCGTGCCTATGTCATACGGTAATTATGTATGTCTACATGTGTATAATAAGCTAACGTAGTGCCTATGTTATACACAAGATGTAGATTGACACATGATAAGCTAACGTCGTGCCTATGTCATGTAGTCGTTTATGTTTAAGTTGACAAGCGTCATTTTATTTGTGATTTCTATTCGTATGATACGCTAACGTCGTGCCTATGTCATACGGTGATTATCTACGTCTACATGTGTATAATAAGCTAACGTAGTGCCTATGTTATACACATGTATATTGACACATGATAAGCTAACGTCGTGCCTATGTCATGTAGTCGTTTATGTTTAAGTTGACAAGCGTCATTTTATTTGTGATTTCTATTCGTATGATACGCTAACGTCGTGCCTATGTCATACGGTGATTATGTACGTCTACATGTGTATAATAAGCTAACGTAGTGCCTATGTTATACACATGTATATTGACACATGATAAGCTAACGTCGTGCCTATGTCATGTAGTCGTTTATGTTTAAGTTGACAAGCGTCATTTTATTTGTGATTTCTATTTGTATGATACGCTAACGTCGTGCCTATGTCATACGGTGATTATGTACGTCTACATGTGTATAATAAGCTAACGTAGTGCCTATGTTATACACATGTATATTGACACATGATAAGCTAACGTCGTGCCTATGTCATGTAGTCGTTTATGTTTAAGTTGACAAGCGTCATTTTATTTGTGATTTCTATTCGTATGATACGCTAACGTCGTGCCTATGTCATACGGTGATTATGTACGTCTACATGTGTATAATAAGCTAACGTAGTGCCTATGTTATACACATGTATATTGACACATGATAAGCTAACGTCGTGCCTATGTCATGTAGTCGTTTATGTTTAAGTTGACAAGCGTCATTTTATTTGTGATTTCTATTCGTATGATACGCTAACGTCGTGCCTATGTCATACGGTGATTATGTACGTCTACATGTGTATAATAAGCTAACGTAGTGCCTATGTTATACACATGTATATTGACACATGATAAGCTAACGTAGTGCCTATGTTATACACAAGATGTAGATTGACACATGATAAGCTAACGTCGTGCCTATGTCATGTAGTCGTTTATGTTTAAGTTGACAAGCGTCATTTTATTTGTGATTTCTATTCGTATGATACGCTAACGTCGTGCCTATGTCATACGGTGATTATGTACGTCTACATGTGTATAATAAGCTAACGTAGTGCCTATGTTATACACATGTATATTGACACATGATAAGCTAACGTCGTGCCTATGTCATGTAGTCGTTTATGTTTAAGTTGACAAGCGTCATTTTATTTGTGATTTCTATTCGTATGATACGCTAACGTCGTGCCTATGTCATACGGTGATTATGTACGTCTACATGTGTATAATAAGCTAACGTAGTGCCTATGTTATACACATGTATATTGACACATGATAAGCTAACGTCGTGCCTATGTCATGTAGTCGTTTATGTTTAAGTTGACAAGCGTCATTTTATTTGTGATTTCTATTCGTATGATACGCTAACGTCGTGCCTATGTCATACGGTGATTATGTACGTCTACATGTGTATAATAAGCTAACGTAGTGCCTATGTTATACACATGTATATTGACACATGATAAGCTAACGTCGTGCCTATGTCATGTAGTCGTTTATGTTTAAGTTGACAAGCGTCATTTTATTTGTGATTTCTATTCGTATGATACGCTAACGTCGTGCCTATGTCATACGGTGATTATGTACGTCTACATGTGTATAATAAGCTAACGTAGTGCCTATGTTATACACATGTATATTGACACATGATAAGCTAACGTAGTGCCTATGTTATACACATGTATATTGACACATGATAAGCTAACGTCGTGCCTATGTCATGTAGTCGTTTGTCTTTTACTTGTACTATGTGAACTATGCTAACGAAGTGCCTATGGTTCGTGTCTAATGGCGCACTGTGAGTAACTATGCTAACGTGGTGCCTATTGTATACTACACAGTTGTGTCCGTAAGAAAATAGTCTTTTTTTTTTTCTTTTTTTCAGGTAAAGGAAACTCTATAAATAACTGTGTAGTGAAGAATCTTGTTACTTTTAATTTCAGATGCAGACTGTAATGATGATGTTTCGGAGTCCACGCATGAGCAAACCACTATGGGTTATGACACTCATTCGATACCACGACCTGTGCCTAGCAATTCTAGTACAACTGTTAGCCATCAGTCTGAAGAACGGGAGGCCGAGAACGTCCTCCAGTCAGGAGAGGCCGTGTTAGCCGAATAATAGACCTGAAGAACAAGTGGTGGGGCAATGTCCTTATAAACGACCGCGCGCTCATTTCAAGCATCTATTCGTGTCGGATTCTCTTGTGAGCGGGAGCTCTGCCCGTTTGATCAGTCAAATACTTTAATTGTGATAGTTCATTAAAAGCTTAATTTACATTTTGTATCTATGATTGTTTAAAATTAGTTTTGTTTTGTAATTTTATTATTAAATAAAATATTTAGTAGTAGTGTACAAGTGATTATTATTATTTTGTTCTTTTTCCACCTCTGGTCTCTAAGAATATAATAATTAAGTTAAAACTTTTATTATGATTTGCTTAAATTAAAAAATATTGTTACTTAAATACTTTTAATACTTATATATAGACAATGTTCTAAACTCTGTTCACACAAAGAAGTATTGATCATGAGTACCACAGCCCTGGAAGTGACGGTCATTTGAACGACGCAGTTCCCACAGTACTGTAGATCTAATGTAAAATTGGAAAGTATTCGTTCCTATGGCTTTAAAACGTTGAAATGTTTTCAACTGAACACTATTATTTTGATTTTGCTGAAAACTGTAATATCTGTTCTCTATTTGTACGCTGTATAATGTCTGTAATGAATATCTCCCTGCTTAGAGATATATTCGATCACATAATATTTAACTGAGGCGCAGAATACTTAAGTTATGTCATTTGAAGCAATAACGTTGTCATTGACTTTCAATATTAATAAAGCGAAAATTGACTAAAATAACTAATATTATGACATCTTTTCATTCTTTTACCTTTAGAATTATATTATTATTTATATATTATTATTCTTTTATCTTTAGAATTATAAAATATATATTTGATATTATTACAATACTGTAGTAAACTACTAAACATTAAACTTGTTTCCTTTTCGTGATAAAAGGAATGTTATATGTGGAGTTTTCAATATTAACTTATAACTGGATTGTCATTGTTTATCTGTATATATAAAAATCCCGTGTCATGGTGTTCGTTTGCTGATCTTCAAAACCCCTGAACCAATTACAATGAATTGTTGTTGATATCTCTTGCGCGATCTAACCTAAAAGATAGAATATTATTTTGTATAAGTTCTTATCTTTATTAATATCTTCAATTTTTTTAACAGCATCAGCTGGTAAAGATATGTATTGAAGGAGCGTCGTGACCTGTACGTTGATATTCAAAATTAAAAGTAATAATGCAAGGTGTATAATTTTTTATTGGATCGAACTTCTTCTTTGGGATTGTTTTTATTGAAGCGAATTCCTCAACGCGGCTTAAGGGTACTCTGAGCGTAGTTTAGTAGACATCGGTACGTAAGGAAAAGACTATGATGTGTGAATGTAACCGATTATGTGCAACTCTCTCACTCTTTGTGTCCCTGTCTCTTTTTGTCAAATAACTTCACCACACGGTTGAACACATAGAAATTGAAAAATTATAAACTTCCTGAAATATTGAGTTAAACTTTGGGATGTTGTATTTCTTGTCTTTAAATTATTTGCCTTAAAGATAATACAAAATAAAAATTCTAATCCATCGAAATTATCTCGAAATATATTCGAAACAACATTTGATTTTTTCTTCATGTCTGTCGCGCTTGCCCCGAGCATTTTAGATAGGTTTTATATTTAATAAAATTTACTTGTTTCGATCAACATTTAAATAAGTAATTCTCATATTTTTCTCTCACATATACCCTTATATACTTACAGCAATTTTTTGTTGCATAAACTTTAATCATACTAACAAAGTTATAAAATAATATATTAACCACAATTCAAGTTCAGTTCAATTAGAAGTACTTCTTAGTTACGTCTATTACAGTTTGTATCACTGAAGAATGTTCAATAAATCCAATCAGTATCCAGCACCGAGCAACACTTTCTACACTTCACCGAGCGACACGGTCTGTCCTCAACTAATCATTGCAATTGGTTTGCTATTTGACATATTTATACAATGCTTCTGACCGCTGTACAGCAGCTTTCAATATAACATATGTTTTTAATAACTTTAATATATTTAAATAAATTGTTATCATATTTTCATTACCCATAGTTAATTTCGCTTTTATTAATAAATTTATATTTTAAAAGAAAATAATAAGATTAGTTAGTATATTATTTCTATAAGAAATCAATCACATCATGTTTGTATAACGTCCTTGTTTTATGTTATTACTTGTAATCACCTGACAGTCAGTATTCAATGGAATCTCATACAAATAATGTTTTCCATTACATTTGCAGTGCTTTGATAAATAGGAAACTCATTATATTCGACGTCGCTTAGTGACGGTCCATTTCATTTGAAAGCTGATCCAACACTTACTATTACCACTTCGATCACAGTGAATGTGTGATTGACGCTCTATTCGGCGAGGTGTTTTGAATACGACTTATAATGAGGGTCAGTCAGATCGATCCAGCCAATCACTACAGTGGTTCATAATGTCAATAGGTTATATCAGAGATTTATTTTTATGTACTTCATGGACATTGCTATACTTACTGTAAAAATAATCTGTTTTTGCTTAAAACATGTGTCTTTGGCAAAGTTTGTGCATTGTTTTGTGTATTGTGCAATTAAGAATTATACAAATAAATAAATAAACAAGGAAATATGTTAGTAATTGACCATGATACAATGCAAGAGCACTTTTATTTATAAGAGAAAGAGAAAAAGAAGAAAAATTATGAAAATATAGTCTTAGATCCACATCCACGTCTACATCTCATGGTTCATATTGTTAACCTGCAATAACTACTTACTTATGTGCAAAATGTCAATTAAAAATATTACGCTTTTTTCGATGCTGTTTGCTTTTCTTCAACAGTAATAATTATTTAAATAAATGATATATTAAATAAATCGTTAGCTTTGTTATTTAATATGTATCGATATTGCCTTCACACCATGTGCACACAATGAATTATTGAGAAGAAATTACGGAAAACAAAGAAAGTATAAATAAATTTTTACCATTTTATTGCCAACTATTAATGGATAAGTATTATAAAGGCTATATTATTTCTTAATTGTATTCCTATGTAGCTTCTATAATACGATGTAATACTAATGCCAACTAATGTGTTGATAGCACAGGTGTCTGATGATTCTCCCTCGTGATAGTGAGTGATGAGCGCAGGTAATAGCTACTTCCTTCTGTAGACTGTTCATACCGACTGGGCGCATGATACTTAACTCTTGATAATTATACAATAGACGTAAAGTGTGAGTAAATAATATACTCACTCAGTTCAAAGAGTAGTAAAATACATTATTATACTATTTGTAGTAATACGCCCGTCTAAATACATATTTGTTTTGATGAAAGGTTGGTTGAAATCTCATTAATCTATCTAACTATGATTCCGTAACTTAAGTTATAATGGCGTGCTGAATTCCTAATGTCATGTTTTATTTGTCATGTTGCGTCTTCAAAGGAAAAAAATAGTAGTAGTAGTCCAAGCATGGTTAATAATATAATCAAGTTGTACAAATTATGTTAATTTAATATTATATATTGATTTCATTAAAAACCTATTTAATAATATTGTAAAATTGATATTTTTAAAGTTTTGTTAGACGTACACTTTACTATACACACTGTAAGCTGTGTCCAAATATCGTCCAGTGTTCTTTAGTCTAAGCTCTAATTCGAAACTTTGGCATTAAGTGATATATTTCAGTATTCCAATATTTTTTTGATCAATTGTTTATTTTGTAGTAGTAGTAGCAGTTGTAGTAAGTAGAAGCGGTAGTAGCAGCGGCAGTGGTAGCGGTAGTAGTTTACTCAAATTAAATGTAATGAGCCAAAAGAGAAAAAAATTTTAGTGTCACTACATTTAATATAATGTAAACTAAAATAAATTATTAAACGTCATACAGAAGATACACCTCTACAGATGACCACATTCTAAACACATTATTTTGTAAAAGGACAAAGCAACAAAGCTTGAATTGTTAAGATGTACAAAGAAACAGTCCGCTATGAGTGTACGTCATATGACAGTTTAACTTGTAGCACTTTGGGTTTCTAATTGTATAAACCCTCTTTCTACAATAACGAAGTGTCAAAGTACTTGTGAATAAAATTACCTTCTTAGATTAGCTTTTAAAGCCTACTTTATAATTTCATTTACTTCTACTTTCGGTGAACAAAGTAAGTAAGAACAAATAAGTTAATGTATTTTGAAATGTGAATTAAGTATTTACCAACAATAAAACTATTCTTCAAGTAGACCCCGAAAGTATAACGAACTATAATACCCAGTCACTCAAATAAGAGAATAGTATTTTTTTTTAATAGAAGAAACATTATAGGGTAAACTTAAATAATAACTAGTATCTGTATCGGATTTTAATAATCTCAGCGAGTACTGACATCAGAGTAGATTTTACGTAAAAATTTATTTTACTCTCGCCGTACGAATATTAGCAACCACTTATACTCTCGACACTACAAGTGGATCTCTTATTAAAGTTCCGCGGCCTGTGGGAGTAGTGACAGCACTCCACATTGTTGTGATTTGTAAAACAACTTGTTTCACCCAATATTTTATTGTTATGAATAAATTTAAAAACATCAGGATTACAAAGTAGCATTTGCATGTTTTATAAATATCAAAGTAAAACTACAGTCGCAAAAATATTTTATGTAATGATAAAAAAAAATTAATAATTTATTGTTTTTTCCAGTGCAATGCTCGTGTACAATACAAAATATTAAGAGGATAAAACCATACGTACGGTTTTAATTCGTTTTAAAAGTAAGCGAGTATAATATTAAAACACATTAACAACTCTACACTGTGATCTGTCATCATACGTCATACAACATTACTCCGCTAACGCTTTTTCCGTTATTTGATTCGCTTCAGACATTCTGACCATTTAAAGTTAAGTAAATAAATTATGCTTTTACATGCTCAGGGAGAAATAAAAAATATATCATTTGGCTGTTAACTTTTCTAACATTTAAACATAAATATTTTAATACCCCAGGAGGGTACCGGCTTTGATGAAGCCGGGGACCCCCTCCCCGAGCAAAATCGGGGAAATGATTCTCGGATTTTGCTCGGGCTGCCCGTCGTATCTGGGGCGGGCAAAGTATCGTCTTTTGTGTTTTTTGAGGGCAAACGACGAGTCAACGCAGCGGCACCCCGACCCACTCTAAATGTGGAATTTTGCAACATCCGGGGACTTCATTCCAACTTGAACGCCGTCCACTATCATCTAGAGACGGCGCAGCCGGCCTTGTTGTTTCTGACGGAGACGCAGATATCTCACCCTAGCGACACAGCGTATCTATCATACCCCGGGTATAAACTCGAACATCATTTTATACCACACGCCGGGGTATCTGTGTTCGTAAGGGAGGATATCTGCTACCGTCGCCTTCAGGTTTTTGAAGGTCGGGACCTGTCTGTACTCTGGCTGCGCGTGGACATGGACGACCATGTCAGAGTCTACGCGTGCCTCTACAGGTCCCATAATGGTAATGCAGAAACGGATCAACTCTTAGGCCATGTTCAGGCGAAGATTGACGATCTGCTTTCACAGACTCCCTCCGCCGAAGTCGTAGTCCTTGGGGACTTCAATGCGCACCATGCCGATTGGCTAGGGTCACGTGCCACCGACTACGCGGGGAGATCTGTGTTTGACTTTGCTCTGGCAAATGGTCTGTCCCAATTGGTAAAGACGCACACTCGTCTACCGGACGTGGACAGCCATATGCCCTCTTTGTTGGATCTTCTGCTGACTATACATCCCGGAAAGTACCAAGTCACTGTCGAGGCTCCCTTAGGATCCTCTGATCATTGCTTGGTACGGAGTGTAGTGCCCATTGAACGCCCAGCTCGCACAAGACCTGCGACTCGACGCGTTTGGCACTACAAGTCAGTGGATTGGGATGGAATGGGATCCTTTTTTGCATCCTACCCATGGGGGCCGATTTGTTTCCCTTCCAATGATCCTAGTGACTGCGCTGCGGCTGTAGCTGATGTGATACTTCAGGGCATGGAACTATTTGTACCAAGCTCTGTGGTACCACTACTGGTGTGGTCTGTCAGGGCTGCAGCAGCTGGCAAACGGCAGGCTTATCAAGCTTGGGCTAATGCGTTAGTCACTAAGGATCTGAACTCTAGAGTTCTGAAGAGGAAATATAATCGTGCCTCCAGATGCTTCAAACGGGAAATTGCTAGAGCGAAGTTCAAGCATGTCGTCAAAATTGGGGATCAGCTTTCAAAGTACCCACCTGGCACGCGCAAGTTCTGGGCGCTTTCCAAAGCCAGTCTGGGAAACTTCTGTCAGCCTTCCCTGCCGCCATTGCACACTGGGAATGACTCTTTGGCCCACACGGCAAAAGAGAAAGCCGATCTCTTGGGCACTCTTTTTGACTCAAACTCGACTTTAGACGACCAGGGGAAGGCACCGCCTATCATCCCGCGGTGCCCGAGCTTAATGCCGGAAATAGTTTTTCCGCAAAAACTCATCCGAAAAGCCCTCCTTTGCTTGGAAGTTCATAAGTCGAGTGGGCCAGATGGTATCTCTCCAGTTGTGCTACGAACATGTGCCCCTGAGTTGACACCAGTGCTAACGCGTCTATTTCGGTACTCCTACTTGAAAGGCGTAGTCCCGGTCTCATGGAAGCGTGCCTTTGTCCATCCGATCCCTAAAAAAGGTGATAGCTCGGATCCAGCTAACTACAGACCTATCGCCATTACCTCTCTGCTCTCCAAAGTAATGGAGAGCATCATCAATAAACAGCTCCTAACCTACCTCGAGGATCACCAGTTGGTCAATGACCGGCAATATGGCTTTCGCCATGGTCGATCGGCTGGTGATCTTCTGTTGTATCTTACACACCGTTGGGCAGCTGTTATTGAAAGCAAGGGAGAGGGTCTGGCAGTTAGTCTGGATATGGCGAAAGCCTTCGATCGTGTATGGCACAAGGGGCTTCTTTCGAAGCTACCTTCCTATGGGCTTCCCGAGAGTTTATGCAAGTGGATCACCAGCTTCCTCACTGGGCGGAGCATACAGGTCGTTCTCGACGGTTTTTGCTCGGACCCCAAGCCCGTGAATGCTGGTGTACCCCAAGGCTGCGTGCTATCCCCAACTCTGTTCCTCCTGCACATCAATGATATGTTGGATATCTCCAACATACATTGTTATGCGGATGACAGCACTGGGGATGCGGTATATTCCGGCCGTGCAGGTCTCTCTCGGGAAAACGTCGACGAGTGCCGAAAGAAACTTGTGTCTTCTATAGAGACTTCCTTAGGGATGGTCTCTGAGTGGGGTGAACTGAACCATGTTCAGTTGAATCCCCTAAAGACACAAGTTTGCGCGTTTACCACTAAGAAAACCCCATTTGTCGTATCACCGCTCTTCGAGAGCACTCCTTATTGCCTCGCCAAGTATCAGAATACTGGGCCTCGACATTTCGAGCGATTGTCAGTTTCGTGATCATCTGGAGAGCAAGGCCAAGTTGGCCTCGAAGAAATTGGGAGTGATTAATAGAGCGAGGCAGTATTTCAAACCTGGCCAAAGACTTGCGCTCTATAAGGCGCAGGTCCGGCCACACATGGAGTACTGTTCTCATCTCTGGTCCGGATCACCCCAATATCAGCTTCTATCATTTGACCGCGTACAACGGAGAGCCGCTCGGATTGTCGGTGACCCGGTGCTCTGTGAACGGCTGGACTCTTTGGCATTGCGTAGAGACGTTGCTTCTTTGTGCGTTTTCTACCGCATTTACAACGGGGAGTGTTCCGAAGAATTATTCGATCTGATGCCTGCCGCCGAATTTCATCACCGCACAGCGCGCCATCGCCTCCAATACCATCCTTACCACCTGGATGCGTGGCGATCCTCCACTGTGGGGTTCTCAAGGACATTTTTTCCACGTTCCACTCGCTTGTGGAACGAACTCCCTTCGGCGGTATTTCCAGATCGGTACGACATGGGTACCTTCAAAAAAGGCGTCTACTCCTACCTACAAGGCCGGCAACACTCTTGTAAATCAAATCTTAAATCAAACGCAGTTGTTTATTTATTTTTTCATTCGACTATTTCACGAAGAATAAAAAACAAGGGGGAAGATATATACCTTTCAAAAACCTTTTGCGTCATAGACACAAGCCCGTAATGGCGCAGCCTGGTGAGTGAAGCTCTGGACTCATTCCGTAATTACAATAGAGGCCTTCGAACTGTGGTTCACGAATGATACAGACTGACTGATTATATAATTTATTGTAATACAATCTTAACTGTTCGTGATATGTACGCAGTCTGTCATCACCGTCGTGTTGATTCTCATTGTCTGTCACAAACAAGTTACAGTTATTTGTTTAATGTTGTCTTTAAAATTATAAGTGGGGCTTTCCCTTTGTTATTCTGTCAAATTTATGAATGCTACTGTTTTTTCACCTATTTATTCATATAAATAGCATTTTCATTGTGTGAAAAAGGACTTAAACTCACAAGTCATGTCTTACACACCACTCACACACACACACTCACATAATTTATTTAATGTATCATTATGTAAATAAATTTATAAATTCATGAGACAGAGAGAATGTTGACAAAAATTAGTTAAAAAAAGTACATCATATAATATTTTAAATAGTACTGATATGAATTCAGGAATAGATTTATATTTGTATCAGGTGTCGGTTTTGTAGTAAATGTTTATTCAATTTAATATTCGTACACTCTTATTACGCTCCAAGGCTCCAATATACCGAACACGAAACAGTGCCTTTCATAGGCTCTTGGATTGGCTGAAGGACATTGCTGGGATATATTTTATGTTTAAAGTTTGTAGTCGATGTTTTGGTTGTTCTACGTTAATCTTTGTTCAAAGCAAAGCAATAGAATAATTGATAAATAACTTTCATTATGATGTCTAACAAATATGTATAATATTAGAAATAATAACTAGGCACTAGATTAGGCTATAGATTAAGACAAGACGAGACACTCTTTAGTTAAAATCAGTCAAGCGAAGTAGACGGGAGACCTTCAGCGACCTCTTTGTTATCTAAATAAGATTTAAAGATCCTGCTCGAATTTTAAATTAAATTACTCGATCTTTTAATAAAATGATTACTATTTTTTGTTAGCATTATAATTGTGTATACGTATATAACTAAAAACTATTAATATATGTTTTGACAGTGTACAATAATTAGAGCAATAAGTTGGTAGCAACATCGAGTTCCTCGACCAGTGACGCCAGTATCCGCTGCATCACTCACTGGCTTTTAGCATCCAATTTCCATATAATAACTCATTCCATTACAGCGACATAAATTTAATAATGTGTTAATAGTTTTAAACTATTTTATAAGCAAATTTTTTAATCACCACGCTGATAAATAGCCTGTATTGCCAACAGCAAAATTATTGTCATTTCAACTAAAAAGTATAGACATAAAAATATGCTAATTATTTGTAATTCCTCTTAATTTTTAGTTCTATTATGTAATATTAAACTATCATGTTTAATAATTTTAAGGTACTTTACATATATTTACAAATTAGATATCGTCGTATGTCACGGCATGAGCATGTTATGAGGAGAGATGGAAGACATGTCTCTTTTGGTTACATGCCTTCCATCTCTAATATTATGTGTATATGGTAGGTATGGAAGAGGAGGATGCACAGGTAGAGGATGGCCGAAGAAGAGATGGGTGCGAACAGGAGAGTATGGATGGAAGAACATACTGTGACGACCCCAAAATTGGGATAACGGCAAGAGGATGACTTATATTTACAAAATTCTAAATTATTTATTTTTGAAATTTGTTCCATATCAAAATTAATACTAAGACAATTATATTATTAACATATATATATATATATATATATACAAATAAATTACGAAATAATATTCTCGTATCTTGGAATTGTAAAAGAAATATTCTCATTTCAGAATTCGCATTTAATGAACCCTGATAGTTTAGTTGAGTAGTAGTTATTGTCTGTGATGTGATGGAATAATTAACTTAAGCGTTTCGGATAATCATTTAAATACAATATACAGTCAATAAGTAGATAAATATCATTTGAAATATCTTATTTTATTGGGTAGTAGTAAGTTTAAACAATATACATACTACTTATACGAAGTAGTACCAAGTTAGATTTAATTAAAGAAAATTTTAATATAATATTGCTAACTGTCCTGTGATATCCTTTATACATTCACCTGTCTTTTAATAAGATGAATATTAGTATATTGATACATGACACCCGGATGAAGTTACTAACAAATTAATATATTTAGGATTTGACTCTCAGGATATAAATCACCAAACCTCTTTATAAAATGTGTTCTGAATTCCGTATAATAAATGTCCATAACAATTGATCACATCATTAAAATACAGCGGAAGAAAGGAACATAATAAATTATTTCATAACATTACAGTACGTTTATTCTTTACAAATTAAATCCAGCGCAACTTTACACACACTTGGGCGATTTTTCCGTATTACATATAAATTCAACTATTGTGAGGAAGTGACTTGAAGTTGTAGATTGAAGGGTCTGCGGACTCTTCAATAGTAATGTTCATTTTCTCATTTTATTTGTTCGAATTATTGTATATGAAAGCAATGACTGTTATTTATTCACAATGTATTTTACGTCTTTATAATTTATTACTTACTTGGTTTGTAAAGCACATACAGTCGTTGCATTCACAGGCTTTGAGATTTTTTTACAAATGTATAAATATATTTTAATTGAGTTGCCGTTGTACTCACTGGAGAACTTTGAATTACATTTACATTAGTCTTCAAAACGTTGGTTGTTAACTTTTACTGCGTGTTACATGCTTATATAAAAATGTATATTACATTTAATCAGTTCTATGTTAGTAGTTAGAAAATATGCTTGTAATTTGAACATTTATTATAGGATGAGCCGTACCTACTAAGCAGAAAGTATGTTTTATATATATTTTGTATATGTTTTTATATAATCAGATTAAACCATGAAATCGTAAATAAAGGAGACAGTTCTATTGCGGCAGCCCAGTAGGTGGCGAACAAGGTCACCAAACGATCCGAGCCCGCGCTTGTCAATATTCCTATCAAATCAATATTCTTTTGTTATCTTCACAGCTGTAAGATTAGATTCTTTTTTGATAAAAATCATCTAAATACTTAACTGACTATTCACATATTAGTTAAATTTATTTAATACTTTATTCAGAGAGCGAACTCTATACACACATACTCGTATGTCGGAGCGCGCATAGTTATTTTGGAGTAATGCATAAGTTAGACTGCCTGTAGGTTCGCTGTTACCTCCGAAATTTATGGCCTTAGGATAAGCACGATAACTTCTTCTGCAGGAATTAAAACATATTTACAAAATTACTAACAAATAATATTTTAACAATTTTAATAATTCATCAATTTTATTCTACACTTATGTGATCGAGGCGTGACCCGTGTCACAGTTGACTATGCGACCAGTAGTGTTACCTTCAGCGAAGTATTTTGAATTCTCAATTCAAGCCCTCATATAGCCGTCCTTTCTGAATCACATCATTACTTTTTCATCCTGCACCTTCAAAACACCTACATAGAACCTGGTGTGACGTCATTTTTAGTTATTTATGAATATATTTTTTAATAATTCCTATTTATATATATGTAGTTATTATACTTAAGTCTTAAACGTCTGTACCATGTAACTCAGTTAAACGGTGTTTCTTCCACAGTGACAACAAAAACCAGACGTTTATAAAAATATATACAAATATTATCATGTTACTGGATAAGATTCGCTACACTTTTCATCCAATGTACGAATATGAGAATGACGTCTTTTAAGCGACCCGTCATTTCCTTCCATTGTAAACCGATGACCAATCTAATTTATTTGATTTGATTTCCGACCTTTTGCTTGCATTCACAAAGTGTTAGAGCTTTGTGAATATCCAATTATAGAGCGGTGTAATATAAAAAAGATATTCATCGTACCTGCAATCTGTAGGTGTATTTGAGAACATAGAGTGGAACAGATAAACATGAATTAGAGCATTATGTATGTGCCGCTGCTCCTTGTTTGTTTTAGGGATAAATAAAACTATTTTAAATTATAAAATTGAATATTGATTCAGATTCTACACAACTTTTTTTGTTACCTTCTGTAACAAAAACATAAATTTTCATTTATAAAAGTTAGGATCAGATTTGTCCTCTGTTGTATTATTGAAGGTAAATTTTAATTCAATGTAAATTATCTAAACTATCATTACTAAAAACGAAATTGTTTAAGTATATAAAGAAAGTTGCCGCAAGAACATATGACAGACAAAGGCAAAACATACTTTTCTATAAATTATAAATATTTGTGTTTTAACAATATTTTTTATTTTAAAATTACTAAATATATTCTTATATAAATAATTATATATTTAAAACTTAGGGACCAAGGTAGGTGGACTAGTTCTTACAACTTATGTTTATTATCATCCGACTCCTCCTGTCATTGCGTAAATGCGTCATTCTTCTCTTTCAGAACCTTCAGCACTTCTCCACTCCACCACCACGTTTCTTTACTTATCACACCTTTCCCTTCCGTTTCGCCTAATACAACCTTTGTCACAGTTATAATCCATCCCGTCATTTCCTTCCAACTATCGTTTAAAGATTTTTATTCTACACTACCCATATTTATAATTTTATCTACCACTCTTTTTTTATAATGATTTACTCGCACATTCTTCCTTCTCTAACCAATACCATTTTAGTACGCACTAGATGTTTAATTTTCATGACGAGGAGTCCATGCTGTGAGACTACACTTTCGCCCCGCAGTACCCAAAAGATCTCATTTATTTTATCATCACACCCGTTTTAAAGAGCATACAAACTTACATGAGGGATTAAACCTTCAAAAATCATTTTCATAGCAATGAGTATATCACTCACCCTCTTCACCCCGATCACACACTCTAGCATAATTCCAACATCATTCCTTTTTTCATCATTCCTGCAATAATAAAACTTGTATCCTTCACCAATTTCTCTCGCTTTTGATCCCTTCGTCTTCTGTAAACATGATACATTTATTCGTCTTCTCTTCAACACATCCGCAATTTCACTTCCTCTTTCAGTCATCTATTAAACTAACGTCCAAGACAGCCAATCCAAATAATTCACTTCACTCAATACTGATACATTTCTTTATATGAAGTTGTCTTCAACAATTATTAAGAAATAAAGACACTTTCACAGAATATTCACTTTATTTCCAATTTAAAACACTTCAGACTGTAGCTTCCAAACGAATGGCCGATATTTATATAAACTACCGACTTTATTGTGAAGTTGTGTTGGAGTCAAAACAAAATCCATATTCTTAAAATATCCAACAATTTAGGAATACATTCATTACAGTACATTTTATTTCCAAGTGAAATACTTAGTTAATATAATTAAACATTTTTATAATACCGTCTATAATGTATTTGAATGATTTTATATAAGTTTTTATGATTAATACGTAAAGTCGGTAACAACTCGGCCATCCGTCAGTTTTACGAGTCTCTCGTAAAAAAACCAATTTTACAATAATTAATAGTTACTCTTAAATCTAGAAGTACATGTTTATATAATTAAGAATACACAATAATTATTCTGACATTATATTCAGGATAAATAAATATACAATACTGAATCTTATAATTACTTAATTAAATTATTTAACGGCCTTGGCGTTAATCACTTACACTTGACATTATATTTTCAAATTCGGCGGATCCTTGACTTTAACCGACTACCTTAGAGTCGACTAAACAATAATACGTTAGCTGATCCTTGACGTTGACCAGTTACCATGCCTCCGATCTGATCCTTGACGTTGATCGACCACTTTAGAGGCGACTAAACAAGAACACGTTAGCTGATCCTTGACGTTGACCAATTAACATGCCTCCGATCTGATCCTTGACGTTGATCGACCGCTTTAGAGGCGACTAAACAATAACATGTTAGCTGATCCTTGACGTTGACCAGTCAACATGCCTCCGATCTGATCCTTGACGTTGATCATTTCAGAGATGTACAAATCCTTGACGTTGACTTGTACATATTGCATCGTCACTCTACATCTCATCTCATCATATCTAATCTTAACTCAATCATAACATCATAACATCATTAACAATATTACCACCAAAATTCTTACAAGTTATAAATTTCAATTTTATATATAATAAAAAAAAATAATCTATACTAATTAACTTTTGTTTACATCGCTTATTTCGTTTATTACTTCCTTAGTCACTTCATTTGTATCATTAGTTACATTATCACTTTCATTTAAACCATTGTTCATAGATTCACTATCAGAAGAGTGCTCATTATCGGAGGACATCGGTGGGATGAAAGTTAACCAGGGGAATATCTTATCAATGGCTACTATTGTTTCGTACCGCCTACGTTTTCTAGTACTGGGAGTATCTTCTATCACGAACCTATCATTTGGAAGAACCTTTTTGATACGATAGGGACCTTGACATTTTGGTTCTAATTTTTTTGATTGCCCTTCTATTCCAATTGCGTTCTTAATAATTTTAACGAGATCACCTTCTTTAAATTTTACATTTGTCTTTCGGTGTTTGTCAAAATTATATTTGGCCTTATCTGCCTGTGCCTGTATATTTTGACTAGCGTCAAGTCTTAGTTGTGACAAATGATTTTCCGTTAAGTCTGAGGTCCCTGTGGGAAAAATTTCGTTCAATATTCCCTGAGAAGGGTTCGTAGCATTATAGCCAAATAAGAGTTCTGTAGGAGTCTTTTTGGTAGTGGCGTTAATAGTGGTGTTGATACCTAGTTGGATATCCGTTAAATGTTCATCCCATTTCCCGTTTGGCTTATCATGATTCATAGCGCCAAGAGCAGCTAAAATTGTACGATTATATCGCTCAACTTGGCCATTTGCACGTGGTGTTGCTATTGCATTGCAAATATGTTTAATCCCCGTAGATTTCATAAATGCTTTAAACGTGCGACTAGTAAAGCTTGTCCCCTGATCTGTAATTATGCGTGTTGGTGTACCAAAATAGCTAAAGTGTTCCTTAAAAACTTTAATGCTTGTGGAAGATTTTGTATTTCTTACAGCCGTGAGATTTATAAATTTTGTAAAAGCATCAATTAAAACCAGGATATATGTATTACCGGACCGAGTCCGTATGAAAGGGCCAAGGTGGTCTGCATGGATTGTATGGAAAGGCTTATCAATTTTCGGAATGGGATGCAACTCTCCAGCTTTTGGTCCACTAGGTATTTTATGATGGGCACATTCGAGACAAGCTGCTACATATTTTTTTTTATGAAACGTCTCATTTTGGGAAACCAATACGCTGCTTGGATACGAGCAAGCGTCTTCTCAAAGCAGAAATGACCTATATCGTCATGATTACTTTTTAGTATTTGCCATCTTGCACCCTTTGGAACTACCCAGCGTTCGTTGCTTTCGTCGATAATACGGAAGACTCTACCATTCTTTAATTTATAATTATTAAAAATTTCAATAATATTTTTAGTTTTTGGATCACTTAAAATAGTAGTAATATTTTTTATCTCTTCGTCAGCTTGTTGTACTGTAACAAGCCAGTCTTCCGTATTAACCACGAGAACATCGATTACGTGATGGTCATTAGTATTAGTTTCTATAGGGCTCCTACTCAGCGCATCTACGTGTGCCATTCTGTCACCCGGCCTATACTCTATTTCACAATCAAATTCCAAAAACTGTATCCACCAACGAGCAATTCTAGGGATTAAGTCTCGTTTGACTAGTGTGCTACGTAGCGCATTACAGTCCGTGATAATTTTAAATTTAATACCTAGCAAGTAAACTCTGAATTTAGATAACGAAGCAATGACTGCGAGAGTTTCTAATTCGAATGAATGCAGTTTCTGCTCGTCAACGCTGGTTTGCCTACTATAATATGCAACAACTTTGAATAATCCGCTTTCGTCTTTTTGCATAAGTATACCGCCTATCCCAAATTTACTAGCATCTGTATGTAGCTGAGTTTCCGCATTTGGATTGTATATAGTCAAAATTGGTCGTTCTATAAGACGTGCTTTTAAAGCTTCAAATGATTTTATCTCATCTTTGCACCAATGCCAAGGACAATCTTTTTTTAATAAAGCCGTAAGTGGACGGGCTATAAAAGCGAAATTTTTAACAAATCTACGAAAGAAACTGGCGAGACCCAAAAATCTTCTAATTTCGTGACTATTACGCGGTGTGGGAAATTTTTCTACGGCTTCAGTTTTAAAGTTACCTGGTCGTATACCAGACGAACTAATCTCGTAACCAAGATAATCAATTTTATCGTAGAAAAAGTTACATTTGTTTAATTTTAAAGTTAACCCATTTTCTTTAAAAAGGTTGAATACTTCCGTTAATCTATCTAATCCTTGATCAAATGAACTAGCGGGAATTAAAATGTCATCCATATAAACCAAGACATATGAACGAACGGGGGATTTTTGAATAATTTTACTCATGGTTCGCTGAAATACCGAAGGTGCATTTACTAGCCCGAATGGCATTCGATTGTATTCATATTGGCCGTCGGGTGTCACGAATGCAGTCTTTTCGCGCGATTTTTCAGAAATGGGGATTTGATAGTAGCCTGATGCAAGATCTAGTGTTATGTAAAGGGAGCTACCGGTTAGGAGATCAAGTTGGTCTTCTATTCTCGGAAGAGGATAATGTTCTCGTTTAGTTTTTTTATTGAGGGCACGATAATCGACACATAACCGTTTTTCTCCAGACTTTTTGTTAACTAGTACAATAGGGCTAGCATATGGAGAACTGGATTCACGAATTATTCCATTGTCTAACATTTCTTGTACCATGCCATGAACGCGTTCCCTTTCAGAAAAGGACAATCGGTATGGACGATAAACAACGGGCACCGAGTCTTCCAGATGAATCACCATTTCGTTTTCAGTTGTAAAACCTAAGTCACTAAGAGTATTTGAAAAACAGTTTTTGTATTCCTTTAAAAGATTTTCAAGTTTGGTCTTTTGATCCACAGTCAAAGTAGAACCAATGTTAACTGATGATTCATCTGACAAGTACTCGGTTACTTTTTGAATTTGATTAATCCGCAAGATGTCTTTAATTTTCAAAGAGCGAGTTACGAGATCCCCTAATTTAAATTTAACGTCTTGTTTTCCAATATTTTGCACTAGAACGTTTCCTAAGCCTTCGTCAATGCGGTATTTACCTGGTAGTAAGTAATACTGTTTAAATTTATCTGTTCTAATATACCCATTAACATAAATCGTCCCCGAGTATCGATCGTCACTAGAAATTGGGATAGCCTTGATGTCTCCAGCTGGAATAGAGACATCTTTTATGCAATTAAGTAAACATTTACCGATTTTATTGTAATCAACTTTTCGAAAAATTACATCAGTGTCAGTTTTTATTATTTGAATGGTCGGCCTCTCAGTAAAAGTATGACCTAACATAATTGGGGTGTTAATATGTGAATCATCGACAATAAGCATTTCAACGTTTTCTTCCCTGATCCCCTGAATCTCAATTTTGGCAAGTGCTAAACCTATTGGGCGAAATTTGGTATTACCGAATCCCGAAAGTATGGGTCCTTCCACGGTTTCCCATTTAACGTGTAACCGTTGTGCATCGCTAAGGCGAATTAAAGTTGTTTCACAGCCTAAGTCTACTAAACAGTCTGAAATTTGGTCATTAATTTTCAAGGGCATTTTGTATTTTAAACTAGAGTATTTGTCACTTTCAATTCTTAAAATCTTTTTAGTACTATTAGAGTTATCATTATTTTTCTTCGGACAATTAGATAAAGTGTGACCTCTCAAGTTACAATAGGTGCATTGCACTTTGGGTTTTGGACAACGAAAATAAGTATGTCCTATTTCGTTACAATTATAACAGACTATATGAGCGTAATTATTATTTTTCTGGTGAGTCAGTTTGTCAGTCAAAGAATTTGGCCCACTGTAAGAATGAGCACGCTTGTCTTTGTCTTTATTACGTAATTCATATGAAACGTGTCTGTCTTGGCCTATCTTTATAGTTTTAAAATATTTAAGAACTTGTTCCGGTTCGGTATAGTCTACGGCTTGCGCTCCTAATCGTGTACCCCTATCTTCTATACCAAATATCAAACAATCAACGGCACGCCTACCCTTTATATCACAACGATTAAGAAGATTCATTTTGGCATAATAATATAATTCAAGTGATTCGCCATATCGGGCTTTCTTGCCTAACATTTCGGTAAGCAGTTCAGCGTAATTGTCTCGTGATGGAAATGATTCTTTAAGCTTAAGCTTCCACTCAGTCCAAGAAAATAATAGTGAAGGCAACCCCTGATACCATAATTTTGCTACCCCTGAGAGTTTGGGTAAAGCATAGTGAACGACTTGCCTTTCATCCCAACCATAAATTTGAGCACACTCTTCTATTTTATGAATCCATGAATCTATGGTTTGTTCTTTACATAAAGGATCGAATTCAGGAACAACATTATTAAGAACTGGAAATTTGTCACGTTCTACAGTGTTTTTATCTTTAATACTTTGCATTACTTGAGAAAACTGTTCAAAAAATAATCGTTGCGAATCTGCGTACCTTGGTTCATTTGTGAAGCCCGTCATGGCTGGAATTGCGTTCGATGAAGCAGCGATATGCTCCGTCCCAGCCGGTGGTGTGGTGCCACCTCCATACGACAACCCAGCATGCCGTGCCGTGCCAGCTTGAACCGGAGCTGGAGTATCCGATCTGCTACTTGGAGACCTCCGCTTTCGTGTGGTCTTGTTGCGTCCACGATGCTTGGAATGTGTATTTCTGCTACGACTATGACGCCTAGATCGGCGGTGCCTTCGAGTCTTGTGTCTCCTTGAATATCTTTCTTGACTATTTTGTGAAGAGTCACTTTCAACGGACTCTGTCCCTTTGTTCCGTTTAGGCATCGTAGTAGTAATCACTTATTTTATATATTTTTCTGATGTGGGCCGCTCAGGATTACACCAAAATCACAAATATTTCAGTGCAATCCCACTTCTGAGATATTAAACTAACGTCCAAGACAGCCAATCCAAATAATTCACTTCACTCAATACTGATACATTTCTTTATAGGAAGTTGTCTTCAACAATTATTAAGAAATAAAGACACTTTCACAGAATATTCACTTTATTTCCAATTTAAAACACTTCAGACTGTAGCTTCCAAACGAATGGCCGATATTTATATAAACTACCGACTTTATTGTGAAGTTGTGTTGGAGTCAAAACAAAATCCATATTCTTAAAATATCCAACAATTTAGGAATACATTCATTACAGTACATTTTATTTCCAAGTGAAATACTTAGTTAATATAATTAAACATTTTTATAATACCGTCTATAATGTATTTGAATGATTTTATATAAGTTTTTATGATTAATACGTAAAGTCGGTAACACATCGTACCAATATTCCATCTTCCAAACCTCAGTTTTACATCACCTTGTTTCCGGGCTAGCTTGTGTGGCACCGGTAATAACCGGTAAGTGCAAATCACGGCGTAACTGAATGTTTGGAAATAGTTGATACAGTTTCCAGTAGGTGTCACTCTTACACATTGCATTCGAAAATGTGAAGAGTTAACACTTCACAATTTTAGCTTTTGTGATTTTACGTTTATTTTTACTAAAATAAATAAAACTATAGGATAATAATTCTTCGTACACGCACTTCACTATTGTTTAACGACTAAATATATCTCGTTTAGTTAGTTCAATGTCTTTAATTTTTCGTACTATTTACTTATTGGGTGTACACTGATTCATTTATAATATTTTTTTTTTTAATATTTTTTATTGTGATCATAAATGGTTATAATTTGGTTTCAGATGCAGTCTTGTCTCAAAAGCACTTCACTTCTGTTTAATAACAATCTTGTTATTTGTTTAACGTATTTTATATAACTTTCTTTGTTGGATCGTATTTCGCACTTTTTACTACATTACACTGCTTCTATACTGTTACCTTTATATTATTATAAATTGTCACTCTGGTCATATATTATTGTAAGTTACACGACAGATTTAAGCAATTAAACATTTTTAAAGTATGAATAGATCTATTATGTATTTTATTTTTAGTTTGGATTTCCTAAAAGTGTAAGTATGCAAACATTCAAATTAATCCGACCTCTTGAAGTACAACAAAATCGTGTTCAATTCCGTCACATTCAAATATATACCGAATCTAATAAAAGCGTGTTAAAAATAAACAATCTTTTTCAAAATCTCTCTTGCAACCTTTCTTTTTTTTATCTGAATAAAATATATTTTATACACAAATTATTTAGTTTAAAATGTATATAGAGTAATCAGATATTTAAGCATTTAGTAAATAGGAGTATCGTCTATATAAATAACGTTTATAGCTTAAAGGTAAAGGAAACACATGAGAGTCATTTTACTAAACAATAATATTTTACACACACAGCTTACTATGTGTCAGGGAAGACGCTTAGTGAGATGCTATTGCCCCCCCCCCCCCCTTCACCCCCGCCTCAACATTGGAACACACTTGAGTTTTATCATGTTTTAATACAAATAAATATATTTATAACAATTACAAGAATTATTAACAGCGGTTAAGATAAGTAACAGCGCAATAATTCATGAAACGTTGCACATACCGACTAAAGCGTAACTAAATCAGAGGGACAGCTTTTGGTTTATGAGATTTGTTCTAGAATTACAAAGACAAAGGACCAGTTCTATCATTTTCGTGGTCTATTGTTTGATAATGCACCGTCATATCTTCTGAGTCAGTCAGTCATTAAGTTCTAAAGTCGAAAGGCGATCCATTTGCACACTAACTATTTGTCTAAGCGCTCTTTTGTTTAATGGAAAGCCTTTCTTTACGTCGCTTAGTCACAGGAAATAAATATCATTTGCTAAGGCACAGGTAATATTACTGTTTGTAAATGATATAAAAGTTTTTTAATGAATACAATTGGTACAATGTTGAAGATATCCTTTTTTACCTCATTTATGATTATAACAAAAGGCTTGTGTAAATAAATGACCTAAAATGAATATGTAAGTTATGAAACTCGTTAAAATATTTTCAATTATACTATGTAAGAAGTAAACTACAATTTATAAACTATTTGAAATATAACTGACTTAGTATCTCGTATTCTATACTCAATTAATCATTGAAATTGTTGTTTACTTTGCAACTTTGATACTTTGTTGCTAATCGACCATATTCAATATTTAATGACCCACATTATCAAATAAGTAAAATGAAAAAATAAAACCAACGACATTTTATTTATTGAAATGAATGGTTCTAAAATAGCAAATAGTACACTTAATCGCAGTCTAATTAAGTGAACTACTTCTAGAAACATTTTGAAATAAACACAGCAAAATATACAAGCGGTGCGGTAATGAAAGCACATAACTTGCAATTTGAAATACATTTTTTTAAATAAATTGAAAACTACTAAATATAAAAATAATAAAATATAAAGAAAAAAAAAATTACAAAATTTAATTAAAATATATAAATATTACTATATTACAGAAAAAACGAATAATACTTTGAGATAATATAAATTATTAGTATATATTAGAATGATCATTAATTACACAGGCACACAAAAAAAAAAAAACGTCATGAACCAGACGGGAGACCCCATTATTCCTAGGTTTTTGGGATCGCTGAAACCGACTATGACAATAAAAACTAATTTTAAATGCCAGTTTTCCCGCTAGCACCCCCTTACTACCTCTTAAGGGGTGAAAATTGAAATTTTTGTAAAAAATCAAGATAGATGTGTCTTTCTACGTTGTTTGGGATGTTGAAACCGAAAATGATAACTAAAAATAAATTCATGACCACTATCACCCCCTACCATCCCTTACAGGGGGTGAAAATTTCATTTTTTTCTATAAAATCAAGACAGATGTGTATTTCTACGTTTCTTGGGATGCTGAAACCGAAAATGATAACTAAAAATAAATTTATGACCACTATCACCCCCTAATACCCCTTACAGGGGGTGAAAATTTCAATTTTTCTATAAAATCAAGATAGATGTATATTACTACGTTTTTTGGGATGCTGGAACCGAAAATGATAACTAAAAATAAATTTATGACCACTATCACCCCCTAATACCCCTTACAGGGGGTGAAAATTTCAATTTTTCTATAAAATCAAGATAGATGTATATTACTACGTTTTTTGGGATGCTGGAACCGAAAATGATAACTAAAAATAAATTCATGACCACTATCACCCCCTTACTACCCCTTAAAGGAGGTGAAAATTTCAATTTTTTTATAAAATCAAGATAGATGTGTATTTCTACGTTTTTTAGGATGCGGGAACCGAAAATATGTGAATTTCTATGTTTTTCAAGATGCTGAGAGAAAAAATGATTATAAAGTATATGGTAACCTTATTGTATGCATATATTTGTTATTATAATATTAAGACTGAATCATGATTTTTGTCCTATTCTTAACAAGTTGTTTCATTTTTTGTTTTTTTTTTGCTTTCTATTTAATTCTGTTTATACTGTTATCCATCCGGCAGTCTTGTAAAACGCTTAAAAGATGCTGAACCTAATTCTATGCCTCCGAAATAGAAAGGTTACTATTTTTCGGCCAATTTAGGAGACTGCAGTGAGGAGCAAGGTGAAAGGTTCCATCAGACAGGATCTTAAGACAATGGAACAGCGCTATCAGGGTAAATGGGATGTCAATATGTTAGCAGACTACTGTTGGAATTTAAAAAGAGATTTGCCAGAACAGAAAAGAACCAATAAAAGGAAACCACTTAGAAGAACTTTTGACAACAAGAGAGTTCGTTATCGTAGAAACAGGTAGACGCTGAATAGTGAGAGGCAAGGGGACTCACTTTAATCCAGCACTCCAAAAGGGAACAGAAATCTACTACGTCCACGCCGTTGTTCCTGGGTTACGCTAAGAATAGAATTAAATCATGAATATATATCAGATATTTCTGATCGATAAAGCATTTAAATTTCTAATATAAGAGCTAAGAGTAACTTCAAACTAGTTTGATAAACATGTCATTTACTGTAAATCGTCAAAATTTCTTCATACATCTTGATTTTATACAAAATTGAAACTACCCCCACCCCCTCCCCCCGTTAGGGGTAGTTAGGGGGTGGTATTGAGTAAAAGAGGAATCAAATTCACTTTTGGTTGTCATTTTCGGTTTCATTATACCAAAAAACGTAGAAATACACATCTGTCTTGATTTTATAGAAAAAAATGAAATTTTCACCCCCTGTAAGGGATGGTAGGGGGTGATAGTGGTCATGAATTTATTTTTAGTTATCATTTTCGGTTTCAGCATCCCAAAAAATGTAGAAAGACACATCTATCTTGATTTTTTACAAAAATTTCAATTTTCACCCCTTAAGAGGTAGTAAGGGGGTGCTAGCGGGAAAACTGGCATTTAAAATTAGTTTTTATTGTCATATTCGGTTTCAGCGATCCCAAAAACCTAGGAATAATGGGGTCTCCCCTCTGGTTCATGACGTTTTTTTTTTTTTTGTGTGCCTGTGTTATTTAATAATATTATTATTTAACCAACTTTAATTAACAACAATTAAACTCCCTGTGTTATATAACATTGTATTTAATACACTGTATCAGTAACTCCGAAGTGTTCAGTAACAGACGATGTACTAGGAACTATTGTATACTAATTATTAGTTAGTTCAGCCTTTTGATGATAAAATATTCATAAAGAGGGACATGTTGAGACTTAATGGTATTCATATTTATTTATACCAGTAACTGATAATGATAACTAACATACATTTGATAATTAACAACACGTGTCGGTAATGAAGAGTCATTACCTCATATTGTAATATCTTATGGTTACTGACTCTGTTAGATAACAGAATATGAGAATTATTTAAAATAAATCAGTCCCTGCAAATGTGTAAATTAGTTCATTACCCGCTGACGTGTGTTAGCTCGGTTTAGTGACGGACAATGGTTAATGTGGAATAGTTGATTGACTGCTGTGTAATTATAATTACAATATATCTGCGGTTGGTACACACGCGGGGTAACAAGCAAGCAGCAAGCAGTTTTTGTTTAAAATTGTTTAAGTATTAAATATTTGGTTCAAGTTAAGCGCTGACCCGCTCTGTGTAGCAAATACTAAATAAACATTTGTTGGCCACTTAATGGCTTACCTACTAGTATTTAAATTAATAGGAACAAAAGTCATTTAAATAATATTTGTTACAAGTTATTAAGCCAAGTTATTAAATAGACCCCCAGGAAGGAAAATCTCATATTGTTTTAATTTTAGTTCTGTTGTTTGTGAACTTTAGTTTTGTTCTTATATGAATGAAATTTTTTAAAAAGATAAAATGTGTTTATCAAACAAGTATCGAGGTCTGCAGATGCAAACTTATCTGCAATGAAGTCACACACGCCTTCAATGAACGTTCTCTATAATCATTAATTATGGATCCAAAACTAAAATACAAATAGATATATTGAACTGAAATAGAAAAGTTATTATAATATATATCATACTCAAGAGACAATTATTTGACTATATAGATACCCGCATTACTACTTACACTTACTTGTGTACGGAACCAGGAAATGAAACACGTGACTCTACAAAACACTGCGATACAACTTACAATGAAGCATAGTATAAATATAACACATTACATGAAGTAGTCTAGTAGTCTAGCAGTAATGTTGACACGACAGTGTCAGTGACAAGTCATCTATTAATTTAGTCTCCAATGAATTTAAACTTCCTCATACACCAAGATACCTTAATATCAGTAGTGTGATGGAATAATAAACTGTCATCTTTTAACGTTTAATTGAGTAATTGTGTCCGGTACAACTTGCTTTGACAGTAAAAAAACAAAGATTTACTTTTTGTAAAATATAAACATTCTTTTTCACAGGAAACTTCCGGAGCAATTTCGCTGGTTATCAAAATTGCATTAAATCTCATGTTTTATAAAGTACGGTACATTGTATGTCATGGTGTATTATTAATATTATGTTCCTTGTTTCATATCATCCAACATATATAAACAAAAACAAACATAAACCTCAAGATGCAGTAGATATAAATAAGTAGTAAATAGTAGATACACCTCGTCTTCTTCCGTCCAGTCGTGGAGAGTGAAGACTGCATGCACTGTGAGGGTGGTGTTAATATGTATGTGTAATAAGTATACCGTTAATATAAACAAAAGTATTTGCATTGCAATGTATCAGTTACACTGGAACCATGTACCTATTAAAAATAAATATTATGAATACTTGGGATGATAACAAATTCCATTTATAAATATAGTTATGTTATAATACATTGTGTAGGGTGAGGTAATGCGTCTTAATGTTTTGTTTGTGAAGAGGGACTCATTAGTATCTTCTTAAGGCCAGCTGGTTCTTAAGTTAAGACTAGTTCAGAGTTAGAATGCCTGGATAGTTAACGACTTTTGACAAATATAATTTTATAAATGGGTATATATAAGGTTAGATTAACTGATACTCTCAGGCACTTCTGTATTGGGCACCCAAAAATGGAACACTGTTTTAAATAGGATGGTTGAATATAAGATTAAAAAGCAGTTGTTTGTACGGAAATCGAACATCCACTGTAACTGTGAACAAAAATAAAAAACACGAATTTTCAAACCTCAAATACGAGTTGGAGCAATTCAAGAAGAGAAATATTTATAAAATTATTTACAGACTGAAAATTTCTTGATTTTTTTGTGTTCTGGGATATTGGATTTGCTTCATTTTTCACTAAATAAATATGATTTGTATATTATTTCTATAATAAATCAATTACATAATATTTGTATAACATCCTTATTTTATATTATTACCGCTGTAATCACCTGCCAGTCAAATGTATTCAATGAAATCTCATACAAAGATTTTCATTACGAACGCAATGCTTTGAGGTTAACACAAACCTTGACACAGAAATGAAGTAATAGCAGGAATGAGAATTTTTGGTAGTATTAGTGTAGATACAGAAACTTATTACTTACTTTTATATATACTACATATTAAACGTGGTAAGAAACTAATTATATTTGACGTTGATAAGTTAACACTCCAATTTATTTGAAAGCTCACCAACACTCGTCTGGTTCAATTGCAAATGTTTCATACAATTAATTTATTTCTTCTCCTTAGATGGCAGTGATTATGCAATGATCCTTACTATTCGGTGAGTAGTCTTAAATAGCATTTAGAGTGAGCATCATTCAGATTGAAACAGATATTTGTTAGAGTGGTGTATTAAAAACCATTATTGTAATAACTTTTATTGCATGTCTGTACTTACTGAAAAAATATCTGTTTTTGTTTATTATAGAACAAAGAAATATACTGTTTATTTTACACAATATCTCATTGCAAGAGCACTTATTTATTAAAGAATGATTGAATGATGATTCCAAAATTCTATGATTCTATCTTTCCAATAATAATTACAAAATAATAAGTTTTCTGTTTCTATGGCTATACGGGACTCTCGTATTGAGTTTTTCAATTGATGGATACGAGAATACACCACTTTCAAACACTTTTTTTTGGAAACTAAACATGTGTGGAAATTCTGCTTCCACGTGAAATAATTTTCCTATTTTAGTATTAGTTGAAGTTGTTTTAAAATGTTAACCTATGTTAAGCTTATTTATATTTTAAATAAAGTCTCTGTTGAGGTAAAGACGATTACATATAGCATTCCTGATTAATGGAGGTGAGTTTGGTCGGATCTTAGGGATCGAAACCCGGTCGTGTTGATGCGATTTTTCATTCTTAATTTATAAAAAATATACTAAGTAATAAGTATACTTTGACATTTTATCGTTCAGAGCAATCCTAATGAACTAATAGATTAGGTGTGGCAAATCCAAGTTGTGTTCGTTGATAACGCTGCTTTATCAATTTATTAAAAGTAATAGATATCTCTTGTTAATTATAGTTATTGTGTCACTGAAATAATTATAAATATTTATTACTGGATAGATTTTAATATATACAAAGTA
The DNA here is from genome assembly GCA_918358865.1 of Melinaea marsaeus rileyi. Lineage (NCBI taxonomy): Eukaryota > Metazoa > Arthropoda > Insecta > Lepidoptera > Nymphalidae > Melinaea > Melinaea marsaeus. The sequence continues at coordinate 574,582 of OU911090.1, forward strand.
ACAACAATAAACTAAAATAATTATAAGCAATAGAAGCAATATACTTATCTTATCAGATTTCTAGTACCGACAGACTTACACATCCAGTGAGGACTCGGAGCCGTATTTATTTAATTTTAACAGCTACAGAGGCACCGGCAGATGTCTTTAACATTTCAATAAGTTAAAGACTAACAAAATAATTATTCTTAACAATACTAAATTCCCAAAAATATTTGTAGCAACCGTAAAACACACATTTGTTTTTAACATATAATATAAATTACTACACACAGACAAGCTGGACACGCGCGAAGCGCAGCACATTTCAATTTATGGAATGTCATTTCATTTATTTATTTATTTTATTTTATTTTAGCTTCACGCCATATCCCTTGCGGGGTAGCCAGAGACGACAGAGCGCCACACGCTAGGGTCCAACAACGCACAACGCTAACGACTACAACGCTTAGCGGCATTGGAGACCGACCAACAACACGCCATGTTCCGAACGACGGGAGGTATCTACGGGAAATGTAAGAGGAGGAATGGAACAGAAGATAACTTTTACCACATTAACATTATATGATTAATAATAAGAATTGTTCTATTTAATTGTAAATTCTTAAATATAATTAAAACAATAACAACACACTTTAACACATTTTACATCACGTAGTTTTACTATAATTAAATAGTTACATACAACGGTATTATTACATTACCCATTACAGAATATTATATAATGACATATGATCTATATTATAAAAATACATGTAAAACAAAAATCCATCACTACCTTACAGTAACCTAATTATCTTTTTCAGGAAAGAGAATAAAATGTACGTGATGAATTCAGTTAAAACGCACGTAGACTATTAACTATGAGTGACGTGTGCAGTTACACGTTGGGTGAAGCAACGAGACGTCAACGAGATTTTACCTTTTATACGTTTAACATATACAAAAGGTAGAATATTTTTTCAAATATGACACAATGAAGAAGTAGTTGAAAAGTTCATTAAATATTTTATTTACAATTTCTTTAGATTTAAAGTCTCCAGATAAAAGTGTTAATGAAAATTGCGTTCAAACAAATAAGTAGTTACATTTTTGACATTTACAAGTAACGCTGAAGCTTATAGCGAGCTTATATTATTTATACTCGAATAGTATATTTCTATTTAAACATGAAGTAAGCACTTTATTAGAGGAATTCATAAATTGTTTACGTCGTTAAAGGAATATTTGTTATAAAGGACCCTCCAATGAGCTAATGTCGGTGAAGGGAGAATGCGAATTGACATTGACGCCCGCCTTTGAACAATTCTTTTGTAACTCCACATTTGTGAAAAACAGACCCTTTTCGGGAAATTATTTATTATATTTTATAATTTAATTGTAAGTGTAGGATCTTACATTATAAAATTAATTATGTGTATATAAATTTATATAAAAATATATGAGAATAATTTCGACAAATTGGCGGTGCGACTTTAAAAGAGTTGTAACAAAATTTGGAATTGTCTATTTCAGTTTCTTTATTGTCAATTTATTAATATTAACCTGATTAGGCTGAGTATAAAACAATCTTTTGTGTAGATTTGATCTAATATATTATAATAAAAGACGGTTTTAATATTCTGATTAAATCGAAAAAATGTACAATATATTAATTGGAAGATATTTCGATGATTAAAAATCTGGAGTTCATATTTCATGATTAACAATTTCATTAGTAGCTTCTGAAGGTACCTTAAATAAAGAGTGGTTTATATATATGTAGTGAACGCTCTATAAATACCACCATAAATTTCATTGTGCTCCGCCAAGGTTCCTGCGTAAGAGTCAGGTTTTTAAAGGGGGTAGATCCTAGCTTTAGGCGTTTAACTGCAGCTCGTCTTAGGGTGGCTCGACTCGGGAAAGGACCACCCTCTCATAGAACATCGACGTGTAGTAACCAATTTCATTTGGTTATTTTCCGTCGGTAAGTGAGAGAATCCGGAAGCCCAACTCTCCCCCCCTGCCAAATATTATAGCGATGCCTCTAAAAAGTATACTCCAGGAGAGTCTCGGCTTTAATGAAGCCGGGGAAACCCTCCTCGAGCAAAATCGGGGGAATGATTCTCGGATTTTGCTTGGACTGCTGATCGTTTCTAGCACGGACAAAGTATCGCATTTGAGTTTACTAAGTGCAAACGACGAGTCAACGCAGCAACAAACCGCTCTACTCTGAAATGTGGATGTTTCCGGGATCACTTACATTGCCACCAAGTGTTAACTTCCGGGAACACTTGGTGGCAGTTGGTGGCCATGTTTTGTTGCGTTCGCTAGGGCTGCAGCAGCTGGCAAACGGCAAGCATATCAAGCTTGAGTTAATGCATTAGTCACAAAAAATCCGAACTCAAGTTGTCAAGTTACTCGCCTGGAACTTACGACTTCTGAGTGCTTTCCTAAGCCACTCTGGTAAATTTTTGCCAGCCATTTTTACCGCCATTGTACACTGGGAATGACTTTCTGGCCCACCTTGTAAAAGAGAAAGCAATTCTCTTGTTCACTCTTCTTGCCTCAAACTCGACTTTGGATGATTTGCCTATCATCCCGTGGAGCCAGAGTTTATATCGGAAACAGTTTTTCGGCAAACAACCATCCGAAAATCTCTCTTTCCTTTGGACATTCATAAGTTAAGTAGACCTTAAAGGCGTACCTTAAAATCGTAGTCCCAGTCTCATGGAAACATGCCCTTGTCCGTCCGATGCCCAAAAATGGTGATAGCTCGGACTCAGCTAACTACAGACCTATCGCCATTACTTCTTTTTGATCCAAAGCAATGGAGAGCATTATCAACCAACAACTTCTAACGTTCCTTGGCTGGTGATTATCTTTTATATTTTATGCAACGTTGGGCAATTGTTGTTGAAAGCAAGGAAGAGGGTATAGAGGGTATAGGTAAAACAATTACGATGTTCTGAGCGTTGATCAAATAAATCCTTGTTCCATAGTGGAGATGAAAAATATGTTGTTGTTGAATCATTTCATACAATTCCTTTATATTAACTTTTTAGTTATTTACACATTTAAAATCATCTTCACCAATTTCAAATAAGTACTTAAAAAGAGGTATCTTCTTAATTTATGATAAATAAATGTAAAGCAAACCAAAGTGCAAGATGAAATATTAACACCACTGTAATATAATAAGTTTTGTATGCAGAAAAACAATACCGTAAAAAGTTTATTAATTTCCAGAGTGTTATTTTTTAATACACATTCAAAGTCTATTAATTTAATGTTAATTTCTGCAAGCGCTCTGTTGTGTCAATTGACGGGGCACGTTAAAGACAACAATTCATTTCACATTACTTGCGAAATGAAGAATGCCTGAAATATTTGTAATAAGAAAAATAATAAAATATTGTGCTCCTTGCATCAAAAGAAACTATAATTTTCCTATTGGTTATAAACGAAAACAGACAGCGAAATATCCGTTTCTTGTTTGTCAGTATTTAATAAAATCGAAAAGGTAATATTATTTATACTCTACTTACTGTTTTAGTACCGTAAAAATATGCATTTTTTAGAGGTTTTATAGAGAGATGATGGTTTTACAGTTGATATTTTGCAAAAACAAAAATTGTAATTCTGAGTATTTTTTATACTTACTTTTATATTTTATGACTACTGATGACAAACTTCTCCAAGGCAAAAAATTAATTAACGAAAGATTTTATCAAGCCCATCAACTCAAGAAAACTACGATAGAAAAAGTTCATTTTTGTATTAGCTCCGTAAACATCACAACTCTAAACTGTTTCTTACCCATCTGTTTAATCATGCAGTTGTAGTCGAGTGTCTCATCCCGCTGTTCATAAATATATTTGAATATCTAATATTGAGCCGAGGCGTGAATGATGTAAGTTTTCTCATTTTTGAAGCAATATTGTTCTGGTTGCGCTTTTTTCTTAACTTTTAATATTTATAAAGCGAATATTAAAAATTCATAGGAGTCTCTAAGCGAGCAACACAACACTAATTCAAATACAAGTACGTCCTTCCCTCCTTGCAACGGTTTGCCAACTTGTGATTAAAAATATAATTCAACCGAGTTTCTAATAAGGATTTTAAAACAAAAAATAATAATCCTGGACTATCTTCTATACCGCTGTATAAATGTATGCATATTGTTTGTGTATTAAATTTTAATATAACTTTTGTAATAAACAACAATATTTGGTGGAAATAATTCTAATCCCACTTTTTAAAAAAGTAATGCCTCGGTCTGTCTGTTTGTATATTTTTTCCATAATTCAATAAATGATTTACTTATCTTGATATAATATAGTACTCATTTTAGTACTTACTAAGAAATGTAAATAGCGCATAGATCATATAAGAGATGGGTGTGTTGTGTTTTGTGAAAATAAATGTTAAATTGGGTATTCTGTGTATCTTTATTGTGCTCAGAGCGATCAGATGATTAAGATTGTTGACAAAAATAGATATACATATAGTGACGGGTACAGATGGTCCTTAACGATCAATGTCTAATTAAGTTAAGAAAAGTCACGAGCAAATTGTATTTTTTATTAATAATTTTGGAACACAACCTTCACGATACTATTATTCACAGTGAGTTTTATTTCAAATGAAATATATCGCTACCTACTTGTGTGTAAACGAAAACATGAAGTAAACGTATACGTTCATCTGTACTTGTAAAGTACATCTCATAGACAGAAAATGTAAATAATACGAAATCATTGACTGATTTGCCAATAAAAATGATAAATAAATGATGGAAAAAGCTCATTTTTCTAACACGCAATAGTTACTGAAAAGAAATACAGCCTTGGTCTCAGTACCTTGTAATTATATTATGTATAGATGTCTGCTTCACTCTTAACATCACTCGATACTTGATACATGCACTCACTTGTACATGTTATGTTACTATTATAGTGTGAATATCCTTCTCCAATAACAGTATTATTTAAATTGTATTTATAATTTGTATATTTCTATGTATGTTTCATTAAAAGCCCTAAAAGGTAATGAATTAACTGTTCTTTATAAAATAAATTTCGTAATAATAATAAAAAAAAATAAACAAAGTAATTTAATTGAAGGTATATAATAGAAGCTATTATTAATGATGACCTCTATTATTTCTATCACAGATTTTAACAGAGAAAAGGTGAAGGTTCAATAAAAACCAATTACTCGTCTTCACTGTGCCGGTAACACATCCCCTTCCAGCGCACCGCGGACTGGCCTCAAGTAATCATAGACATTGGTTTGCTATTGGAACATTATTTTAACCGCTATACCCAAGTGTTCAATATAAATGTTGTATTGGTATAATAATATATTTATAGAAATAAAAAAAAATCTTATTGGATTTTTCTTAATTTCGTCATTCATACTCACTTACCTTTCGGTAGATTTATATTTAATATATATAATAAATCAATCACCTTATATTTAGTTAACATCCTTACACTGCTACTAATAGTGTAAGTATACTTGTTTAATACACGTTGCTGTGCCGTCATCACCCGCCGATCAAATATATTATATAAATACTCTTAGAATAATCTGCTTCATTACAAGCGCAAAGTACATATATATATAGGAAATACTTGAAAGTTTAGTTCCCTTACTACCTTAGGGAAACCCAGTTACCTTTTTTATTAAAGGAATAACACGTTCGACATGAACTCAGTTGAAACGCACGTAGACAATTAACTGAGTGACGTGTGCAGTACACACGGGGTATATCAACGAGACTTCTCTTAAGATATACAAGCACTATATACTAGTTCTGTTACAGGAATGTTTTCCATTTATACGTTGACCATATACATATACATCTTTTGAATATTAACAATAAGGAGGTGTCCATAAAATATTTTATTAACGTGTAATGCTGCTTAATTATCGTATAGATTTTTTCATACATAAAAGTACATTTGAATATATCTGAACTTCGTTTTTATTACATTCAAAACAAATGCAGCAATTTATTTTTCTTTCTTCTGTACTAGTGTTAATTTCGGAAAGTGGATTGAATGAAAGCGATTTGTATCAAACAAGACAATCATAAATTGTTTATGTCGTTAAAGTAATATTAGTTATAAAGGACCCTCCAGTGAATAACCAAGTGTCGGTGGAAGGGAGGGTGAGAATTGTCGTCGACGACCGCCTTTGAACAATTCTTTTGTAACTTAACATTTTTGCGGTATTTGGTCCTTTTACAGAAAGAAATTTGATACATTTTGTAATTAAATTGTAGCTATATTTGAATTTTAAAACGCTCAAGAACTTAATTATTATTTTATATAAATTAAATATGTATTCATGTTATCATTTATTAAGTACTTACGACCAGAGGAACATAGTGACATGTTGTATTAGTTTATAATAATATCGAATAATTTTCAACAAATTTACATCACAATTTTTCATGACAATAATTTCCACTAGTTCGAGACGCATCTTTAAAGCTGTTATTACAAAAGTCAAAGCGCCATTGTTAGTTGTTGGTAGTCGAGTATAACGAAGGCTTGATCTGTCAACTATTAACTATATAGGTTCTTAAAAAATAAATAAAACACTGAGAGACGGTATTCGTATTCTATTTTCTAATAGTTTAGTGAAAAAACCCTGGAAAGTAAAAACAGTTGTAAAGATGTACATGTCAGATAACAGAAACAGTTTTTAGTGTGATTAAATTACTTAAGACTCATAAATTTTCTTTATAAATATGTTATATAAAATATTTTCATTCGAGAAATCCATTGATATTCATTCATTATTTAGTAATAAAATTATTTAATATCTACAAAGTTTTTTTATGGTTTGCAAAATGTATTTTTGAAAGCAACACCCTCTTTAAATATCGATGGATGAGGATTTGGTGGCCCTTGGAGATACTCAATTCAGGTAGATTTATTGTATGGAAAATTGGATGAAATATCGCTACTTCATCCAATTTTCTATGATTGTCTACGTCTCGTAATTGTTATATCATATTTCTTGTTGGATTTGGGAAGGTATATTTATGTATATGTATTTTGCTTCTTACCAGCTTCTTATTGACTACAAGAAGTAATACGGGCCTCAATTTTTTTTTTTGCTATTATTATTATTATTATATTGTGACGGTTCTAGTTGTTCCAAAATAGTTTTAAGATTGACATTTGTGAAACAGTGATCACAATATAAAAAAAATATATATCCGGCTGAGTTTGTTGTGTGGTTCTTCTCAGACTACGACGCGTTTGGAACCCTCATAGCTTTAACATTAAGTTGGACAGTGCTTTTACAGAAGGGCTTATTACGATAAATCTGGTATCGAAATAGGCCCTACTGGCACTTTCATTTTGACGTACACAAGTGATCACTGATAATGATTCAAAGTGGAAAAGATATAAATAAATAAATAAATAAAAATTATATTTTGTCCTAATTGCGATGGTTTGAACATGGCAGGAAGAAGCAGAGAAGCAGGGTAAATATGTAATCTTTTAGTAAATTTTCTATTTTTTAAATTGGTAACTTAAATAATTGTTTAAACATCAATTTTCGATAATTATACTGAATTAATAAAGTTAATTAAAGTTCGCAACTTCTTGAGACTCTCAGTGTGATTGTAATCATACATTGTTATAATGTTAATCTATCATCCTGACAATTGTTTTTATGCTTCCAAGATTGATCTGTTAATAATTTAAATATGTATGGCTGGTTGACGAGACCTAACAGACGTCAATGATATTGCCATCTTTAGTTTTACCTTAATATTACAAAATAGAATACAATAAAATAATTTAATTTACGTATGTCATTATTTCAGTAAAAATAACTAAATAAATATAAGAATGGTTAATATAAAATAATACAGACACATTCGTAAATTAGTTCATTACTCACTGACGTGTGTCAGCTCGGTTTAGTGACGGACGATGGATAATTTATAATTCTTAATTAAGTACTGTGTAATTATAATTTTCAATGTAATGCTGCAATGCATTTTATTCTTTCTGTTTGTAATAATTATTATAATTACTTCACTTACTAAATATATCTTTCAAAAGTAAAGTATTAGATGATACAAAATGTTAAATAAACAGACAAAGAAAGTATTATCATCGGTTTACAAAGCAGATAATATAAAATGTTTATTATTGCTGTGGATACAAATGTTAAGAAGTAAGATTTTAAATATATCTTATTTGAGATCCAGCGCTGCAGTAATCAAAAACAATGTCTCCTCATCCCATACATGCAGTATATGTATTTATTACAATTACAACGAGAAGGATTGTTGGAACACAATTATTTATAATTTAATCTCGGTCTGCCACATATGTTCAGGTATAACTGTTTTTATTTATTAAACTGTGTCACATCTCGTATAGTTAATACAGATAATACAAATTTAAATGAAATAAAATAATAATTTACATTATAAAAAGAGGATACAAATTCAATATTTACTTGAAAAATTTTGGAAATGTAATTTTCTTAATATTTTATTCTGGTTTTTTTAGTTAGGTACAGACAAAGCAATATTCTAGGAATTGAAGATTAGATCCCAATTTTATTATTGCCACGGCAAGATTGAGCCTTGTAAGCTGGAGCCGAGGAGAAATTAAATGATCCTACGGGAATAATGAGCCATCCTTCTTGAATATCTTCTCTTCTGTTACATCGCTGTATGGTTGGATATTCTCAAAGCTCCAACAAATTGTTAAGAGAAGCAAAAAGTCGGCAGTCAAATCAAATAATTTGCTTTGGGTCAATTTACGATGTCTCAGGAAACGACGGGTCGCTTAATAGATGTAATTCTCATATATTGACAAATATATACGTAATTACATAACAGTATATATTATATATTTTTATAAACGTTTGTTTTTTTATGTTCTTACTTTAGAAGTTATGCGGATTAGATTTAGTTGGTAAGTAAGTAGATATAATATCTATATGTATATAGTAACTGTAAAAATTTATAAAAAAATTGGAATAAGCAAGCTTAATTCTATCGAAAAATAACATGTTACAGATGTGAAGATTATAAAAGAATATCTCTTCAAAGACTCAGATCGTTTTGAAGCCTTTATTTTCGAAAACATATATATTTTTAGTAGACACAGGAAACGAAAAAATCCTGTATTCCTGTGTTTACCGTTCGCACAGCGGTGACCAGGAGACAACTAAATTATTTGAGCATCTCGGTGAGGCTGCTGATTTGGCTCTACATCAGTATCCTTCAGCGCAGCTCGTCTTTCTGGGGGACTTTAATGCCTGTCATCAGGACTGGCTGTTCCCGTACCAGAAGACCGACCATGCTGGAAGAGAAGCGCGGAATTTTGCGTTGTCCTTCGACCTCTTTCAGCTGGTGAGGCAAGCGACAAGGGTACCAGATGTAGTAGGCCATACAGCCAATTGCCTGGACCTTCTGCTGACAACTGATCCGGACAGGTATAGTGTTGAGGTCACCTCCCCCTTGGGAACCTCCGATCACTGTCTGGTGAAATCTGTGTTTACATATTCCCCACCTGTTTTCGAACCACATGGTGTTAGGCGAGTAAGGAAATACAAGTCAGCAGATTGGGATGAGATGCGTCACTTTTTTGCATCTTATCCTTGGCGGCAGGTCTGCTTCTCTTCTTTGGATCCGTCGAGTTGCGCGGGCGCTATAACCGATGTGGTGCATCAGGCAATGGAGTATTTCATTCCTTTTACTGACGTACCCATCGGTGGCAAAGCTCGCCCATGGTTTAATGCCGAATGTGGTCGTGCTGAAGACCGCAAACATTCGGCATACCTCATTTGGGCTGATGCTCGAAGCCGCAAAGCTCCGGATGTACGTTCAAAGAAGAGAGCCTTTAACCAAGCTGCCAAGTCCTATAAAAAGGTATTACGGAAGGCTCGACGCGATCGAATCGCTAAGAATGGCGAAAAGCTCTCTGTCAGACCTACTGGCCGTCGAGCTTTCTGGTCTCTTGCCAAAGCGATCGAGTCGAACTTCTGCCAACCCTCACTGCCTGCTCTGCTGAAGCCGGATGGATCTTTGGCCTATACAGCGACAGAGAAAGCGAATGTATTTGCTTCTCTGTTCGCTGATAATTCGCATCTAGACACTGGCAATGCTTCTCCAGCACATCTTCCTCACTGCGGTATTTCGATGCCGGAAATCCGCATCACCAACAAAGAGGTATGGAGAGTATTGTGTCGTCTTGATGTGAATAAAGCCAGTGGTCCTGATGGTATACCAGCCATTCTGCTGAAGACGTGTGCAGCTGAGTTGTCTCCTGTATTGACACGTCTGTATCGCCTCTCTTTCAAGAGTGGAATAGTGCCGAAATCCTGGAAGCTTGCAAACGTGCAACCAGTGCCCAAAAAAGGCAGCCGTGCTGATCCTGCCAATTACAGACCAATTTCAATCACCTCCATACTCTGCAAGATTATGGAGCGTGTATTGAACACGCGCCTTCTAGCGTACCTTGAAGGTAACGATCTCCTCAGTGACCGACAGTACGGGTTTCGCCGAAATAGGTCCACTGGGGACCTTTTAGTGTATGCTATGCACGTTTTAGGCGAGGCCATCGAGAAGAACGGAGAAGCGGTCGCCGTCTCTCTGGACGTCTCGAAGGCATTTGACAGGGTCTGGCATGCGAGCCTTATAAGCAAGCTTTCAGCGTACGGCATATCTCCTGGTCTGATCGGCTGGGTAACGGACTTTCTCAACCAGAGATCTCTCCGAGTAGTTGTCAACGGGTCTTCCTCGGAACCCTTGACAATTAATGCCGGAGTGCCTCAGGGGTCCGTTCTTTCTGCAACTCTTTTCCTGCTGCACATCAACGATCTGCTGAAGCCCGGTATCTATAGGTATGCAGACGACAGCACAGTTGTAGAAAGATACCTGCCGAGTAGTCGGGCTAGTAGAGATCAAGTACAGTCAGAAAGAGAAGCCATGGTGCAACGTTTGGGTGACAAACTTCAGGCAGTTTCCGCATGGGGCAATGCCAATCTTGTCAAATTCAACGCCACCAAAACGCAGACGTGTCTGTTCACCGCCAAAAGGAGCCCTTTCACCTTGGCTCCTACTTTCCAGAGTGTATCTTTGGAATACAGTGACCGGCTACAGTTGTTAGGCTTAGAGATTGCCTCAAACCTCAACTTTGGTCAGTGTATTGAGTCCAGAGCAAGAGCAGCTGCAGGGAAGCTTGCCGTTCTTGCGAAGGTCCGTCAGTACTTTACACCGGGACAGCTTCTTGTATTATACAAAGCACAGATCCGGTCGTGTGTAGAGTACTGTGGTCACATATTCGCTGGTGCCGCAAAGTCTTGCGGTTCTGGACTCAATTGAGAGGCGAGCAAAGAGGCTTATAGGCGATCCCGAATTGGTAGAAGCCAACCTCCACAGCCTTGAACACAGGCGTAGAATTGCTAGCCTCTCAGTATTCTATAGGATACATTTTGGTGAGTGTGCGCTGGAATTACACGACTTAATTCCTCCGTCCCCCTTCCATCACAGGACGTCCTGACGCACGGCAGGTTTCCATCCTTACGTTTTGGACATTCCCCCTGTCCGAACGAAGCGCTTTGCTTCGTCTTTTTTAATTCGCACAGCGAAGGACTGGAACAGCTTGCCTGCGTCGGTTTTTCCGTCCGAATACAATGTGGGCGTCTTCAAGAGAAGAGTGAATAGGTTACTAAGTTAATGCGCTTTACCATCTAAGACTACATTTCCACTTTCCATCAGGTGGAATGTAGTCAAGCATTAACCTAGAAAGTATAAAAAAAAAAAAAAAAAAAAAAAAAAAAAATTATATAAAATATATATATATAGAAAGGCGAAGGTATCTATTTTGAATATATATCTAAATATATTTTGTGAAACTTTACTCATTATTTTTAAAAATATATTTTATAAATATTTTCATTGATGTATGTAAAACGCAGACAAACTTAACAATCTAACACTTCAAGGCAAAGTATTAAAAAGTTATTCAAAGTTTTTATTGCGGGAATGATGACGATTCAATTAAATAATATTTACATATTTGACTGATTAGAAAGTAGAAAAGTAAATAAAAACAAACTAGCAAACAAAAAAAATATAAATCTTTAAAATAGAAAACTATGTAATTTCCAATCAAGACTTATAAAGTATTAAATTGTAATAACAATGGTAGTGGTATAATTTGGGAGCAAAAGCATTCGTTTCACTCGTTGCAACTCATGCAATGCAAAAGTAATTGAAACTGTACATTAGGTTTTTCTCTTTTCTCTGCTAATATTTGCTCAGTTTATATTTCCGTCTGGAGAGCTCTCCAGTCGCACACACACTGTGTTCAAGTGAGTCGCCTCGCTGTACAGCGTCCGTAAGACAAGTTAATATTAAATATGACGGTTTGTAATTCATTATTTTTTAACAACTTTAATAAGTTCCTTTTCACTACCATTACCCTTAAGTACGTACTTACCTGTTTACACTTTCCTATCGAAATGTAAAATAAAAATTTATTTATGCTCTTTTTAATATTTTGCAAAGGTATTTGCAATGCGCCCTTTTATTACATTCCTAAAGAGTCTCGGGATATTATTCATAAAATAAAACTTTAAGCCTTTGTTACATACATAAGCTTAAAGTTTTAGCAGTATACTGTATACTGTATACTTTGAATATTTTAAGTTGTTTCAAGGGTTAATATCACTATATCATTGGGTTCATACTTTGTTGGTTGCGTTTTAATAATACTTTGATACATTACACTGTACTTAATGATTTATCATTTGACTAAAAGCTTGAGGTTATTTATAAGCATTGAAATAGAAATATTTGAAGTCTATCAACTATGATTATCACTATATTACTAAATGTACAATGTTTTAACATTGACATTGTTGTTAAATTGATATTGAATACTTTAATTACTAGGATCCGCCGTCGTGCGCTGCGAGAGTTGAGCTGAGCGCCCTCCCCTTCTTTAATGCTAACAAACTTAGCATATATAATTGCTCTATAACATGCTCAGCAACTATCGGTTTAGAATCTCAATTGAAAAGAAAATCAGTTCATCATCAATAAAATTATAGCCATATATCTGTCTTTTAAATGAATCTCAACTTCTTTTGTCTTTTTTTCTAGACTGAATTTTTTTGTTCTGTTTTTAGCAGAACCATCTTTAGTAAAAGGTTTAGCCATGTGCCAAATTCTAAAAAAATATATCTATAGGTTTTAAAATTACCGATGTCGTAAAACAACAAAATGAACGGTTAAGAACTTATCTTACGCTCAGCTCAAATATTTTATGTTTTATCTAAACAGAGTATAAGCTTTTTCATAAATAATACAACATACTTTAATAAGTCCACCGCAAGATGTCACAGGCGAGAGTGCAGTTCTTATGGAACAGGCCATTATATGAGACTTGGATTTTTATGCAAGTACGTCCGTTACTTTAAGCGACCGCAGGTGTTGTTAACTGTCAGTGTTGGAGCGGATACTGCTGTCGCTCGTCGAGGTACTTGACTTTTACTACTAACTAACGTAGATTCAAAAAACACATTTTTATATATTAAAAAATCTAATAAAAAAACAATATTTATTAAAAGATCGATCAATATAAACGTCGAGCAGGGGTCTTTAAATCTTATTTAGATAAGAGATCGTGGAAGCCTCCCTGTCAGTGCGCTTCACTGATTATAACAAATGAATGTCTTGCTTTAATTTCTACGTCGCATAAACTAAGTACATTGTTTTTAAGAAAATTTCTACAAGTATTTTTACAGTATTATATATCATTACTAACTCTGTTTATTAAGATTAAACTGATGGATTCGCGACTATAAATTGAAATATATATTTTGAATACAAACTTAAATAATCTAGGAATTCTAATATATTGATGCGCCACAGTAAGTTGTCTACATCGTGAATATACTCGTGAGATAGGAGACAGTGAACAAATCACTGAAACTTGTCTGTGACCACAGAAAAATATAATTAATATAGCGACAATGAGGAATTAATGAAGGAGATGTTATTTTTTGAAACATTACAATAAACGTTAACATAAGTTATTGTGTACATATCTCAAGACATAAAAATACAATAATAAAAAATAAATATATCACTCTGCCTACGTCATATGTGAAACACAGCACAAAGACCTCTTTTGTAATTACAGAATGAGTCCAGAGCTTAACTCACTACGCGGCGGCTTTACCGCCTTCAACCTATGACTTAAAAGATATTTCTGAGATTTGACAGGTTATTATATTTAATTCTTCATCAAATAGTGACACAACAACATTTCATTCATAGAGTTAAGATTGTTAAAATATTTTTCGTGAAATACGTTTTTCAGACGTCCTGTAGTATATTGTATGATGTATTATACAGGGAAGAGAAGGTCCTTGATATGATAAGCGAATATCTTAACGAAAGAACTTACAAAGAAGATGTGAACGGAAAACGTTCCTCTGATCATTTGTCAGAATGGACGTACCACAAGGCTCTTTATTACGACCTTTCTTGTTCTGCATTTATACCAATGGCTTGCCTGTGTAAGGAAAAAATTATGGGATAGTGTGGTTTGCTAAAAATACTTCTCTAACTTTTAAAATTAATAGACAGCAATCAGTAATTGACGATGTAAACAAGGCTCTCTCTGATGTTGTACAATGGTTTAATGCTAATAATCTGTTGCTAATAAAAAAAAACAAATTATATGAAATTTACCTTACCCAAAGTGAGTCTTAAATTATGACTGCTATCAGTATATTTATGAAAATTTAATTTATGATCCTAAAAATTTTAATAAATTCAATAAACATTGTGATGTACACATAATTAATACTAGAAATAAAAATAAGCTTGCTATGCCTATCACTAGGCTCCATAAAACATTTAATTCGTTTAGGGTTAATTGTATACGTTTTTACAATAAATGATCCAGTAAAACCTTAAATTTGTGATAAAATGAAATCAAATTATACATGTAAGCTTTGTATATTGTATGTTGTGTACATGGACTAATGTACAAGTGTCTATACTCTGCCTAATATCTATGATGTGGAACGACAATGACAGCGGACTCAAGATGGAGATTTTAATCCTGCTCGTCAAGTAATATAATTCTTATTTCTTATTGTACTGTACAATTTTAGTCTTATAAGTAAAAAGCTTTAATTGTAGATTTTTCTATGTTAGGTTAGTAGATAACATTTGATCTTAATTAATAGGAATGTTTAATTTTATAATAATATTAAAGTTTTTTGTTTTAGATAAATACAATTGTGTGTTATTTACTCCAGTATCATCCATCATTATTTATCGAAACTTTAAGTCTTTTTGTAAAACATACTCTGAAATAATAACAAAAAAACTATTAAATAAAGTAAAATAACTAAAATAATTTGCCACATAAATTGATTATCAAGTTAAGTTGAGTTAACAAACTTCCAAACATCTAAATTAACCGTTGAAAGCCAAAAGTTCGAAACATCATAATTTCATATTAAGTGGACGTGCGGCGCTGCGCAGTGAAGCAGCTTACTTTAATACAGTGTATGTGTACGACTAAAAAGCTCTCAGTCACATAATAACGTAAAAAGTTAAAGTTATATAGATTTATAAAGATTTTCGTTCTACCTTTTACTAAATTCTTATTACTACTGTAATAGATGTTACTGTAGTTATAGAAACATTGTTTTACTGTTATACATTTACTGTCCATCTGTATTACAAATAATTGGCAATAAAAGGGTAACATTTCATTTACAATTGATTTAGTTCAGACTTTATTATGTCTAATTAAACATTATTGTTGTAACATATTCTTCTTTTACGCGACTACTATTTAAATGCAAATGTTATTTCCAAAATATTATGATATATTTACTGCAAAGATAATAAGTAATCCATGTTCAAAACAAGTGACCAAGTCCTTTCAAGATGAAAAGTATCTGATTTTTTACAAAAATACGATTCATGTTTATTTGAATCAAATAGCCCTTATAATATACTGGCGAGACTAAAGGAAATAACGAAAAGCTATTTCCATCATGACAAGTGTTGTGTCATCTTTCAAAGGAATTGGAACTAAATTAATGAAACGACAACATCTGATCAGTTACTTAGATAAGTATAATTAGTTCTCTGTTTTAAAACAAGTGCCCAAGTCCTTTCAAGATGAAAAGTATCAATAATTTCAATTCATACACTTGTTTTATCTTGAAGTTGGCTTAGAGACAGAGGAAATATTTACTTTAGAATATCACACAGTTCAAATTTCTCAAACAACTCACAAATTTTCTATTATGCAGCAAAATTCGACTAATTCCATATTTTGTATTATAATTCATTTACATATTCCATAATTTGTATTACAATTCTAAATTTTATTATTTGTGGATATAAATAAAATAACATATTGTTTCGTAGTTAGTATTAAATTAAAATATTGAATAAGTTGATAAAACGAATGAAATTACAGAGATTGCCTTGTATTAAATGTCCCGGAAAATGTCGGTCATTTTCGAGACTCTTTGAAAGCTCAGTATCAGGATATGTAATAGGTCTTGAAATCTCTGAAACAAGTTCAATCTCCGCAGAAACAGTGTCAGTGCCTAATCTACAGATTCAGACAGACTAGGGTCCTGTATCTCAATTACTTTATATTTTTGAAACTTCATTAAATATGCATATGCACATAATTTACATTAAGTAAATATAAAATGGTACAACAATAAGGGCGAAAAAGTATTTAATTATATTAAAGAAGAGATTAAGTGGGTCTGATAACGCTTCGCTAACTCCGAAATCATCGTTTTATATTATTACGATATATGATAGACTTGATTTTCTTCTTTTACAATATTTACTGTTTAATTTGAAATAAAAAAAGAATTTAAAAAGCGCGGATCCAAAAGGTTTCTAATTTAATAAATGGTAAGTTTTATTTGCGTGTTATATACTCATAGTAACATTTGCACGTTATGAAGTCGTTAATATCTGCTGTATGAGTCCTAGATCTTGTCAAGTTAAATAATATAAACACTATTAGTCTCTGAAACTGCAACAAACTATTCCTCTTGCTGCTGCTATTGGTATATAAAAGAATAAATACAAGGACCAAAAATATTGGACGTAGCTTTATTACAAATAATAGTAAAATTAAACTCGTTAAATAAATATTATTATACATCTGCATAATTAAATATTTTAGTGACAGTTATAAATTAGCTCCAATACTTTCTCAGTAAACGACGATACAGTAATTTTTTTTTTGGTCAAAATTAGAAAAAATCTATAAATAATTATATACTTATTCAAATTATCACATACATAAAATAATATAGAGAATATATATTTTGCCCATACAATAACAAAATACTATTACAAGTACATACTGTTCAATCAAACGATTTCTGGATCTACTCAATAAAAGTTGGATCAATCCCATCCCATTTTACGTTCACTCTCCGAACTCGAGTTGTGTCATTCAAATGACCGACACTTCCTCAGACGTCGTAAACAGATGACCTCACGTTGACCTAATAACGATTGTGTGATTTGACTTCAGACGATTGCGGTCATCAATTATTTGACTCTAAGGTATTGTTACCGGGAGACAAAGTTACACTCAGGGTCAAAACGACCACCTATTACTACATAAATTATCAAAGTCATAACTTCCTGCTCAGTATTCACGTCCAGTGCAGTTCAGTGAATAAATGGGTCAGAGAAATAAAACCATTGTTACTGATGTTTTCAAAACGAATACTTGTAAGTACAATTAGTCACATTAAAAAAAATTGTTATTGCTATTTTATCAATCTATTTCTTAAATAAAATAATCATGACTAAAAAGTATTTTGTAATAAAAACAATAATAAAAACAACAAACAGTAAATCTTACATTTAATTCGAGAGACATTTCCGCGCCACAAATGATTCGTCGGAAGCTTATTGCAGTAAAAAGACCCTCTTTGTACGGTGAGAATGACGTGAAGCTTATAATAATGACCTGTGAAGCATTCTCCATTATAGAAAAAGCTTTAGTTGGTAGTTTCTTATGTAAGCAATATTTGTGTGAACATTTCTCGTATAATTTGAAATTAATTATGATTGTTTATGACCACCAAAATGCAATATTATTAAGTTCTTAGAACCACTTGAACGGACTGAAATTTCATTATTATTATCTTTTGACAAAAAAATAAACTATTCAAAGATATTTTAACAACAAAATATTATAAGATGTAGTAAGCTTTGTTATCACTCGTATACCACAGCGACACCGACACAAAGTGACTTTACAAGCCAAAAAGGTTTTAAAGCCTTGATTTTTAACAAATTGTAATTATAGAATACAAAAATGAGAATAAAAGTTTGATAGATATTCAAAAAGGAATATTTTTTTTGTTGCAATTGTATTTTTACTTTGTAAAACATAAAATAAAAAAAAATATCTAAGAAAATAAGAAATTCACCTATCTTAAGTTTACAAAATATTTTTTTTCAAAAGAGCTTTCATATAAACCGAAAACTTATTATTTAAAACACTTTTAGTTATTACAAAAACTAATAATCTTTAATGACCTTTCCGCTCTGCTCTTGAGTTGAAGTTTTATTGAAATTGAATAACAAACGTCTTTATTTATTTATAACTGAAACAAAACAACTTTTACAATAGGTATAGCACACACACAGCGACACTATCAAGTAGATATCTCCTGATAGTGTGCACAGTTCCTAATATACAATGTAACAATTGTGTGGTTCGATCCGACTCACCCTCATTCTGAACCCTATTCAGAACTGCTCGCCCCGAATGGTTTGTAATCACATTCTCACTGTAATGTGAGGAGAAAAATAAATTGACTGTATCAAACTTACATAATTGTCACTTACACTGGTGTAGGACCAGCTTCACTAGCATACTCGAGTGTTAACTTTGCTACGTTAAATATCTCTTCAACAATTGTATATTAACATTCTTTATTTATAAAAAAACACATTCATGTTGTTATTATATTTTTGGAATGAAAAACATTATTTGTATGAGAATTCATTGAATATATTTGAGTGGAAGGTAATTACAGAGACATGTATTAAGTAAAATGAGTTCTTTTTTTACTTACGCTACTATTATCAGTACCAGGATATTATACAAATATTACGTATTGATTTCTTAGAAAAATAATATACAATTCATATTTATTTGTTTAAATCAAATAATCTGTATAATATATTAGCTGAGACTTAGGAAAATAGCGAAAAGCTATTTCCATCATGACGCGTGTTGTGTCAACTTTCAAAGGAATCGGAGCTTTAAATTAATAAAGCGACAACATCTGATCAGTTACTTGGATAAGTATAATTAGTTCTCTGTTTTATGTGTATTATTATATTACTTTAATTATTCTTATATTTTTTTATATTCCATAATAACGGGAGAATAACCAGGAGTAAACAATATCCTATCAAAAAAAGTCAAAATCTTAAATCTTAATTGAAAATAAGTTTCATACAAAACATTTTTTCATTGTCAAAGCTACCACCAGCTCGGAAAATTATTTCCACAGACCTGAGAAGAGCTGTCGACAGAAACTCAGCGGGATTGTCATGATTTGTTTTTTTTTTTTTAATTAGTTCTTAAATTCTAAATTACATGAATACATTACACAATACTAAGTAAATAATCTTGAAGTAGCTTGGCAGCGATCATTTCATACCCACGGTGCATTGTCCTCTAAGTATTCAGATACATTGTGGTATCCTTTTGCACACAAACGTTCCTTAGTTATTCTCTTAAATTTGTTAAATGGTAATACTTGAACGTTTGCTGGGACTTTGTTGTAAAACTGTATACATTGCCCCATGAAAGATTTACTCACTTTTTTAAGTCGAGTAACAGGTAGCGCGAGCTTGTGTTTGTTCCTGGTATTTATAGTGTGTATATCACTGTGTTTAATAAAATTGACAGTATTTTTATGTACATATTTAAGATTTTCAAAAATATACTGACTGGCGACCGTAAGTACATTAATTTGCTTAAACTTATCTCTTAAAGAATCTCTAGGGTCCAGATTGTAAATTGCACGGACAGCTCTTTTTTGTATAACGAAAATGGTATTTATATCAGTAGCACTACCCCACAGTAGGATACCATAAGACATTATGCTATGAAAATAACTATAATACACTAACTTAGCAGTAGTCTGTTAGAGATTAGATATAGATTAGATAGATAGACGTCAGTTAGAGATCTAATTTTTTTAACGGCGTACGCGGCAGAGCTAAGTTTACTAGTCAATCCAGTTATATGAGGGCCCCATTGTAGCTAAGCATCAACAGTGATTCCTAGAAAACTGTGGATTCTACCACTTCCATCGCTTCCTCATTTAAAAGTACATTAGTTTGCACCTGTTTAATATTAGAAGTAGAAAATCTAAGAAGTTTATATACATAGACTTGGGAATACAATGACAATCTACAATGACACAATGCTCAATTAGTTATTCTGTGACGCGTCAACAAAAAAACGGATAAATATTAACAGCTGTTGTTTTGATTTCTGTATCTTGTACTAAATACAGCAATTACATTTTGGGTAGACCTCGAAGAATTCGGTCTGCCCATTCATTTGTACCCGACTTTCGAATTTTGGAAAAATTTCTTCACAGGAGGTCTTCTTATGACCCCCTGAGTTTGAAATGACCATTGGTCAAAATGTTTATATATATATATATATATATATATATATATATATATATATATATATATATATATATATATATATATATATATATATATATATGCGTGCGTGCGTCCAGATTCGACTTTTGTCAGCACGATAGCGGCCGCAGTTTCGCTCGGATCGCTTTCAAACTTTGCACAAAAATCAACCATCCAAAAATGAAGGTCAAGTTCGTTAACCAGAGAAATCCGGCCACAGGCGGCGCTTGGGCGTCACTTTTTCAGATTTCAGTTTTTCGACCATAACTTTTTCCCTATACAAAGTAGATCAATTGCGTTCATATTATATGATGTCTTTGATGAATACCTATAACTAATGTAGATAAACCGAAAACCTAGCTTCAATAACTTAGGAGTGGGGGTAAAAAAACCGAAAATTTTTGGAAAAAAAATCATAACTTTTTTCTGGTAAACATTCTTACATCACAAGTATTTTTAATAGAAAAGTTATTTTTCACTCTAAATTTAAGTACCAAAAGTTTTTTCGTAGAAGGTACCGTTTCCGAGAAAAAAAATAAAAACCACTTTTAGCTTGAAAATTTAAGGTAGGTAAAACCACGGCAACTTTTTTCTGGTAAACATTCCCTCCTCGAAAATATTTTTAATAGAAAGATTATTTTTTACTCTAAATTTAAGTATCAAAAGTATTTCCAAAAAAGATACCTTTTCCGAGAAAAAAAATAAAAACCGCTTTTGATGAAAATTTTTAATGTAAACAACGGCATTATGTGTTATTCTTAGGTAGTGAGTTATATTTTAAACGAGTTAAACACGAGGTCTACCCACGCGTGTCCCCCTGCGGGCACGGATTTTTGGGTAGACCTCGAAGAATTCGGTCTGCCCATTCATTTGTCCCCTACTTTCGAATTTTGAAAAAATTTCTTCACAGGAGGTCTTCTTATGACCGCTTGAGTCCGAAATGACCATTGGTCAAAAAGTTTATATATATATATATATATATATATATATATATATGCGTGCGTGCGTCCAGATTCGAATTTTGTCAGCACGATAGCGGCCGCAGTTTCGCTCGGATTGCTTTCAAACTTTGCACAAAAATCAACCATCCAAAAATGAAGGTCAAGTTCGTTAACCAGAGAAATCCGGACACAGGGGGCGCTAGGGCCTCACTTTTTCTGATTTTAGTTTTTCGACCATAACTTTTTCCCTATACAAAGAAGATCAATCGCGTTCATATTGTATGATGTCTTTGATGAATACCTATAACTAATGTAGATAAACCGAAAACCTAACTTCAATAAGTTAGGGGTGGGGGTAAAAAAACCGAAAATTTTTGGAAAAAAATTCATAACTTTTTTCTAGTAAACATTCCTACATTACAAGTATTTTTAATAGAAAGATTATTTTTTACTCTAAATTTAAGTATTAGAAGTTTTGCCCGTAAAAGGTACCGTTTCCGAGAAAAAAAATAAAAACCACTTTTAGCTTGAAAATTTTAGTTTGGTAAAACCACGGCAACTTCTGGTAAACATTCCGTCCTCGCAAATATTTTTGATAGAAAGATTATTTTTTACTCTAAATTTAAGTACCAAAAGTGTTTCCAAAAAAGATACATTTCCGATAAAAAAAATAAAAACCGTTTTTTGCTTGAAAATTTTTGATGTAAACAACGGCATCATGTGTTATTCTTAGGTACTGAGTTATATTTTAAACGAGTTACACACGAGGTCTACCCACGCGTGTCCCCCTGCAGGCACGGATTTTTGGGTAGACCTCGAAGAATTCGGTCTGCCCATTCATTTGTCCCCTACTTTCGAATTTTGGAAAAATTTCTTCACAGGAGGTCTTCTTATGACCCCCTGAGTCCGAAATGACCATTGGTCAAAAAGTTTATATATATATATATATATATATATATATATATGCGTGCGTCCAGATTCGACTTTTGTCAGCACGATAGCGGCCGCAGTTTCGCTCAGATCACTTTCAAACTTTGCACAAAAATCAACTATCCAAAAATGAAGGTCAAGTTCGTTAACCAGAGAAATCCGGACACAGGGGGCGCTAGGGCCTCACTTTTTCTGATTTCAGTTTTTCGACCATAACTTTTTCCCTATACAAAGAAGATCAATCACGTTTATATTATATGATGTATTTGATGAATACCTATAACTAATATAGATAAACCGAAAACCTAACTTCAATAACTTAGGGATGGGGGTAAAAAAACTAAAAATTTTTGGAAAAAAATTCATAACTTTTTTCTGGTAAACATTCTTACATCACAAGTATTTTTAATAGAAAGGTTATTTTTTACTTTAAATTTAAGTATTAGAAGTTTTGCCCGTAAAAGGTACCGTTTCCGAGAAAAAAAATAAAAACCACTTTTTGCTTGAAAATGTTTGATGTAAACAACGGCATCATGTATTATTCTTAGGTAGTGAGTTATATTTTAAACAAGTTACACACGTGGTCTACCCACGCGTGTCCCCCTGCGGGCACGGATTTTTTAAATATATTTTATGCAATGACATCTCCTCATTATTATTTGATTATGTTTATGTACTTAGTACTTTTATTTTTGATTTCGAAATTCTTTATTTATATCTCTCACCACAAATAAATATGTACAAGATAGAATATTAAATTAAATACGAAGATAATAAAATGTTTGCAAGTAATCTGTTTTATCTTTTTCCCGCTTGTATATTTTGTTTTGTATATTTTTCAAAACATGAATTCTTGAAATGGCTCACTTGAAAAGATACTATTCAAGGGTTCTTTTTGCATGCACTGTTTAGTCTTTGTTATTCCAGAAGTAATAAATATTATTTATTACATATTTATATTTCTTTATTGATTTAAAAATAAAGCAAGAAGATACTTATATATTTTTATTACAGTATGTAGATTGTATGTGTGGTTTTATATCTTTGTAAAGGTAACATTTTATCACCCCCAGTAAATATTATAAAATAGATAAAGTATTTCTATAACTTTCGTCCTTGGTATTTTTATGTATTTGATATATTTGAGAGGTGGTTTATTAAAAAAAAACAATATTATTTACAAGTATAGTAATATCAACTTGGTCTTGACTAAATGATATCTATTTAATATGATTAAGAGAAGTAAAGAAAGACTTTCCATTAAAACCATAGAGCACTTAGACAACTAGTTAGTGTGCAAATGGAACACCCTTTGACTTAATAACTTAATGACACTGACTCAATAAGGTATGACGGTGCATTATCAAACAATAGACTCAAAACTAAAGGAACCTAACCCTTTGTCGACTGCTAGTTTTGATAACACTTGAGGCACCGATACAGTATTTGGTCTAGAAGTACATTTTGGAGGAGAGTGAGGAAAAATACAAGTTAAAGTTATTTTAATAATTTTCCAACAACTATGTCGTCTAAATGAGAAAAAAAGTAATTCTACATAAAATAAAAACAATCGTGTTGAATATTTCTACCTAATATTTATAATAGTAATACAGTTATTTAATTAAACTAAAATATAAACAATTAACAAAATCAAGTTGAACTCTCAGACAATAGCACTACGTATGTGTGTACCATCACAAAGTGCAGTCTTCATAATAATAGAATACAAGTGTTCAGAAATGAGTTAAATTATCAATATGTTCACTTTCTACGTATAAATGTAATTTCTGTGCTCTTATCTCATGTATTCCATATCAGCTCATCAAGCGATGTGTCAATATTTATATGAAACATTTTAACGAACTGACAAACGGACTTTATATCGTTTAATATCGTATAAAGCTTGAATTAAATACATCATATTTTATTATTATATTACAAAGCGAATTCTTATAAGAGCATAAATAATTGAAATGACTTGGAAAAGATAAAAAGAAAGTTGTGAATTCTTTGATTCAAGAATCCTTTCAGTTCTCTTTTAGAAAAAAAAATCTACAATATTTTCAAACTACTTCGAAGATTATTAAAGAAACTTCATTAAGTTGTATTAATGTTTTTTTTAAGCATACAGTCGCTGACTATTGTCATTTTAATGCACATAATGAATGCTGTTGGAGTGACAGACTTTGATACCATTAAGTGTTGTCATAGCTTGAGCCGAAGTTGGGTACTTTTCTTACTTATTATTACACTCTTACCATCTCCTCCTCAATATATCATGTGATAGATGGCGAATGACTGAGTCACAAGCAATAACTAGTCCGTGTAAAATCATTGTGATAAGTAATGTAAGGGTGTGTTGGCGGTTGGTAGTTGACAACCAAATGCACAAATATAACAGTTTGTTGCCTATATTAAGATATTAAGAAGAAAGATAATATTATAATATTTTCTTTGCTTTATTTATTTCAATTTTCTTTTTAGTGAATAGAGGACATAAGCAGCTTGGGAGAGTGCTTTTCGACTGAATATTTTCTTTAGATCAAGGAAATAATATTGTGAATAAAGGAGACAATAAAATTCTCTTCAGTAACTGTTCTGTGAAGCGGTGATCTGCATTTTACACTCGACTCGTATCTCTGCTGTGTTTTCTTACTTTGTATTTGATATTATAGTTTGCGTTTATAAAAATATTAATAATTATATGAATTATTGCGGTAATCTATGTAGAATTTATTTGAAGTTATATTTGATTTTTCAAAATTGATATTTTTACAGTTGCCTAATTTTGAGAGTCTTGTAAGTCCCTTTACAGCCTTTAAATATATATTATTATAGTCTAATTTGACTAAAACAATTTGATTTAATCAAATTAAATATCTATAAAATAGTAGAAACATTGCCAGACTTTATATAATTGTAATTTGACTAATTGTTTTAATCAACAAATATGCTAACCTTTAATTTTTTCGAAACGAGAGAAAATGGACTTACACCACATTCAAAATTAAAGGTCCACTTAATTCTCCTGCAACAGACTCAAAAGTAGAATTATTTAACTCCTTTATCAATTATGCAATTTTTAGATGAAGTAAAAAAAAAATGGATTTAAATTTGACAATTTTTATTGTGAACGGCGCAAGTTAACGATACTAACGAGCGCAATAACGTGTCAGTTCACTCGCTAAGCGTTTGCAGCGACTCTTGTCACTGCTCTTAGCGCAATCTCTTTTATTACCTCTTCTCGACCTCGACTATAAGTTAAATATATATAAGTTATAAGTTATGTTTTAGTTTTTTGTTAGAAACAAACCGTTATTTGTACTACTTCTCTGGAGACTTCTGTTTAATGTATTTTTTTTGTTGATGTTCGTTTTAAATCAAGTCGCTATTTTTAGGGGGATTTAAAATTGCAATGTAAGCCAGCTAGGTTGTAGATGTTTCGAAATGTTCATCTTTTGCTACCAGATAAAGTACCTATTAAACACTATCTGTTTTAAACATATTATTTAAAGTGATATTAGTACAGATAAATCTACAATAACACTATCTGTTAATCAACAACACGAGTACACAATAGTGTTAGTGTTTAATTATTCAGTTTGTCAGTAGCTTTGTTTAAAATTTAACGACCTAAGTATGATTTATTACTGTGTTGATATTATATATGTCGAGACTGTTATGAATATATTATGGTTTTAATAAAAAATCTTCATAACTTTTATGATAGTTACTTAATTAAATCGTAGTTATTAGCGCATTGAAGTTAAAAAATCCGTACCCGCAGGGGGACACGCGTGGGTAGACCTCGTGTGTAACTCATTTAAAATATAACTCACTACCTAAGAATAATACATGATGCCGTTATTTACATCAAAAATTTTCGAGCAAAAAGCGGTTTTAATTTTTTTTCTCGGAAAAGGTATCTTTTTTGGAAATACTTTTGATACTTAAATTTAGAGTAAAAAATAACCTTTCTATTAAAAATATTTGCGAGGAAGGAATGTTTACCAGAAAAAAGTTGCCGTGGTTTTACCTACCTAAAATTTACAAGCTAAAAGTGATTTTAATTTTTTTTCTCGGAAACGGTACCTTTTACGGAAAAACTTTTGGTGAGTAAATTTAGAGTAAAAAATAACCTTTCTATAAAAAATACTTGTGATGCAAGAATGTTTACCAGAAAAAAGTTATGATTTTTTTTCCAAAAATTTTCGGTTTTTTTACCCCCACCCCTAAGTTATTGAAGTTAGGTTTTCGGTTTATCTACATTAGTTATAGGTATTTATCAAAGACATCATATAATATGAACGCGATTAATCTCCTTTGTATAGGGACAAAGTTATGGTCGAAAAACTGAAATCAGAAAAAGTGAGGCCCTAGCGCCCCCTGTGACCGGATTTCTCTGGTTAATGAACTTGACCTTAATTTTTAGATGTTGGATTTTTGTACAAAGTTTGAAAGTGATCCGAGCGAAACTGCGGCCGCTATCGTGCTGACAAAAGTCGAATCTGGACGCACGCACGCATATATATATATATATATATATATATATATATATATATATATATGTATATATATAAACTTTTTGACCAATGGTCATTTCGGACTCAGGCGGTCATAAGAAGACCTCCTGTGAAGAAATTTTTCCAAAATTCGAAAGTAGGGGACAAATGAATGGGTAGACCGAATTCTTCAAGGTCTACCCAAAATAAAACTTATCATTATAGAGAACACTGTATGGCTGACTGAAGTGGAAGAAATAAGACCCCAATACTGTTATAACGAGGGCAATATTTGGCCTTGTCAACAGGAATCGTGTTTCTACAAGACGATACTTACGATCTTTTGGAATTATGGTCCTACCTTCCGGATATCTAACTTTTAATAAAAGTTATTTGTGGATTGCTAAGCTTTAAACAAATTTCATTACTAAAAGAACATTTTATATAATAACACTTATCTTTATCAACTGCGCGTGACGGCCGAGATAATGATGTCTTTAGAACAGACAGACACAGTGTAGGAGGAGTATTGTATGACGTATTTATGTAAATAAATATAATTAAATTTCACAAATTGGTATGATGATATCTTTTTTTTGTGTTAATTCGATATTCAAAGAGCTCTAACAAATTATTAAGACAAGCAAAAGCTCTGATATCAAATAATATAAACCGTATTGGGTCATCAATTTACTTCGGCTGAGGAAGTGACGCGTCGCTACGAGATGTAATTCTATTATATTGTATCAAAAGTGTAGAGAATCTTATCTTATTTCACAACGAAGTATATTTTTGTAAACATCTGTTTTTGTCACTATAGAAACTACACCGACTTGACTGCGATCTTATATTGATATTGGACATTTAAGTTTAATAATATATAATAAATATATATATATATATTAAATCCGCTTACTGTAAAAATTTATGAAAAATAAGAAAATAAGTAGCTTATAGTAAGTAGGTATTGAAGTATTGTAGTTTGATTCATATTATCGATAAAGAACGTCTCACAAATGTGCAGATTACAAAGGAATATCCCTTGAAAGACGCGGGCTGAGAGCGTTTTGTAGTCTTTTTTCTACCACCAATTGGAGGACTCAATACAAAGGTCTCTTGTATTTCAGATTTTATGTTTTTATACATCTTTAGTTCAATTCGATTAAAATAAAAATATATTGAAAATAATAATTATCTTCCATAAAATAAATAACGCTAATATCATAAAAAATATTCAATTATCTTTTGGTCCACTCATTATTTACTTAAAACTTAATTAAAAAATATTTTTAATTATACATACCTACTTGTAAAATAAGTTTGCTAACAAACTAATTCAAAGTTCTCTGATGAAGATGATGACAATCAAATAGAAAGAACGTCTCACAAATGTGCAGATTACAAAGGAATATCCCGTGAAAGACGCGGGCTGAGAGCGTTTTGTAGTCTTTTTTCTACCACCAATTGGAGGACTCAATACAAAGGTCTCTTGTATTTCAGATTTTATGTTTTTATACATCTTTAGTTCAATTCGATTAAAATAAAAATATATTGAAAATAATAATTATCTTCCATAAAATAAATAACGCTAATATCATAAAAAATATTCAATTATCTTTTGGTCCACTCATTATTTACTTAAAACTTAATTAAAAAATATTTTTAATTATACATACCTACTTGTAAAATAAGTTTGCTAACAAACTAATTCAAAGTTCTCTGATGAAGATGATGACAATCAAATTAAGTATCATTTGCATATTTGTGTATAAAGTAGGAAAGCGGATAAGAGTTCGACTTGTTAAAAGAAAAATACTTACATACTTACTTACTTACGTTTACGCCATATCCCTTGCGGGGTAGCCAGAGACGACGGAGCGCCAAACGCTACGGTCCCTGCATACCTCTTTCGCCTCGGCCACAGACATCAACCTCTTCATACATGCCCTCCGGGGGGTCCTCCTGCTTTTTACGTGAAACGTAAAAGAAAAATAAAACTTTAAAAATAGAAAGGATTTCAAAATGAAGACTAATAAAGTATTAAATTTTATTAACAATGCTATTGTTGTAACTTGTGGGTATAAAAATTTGTTGCAACTTTACATTTATTTGCTCAGTTCATTGTTCTCAAGAGCTCTCCAGTCGCACACACACTGTGTTCAAGTGAGTCGCCTCGCTGCATAGCGTCTGTGAGACAAGTTAATATAACATATGACGTATCGGACTTCTTCCTGTTTTAACAACTTAAAAAATTCCTGTAAACTTTAAATTTTAAATACTTACCTGTTTACAATTTGATATCAAAATGTAATATTTCGTAATGCTCTCTTTAATATTTTTAAAGTTTCACTAAAAATATTTGTCTAATAATAATTATTATTATTGTCCCAAAATTATGGTTAGCGTTAGAGTTTTTTTTCATTACCAATTTTAATTAAAATTTATAGCTTAGTTCAAGTAATTCTCAAGAGGTGGCGCCACTAGTACTCTACAACACGGTGATGTTATTTTTTTCCGAGTAGCTTAAGGATGCATTGACTTGTAATTAAAGTTTGTTCGACAATGAGGTATAGTTTCATTCCATCCGCGAGCTGACATCTGGTGCCGAAACCCGGGAGAGTAAGAATTGGACTTGTAAAAAAAAATCGTGAGTAAAGTGAACTAAAAATAATCAAAGTGTTAAAGACTTAGTGCGTTTTCAAGTGAATTTAGACATAGCCTGTGGTGCGTATTGTGGACTTAGAAAAATTACAAGTGCCAAACACTTAGAAAATTTACTACTGTAAAGACTTAGACAAATCAGTGTTAATGGGACTTATAAAATTTAATCTTGTTGACACTTAGAATATTTTATTCGTGTTGGGACTTAGTAAAAATCGCTAGTGTTGGGACATAGAAAAATTCAATAGTATTTTGTGATACAATTAGAACTTTATTCAAGTGATTTATTCGTGTCAGACTTTAACTTTTAAACAACTCAGAGACAGTTTCTTAGTGCACCATGGAGACTAATTATTCCAAACAGGAGGAGCGTAATGATCATGTTGAAAAGGCTTTTGTCAAAAATCGCCTAAGGAGAGAATTACAGTTACATACAGTTACATAGAGACAAGATTAGAGACCTTAGAGAAATATTATCGAGAATTTAGAGAGACCCATCAGACAATTATAGCATCTGTGGAGAAGGCTGAAAAGGCTAAAATCTTATATTTTACTGATGACATGATGTCCGAGTTTGAAGAATTGTATTTCGATTATAAAGGAAGACTGAGAAGTGATCTTGCACTGCTTAATTCAACTATACCGCCAAATCCTAAACCAATAAACTGTGAAGTTAAATTGCCCCAAATTAATTTGCCCTGTTTTTCCGGTGGTTACGAGGAATGGCAAACTTTCTACGATATGTTTGTATCATTGATACACTATAATGGCAATTTGAGTGCTGTGCAAAAATTACATTACCTGAAGAGTAGTCTTTCTGGAGAACCTGCAAATCTTCTTAAAAACCTGTCTACAACTGCGATGAATTATTATGAGGCTTGGAAGCAATTGTTGAAGCGATACAATAACAAGAGATATAATGCAAATGAGATTATGAAGCGTCTTTTCTCTCAGAAATCCATGAGTACTGATTCAGCTGCTGCTATCAAACATCTCCTTGATACTACAACGTCTGCTCTAAAATCTCTTAACAATTTGGGCGTGAGGACAGACAGTTGGGATCTTATTATCAACCATTTAGTTTTGTCTAAGTTAGATCCAGAATCACGTAAACAATGGGAAATACACATCTGTCAATCAGCTGACGATAGTACAGAGGAGTTGCCCACCTGGAAACAACTTACCAAGTTTTTAGAGACGAGATTTCGAACATTAGAGATGATAGATACCAGTAAGCAAAATTATAGATCTGCGAGTAATGCAGCTTTAACAAAGCCTGCCTCTAAACATAAATCTTTTCATTCTACTATTCATGGTGAGACTAAGGGGAAAAATAGCAATGCTTGCGTGATGTGTAACGGAGAGCACAAACTATACCAATGTAAACAATTCGTGAGTCAGTCTCCTCAAGAGAGATCCGAGTATGTACAATCCCAGAGACTGTGCTTCAATTGTTTAGCTTCAAACCATCCTGTGAAACAATGTCGCTTATCTATCAGCTGTCGACGATGTGGCAAGCGACATCATTCATTACTGCACTTCGAGAGAGTACAAAATCAAGTTCACACTGAGCAAGAGAATGAGAAAAATCTTAATCACGTGCATAATGATGAGCAAGCTGAGATTAAAGTGGCAACCCACTTTGCTAAAGAGAATCAACATCTAGAGGTGTTACTAGCCACTGCTATGGCTAAGGCTAAATCAACGAGTGGTCAAACTCAAACAATCCGAGTTTTAATCGACCAAGGTTCTGAGGCATCTTTTGTGACTGAGGCAATGGTGCAATCCTTGGGTCTTAAACGAGTGAATGTGAATGGAGTGATATCTGGAGTAGGAGATGGAAAAACGCGTACTAAGAATATGGTATCATTCACATTACAATCCTTGCATAATTCACAATTCTCTGTACAAGTTAATGCCTTTGTGTTAAGTACTTTGACATCATTTTTACCAAGCAACAATACATCTAGAATCGATTGGCCAGATCTTGAGAAATTACCACTGGCTGATCCACAATTTGGACTTCCTAGTCGTATTGATCTGATATTGGGCGTTGACATATTGAGTGAAATTCTCCTAGAGGGTCTTAAGAAATACCCAGCAAACAACGGTCTTATTGCACAAAATATGCAATTAGGCTGGATTTTGTCTGGCAGAGTGAGTAAAACTAATTCATTAAATCATAGAGTGATAAATCTACATTTACATGTGAAGGAGGATCAGATATTAAAGATGTTTTGGGAGATAGAGAGAGAACCAGAGAGAATTGAAAAGAGATTGACAGAACAAGAGAGGAAGTGTGAAGAGTTTTATGAGAGAACTACTAAGAGAGATGAGGAAGGCCGTTATGTGGTCCGACTACGATTCAAAGACGATGATCCACCATGTCTTTACGGTCATACGAGAGAAATATCGCAACGTAGATTTAAGCTACTAGAGAAGAGACTTTTGAAAAACCAAACCTTGAGAGTCGAGTATACGAAAGTGATCGATGACTACGTTGACCAAAATCATATGATACAACTTACGAGTATAGCAGATTTAACTAATCCTAACACTGTATATCTCCCTCATCATGCAGTTGTGAGAGAGGACAAAGAAACCACGAAGGTCAAACCCGTGTTCAATGCATCTTGTAAAGGATCTAATAATGTGTCACTTAACGACTGTTTTCTTGTTGGTCCCAAACTACAACAAGACTTACGTCATATCTTGATGAGATGGAGATGCCATCAATATTGCATTGTTTCTGACTTGATCCAGATGTATAGACGAGTTTGTGTGCATGATGGAGATACAGATTGTTTGAGAATTTTATGGAGATCCGACCCTGGCAAGCGTATCGATCACTACAAAATATTAAGACTGACGTTTGGTACGGCGTGTGCACCGTATTTGGCTGTGAAATGTCTGCAACAGTTAGCAAAAGATGAGCAATCTAAATATCCTACTGCGTCTGAAATTACTTTAAGAGATTTCTATATGGACGATCTTTTAACTGGGTGTGATACAGAGGAAGAAACAGATGAACAAGTTATTGAGTGCTGGAGGATTTAGATTGCAAAAGTGGTGTACAAATAGCGAGAAATTACTAAAACACATAAAGAGTGAAAGTCAAAAGTCAGATCAACAGTATATCTTTAAAACCAATTTTGTGATAAAATTTCTTTGTATTTGCTGGAATAAAGAGTCCGACACATTTGAGTATTTGATAAAACTACCTGAGATGAACGAGAAGTTTTCTAAACGACAAGTTTTATCTGATATTGCGAGATTATACGATCCTATGGGATGGATTGCGCCTGTTATTATCACTGCAAAAATCTTCATGCAGAAACTGTGGAAATTAGGTCTAAATTGGGACGATGAACTCACGCCTGAACTTTCAAAAGAGTGGATTAGCTTTAGAAAAGATTTAGTCAATGTGGAACAAGTTGTTATACCAAGATGGTTGAGAAGTAAACGAGAGAGTAATTTAGAATTACACGCATTTGCCGATGCGTCCCAAGCTGCGTATGCCGCAAATGTGTATATAAAAACTGTAGACGAGAGCGGTGCTATTAATGTACATCTAGTGACTGCGAAGACGAAAGTTGCACCGATAGAGAAGGAAGTGAGTATCCCAAGATTGGAGTTAAGCGCTGCGTTGTTGGCGGCCCAATTGTTGAATGAGGTGTCACAGGTACTAGGAGTACCGAAAGAGAAGTTCTATGCATGGTCTGATTCAACAGTGGTCTTGGCGTGGTTGAGAGGTGAACCCAGTCGTTGGACAACTTTCGTCAGTAATCGAGTGTCTGAGATTTTAACCGTATTTAACAAAGACCAATGGAGACATGTAAACACTTCTCAAAATCCTGCCGATTGTGCATCAAGAGGCATAACTGCTTGCGAGTTGAAGAGTTTTAAATTGTGGTGGCAAGGTTCAGAGTGGCTTCAACATGATGAGTACGAGTCAAACTGCAATCTTACTGAGTTAGCAACTGATCAAGAACAAAGATCTATCAGAGTCTTAACTGCTAAAATTCAACTAAAAGAGGCGTTTATTTGGAACAAATTTTCTAAATTACAGAAGCTACTGAGAGTTATTGCATATTGCAGAAGATTTCGACTGATAAGAGTACCTAAAGAGTCAAGACAAATTCCGAAAACCTTAACGCCAAATGAGTTAGAGAAGAGTTTAGAGATTTTTGTGAAGGACACGCAGAAATTATATTTTGTGGAAGAAATCAAGCAGTTAAAATCCAAAGAAGTGGTTTCAAAATCCAGCAAGTTACACAGTTTTTGCCCTATTTTGGATAATATGGGGATTCTAAGAGTAGGCGGAAGAATCGAGTCAACAAGAGTCTTTCAACAAGAAGCATCCTATAATTATGCCTGGTGAAAGTCACCTCACCAAATTGTTAGTTCTAGACGCTCACATAAAGCCACTGCATGGAGGTCCGCAGCTAATGTTAAATTACTTAAGATCAAAGTTTTGGATTTTGAGAGCACGTGACAAGGTAAAGAAATGTTACAAAGAGTGTGTTACCTGTAAAAGATATTCGCATAGAAAGAACAACCCGTTTATGGGTCAGCTTCCAGCTGTGAGAGTAAAGCCGACAAAACCCTTCAAATCAAGTGGAGTTGATTTCACTGGACATATCAACATCAGATTTTCACCTGGTAGAGGATCGAAATCTTATAAGGGCTACATTTGTGTATTTATTTGTATGTCTACTCGAGCAATACACCTTGAAGCGGTATCGAGTCTGTCGAGCGAAGGATTTATAGCAGCATTTCGGAGATTTGTGTCTAAGAGAGGCCATTGTGAAGATCTTTACAGTGACAATGGCACCAATTTTGTGGGAGCCGATAGGGAGTTGAGAGACATGTTTAGCCGAGCGAAATCTAATTTACCCGACGAAATTGGTGAAACGCTTGCGAATGAAGGCACCACGTGGCATTTTATACCTCCTCAAGCGCCAAATTTCGGTGGGTTGTGGGAGGCAGGAGTACGCTCAACTAAAACGCACCTCAAGAGAGTTATTGGAGATTCTGCACTTACATATGCACGCATAGATATAGGACGTGCAGTACTGCACGTCCTATATCTCAACTTAGCGACAACC
Source organism: Melinaea marsaeus rileyi (assembly GCA_918358865.1). Taxonomy (NCBI): domain Eukaryota; kingdom Metazoa; phylum Arthropoda; class Insecta; order Lepidoptera; family Nymphalidae; genus Melinaea; species Melinaea marsaeus. The sequence goes on from OU911090.1 coordinate 609,464, forward strand.
CTGATGATCCATTGCCACTAACTCCAGGCCATTTTCTCGTAGGAGAACCAATTATTGTGATACCTGATGAAGATTATTCAAAGGCAAATCTTACAAGCCTACAGAGACGGAAATACACACAGAAGATGGTAACTGATTTTTGGAGAAAATGGTCAGATGAGTATTTAGTGACATTAAACCAGAGATTCAAATGGACTGAGAAGAGATCGGAGCCTGAGATAGATGACATAGTGATTATTAAAGACCCTAACCTGCCCCCTGCAAAATGGTTACTGGGCAAAATTATTGAGAAACATACCGGACTAGACAAGACAACTCGTGGTGTCACGATTAAAACCAAGAATGGTATTTGCAAAAGAGCATGCAATAGTCTTTGCTTTCTACCGAAGACTGATACTTTTAAGTGATTTTTTTACTTTTGTTTTGTTATTTAGAGTTATTTAAACTATGTTTGTTTGTATCCTTTAGAGTCAATGTATCATGGTGGGCGGCCATTTGTTATAACGTTTGAGTTTATTTTTTATAGTTTGTGAAAGAACAAGTTCTTTGGTGGGCGGAATGTCTAATAATAATTATTATTATTGTTCCAAAATTATGGTTAGCGTTAGCGTTTTTTTTCATTACCAATTTTTATTAACATTTATAGCTTAGTTCAAGTAATTCTCAAGAGGTGGCGCCACTAGTACTCTACAACACGGTGATGTTATTTTTTTCCGAGTAGCTTAAGGATGCATTGACTTGTAATTAAAGTTTGTTCGACAATAAGCTATAGTTTCATTCCATCCGCGAGCTGACAATATTGTAATAAATTAGTTGAACATTGCTTACATATATTATACTAAGTTTTATTTATATTAAATTTTAATTACTAATAAATTGGTTGAAATGATTCAGCAATCAAATATCACAAATACGTACAGTAATTAAATATTAATATAATAATAATAACAAGAAGGTAATCAAATTAGTGAACTGTTTGATTAAATATTGCATACATATATAACACACTCGTATATAAACAAACACGGCGCGTCACACACACACATACAACATTATTTATATACTAGCACATATACTCGTAAAACAATCATTAATGGAGCCATTTATTTACTGTAATAATATCTCTCCTCGTGGCTGCCAGAGTGGTTTATCACACGTGCACGCCGTACAAGTTGACATCTTTAGTTTAATAAATAAATATACTCGTATAATTGGAATAATTCATTGTCATATTGTTATATTTATAATAATTAATATTGACAAATTTTAATGTTTCTTTACGTCGGTCATTTATGATAATTGAGCGAAGTGAGCGAAGCGCTCTACTGGAGACTACATTCTTTGTCACGAATTGGCTCGAAAACTACTAAACGGAAAATTATGAAACTTTGCAATCAAAAAGACACATTAGGTGATTGTTCTTATAAAAAAATTTTGAAAATTGTCCTCAAAAAAAATATTTTTTTAAATATCATGTAAAAAACTTGATATCCCATTGAAATCAAGGGGAAACAATGAGTTCTCTGGACACTGACACTCTGGGCTCGCTTCGCTCAATATGCAAACGACACCCAAGATTTCACGAGCGCAGCGAGTTGAAATTGAGGGTTTGTTGGCGTCCCTAGTAATAATTAATATTAACAAATTTTAACGTTTATTTGCGTCGGTCATTTATGATAATTGAACGAAGCGAACGGTGCGCTCCACTGGAGACTTTTTCACATTCTTTGTCACGAATAGGCTCGGAAACTACTTCACGGAAAATTATGAAATTTTACTTTAATTTAATAAACACAGTTTAAGACACAGATAGTAATAGTATGCGTATGATTGTGATTAGTGGAATGACTGCATATTTCAGTTTTTACTAAATACATATTTTAATAAAACATTTATATTTAATTTTCATAAAAGCTAACGGGCAAATGGTTTCTGTCTTTTCCTCCTCGAGCAGGTAAAGCCATCACTTATCTACTTAACTTTTAATAGTCAGAATGTCTGTAGTGATATGTATATAAGTGAAATAATGGACAAAGCGTAAGCAACATAATGTCTCTGTATCTTGCTTTGTCTTATAATGTATGTATGATGTACAATGTTCGAATGTCTTATAATTGCAATATAATGTGTGTAATGTAATGCGATTTTGTAATTGTGTTGCCTTTAAATTTATTTATTACAATGAAATAAATGTTAAGCTAAAAACAAGTTGTGTTATTAAAAAACAAAACAATTTGGAATACTTTGCCTTCTCTTATAAGCTCGTCAAACTTTAATAAAAGCTGTACTTGTAGTTTCGAGAATATCAGTGGAGGCAAATATTACGCTGAGCGTAAATTCAATTTTTAGCTGAATGGAATCTGATCTCATTAAGCGCAGATATTATTAATATCTGATTCAACGCCCACTGTTTTTAAGTAGCTCTTGTAGTTTTTTTCTATTTCATGAGATTTGAGGATTTTTTATTTTATTTATTACGTATTGTATTGTGTCTAATCTAATTATGTAATGATGTCATTGGGATTAATAATTTATTATTATATTCAAAAGCAAACATTTTAATATTAAGTTATAATTTGTAAATAAAATATAGTACACATTATATTAAAATAATATTTCCTGCTTTATTGTAATCTTTTAATTCATGATTAATTTTTAACGGTTTTTAATGTCTATGTATAATTAAAATTTAATTTAAATGTCTATGAATAAATATAATTGGTAATTCCAAATTAACAGCCTTTTACTTAATGCAAATGAAAATCAATATGACACATACATAAAATATCAATAAAAACAAATTAAACTTTACAATCTCTCCGTCTGTCTTTTTGTTCGGGCTGATCTCTGAAACGGCTGTACTGATTTGACCACGACTGTCACTGGCGGATAGCTGATGTTTTAAGACGTAACTTTTATTGAAAACAAATCTGACGATCGAAAATTCATTGTTTTACTGCAATAAACAAATCAATGATGTCTGGTGTTACTGATGTGATCTCTCAAATTAATATCAATTCATAGTGCTTTGTGGCTTTGTGTTTGTTTTTGTTGTTCCTAATACAAATACACCCATTTTAATAACTTTCAAATTGAAATGTACAAAGGATTATTAATAAATAATTCTACCAATATCTTTAAAATAAAGAATATACCTCGCTCTTTGTAAATTATTAATATTATTTCACTTAAATTAAACTAATGAATGTTATTTTATACAACATTTTAGTGTAAAAAAATATTACTGTAATTAATAAATTCTTTAAATCCATTTTTCCGATAAAAGTAAAGTAATAGGATATTATGTTATGTCAGTATCGGCAAGTAATGTTATTAATTGGTCAACATTTTAATTTTCTGTTTTGCAAATGCAAATAGAAAGTATGGCCTCTAGGATAGTTTGAAATAACCACAGACATCCGTTTGATATTCTAACACACGTTGAATTAGAACAATATCATTTGTGCAACAATTATTTTGATACTTCAATGCAACTGTTCGTAGCATTCCATCGCTATAACTCTTTCACTTTGTTGTGTTGGAAGTTTATTTAAATATACTTACAAGGATGATTTAATTGGAGATATTCTTTATAAATTACAGAAATTTATAAATAACTTAGTATAGATATATACTCCTAAAATGTGTGTGGATTAGGAAAGCGATTATCACATGAAGTTCCACTTAATATTTTGAATGTGTTTTGTGTATTGTACATAATGTTTGGACTTATTGGTTTGTCTGCTTCATACCTACATATGTGTGTGATCTGACTACACATGAATAGACGACACATGATGTATATTAGATCCCACGAATTATAAGTTTAAAGTATTACAATATGAACAATCTCGTTAGGTATTATAAGTATCACATCATATAATATTAAACAAGTCGTTCTGTGAACAGTAGACCTCAGTACGTTAGAGGATAAGACAATGTTTTAAGTGCCTTTTCCAAAAAGGAATAAGTATACCTAAGTATGTATGTAGGTACATAACTACCGAACGAAATTTGCCTCCACCAAATAACAACGGAGTTATTCAACTTCAAAATTTTTGCTAAATTGCTATGGCCACCATTTTGGATTTTGAAATATCAAAAAAACACCTTAAATTTCGGCAAAGAATACTTAGACGAAATTTCGGCCTGTTAGCTGCCGCAAAGTCCGTTTTTGTGGTACGGATCAGAAATACGCTATTTTGAAAATTTTCGCCCAATCAAAAAAACGACTCGACATAAAAATTCAAATAATTCAAAGAACACGCCTGCCAATTTTTGTGACGATAGGATGAAAAATACTTCGGCTACGCCGGAACACACATTTTGATAAACGAGTACATACGGAAAAATAGCAGAATGGGCCTATCTAGTGGCAACGTAGTCCTTCGGACAAACGCTTTGCTACGCTCAGCATTCGTCCTTCGGTCAGTTAAGTGTCCTAATGTTGTATTTTATAAGAATTCGACTTCAGAGATGCTTTCTCCGGGTAATTATAATAATGTTGAGTTCCTAATTATTTATTTTCATATCAATAAGATAAATGTACATATTAAAGAAAAATGATTACATTTATATGTAATATCCATTACTACCTTACAGTAATCCAATTAGCTTTTTCACCAAAACAATAAAATGTACGTGATGAGTTCAGTTCACAAAGCACGTAGACAATTAACTCTGAGTGATGTGTGCAGTTACACGTGGGAGAAGCAACGAGACGTCTATTGAGGTATATATATATTATATATATATTATATATATATATATAATATATGTACCACATGTTAAGTTACGGATATTTTCCATTTATACCTTGAATTTATGCAAAACGTATTATATTCTTTCGAATATGATACAATGAGGTATTAAATTATAAAATGTATTAAAAGCAATATTAACAATTTCTTGGATTCGAAAGTCTCAACGGAAAGTTTTTTTTTAATAAATAAGTAGTAATATATTACATTTTGTCTTTTACGAGTAACGATGGGACCTAGAGCGAGCTTACGGTTTTTTTTTTACAAATTTATCTTTAAATACGACTGAATTTTATTTAGACCTGATATACAAAGAAGATTTTTACTTTCAAAATAAAAGTGGTGTAATTTATTTTTATCTATATATCTAAGAAGGCAATTGTTGGCGGAAATTATAAATTGTTTACATCGTAAAATAATATTTATATATATAGTTATAAAGGACCCTCGCAGTGAGTAACCAATTGTCGGTCGGAAGGGGGGATGGCTTTGAACAATTCTTTTGTAACTTCACGTCTGTGTATATTTTATAATTATATTGTGATTCAATCCTTTAGTATCCAATCCTTTAATAAATTAATTCTTTTATAATTTTTTAACATGATATGAAAGTTTAATAAATTAAAATTAGAGATAGATCATGTAGATATGTATGTATATTGTCTATGTTTTGACAAAAATTTATAAACATTGACAAATTTATATGTTTTTTTTAATGAGAATGAGTTTTTTTATACATTGGAAGTGTATGAACAAAAATGTAACAACAATGAGACTTTCGACCTTAAAATTTAAATGGAAAATGTCAATCGAATTAATACATTTATTTAACCAACATAATATAAAATAATTACCATAGCATAATTTTATGACTTATGTATATAATATTTCAGTAAACATATCTAATAGAATATGAGAATAGTTTTAAATAAATTAAAACGGTGAATTTATAAATTAGCTGACTCAGCACTGACGAGTGTTAGCTCGGTTTAGTGACGGACAACGGTTAATGTGGAATAGTTGATTGACTGCTGTGTAATTAGAATTATTCATTATAATGACAATATACATACGCTTCGGTGTTGTGTCATGGTGCTGGTAACAACAAAGTGTTTATTAAGTATGAACTGCTTGGTTTCAGTTGAACGCTACGAAACACTCTGTATACAAATCTATAAGATTAAATTAAGATTTCTTAATCCTATGGGAATACATCCTGTATTAAGTAAGTTAATTTATCTAATTATAAAATCATCTACAATGAAGGTAAACAGGTTAATACTATTTCTGTCTGTACTCATATAAGCCTAGTTATAAAAAATATAAAAGAATACACAGAGGAAAGAAAATCGCATACAGATAATAAAGTGAGTTGATGACCGCTGAGGAAGAGGCGGTCATTTGAAGGATACTATTGTCCTTATCTCTTGGTTCCAAGGTCTTGAGGAAAATTCAATGAGATGTGTCATCGGGTTTAACAATCTACTTTTTTCTTCTATGTAAGTAATACTTAAATTGTAATGTAAGTAATTTGTGAAATTATTTTTCGTTCTTTGACGGCTGGATATTCTAGGAAAATATATATGATGTTAAAAATACCTTCATTGTTTTTGGAGTCACCGCCAACCCATCTTATCTATCTATTATGTCGTATTTTAAACATGATTATATACACACTGACAACGTTTAAAAATATACAAACTAAAACAAAGTATTTACTACGCAATATTTTATTACTACTAATAAAAATACTAATTTAAATCTCATTGATAAGTCACAACACAAAGTGACCTGCGATGTAAGTACATACGATAAATATATTACAATAATAAACTCGTAGTATATGATTTTGCCGATATATATATATATATATATATATATATATATATATATATATATATATATAAAATATATATACATATATGATAAATAAATATTAATTTATCTTTAAATAAATAATTGGTTTTCTTATAAACTTCAGTGAAAATATAATATCATTCTTAAGAATAAAAGTAAAAAGTAACTGCTTTCAGTTCATTTGTGGTTGAACCGAACCAGGAGAAGAAACACTCGACTTCTCCAAAGCACTATGTATCAATTTAAAATAAAGCACTGTTAGATTTACATAATGATCTAATCATAATGATGCATTGACCATAACACAACAAACTGCATTATGTTAAACAGATCGGTATCATGACACCACGTGTTACTGATCACTACGGTGGGACCTAACAATGGCTTTGATTTATGAAACATCAAAAAATAATTATTTCAATTATTTATTTTCCTTATTTTTTAGTTTTATTTTATGACGTAGTGACGATAAATTTACCCAAGACAAATAAATTACCCCAGGAAAACTAAAAAAGAAAAAGTTGAGTTCATTTTTAAACCAACTTGTAAACATCACAACTCTAAACTCTTTATCTGTTTTCTTCTTAATCATCCAGTTGCAGTCGAGTCTCTCATCCCACTGTTCATAAATATATTTGAATATCTAATATTGAGCTGAGGCGTAAATGATGTAAGTTTTCTCATTTTTGAAACAATATTGTTATTGTTGCGCTTTTTCCTTGACTTAATATTTATAAGCGAATATTAAAAATTCTTAAGAGTCCTTAAGCGAGCACACACACACACAGCACTAATTCAAATGTAAGTACTTCCCTCCATGCAATGGTTTGCCAAATTGTGATTAAAAATTTAATTCAACCGAGTTTCTAATAAGGATTTTAAAACAAAAAATAGTAATCCTGGACTACCGACTTGACTGGACTGGACTTCTATACCGCGGTATTAATGTATGCATATTGTTTGTGTATTTATTTTAAATATAACTTTTGTAATAAACAATCGTCCTTTGATGTCAATAATTCTAATTCCACTTTTAAAAAAGTAATGCTTCGGTCTGCCTGTTTGTATATTTTTTCTATAACTAAATAACTGATTGAATGTCAAATAAATGTCATGGTAAGAATGAAGAACCTGCTCAGGTGGTTTGGGCACGTCGAACGATGAAGGGATGAAAGAATGGTAAAAAAGATTTATATAGGAAAGTGCGCGGTAAGACAGACAGGGGGAGGCCTCGAGTGACCTTCAAAAACACAGTATCTATGATACTGGAGGAAGATAAAAGAAAAAGAAGAGAAGAAGATGTCTGTGGCCGAGGCGAAAGAGGCATGCAGGGACCGTAGCGTTTGGCGCTCCGTCGTCTCTGGCTACCCCGCAAGGGATATGGCGTGAAGATAAGTAAATAAATAAATAATAAATAAATGATTGACTTATCTTGATATAATATAGTACTCATTAGTACATACTAAAAATGTAAATAGCGCATAGATCATATAAGAGATGGGTGAGTTGTGTTTTGTGAAAATAAATAGTTTAAACATTGGTTATTCCGTGTATCCTCAGAGCGATCAGATGAATGAGATAGTTGACAAAAATAGATATACTCACGATATAATCACGGGTACAGTTGGTCCTTAACGATCAATGTCTAATTAAGGTAAGGAAAGTCACGAACAAATTGTATTTTTTATTAATGAGTTTGGAACACAACCTTCACGATACGATTTATTATTCACATTAAGTTTTATTGTAAATGAAATATATCACTACCTACTTGTGTGTATAAATGAAAAGGTATACGTTCACCTGTAGTTGTAAAGTACACCTCATAGACAGAAAATGTAAATAATAAGAAACCATTGACTGATTTGCTAATTAAAATGATGAGTAAATGATTGAAAAAGCTGATTTTTCTAACACAATACTTACTGAAAAGAAATACAGCCTTGGTCTTGGTACCTTGTAATTATATTATAGAAGCGATTATTAATGACGACTTAATATTTCTATTACAGATTTTAACAGAGAAAGGTGAAGGTTCAATAAAAACCAATTACTCGTCTTCACTGTGCCGGTAACACATCCTCTTCCAGCGCACCGCGGACTGACCTCAAGCAATCATTGACATTGGTTTGCTATTAATACATTGTTTCAACCGCTATGCAGAAGTTTTCAATAAAAATTTTATATTTATATAAATAAATAAATTATTATCAGATTTTTCTTCATGTCGTCATTCATACTCACTTACCTTTAGGTAGATTTATATTTAATATATATAATAAATCAATCACCTTATATTTAGTTAACATCCTTACACTGCTACTAATAGTGTAAGTATACTTGTTTAATACACGTTGCTGTGCCGTCATCACCCGCCGATCAAATATATTATATACACACTCTTAGAATAATTTGTTTTATTACAAGCCAAAGTACATATACATATAGGAAATCCGTGAGAGTTTAGTTCCCTTACTACCTTAGGGAAACCCAGTTACCTTTTTTATGAAAGCAATAACAAGTTCGACATGAACTCAGTTGAAAGGCACGTAGACAATTAACTGAGTGACGTGTGCAGTACACACGGGGTATATCAACGAGACTGCTCTTAAGATATATATATACTATGTACTAGTTGTGTTACAGGAATGTATTCCATTTATACGTTGACCATATACTTATATCTTTTGAATATAAACAATGAGGAGGTAACGCTATGCTGCTTAATTATCGTATAGACTTTTTCATACATAAATGTATACTTGAATATATCTGACCTTCGTTAGGATGTAATAAAAATAAGTTTTTATTACATTCAAAACAAATGCAGTAATTTATTTTTTTCTCTTCTGTATTAATGTTAATTTCTGAGAGTAGATTGAATGAAAGCGGTTTATAACAAACAAGACAATAATAAATTGTGTATGTCGTTAAAGTAATATTAGTTATAAAGGACCCTCCAGTGAGTAACCAACTATCGGTGGAAGGGAGGGTGAGAGTTGTCGTCGACGACCGCCTTTGAACAATTCTTTTGTAACTTAACATTTGCGGTATTTGGCTCTTTTACAGAAAAAGATTTGATACATTTTATAATAAAATGTAATGAATAATTTAATACTGGACAGTATTAAATTATTCTATTTTCAAGTATTTTATTTTATTATTTTGTATATATTACATATATATTTTTTATCATTTATTAAATTCAGAGAAACTTAGCGATATGTCGTATTTGTTTGTAATAATATGAAACAATTTTCAAACTTACAGCACAATTTTTGATGAGAATAATTTCCACCAGTTTGATGTGCATCTTTAAGGCTGCTATTAAAAAATCAAAGTACCATTGTTTGTTTTTGTTAGTCGATTATAACGAGACCTTGATCTATAATCTATTAACTATATAAGTAATTACAAAATAAATAAATAAAACTACCTGACATGAAATAAAACGCTATGAGATGGTTATCGTATTCTATTTTCTAACGGTTTGGTAAAAAAACCCTGGAAAGTAAAAACAGGTGCAAAGATTTACATCTCAGAAATAGTTTTTTAGAGTGATTAAATTACTCAAGACTCATAAATTTTCTTTATAAATATGATATATAAAATATTTTAATTCGAGAAATCCATTTATATTCATTTATCATTTAGTAATAAAATTATTTAATATCTTAAAGTTTTTTTCATAGTTTGTAAAATGTATTTTTGAAAGCAACACTTTCTTAAAATATCGATGGGATGAATGGAGATTAAATAATTTCAGCTGAATTAGTTCAGCACTTTGTGATGGATGAGGATTTGTCGGCCATTAGAGATACTCACTTTAAGTAAATTTATAGCATTGTCCACGTCTCGTGATTGTTATATCGAATTTCTTGTTGGATTTGGGAAGGTCATTTTATGTATACGTATTTTGCTTTTTACCAGCTTCTTTTTGACAACAAGAAGTAACACTGGCATCGAAATTATATTTTGTCCTAATTGTGACGGTATGAACATGGCAGGAAAAAGCAGAGAAGCAGGCTAAATGTGTCATCTTTAGTATTTTTTTACATTTTAAAATTGGTAACTTAAATAATTGGTAAAACATCCATTTTCGATAATTATACTGAATTAATAAAATTATGTTCTCAACTTCTGACAATCTCAGCGTGACTAGAATCATAAATTATTATATTCGTTATTTGCAGCTACTCGTACTGTATGAAATGTCTGTGACCGGTAGATGTTTCTCTGTTTTCTTTTTTGTGGTGACGGAAAAATACTGGACCTTTTTACGATATTGGGCTTCTTGAAGTTTCTCAAATGATTTAAATTTAAAAAAGAAATTATAATCTATACTTCATTAGTAAGAAATAAATATTCTAAAGACATTTAATTTTACATTAGCCTGGAGGGAATAATTTTAATATTAATTAAAAAGAGAGTCACCTTATAACGGATAAGCATCTTACCTCAATTTAAACTATATTGCTTAATGGTAATCTATCAGCCTTCCAATATCTTCATACTGCCAAGATTAGTCTGTTAATATTTTAAATACGTATAACAGATTGATAAGACCCGAAAGACATAATGATATTGCTACATTTATTTTACCTTAACATTTCAAAATAAAATTCATTTAAAAAACTATTACACAGATAAAGAAATACTTTAATTTCCTATGTCATTATTTCAGTAAATATAACTCAAAAATTAAAAGAATGGTTAAAATAAAACAATAGAGACACATTTGTAAATTAGCTGACTGACCACTGACGTGTAAATAGCTGTGGAGGACAATGGATAATTTAGAATTGTTGATTAACTACTGCAAAATTAGAATTAGTAATTATAATGACAATATATATGCGTTGGTAACACTTGTTACAAGCAAATTGTTCATTGAGTATGAAATATTTGGTTCCCTCTAACGCTGCTCCGAATTAGCAAACAAAGTCGATAGGATTATTTAAGATTACCTGACCATTTAATGGCTTATTTATCTAAGCTTAGAATCAACGAAATATTAAGGGGGAAAATAATATTTAATTAATATTTCAATATTAATCACTCATGTGAACAAACAACGTCGCAACAATAGCTAATTACTAATACATATCATACTAATAAAAAAAAAAATATAATAATTTAAACACAATAAATAAATACTTGCCGCCTGGATGTCTAGGTAAACAAGCCAAGTGTGTTTGGGGTCACGCTCAGTGTAGGGTTTGGTAGTCGTCCATGATGGATGACTACTTCTATTTAGCTTTGTATGACGTGGGTTTAAATAAGGTTAATATTATCGGTTTCGGTAGCTGGATCGGCAACTTTATAACCTCTAAGAAGGGCCCACATAGAATGGTGTTAACTGTGGAAAGAGTTATAAAATCCTAATGCGACACACTTGAATCTAATAGAAGTTGGCACTTTAAAGCACGGGAATTTTGTTGGAAACCCATCATATTTTTCAAGACCTACCAAAGACACCCACGTTATGGTGCACTCGGGAAAAAATACAACTCCATAATACTTGTAGAGGAGCTACCTTAAAAATATTTCAAATGTTATTCTACCACTTTGTTGGTTTCGCTAATATGTACGTCCATGCCAAATTTTAGAAGAGTCTGCCAAATTTTAGAAGAGTCGACGAAATCATAAAGTTTTCTGATGTAGTACAAAACCCTGGAAATGAATTGTAAAGTGGTTATTTGTGTTGTACTCGACCAGGAAATGAATCACGTCACTTCTCCGAAGAACTATGTATTAATTAAACTCAAACTCAAACATACCCGTGACTAGCGGCATTGATGAAAGGCAGTCCCACAAAAAGCAAATTAAAACGGAAAAAGCTCGAGGCAATGAGCGTGATTTTAATAGCAAACCAGAAATGTCGTCTATACCGCAAAGACAACAAAACGGTACTTATTTTCGAAGACGAAGAAGTATTAACACAGTTTGCAAGAGCAAGCTCACTACTTAACATCATAGCTGAGGTCAACGAGCCCCAAGATCCGGCTCGAATAATCAGCGTGGATACAATGACAGCCGGATATTACAAAGGCGAAGTTGCAGACCACCTGGGTATAGTTGTAGCCTCCAAGATTCACCAACTCGTGGCTTATGAGAATAGAGGCGAAGATTTCAGCTATTTAAAACCCAAACCAACAAAACCCCAACAAAATCCGGCAGTTCTAGACACCGACTATAGAAACCTGGCAAATCCAAGTGGCTCAGAGAGAGTGCAGAAAAAACATGAGAAGGAGAGAGATGCCAAAAACCAAACAGCAAGAAAATCTCCGAAGGAAAGCATCATCACCTCTATTATTAAAGCAGTCAGCATAGCCTCGAACCAGACCCTTAGAAAAATCCTATAAAAGAACAGCCAGTAGGAAAACAAACATACAAATCAAAACCAAAAACGACGAAAAAACCAACGAAAGCAGCAAAAGGCCCCGCCGAACTCCCAAAATACCTACCAGTAGTCAGACCACGGGACCACGTGATAAATGCCTTCATAGAGTACACCGCCATACTTAAGGCAACAAGAGCGAAAAAGATCAAAGAGTGCCAAAACATCCTGGAAGCACGTCACAGCAAACTCAAAGACCTATTAGATGAAAGGATAAAGACTGCGAAGGCAACAATCTATAACAACCAGACCGCGGAAGTGATCGAGGGAGAAGAGGCAGAGCAGCACATGGCTGCATTCAGTGAGACAATTGGCATGGTCGAACTTGATTTAGAAAAAACAGAAACATCAGGAGTAGTCACTTACCGAACCCCGACGACTGATCCAATAGTGGTAACCACAAAGAACACTAAGATATGGCTAGACGACAAAATACTCGAAAGAGCGGACAAATTGTCAGAAACATGCCAACAATGGGAGTTACCACTAATAAAGATGATATACGGAATACCAGGATGCGGTAAGACTACATGGATAATTAACAACTTCAACTCCCAAGTCGACCATATAGTCACTACCACTAAAGAGGCTAAACTAGAACTAGCATTAAAAATCTCTGGGGGCTGACGCCGCGCGCAGAGTAAGCACACTGGCTTCGATCCTAACAAACGGATTACCGAAAGAAAAAAAGGGGAAATGCCAAAGGCTTATAGTCGATGAAGCACTGATGAACCACTTCGGATCCATCGTGATGGCCCTGCAACTCACCGAAGCCACAGAACTGCTACTCATTGGTGACGTAAATCAGCTTCCTTATATTGAAAGAGAAAACTTGTTCGAAGTCTACTTCCACCGCCCAGACTTTATAACAACTGCTATCATAACACAACTTATGTGCTCAAACAGATGCCCGAGGGATGTAGTCTATGCCCTTAGAAAAGTATATGACGGTATATATTCCTCGAGCAGCATAGCAAGATCTATGAACATAAAATCCCTTGCAGGTGAAAAGATCCCCATTGACCAACCAAATACCCTATACCTGACCTTCACTCAAGAAGAGAAGCTAACATTGGAAGAAAAAGGGTACGGAAAAGGGAAGGGATCCAAAACACTCACCGTTCATGAGGCACAAGGTTTGTGTTATGAAAACACAATAGTAGTAAAAAGAACCGGAAAGAGCCTCCCACTCCATGACAGCGTACCTCATGCGCTAGTAGCCATTTCCCGACACACCAGGACGTTTGTCTACTACACGGACCATCAAGAAGATGCGCTGGCGAGGTTCATCAAAGACAGCAATGTAAATATGGACAAGACAATAAATGATTACAACTTGAAATTAGCAATACACAACCGAGACCAGAAGGTCATGACAAAATTAACCGAAACAGACAAATAATAAACAATGGACCTACCTACTTTGGACCCTAAGAAAATAAGGTCCTGAGAAAAAAAAAATTGAAGAACCACAATTGAATAGAATATTTATTTATGTATTTATTAAAGTAATTCTTGTGCCTGAATACACAGACAAAAATCTCAAAAAAAAAAAAGAAATCAAAATAATAATTATAAAACAAATTAAAAATGGCATGGACTACAAGTCTATGATAACTTTATATTAAAAAAAAAAAAAAAAAAAAAAAAAAAAACATTAGATCTCAATATTTCAGTTGCTCAAAACCTTTTAGAACTTGATTAAAACTGTAACTTAAGTTTGTATTTTTTTTTTTATTGATTTTATTTTTATGTGAAATAAGTTACAGCGTCTCGCATCTCGCTCTCTTGTAATAACTCTTTCTGGCCCAAATACTTCGTTTAACTTTTCACCAAAGTCTCTTATACATCACCTATACATTATTTAACTAAGAGATGTGGGATCAGAATAACGATCTATACTCTTAATAGACTAACCTTAATAATAAATAAATAAAAATAAGATAGATTTAGATGTTATTTAGTGTTGTCATAGCTCCAGCCAACGTTCAGTACTTTTGTTACTAAATTGTAGCACTTCCTCCTATTTATATATTTTGACAGATAGTGAGTTAATAATGGTCAACAAAGAGACGAGATCTCAAGCCACAGATGCATATAAAACCTGTATAAAACCATTGAGTTGTTATTAACACTACTTGATCGTATGTTGACATGAATATTGAATAACAAAATACGTCAGTCTGTTTTATTTTTTACATACTAGATAAAGATATCGCTCGTATGTAAATCCCTTAAATCCCTTAAGACTCTGCGCTTAGAAGGTCTAACATGAAGTGTACACGAGGACCAAAGTATTTCTTAGAATATTTAAATTTTGCATTCATAGAGTAAAAAAGGTTCAGTAATATTGCATTATTTAAAATAACTCAGTAATAAAAATAATAATCATCATTGACATCACTTTGTAATAGTATACTCAGGAATCACTGCTTTTATTTATTAAACTGTGTCACATCTCATATAGTTAATACAGATAATACAAATTTAAATGAAATAAAATATTAAGTTATATTATAGAAAGGAGAGTTGAAATTAAATACTTACTTGGAAAAAAATTGGAAAGGTATTTTTCTAATATTTTATTCTGGTTTTGTAGTTGGTAAAGATATAAGATCACAATTTTATTATTACTATGGTAAGATTGAGTCCTGTAAACTGGAGCCGAGTTGAAATGAGATGATCCTACGGGAATCAAACAAACACTCCTATGGTTTGTTTGCTATTTGATCTTTATTTTTATCATATTATATCTCTGTGATTTTAAAGTCTAAAACAGTTTTTAATAAAATAAACGCAGAAAAGTAAATAAAAATAAACTAGCAGACAAAAAAAGTATAAATCTTTAAAATAGAAAACTATATAATTTCCAATCAAGACTTATAAAGTATTAAATTGTAATAACAATGGTAGTGGTATAATTTGGGAGCAAAAGCATTCGTTTCAAATGCAACTCCATGCAATGCAAAAGTAATTGAAACTATACATTAGGTTTTTCTCTTTTCTCTGCTACTATTTGCTCAGTTTATATTTCCATCTGGAGAGCTCTCCGGCCACACACACACTGTGTTCAAGTGAGCCGCCTCGCTGCACAGCGTCCGTACGACAAGGTAATATTAAATATGACGGTTTGTAATTCATTATTTTTTAACAACTTTAATAAGTTCCTTTTCACTACCAGTATGTACTTACCTGTTCACCCTTTACTTACAAAATGTAAAATAAAAATTGCTTTATGCTCTTTTGGGTAGACCTCGAAGAATTCGGTCTGCCCATTCATTTGTCCCCTACTTTCGAATTTTGGAAAAATTTCTTCACAGGAGGTCTTCTTATGACCGCCTGAGTCCGAAATGACCATTGGTCAAAAAGTTTATATATATATATATATATATATATATATATATGCGTGCGTGCGTCCAGATTCGACTTTTGTCAGCACGATAGCGGCCGCAGTTTCGCTCGGATCGCTTTCAAACTTTGCACAAAAATCAACCATCCAAAAATGAAGGTCAAGTTCGTTAACCAGAGAAATCCGGTCACAGGGGGCGCTAGGGCCTCACTTTTTCTGATTTCAGTTTTTCGACCGTAACTTTGTCCCTATACAAAGGAGATCAATCGCGTTCATATTATATGATGTCTTTCATAAATACCTATAACTAATGTAGATAAACCGAAAACCTTACTTCAATAACTTAGGGGTGGGGGTAAAAAAACCGAAAATTTTTGGAAAAAAAATCATAACTTTTTTCTGGTAAACATTCTTGCATCACATCATCATCTTTCTATTAAAAATACATCACAAGTATTTTTAATAGAAAGGTTATTTTTTACTCTAAATTTAGGTACCAAAAGTTTTTTCCGTAGAAGGTACCGTTTCCGAGAAAAAAAATAAAAACCACTTTTAGCTTGTAAATTTTAGGTAGGTAAAACCACGGCAACTTTTTTCTGGTAAACATTCCCTCCTCGCAAATATTTTTAATAGAAAGGTTATTTTTTACTCTAAATTTAAATACCAAAAGTATTTCCAAAAAAGATACCTTTTCCGAGAAAAAAAATTAAAACCGCTTTTTGCTTGAAAATTTTTGATGTAAACAACGGCATCATGTATTATTCTTAGGTAGTGAGTTATATTGTAAACGAGTTACACACAAGGTCTACCCACGCGTGTCCCCCTGCGGGCACGGATTTTTTAATATTTTGCAAAGGTTTTTGCAATGCGCCCTTTTATTATATTCCTAAAGAGTCTCGGGATAGTATTTATAAAAAAAAACTTTAAGCCTTTGTTACATACATAAGCTTAAAGTTTTAGCAGTATACTGTATACTTTGAATATCACTATATCATCAATAGGTTCATACTTTGTTGGTTGCGTTTCAATCAACAATACTTTGGTACATTACACTGTACTTAATGATTTGAGATTTGATTCAAAATTTGAGACTATTTATAGCTGTAGTCAAAACATTTGAAGTCTATCGACTATGATTATCACTATATTACTAAATGTACAATGTTTTAACATTGACATTGCTGTTAAATTGATATTGAATACTTTAATTACTAGGATCCGCCGTCGTGCGCTGCGAGAGTTGAGCTGAGCGCCCTCCCCTTCTTTAATGCTAACGAACTTAGCATATAATATTGCTCTATAACATGCTCAGCAACTATCGATTTAGAATCTCAATTGAAAAGAAAATCAGTTCATCATCAATAAAATTATAGCCATTTATCTGTCTTTTAAATGAATCTCAACTTTTTTTGTCTTTTTTTCTAGACTAAATTTTTTTGTTCTGTTTTTTGCAGAACCATCTTTAGTAAAAGATCTAGCCATGTGCTATATTTTAAAAAAATACATCTATAGGTTTTAAAATTACCGATGTCGAAAAACAACAAAATGAACGGTTAAGACAATTATTTTATGTTTATTTAAATAGAGTATAATCTTTTTCATAAATAATACAGCATACTTTAATAAGTCCACCGCAAGATGTCACAGGCGAGAGAGCAGTTCTTATGGAACAGGCCATTATATGAGACTTGTATTTTTATGCAAGTACGTCCGTTACTTTAAGCGGCCGCAGGTGTTGTTAACTGTCAGTGTTGGAGCGAATACTGCTGTCGCTAGTCGAGGTACTTGACTTTTGTTACTAACTAACGAAGATTCAAAAACATATGTTTATACATAAAAAAAATCAAATAAAAAAAAATATTAAAAGATCGAGCAATTTAAACGTCGAGTAGGATCTTTAACTCTTATTTGATAAGAGGTGGTGTAAGCCTCCCTGTCCAGTTCACTGACTGGTTATAACTAATGAATGTCTTGTTTTAATCTCGGCGTTAAACTAAGTACATTGTTTTTAAGTAAATATCTACAAGTATTTTTTTCAATATTATATATTATTACTAGCTCTGTTTGTTAAGATTAACTGATGGATTCGTGACTATAAATTGAATTATAGATTTTGAAAACAAACTTAAATAATTTAGGAATTCTAATATATTGATGCGCAACAGTAAGTTATCTACATCGTGAATATACTCGTGAGATAGGAGACAGTGAACCAATCACTGAAACTTGTCTGTGACCACAGAAAAATAGAATTGATACAGCGACAAGGAGGAATGAATGAAGGAGATGTTATTTTTTGAAACATTACAATAAATGTGAACATAAGTTATTGTGTACACATCTCAAGACATAAAAATACAATAATAAAAATGAAATATATCACTCAGTCTATGTCACATGTGAAACACAACTCAAAGACCTCTTTTGTAATTACAGAATGAGTCCAGAGCTTAACTCACTACGCGGCGGCAATACCGCCTTGAACCTATGACTTAAAAGATATGTCTGAGATATGACAGGTTATTATATTTAATTGTTCATCAAATAGTGACACAACAACATTTCATTCATAGAGTTAAGATTGTTAAAATATTTTTCGCGAAATACGTTTTCCAGACGTCCTGTAGTATATTGTATGATGTATTGTACAGGGAAGAGATTAACTCAATTGTTTGCATTAAATAATTATGGGAGTAGAAATAAGGTCCTTGATATGATAAGCTCATATCTTAACGAAGGAATTTACAAAGACAATGTGAACGCAAAACGTTTCTCTGTTCATTTGTCAGAATGGGCGTACCACAAAGCTCTTTATTAGGACCTTTCTTGTTCTGCATTTATACCAATGGCTTGCCTTTGTAAGGAAAAAAGTATGGGTTAGTGTGGTTTGCTAAAAATACTTCTCTAACTTTTAAAATTAATAGACCGCAATCAGTAATTGACGATGTTAACAAGGCTCTCTCTGATGTTGTACAATGGTGTAATGCTAATAATCTGTTGCTAATAAAAAAAAACAAATTATATGAAATTTACCTTACTCAAAGTGAGTCTTTAAGTCTTTTTGTAAAACATACTCTGAAATAATAACAAAAAACTATTAAATAAAGTAAAATAACGAAAATAATTTGCCACATAAATTGGTTATCAAGATAAGTTGAGTTAACAAACTTCCAAACATCTAAATTAACTGTTGAAAGCCAAAAGTTCGAAACATCATAATTTCATATTATTGGACGTACGGCGCTGCGCAGTGACGCAGCTTACTTTAATACAGTGAATGTCTACGACTAAAAAGCTCTCAGTCGCATAATAACGTAAAAAGTTATAGTTAGATAGATTTATACAGATTTTCGTTCTACCTTTTACTAAATTCTTACTACTACTGTAAAAGATGTTACTGTAGTTATAGAAACATTGTTTTACTATTATAAATTTACTGTCCATCTGTATTACAAATAATAGTCAATAAAAGAGTAACATTTTATTTGAACTTGGTTTAGTTTAGACTTAATTATGTAGTTTTCAACATTATTGTTGCTTCATATTTGTCTTCTTTTTCACGACTAACATTTTCATGCAAATGTTATTTTCAAAATATTATGATATATCGCAAAGATTAATCTAATATAAAGTAATTGTAATAGAAAAAGTATTTAGGAACAAAGTTAAAGTTAAAGTAAGTTGTTCAAATATACAAATAAGTACAATCTCGAGATCTACTCAATAAAATTTGGATGAATCGAATCCCATTTTATATTCAATCTTCGAACTCGAGCTTTGTGTGTTCAGATGACAACAGATGACTTCGGGTCGACCTAATACCGATGGTGTGATTTGACTTTGTGTTATTTGACTCCAGGGTATCATTAGCATGACTGAGTGTTATATTTTATGAAACTCATATTTATCATATTATATAATTATCATAAATTATTATTTGGGAAAACTAATTATATGTTTAAACAGACATCAGTTATTTACGTCATTTACGTACAAAAAATCGTTTATATATATATATATATATATGTATATATATATATATATATATATATATATATATATATATATACAACGACAACTATGGACTACATAAATTATCAAATTTCCTGCTCAGTATTCACGTCCAGTGCAGTTCAGTGAACCAATGGGGCAGAGAAATCAAACCATTGTTACAGTTGTTTTCAAAACGAATACACACGTAAGTACAATTAGTCGCATTAAAAAAATGGGGTAATATTATTTTATCTATCTATTTCTCAAATAAAATAATCATGACTAAAAAGTATATTGTAATAAAAACAATAATAAAAACAACAAACAGTAAACCTTACATTTAATTTGAGAGACATTTCCGCGCCACAAATGATTCGTCGGAAGCTGATTGCACTAAAAAGACCCTCTTTGTACGGAGAGAATGACGCGCGGCTTATAATAATGACCTGTGAAGTTTTGTCCATTGTAGAAGAAGCTTTAGTTGGTAGTTTCTTTTGTAAGCAATATTTGTTCGTAACATTTCTCTTATAATTTCAAATTAATTATGATTGTTTATGATAACTAAAATGAAATATTATTAAGTTCTTAGAGTCACTTGAACGAACTGCAATTCCTTTATTATTATCTTTTGACAAGAAAACAAATTAGTCAAAGATATTTTAATAACAAAATATTATAAGATGTAGTAAGCATTGTTATAATTCGTAAAACATAGCGGCACCGACACAAAGTGACTTCACAAGTAAAAAGAATTTAAAGCATATTTTTTTTATAAATTGTAAATAGTAGATATTACAGAATACAAAGATGTGTATAAAAGTTTGATAGATATTCAAAAAGGAATATTATCATTTTTTTGTTCCAACGGAGTTCAAATTTTGTAAAACATAACATATAAAATAAAAAATATAAAGAATGTCATTGAAAATGTTAAATTCCACTACGTTAGGTTTACAAAAGAAAAGTGTTGAAAAGCGGTAGTCAGAGAAACCGAAAACTTAATACTTGAAACACTTTTAGTTATTACAAAAACTAACAATTTTAGGTGACCATTCTGTTCAGTCCTTGCATTGAAGTTTTATAAACACAAATAATAAACAAAAAAAACAAAACAATCGTTACAATAAATGTAGCAATGACCATGAAGTAAATTAAAGAAATCTCCGACACTATCAAAAAGATATCTCCTGATAGTGTGCACAGTTCCTAGTATACACTGTAACAATTGAATGGTTCGATCCGTCTGACCCTTTTCTGAACCCTATTCAAAACTGCTCGCCCCGAATGGTCAGTGTAATCTCATTCTCACTGTAATGTGAGGATAAAAATAAATTGATAGTATCGATATCTAACTTACATAATTGTTAGTTACACTGGTGTAGGACCAGCTTCACCAGCATACTCGAGTGTTAACTTTGCGACGTTAAATATCTCATCCACAATTATATAAGATTATTATATATTATAATTATTTATTTATAAGAAACTCTTAATTCTGTTTTAATTATATTTTTGGAATGAAAATATTATTTGTATGAGAATTCATTGAATATATTTGAATGGAAGGTAACTACAGAGACATGTATTAAGTAAAATGAATTCTTTTTTTACTTACGCTACTATTACCAGTACAAGGATATTATACAAATATTACGTATTTATTTCTTACAAAAGTAATATACAATTCATATTTATTTGTTTAAATCAAATAATCTGTTTAAAATACTGACTGAGACTTTGGAAAATAACGAAAAGCTATTTCCATCATGACGCGTGTTGTGTCAACTTTCAAAGGAATCGGAGCTTTAAATTAATAAAGCGACATCATCTGATCAGTTACTTGATAAGTATAATTAGTTCTCTGTTTTATTTGTATTATTATATTATTTTAATTATTCTTATATATTTTTAATTTGTTGCCTCTCGATGTGGGGATTATAAGTTTTTTAAACTAGCTGTTACCAGCGGTTCGTCTGCGTGTTCTTCCTCCTTCAAGCTGAAATATTTTAATTTATTATACTATTTATCATTACTTAAGTGTACAAATTATTTGGTTTCTACTGTTTTGACTATAAAATCTGTTTGTTTTTAGTAATATTCCATATTAACGGGAGAATAACCAGGAGTACACAATATCCTATACATGGACCTAGTCTAGTAGACATAGTCTACAATGACACAATGCTCAATTAGTTATTCTGTGATGCTCAACAACAAAACGGATAAACGCTAACAGCTGTTGTTTCGATTTCTGTATCTTGTACTAAATACAGTAGTTTACATATTTTTAAATATATTTTATGCACTGACATTTCCTCATTACTATTTGATTATGTTTATGTACTTATTAGTACTTTTTTTTTTTCATTCCGAAATTCTTTATTACTATCTCATCTCATCTCTTATTTATATCTCAAAAAATATATACAAGATAGAATATTAAATTAAATACTAAGACAATAAAATGTTTGCAAGTTATCTGTTTTGTCTTCTGCCCGTTTGTATATTTTGTTTTGTTTATTTTTCAAAATATGAATTCTTGAAATGGCTCACTTGATGCAATTCAAATATTTTTTTGCATGCACTGTTTAGTCTTTGTCATTCCAGAAGTAATAAAAAATAATCGTTACATATTTATATTTCTTTATTGATTTAAAAATTAAGCAAGAATCTACACTCAGTAAATATTAATGAAATCATATCAAATCAAAAATCTTTGTTCAAAATAAGTTTCATTTAAAAAAAAAACATTGTCAAAGCTACCACCAGCCCGGAAAAATATTTCCTACAGACCTGAGAAGAGCCGGCGACAGACACTCAGCGGGATTGTCATGATTTTTTTTTTAATTTGTACATAAATTCTAAATTACATAAGTACATTACAATACTAAGTAAATAATAAAAAAATAGTTCAAGTGTCTCTATAACTTTCGTCCTTGATATTTTTATGCATTTGATATATTTGAAAAGATGTGTATTTTTAAAAGTAAAGTATTATTAGACAAAAGCAATGTATTAAAAATTCTAATAGAATGCGGAGCACTGTAAGGAACGTTTGGTTTCCTTTTCTTTGAAGATTGAGGATCTTCATATATTATGGTATTTTGGACGAGAAGATGTTTAGCAGCTCCCCGATTGCTACTCATACGAGTCAGATTCGGCGAGTGATTTCTTTCTCGAAGCTGAAACTACCTTGCTGCTCGATTTGTAGCAAGTATATGTAACCGTACACAACTCCGAGCGTAGCACCTCTCGACAACTGCTTGAGAAGCACGGGCATTACACATCAGTCTTCATCTTGTGCTTGATCATTTTAAAGCCTACTTGTCCAGAGACTCTCCCGAGATCACCGACGGTTGTTCCCAGGTCTTTCGTACAATAACTAATATTTTTTAATAATGTTTTTATGTTTACCTTTTGTTATTCAGGTTTGACTATTTCATTTAGTTTTAGTTTTATTATTTATATTTATAGTTATTGTCCCGTTTTATTATTTATATTAATTGTTGTTGTCGTTGTTTCTTCATTAATCATTTAAATCGTTATTGTTTATGCTAACCTACTAGTGTCATCCAACAAAAACTCAATATTATTTAGAAGTATAGTAATATCAACTTGGTCTTTACTAAATGATATTTATTTACTATGACTAAACGACGTAAAGAAAGGCTTTCCATTAAAACAATAGAGCGCTTAGACAAATAGTTAGTACGCAAATGGAACGCCCTTCTACTTTAGAACTTAATGACTGACCGACTCCGAAGATAATAGACTTAAAACTAAAGGAACCTAACCATTAGTCGACTGCTAATTTTGATAACACTTTAAGCACCGATATACCGATGGTCTAAGAGTACATTTTTGAGGAGAATAGGGACAGTTCAATTAAAGTTATTTCAATAATTTTCCAACAAATATGTCGTCTAAGCGACCTAAAATGTAATTGTACATAAAATAAAAACAATCGTGTTGAATATTTCTACCTAATATTTATAATACTAATAAAGTTATTTTAATGTACTAAAATATAAACAATTATCAAAGTCAAATTGGACTCGGACAATAGCACTACGTAAGTATGTACCATCACAAACTGTATTCTTTACAATAATATAGAATGAAATTGTTCAGAAACGAATTAAAATTATCGATATATTCGCTTTTTACTACTACATATAAATGTAATTTGTGTGCTCTTATCTCATTTACAGCTTATATCAGCTCATTGAACGATGTGTCAATATTTATATGAAGCATTTTTATGAATTGAAAAACGACAGCAAAATATCGTATAAAGCTTGAATTAAATACATCATATTTTATTATTTTATTACAAGGCGAATTCTTATAAGAGCAGAAATAATTGAAATGACTTGGAAAAGATAAAAAGAAAGTTGTGAATTCTTTGTTTCAAGAATCCTTTCAGTTCTCTTTTACAAAAAAAATCTACAATATTTTCAAACTACTTTGAAGATTATTAAAGAAACTTAATTGAGTTGTGTTATTGCTTTTATTGAAGCAAACAATTGCTGACTATTTTTATTTTAATGCACGTAATGAATGCTGTTGAAGTGACGTTATTAGCGGGTGGTATTGAACTTAAATCGACAGTAGTATAAAGTTTACAAAAAAAAAATGTTATGAGAAACATGAGGTTCTAAATTAACCCTGTGTTTTATTTACATACACTGTATATAACTAAGAGATGAAGGATCACAACAACGTTTGATATTTTGATTTAATACAGGTTATACTCACCAATGACGATTCATACTAATAAACAAATAAAGACAGACTTTGATATCATTTAGTGCTGTCATAGCTTGAGCTAAAGTTGGGAACTGTTGTTACTTATTATTACACTCTTACCATCTCCTCCTCAATATATCATGTGATAGATGGAGAATGACTGAGTCACAAGCAATAACTAGTCCGAGTAAAATCATTGTGATAACTAATGTAAGGGTATGTTGGCAGTTGGCAGTTGCCAACCAAATGCCAAATATAACAGTTTGTTTCCTACATTAAGATATTAAGAAGAAAGATAATATTATAATATTTTGTTTGCTTTATTTATTTGAAATTTCTTTTTAGTGAATAGAGGACACAGGCAGCTCGGGAGAGTGCTCTTCGACTGCATATTTTCTTTAGATCAAGGAAATAATATTGTGAATAAAGGAGACAATAAAATACTCTTCAGCGACTGTTCAGTGAAGCGGTGATCTGCATTTTACACTCGAGGCAGATGTAGCTCTGCTGTGTTTCCTTACTTTGTATATGATATTATAGTTTGCGTTTATAAAAATATTAATAATTATATGAATTATTGCAATAATCTATGTAGAATCTATTTTAAGTTATATTTGATTTTTCAAAATTGATATTTTTACAGTTGCCTAATTTTGAGAGTCTTGTAAGTCCCTTTACAGCCTTTAAATATATATTATTATAGTCTAATTTGACTAAAACAATTTGATTTAATCAAACTAAATATCTATAAAACAGTACAAACATTGCCAGACTTCATATAATTGTAATTTGACTAATTGTTTTAATCAACAGATATGCTAACCTTTAATTTTCTCGAAACGAGAGAAAATGGACTTACACCACTTTCAAAATTAAAGGTCCATTTAATTCTCCTGCAACAGATTCAAAAGTAGAATTATTTAACTCCTTTATCAATGATGCAATTTTTAGATGAAGTAAAAAATTTAGGATTTAAATTTGACAAATTTTTATTGTGAACGGCTCAAGTTAGCGATACTAACGAGTGCAGTAACATGGCAGTTCACTCGCTAAGCGTTTGCAGCGACTCCGGCCACTGCTCTTAGCGCAATCTCTTTTATTACCCCTCGACCTCGACTCGACCACGCTTACGTTTGCTATCCGGATGTATCTGAGGAGCTGCTTAATGAAATAGATCGGCTTCAAATCTTGTGTATCCGCTTTATTTTCGAACTACTCAAGTTATTATTATATATACTCCTTAATTTATATATATATATATGTAAAGTTATAATATCTATGCTTCTGCTTATGCAGATAATATATAATTTATGGGACGAAGAGCTGTGAGTGTGACATGAGGATGACATTTTTAGACGTTAAAAGTGAGGTTAAGCGGTCTTTAGAAAAACGTGGAAAATATTCTCCTACTTTATTTTAAATAGAAATTAATATTATATAAACTAGAAGTAAAGGCTTTAAATGTTGTTTTTGTTATTTCATATTTTTGTTTGTCTGTCTGATCTCTGAAAACGCTTTACCGATTTGAACTCGACTTACACTGACGGACAGCTGATGTTTTAAAAGTAACTTTTATTAAAACAAACCTCACGAGTGAACGCAGTCGTAGGGACATGTATTATTAAATTAAAAATCATTGTTTGACTGCATTAAACAACTCACTTATGTTTCTTGCAGATGAGGTGATCTCTCAAATGACTCTCAATCGATAGTTGCTTCGTGACTTTGTGTTTGTTTCGTTATTCCAAATGTAAAGGCTCTGTTTTATAACTTCCAAATTGAAATGTACAAAGGATTATTAATAAATTATTCTACTAATATTTTTAAAGCAAAAAATGTAACTCGCTCTTTTTTAAATTATTAATATTATTTCACATAAATAAGAATAATAAATGCTATTTTATACATCACTTTAATGTAAAACAGTTTTACTATAATTAATAAATTCTTTAAATATTAAGTTATGTCAGTATTAATTAGTAGGTAATGTTATTGATTGGTCGACATTTTTATTTTCAGTTTGCAAATGCAAATACAAAGTAGGATAGTAGGATAGTATCCAGGATAGTTTGTAATAACCACAGGCATGTGTTTGATATTCACACACGTTGAATTAGAACAATATCATTTGTGTCACATTTATTTGATACTTCAATGGAATTGTTCGTAATATTAGCATCGCCGTCTACTTTCACTTCGTGTGTTGGAACTTTGTTAAAATATGTTTATAATGACGAAGATAGTCTTTTATATATTGATAACTTAGTATAAATATACAAAATGCTTGTCGCCCTTTGTAATTTATAATAACGATATCTTCAAGTATCTTTCATGAAAAACCATGTTGTTTACAAACTGAACGATATTATAAGATGTACTGAAGGAGAAGAGGTTAAGTCAAAGATGTTGGTACTATATCGTTGTATCGGTAACACCATGGAGCCAGTTAGATTCAGAATAAATATGGTTAAAAAATAAGAAAATTAACAATTAACTTATAGCATGTGTGGACTTAGAACTTAGCTACCACATAAAGTTCCACCTTATATATTAAATGTGTTAATATGTAATGATTGGTCTTAGTGTTTGTCTGCTTCATGCCTTCATATGTGTGTGATCTGACTACACATGCACAGACGACACATGATGTATATTAGATACTACGATTTATAAGTTCTAAGTATTACAACGTGAACAATCTCGGTATTACAAGGTGCTATAAGTATTACATCATATAATATAAATGAAGCGTCCTAATGTTGTATTTTATAAGAATAGGACTTAAGAGATACTTTCACCGGATAATTATATGAATTTAATAATTATTTATTTTCATATCAATAACACAAAAGAATAACAGAAAAATGATTACATTTATATGTAATATTGACTTGTAGAGTGTAATATATTATAATGTCTTATTAATCTATCCATAATAAAATAAAGGTTACAGTCTGTAATTATATCACTACCTAACAGTAACCCAATAACTTTTTACGAAGGAGAATAAAATCTACGTGATGAATTCAGTTGAATTCAGTTGAAACGCACGTAGACTATTAACTGTGAGTGACGAGTGCAGGTACACACGGGATATATCAATGAGACCTATCTTAAGATTTATATATACTATATGTACTATATATTCTATATGTTAAGTTACGAATATTTTACTTTTATACCTTGAACTAAGTATAAAATAAGTATAACTTATTATATTCTTTCAAATACGAAATAATGAGGTAATAATTATAAAATGTATTTAAAAAGAAATATTACAATTTCCTGTGTTCTAAATGCTTGAGACAACAAAGTGGTAATCGAAAATTGTCTTTAAACAAGTAGTAATATATAAAAAAAAAAATTAAAAATATGTTTATTTAGATAAATCTTTACATACAAGTCGCCGGGGCTTCCCTGAAAGTAATCCGAAGATACCTGTGTTGGAAAAACCTCGCTCTTCCCAAGTAATATATAAATTTTGATTTACAATGCAGTTTAGTGGTGTATTAAAATATATATAAATTAAAATAACAAAAAATAAAAGGGTAAAAGTAAAAGGAAACTATGGAGAGTTTTTGTGTGTGTGTGTGTGTATGTGTGAGTTGCGTGTGTGTTGTGCGTGTGTGTGTTGTGAAGGTGTGTGCTATATGTGTGTTGTGTATGCGTGTGTTATGCTTGTGATTGTGTGTAGATGGAGTAGGGTTTCTACTGATTTGTTTAGTACCAATTTGTATCCGTTTACCTTAAATCTGATTCAAGATAAACAGATCAAAATGTCTTCCACGTTCTCATAGTCAATAGTAGAGAGCCATTCAGACAGTGTCCTCTTACACTTGCATCGGGTAAATATGAAGGATGCGATTAATTTTATTGTAGGTGCGGGGTGCTAGAGCAACATATTGTGGACTGGCAAATACTGACCGCGCAGAGTAAGTTGAGGCTACTATATCACACCGTCTTTTTTAATCTTATCGTGGCTAAATGGTAATGATTTGTGATATCTTAGTATCATGTGTAAAATATATAATTTTCTAATAGAGTGTAGCTTAGAAATAGCGTAGAGAGACTCAGTGGAGAACCTAAAAGGCCTACGGTACATAACCTTAATCAGAGATCTTTGCGCTCGCTCCAGATCTATAAAATGCGTCTTAGCAGCTCCTCCCCATACTGTGATACAGTAAAACATTACTGATTGTGCTAGTGCTAGGTAAATATTGTTTAAAAGTTTAGGACTCAACACATCTCTCAGGGATTTAAAGACCCATATGAGTTTTCTTATCCTCCCTATAGTAAGTTCGAGGTGTGGGATCCAGCCTAACCTTTAGTCCACAATAATACCTAGGTACTTAACAGAACTCACTTTCTGAATTTCCGGACAGTTACTAATACAAGTGGAAATAGTACAACAAGAATGAATTCTAATTTTGAAGTCATTAGAGGGTTGCGAATTAATATATTTAGAGAAGCACACGTAGTTTATTTTGAGGGTGTTTAGAGTAAGGATATTCTCCCTTAGCTATTGACTAACACTAGCCAGCCGTCTCTCTGTCTCCAACCTAACAAGTTCCCACGTTCTAGCAGAAAAAACAATAGCCGTGTCGTCAGCGTAGGACAGTATCCTCGTACCGACGCCACTAAGGTTATAAAGTTCATTAATATATATCAAAAAGAGCGTCGGGCCGAGGACACTGCCCTGCGGGACGCCAAAAGTTACATCCTCTTCGTCACTAAGAACGTTGCCTATTTTTACCCCCTGCTTTCTGTTTTGTAGGTAGCTATTCAGAAGGGAGAGGGCAGAACCTCGAAACCCTAGTTTCTCCAACCTGTGTATAAGTATCGAAATAGAGACAGTGTCAAAAGCCTTCTTGAGGTCAAGGAATACCACTAGACACTTGTTACCCCTATCGACCTCTTTTGCTATGATTGATACAAGTTCCTCAGTAGCATCCTGGGTCGACTTTCCACTTCTAAAGCCATATTGAGAGCTAGATAACAAGTCATACTTAGTCAAGTAGCTTACAATTCTAAAATTTAAGAGTTTCTCAATGATTTTAGAAATCGAGGTCAACACCGAGATTGGTCGATAGTTATTAACGTCGTCTCTATTTCCACCCTTATTCACAGGGGTAACAACAGAGCGCTTAAGGAGATAGGGGAAAATTCCGGTAGCAAAACATAGGTTGGCCAAGTCACTAATCAACGGGACTAAGAACTCTTTGGCTTGTTTTAGAAAAAGAGTAGGTATTTCATCCCAACCTGGTGCACTCCCAGAGTCCAAGGACATCAAAGTATTTTGAACTTACTTATGAGAAGTCTCAAACAAAACAAAAGAGGACAGATTTATGTAAACTATGGTGCTTGGTTCTGAGGGTACGTAGCCATTCAATATGCTCTGAGCCAGTGTATGCCTAATGTTGATAAAATAGTTATTAACATGGTTGACTGAAGTTTGTGGACATGATTTAATCCTAAGTAAGTCAATATTAGAACTTCTAGGGGCCTTATAATTTGTGATTTCATTGATGGTTGACCACAGCGCTCGAGGGTTATTTTCAGAGGCTTTAATTTTATTTTTATTATATTTGATTTTTAATTTTTTTTATGAGGTTTCCACAGAAAGTTCGGTATCGTCTGTAGGTAACTATTCAAATTTGGTTTTGAGGGTTAGATTTAAGTTTTAAGTAAATAGTATTTCTTAATCTAATACATCGCAAAGCACCTATGGTTATCCAGGGTTTTATGGACCTCTTGCTATTTGTGATAATCACCTTTTTAGTGCTAGAGAGAAGAGCCGATTTAACCATTTCAATTAGTGCAAATGCATACGTATCAGGGTCAGTGAAGACATTAAAAAAGGAGGTGTCAATATTTATTAAAATATTATGAGCATTTTTATAGTCAACTATGGTTTTGTACCTAGTGGGTATCGTATGTTGATAAATTTTATTTGCTATCGAGAGAAGGACAAGGCAGTGATCAGTCACTGTTGTGTTTAAAATAGCAGTGAAAGCTATATTTTCTCTCTTATCAAGGCTCAAAAAGACGTGATCAAGGCAGCCATCCCCCCTTGTAGGTAAGTTATGCGACGGTAAGAGTCCATGTATTGATAGCATATTTAAATAATTTAATCTATTAGTTCTTTCTTGGTTACTTTCTATTGGGGAAATAATTAAGTCGATATTAATGTCACCCAAGATTAAGACTTTTTTACTGGGGGTGGCAGTTTCCAGGTGATTATTGAGGGATGTTATGAAATTACCTGCATGTAAAAATATATAACATTAAGTCTTTCACGAGTACCGCCGCAGCTCAGAGCGAGCTTACGGATATTTTACAGATTTATCTTTGAATATGACTGAATTCTGATAAGACTTTAAAAATAAAAGTGGTATAATAAAATTTTATCTACAATTTTTGGTGAAAATCATAAATTGTTTAGGTCTTTAAAGTAATATCTGTTGTAAAGCACCCTCCAGTGAGCTAACCAACTGTCGGTGGAAGGGAGGATGCCTTTAAAGAATTCTTTCGTTAACTTCACGTCTGTGGATTGTAGCCCTTTTCGAGAAAATATTTGACACATTTTACAATTATATTGTGAGTATAAATTCACGGTAAATCAATCCTTTTATTATTTCTTTAATATGAATTCACTGAAAACTTCACTTGAAATTCACTATGAATGTTTAATAATTACTCAAAATTAGAGAATCATGAAGATAGAGAAATTTATAAGATTAAATTAAGATTTCTTAATCTTATATATCCCGTTAGTTTATTTATCTAAGTATAAAGTCATCTACAATGAAAGTAAACAGGTTAATACTATTTCTGTCTTTACTCATATAAGCCTAGTTATAAAAAATATAAAAGAATACACAGAGGAAAGAAAATCGCATACAGATAAAAAAGTGAGTTGATGACCGCTGAGGAAGAGGCGGTCACTTGAAGGATACTATTATCCTTATCTCTTGGGTTCCAAGGTCTTGAGGAAAATTCAATGAGATGTGTCATCGGGTTTAAGAAACTACTTTTTCCTTCTACTTAAATAATACTTAAATTGTATGTGTGTAATTTGTAAAATTACGTGTCATTATTTGACGGCTGTATATTATAGAAATATAATTGATGTTAAAAATACCTTAATTTTTTTAACTATCCGCATATAGTGATCGAATTCTAAACGTTTATTCCAAATGGGAATACATGCCTGGTATTTTACTACACGTATAATAAATAACATTATACCGACTACACTCCAAATAATATTTATAACTTCAATCCATTTCGGATCACCGCCAATCCTTGTTATGTTGTATTTATACCAATAACAACGCTCAAAAGTATACAAAATAAAACACCGGGTTTACTCACCGGGTTTACTCCAGATAACATGTTAATAATACTACAATTAATAAATTAATTAAAACAAAGATGATTAATAGTAACTTGATCACATGTTATCAATTCAATTTACATCTCATTGATAAGTCACACAACACAAAGTGACCTGCGATGTAAGTACATACGGTAAATATATTACAATAATATGTTTAGTATATTATACTTTCGCAACGATCAGTTAACTGGTATTAAAATATAAATATATTTTTAAGAAAGCGTTTTTTTTGTTACTTGTAATGTATTTATGAATAAAATATAATACTTGTATATCTGACAACAATGACAATGAATAGGAATTACATTCTATTTATTTGCGGAACAGAACCAAGAAATAAAACACGTGTGTTCTCCAAAGCACTCTGCAACTATTTAAAACTACATAAGATGTTATCAATCCCATCAACCCATCTTAGAATGTTATATTTATTTTCCCGAGAGAATAACAACATAATTAATATATTTTAGTATCCTGTGTATCAATAACGTGTACGTAAGTTTCATACCGTGTTTAAGATTTCTCTCTCTTTGTGTTTTGAATATGTTAAAGTAAATTTTAATATGTATGTAAATACCCTCTTATGTAGAATGCGATGAGGAACATCAACCTGACACACAGTGAGTGTTTTGAAATAAAACAATAAGTCCATTTATACAAAAGATTCTAATTAAATATTAAATTGGAAAGTAAATTTTCTTATAACATTGTCTGTTTTTGAAAGTTGGTACAAATAAAGCAATATCCTAGAAGTTGAAGATTAGATCCCAATATTGTGATTTCTAGGGTAAGATTGAGCCTTAAACAGGATCCGAGTAGAAATGAGCTGATCCTACGGGAATCATGATTAAACCTTCTTGAATTACATCTTTAAAAAAACACTCTTATAATTATTTTGCTATTTGATCACACTTTATTTTGATCATATTATATCTCTCTCAGTTTAAGTCTAAAACAGTTTTTGCTGGACGTGTTTAATAATTAATATTTAATAAACTTCTTGAAGAATGATGTCCTTAAAAGAGTCCTACATGAGGATCGGATCGAATTTATTCTACGATATACTATTATAATCAAAAATATAGAGTTTGCTGTAATGATTCTTTTATGTTACGCCGCTCTGTAATTGGATATTCACAAAGCTCCAACAAAAGAAGCAAAAAGTCGAAAATCAAATCAAATAAGCTGAATCGGGTCAATTTACGATGGCTGAGGAAATGGCGGGTCGCTTAAGAGAATAATAAATAATTCTTATACATTGAAAAGCTTATGTAGTTACAAAACAATATTTAATTTTTATTTGGTAACTATGGGCTCGTGTGAGTTACATTTAACTTATAGTAGTTATATTAAAGGTGTGAATATAATAACTATAAATCAGATGTAAGCAGATCACGAACACTGTACAAATTGATTAAAAATAGGAAAAATCAAGCCTAATTCTATCGAAAAATAACATCTTACAGATGTGGAGAATACAAAAGAATATCTCTTCAAAGGGGCGGGCTGAGATTCTTTTGTGGCCTTTTTTGTCACAATCAATTGGCTGGTTCCATGAAAGTGTCTCTGATATTTCGGTAATACTGATTATACTTGTAGTTTTAATATCATCGTATATTACAATATTTAATATGTTTATAAAAATATATATTAAGAAATAGATACGTCTTCCATAAAACTTTATTCATTATCTATTCAGAATTGATTTATAAATATTTTTATTGATGTACGAGTATGTAAAATGAAGACAAACTTAACAATCTGACATTTGAATACAAAGTATTTAAAAATTATTTAAAGTTTTCTGGCGGGAATGATGACAATTCCATTAAATTATATTTGCACATTTGACTGATTAGAAAGCAGATAAAAAAAATTGTTTAGCAGGAAAAAGATAAAAAATCTTTAAAATAGAACACTATTTCCAAATTAAGACAAAAAAATATAAATATTTTATAAAACATTCTTTTCAAATGCAACTTATAAAGTATTTTCTGCACGCACGAGACACACCTGTTGCAAAAGTAATTGAAACTGCACATTAATGTTTTCTCTTTTCGCTGCTAATATTTACTCGGTTCATTTTTTCGTCAGAAAATTCTCCAGTCACACACACTGTGTTCAAGTGAGTCGCCTCGCTGCACGGCGTCCGTGAGACAAGTTAATATAACACATGACGTTATGTACTTCTTTGTTTTTTAACAACTTTAATAAGTTCCTTTACACTACCATTTCCCTTAAGTATGTATGTATTAAGTACTTACCTGTTCACACTTTACTAACTAAATGTAAAATAGAAATTGTTTTATACTCTTTTTTATATTTTGCAAAGGTTTTTTCTATTATATTCCTAAAGGGTCTCTGCACTATATTTATAAATAAAACGTTTAGCCTATGTTTTCATCGACATATACATACACAGTACACTTGTAAGAAAATAATAGTTATATCATACATACTCATACTCGTATATGAGCCCAGTGCTGCGTCACAACAACACAACAGACATGTGATGCTATTTAAAGACTCCGTGTAATGACTGTACAATAACATCATATTATGTACTACCGGAGTCGTCCACTTACGTGCGCGCAGTACCAGCTGTAATTAATGGCGTAATAAATAAATAAAGAATTGTAATAATAATTGTTATTTTTATTATTAAAATAGTAATGTAATCGCTTGTATCCGTTGGTTTTACAATATTTATATTATAATAATTACAGTAATAAGGTTTGTTAAATCTGTCCCGGGGGTAATATACGAGTATAACTTTGCAGAAGCAGTGTTTGTGCACTGAATATCTTGATTTTTATTTTTTAATGCATATTATTTTTAAAAATTCAATACTATATGAATATGAACTAAGGTGTATGAAAATTGAAACCGTAGATGTCATCTACATATCTTTACATCATCTGTACCTGTGTGTCTTGCTTTGAACAAAAATTAACGCAAAACAAGCAATACCAAATAGAAACATTAAATACAAAATATATTCTGCTTTTATTATCATTTTGTTAATCAATGTTAAAGAACTAAAGATATAATGAGAGCGTTCAAAATATATTTTGAAAAAATTTTAGCCATTAAAATGACCAAAACAAAGATGAACTATAAGTTTTAAATATATATTTTTTAATACAAACTTGCACCTTTTACACCTCGGCGGGGTGTTGTTCAAATAAATGTTTATTTACAGCACGACCAGGACATATCACACAGTTATTCGGTATATGTCCTGGTCCTGGTGAATCACAGTTCAATGGACTCTTCCGTAATTATGGAATGAGTTCGGATCTTAACTCACCACGCGGCGCCATAACGGGATAGACTTAAAAGGTTTTTGAAAGGTTGGGAACCTTCCTTCCTCTTCCCTCTTATTTTTTTTCTTCATAAAATAGTCTCAAAGCTATCTAACTATCTAAATATTCTACAAATATCAGACATAAAGAAATAAACAAAAGCGTTTAATTTCAAACTTATAGAACTTACAATAAAAAACAACATTCGATTTATTGTTAAATAAATTTAATACTATTTTTAAGCCAAAAACGTTTACGAAACACTTTAAAATTAAATTTAGTGATTGGGCTATCGTAGGAATATATAGAAGCAGAGAAAGATTATATGATTTATATGGTGAGAGGCAATGGAATCATGATCCGGTGTTCTTAAATAGAGTTAGAAATTTCTCTAAAATATTTAAGAACGTTTGCGTACAAGCCAAGTCCATTTATATAAAAAATAAAATTTTAAATTCGGAAGATAAAATAAAGGCAACTTGGGATGTTTTATCTAGTTTTACTGGAAAATCTAGGGCTCCCAATGGACCTATAAAGTTAAAAATTGATAATATTGAAATAAATAAAGAATCAAAGGTGGCGGCTCTTTTTGAGACCTTTTTTACTGAAATCCCAATAACAGTCACACGTAATTTAAATTCCTCATCATCTGTTGCAGTCGCGGAATTGAACAAAAATGTTAAAGTCAATAATAAATATTTTGCTTTTAAACCTGTTTCATCAGATGAAATAGTTAACACATTTAGAACCTGAAATTCGAAGAAAACCAGTGATCTCTGGGGTATGTCAGTTAAATTGCTTAGCACTATTATAGATGATATTGCCCCTCAATTATTATATTATTTTTAACAAATGTATCGAAACCGGTATTTTTCCAGATTTGATGAAAAACAGTAAAATAGTTCCTTTGTTTAAAAGTGGCGATAGATTGGATCCCGAAAATTATAGGCCTATCTCGGTTTTACCGACCTTGAGTAAGGTCTTCGAGAAAATTATTTTAAATCAGATTTCAGAGTTTGTGTATAGCAGTGGGATCATGCATAGTGAACAATATGGTTTCACCAAAGGCAAATGAACGACTGATGCGGGTGCCGCGCTTCTTAAGCACATTTACGACGCATGGGAGAAGTCGCAGAATGCAATTGGGGTGTTTTGCGATTTGTCCAAAGCCTTTGATTGTGTGGACCATCAGACGTTGCTATGCAAACTAAACCACTACGGTGTACGTAGCGCAGCGCTTGATCTTATTGCCTCTTACCTGAATCAAAGAGTCCAGACAGTTTACGTAAATAATTCTAAATCGTCTGGTTCTCACCTAAAGATGGGTGTTCCACAAGGATCTATTCTGGGCCCCTTTTTGTTTTTACTTTATATTAATGACTTGCCATTTTTTGTTAAGGGTCTGTGTGACATTGTACTCTTTGCTGATGATACCTCGCTTATTTTTAAAGTTGAGCGTGATAGGATTAATTATGACGAAGTAAACAGTACTTTGTCACGAGTCCTGCATTGGTTCGAAATTAATAATTTAGTGTTAAATGATAAGAAAACTAAATGCATAGAGTTTACACTTCCTAATGTAAAAAGTTAAAATTTCAACTTGCTCCTTAACAATGAAGTGTTAGAATTGATTGACTCAACAAAATTCTTAGGTATAACATTAGATAAAAAGCTCCAGTGGAACCCCCATCTCTCAACACTCGCAGCCAAACTCAGCTCCGCCGTCTTTGCAATTAGAAAAGTTAGACATTTAACGGACATTAATACGGCTCGACTTGTTTATTTTAGTTATTTTCACAGTATTTTATCTTACGGTATTTTATTATGGGGCAGTGCTGTCGAAATTAATTCTATATTTATTTTACAAAAAAGAGCTGTGCGGGCTATTTATAACTTAAAAGCTAGAGATTCTCTGAGAAATGTTTTTAAAGAAATAGGTACTCTTACAGTCGCTTTGCAATACATATTTAATAACATATTATAGGTACGTCAAAATTTAAATAGTTATATAAAAAACAGTGACAGACACGCGATAAATACGAGAAATAAAAACAAACTCGTAACGCCAAAGTTTCGGCTTCAAAAAGTTAATAAATCCTTCATGGGTTTGAGTATACGCATATATAATAACGTTCCACAAGATATCTTAGACCTTCCATTACTTAGTTTTAAATCTAAAATCAAAAGTTTATTGTTAAATAAAGCCTATTATAACGTTCAAGAGTTTTTAGTGGATCGAAATATGTGGAACTTAAGTTGTTGAATCATTTGCAGGATTTATATTATAATGTACATCACCTATTGTTATATTTCTTTTGAAAAGAGCAACTGTTGAGTTTCTGGCCGGCTCTTCTCAACAGAGCAGCATTCCGTGCCGGTGGTAGCTTACTTACGGACTGACTACACTAACCTTTTTTGTATTGTAGTAATTGACGATTCAAAAGTGCGTGTAAATGCCTATTTGAATAAAGATATTTTGAATTTTGAATTTTGAATTTTGAACAGATAATATATTATGTTGTGATAGAATACATAACGCAAATATATTTTGTATTAATTTTAACTTTCAACAGTTCATACATAATATAATATAGTTTGTGTTATCATAATGAAGTGAACAAGCCGTGTATCTTTGACTAAAACGATTTAATGTTATCTAAGCTGTAGTTACTGTTGTCTTATTCTGTTATGTTTAAGGTACAAATAATATTGCTTTAAATTCCGTATTATTATAACACTGATCTGCTTTATGTTTGAGTTAGAACCAATTATATACTTCAATAAAACATTTATAAATAAATGTTAGAAAAGTTAACAGACAAATGATTTTTAATTTTTTTGCCCTGTCGTGTAAAAGCATCACTTATCTTTAAATGATCAAAAAGCCTAAAGTTATTCAAATAATGGACAAAGCGTAAGCAGAATAATGACTCTTTATATTGCTGTCTTATAATGTATGATGAGAGATCACAGTGAATAGTTCTTGACGTGTTTTATAATTGCACTTGCTCTCTTTTTAAATGAATTGAAAAACGTATGCATAGTTTTATCTTCTTAACATTTGTGTTCTGTACACACAAGTGCTGCAGTGAATTAAAAATGTATAATTTTGTTGACAGTTTGTTGCAAGTGTAACTTCCTTTTGATGTTAGTAATTCTGTTGCCTTTAGATTTGTTCAATAAAATAAATGAACAAATAAAACAAGTAGTGTTACAAAACAAAGCAATCTGTAATACTTTTCCTTCTCTCACAGGCCATTGACATAACTTTAATAACAGCTATACTTGTAGTTTCTAACATATAAGTGGAGGCAAACATTTGTACTCTGAGAGTAAAATGGTTTTTTAACTAAATTGATTTCTATATTATTAGACCCTGATTTTCTACAAGTTTATCTTAAGTGTTTCTTCT
Organism: Melinaea marsaeus rileyi; assembly: GCA_918358865.1. NCBI lineage: Eukaryota > Metazoa > Arthropoda > Insecta > Lepidoptera > Nymphalidae > Melinaea > Melinaea marsaeus. The sequence continues at coordinate 648,688 of OU911090.1, forward strand.
GTTTCACAAAATTTAAAGATTTTTAATATGGCTAACTGTGTATTATAATTTATGTTATGTTTCTTGTATATAATTATAATTATATTTCAAATGCAATGGCGGGACTTGCAAGTCACACTTGGTGAACTATATGGATAGCGTTAAGATTAATATTTTTACTGAAAACCGTTTTACGAGTATATTCTTTATAATATTGTATAATACACTTACCAGGGAAGTAGATAACTCAAAGATATTAGCACTCTTTCAGCATATCAGTAACATTATGTTACAAAGTAGTTTGTTTTTTTTTGGTAGAAAAATCTGAAGAATATAATTCATATTAAATTCATTAAAATAATTGCCTCCTATTTCGACATTAATAGAAAGCAAGGTGTTAGTTAGTGCCCGAATATATAATATAATATATCTGTTGAAATAAAAAAATTAAAAACACCACAATTTCATATGTAGTTACATTTATTAACAATAATGTTGTAATTATTTTGTTTTTCTTTGCATGAACTGTCAAATGGCGCATACTATTAGACAAAATGGGGTAAAATTATACAAAGTGCAGAATTTTATGATAGATTTACAGAACCAATTAAAGCTCTGGCCGACGACTGTGAGATGCACGCGAGTGTCTCCGCTCCACTCAACAACGACGACCGAGAGATTTATTACAATATTTTGTTTATTATGAAAAAAAACTAAAGAAATGTAAAATCCTTGAAATATTTATTAGATGTTTAAAAACTAAATAAAGAAATCGAATATTAAAGTATATTTAAAGGAGTAGACACTATATGAATCAATAATTTATTACAGTTACAATCATAAACTGTGAACTTAATTAAAATGCCAATAAATAAATCTAATAAAACAGTAATACTGTTATGATATCAATTTGCTAATTTAAAACATTTATTAGAAAATTACATTTATACAATATTATAAGTTATTTAAACTTAATATAAAGCAATAATTCATTTTAAAACAAAAGACTAATTAATATAAAAACTTATCATTTAAAATAATGATAACAAGATGAAAACACTTTCCAATATTCCGGCAGCGATTCGGTATCTTCTTTATGATAGCACTGGAGCAGTGTTTCGTCCAATGCCAATATCCCAGCAGCGATTCAGAGTGTTATTTTACAACCACAGGAGTAGCGCTTAGTCCAACGACTGACTCGCTTCTGAATCTTGGAGCGGTTGGCACGTCTTTTTATACAGTGAGATCAGAGCAATCTACCCTCCGATAATAATAGTGTTATTTTAAATCAACTAATTGTTCACAAATGATTGCGATAACTGATGCGCCGATATATTGACTTATTTACTTTAAATTACTTTAATGCAGAATAAATGCCGTAAATTGACTCACAAAGTAAAAATTATTTAATATATTCTATCGACTTGACAGTTTTATAAATTTATTATATGTTTTTTTCTCAATTCGTTTCTTCGTTTGCTTCGTTTCATTCATCTCTATCGCTTACGCTGACTTACTGTTGAGTTCCATTAAGAAACTTTAATGTCCTTTACCAACATAGTAATATTAACTTTGCCTTTAGTTAATGATATTTATTTCCTATAACTATGAGAATTAAAGAAAGGCTTTCCATTAAAACAATAGAGCACTTAGACAAATTGTTAGTGTGCAAATGGAACGCCCTTTGCACTTAGGAACCTAATGATCTCGACTGACAAGGTATGACGGTACATTATCAAACAATGAACTCCGAAACTGAAGGAGCCCTTTGTCTTTTGTAATTCCAAAACAAACCTCCTAAACTAAAATCTTTGGCACAGATTTGGTTACGCTTTAATATGTGCATTATGTCATTAGTTACTACGCTGCTAACAATGTTACCGCTTCACACAAACAATCTAAAAATCGCAAATAAATTAAAAACTTGTTTGCTTCCTACTACATATAAAAAGTAATTTATGTACGCTTCTCTCATTGACACCATAACAGCTCAATAGACGATGTGACAATATTATATGAAGCATTTTAACGAACTGACAAACGACAGGAAAATATTGTTTAAAGCTTCAATTAAATACACCATATTTTATTATTTTATTACAAGGTGAATTCTTATAAGAGTAAAAATAACTTAAATGACTTAAAAAGATAAAAAGAAAGTTTTGAATTCTTTGTTTCAAGAATCCTTCCAATTTTCCTTCCGATCAAATTTCTGCAATATTTCACAACTTTCAAGATTATTATAGAACTTTCATTTAGTAGTATTGTTGTTTTTACTGGGAAAATAAACGCTAGCCATTTTTAATTTAATGATAACAACTGACGCTGCTGAAGTGTCGATGTCAGTAAATGGAACTGAACTAACACCACACAAGGTAATATAATTATTAAAGGTGATTGATTCAATACAATATATAGCAAATTTTCATATTAATCTAATGTTTTATCGGAATATGGCTTACTACATGCAAAAAAATATATCCTTTTTAATATTGTTATCGCAACTTAATTTGTCCATGTAAAGTAAGTAATATTTCATGTTGTTTTCTTTTTGAAATTGGATTGAGTTGAATTAACAGAGAATTGTAAAAAAAATATTATTTCAATACAATGCTGCAGTGCCTTTCTCTCCTCTCTTCTTAGAATTATTCTAATAATATTTTTTTTTGCCTAAAAATTATATTTTTTATTATTTAAATAGTCTATAAAAACTTATTAAATAAATGTAGACAAAAGAAACATGAGTGTTAAAGATCCTACCTTCACTGTTAGATATCTTTGAACGTGTAATGACGTTGTTGATGTCAAATGTAAGTGCAGAGCTTTGTTTGCTTTATTTATTAAAATAAGAAATAGTTTTAAATATATGTTTAGTATCAACCTTTATTTTAATTTATATGTTTATTTATAAATTATTTTATTAATTATTCATGAATCGACTTACGAGAAACAAGATCTTATATGTACTTAGTCGATAAGATGTATGAAAAATTCAATTTCTTTTCAGCGAAAGGATGAAATAAGCAGCTTTGAAGAGTGCTCTTCGACTGCATATTTTCTTTAGATCACGAGAATAAGGAGCTCCTTCTTATTATATTGTGAATAAAGGAGACAATAAAATTCTCTTCAGCATTTGCTCAGTGAAGCGGTGATCTGCATTTTACACTCGACGCAGATGTAACTCTGCTGTTTTTACTTACTTTGTATTTGATATTATAGTTTTCGTTTGTAAAAATTTAAACAGTATTACGAATTGTTACGATAATTTATGCAAAATTTTAGTGATTTGGTTTTTATATTTTTTGTTAAAAATATAAATATATTGATAAAGAACAAATCTCAAAAAGAAACAATTTGTGTTGTGAACCTTATGTTAATATAATACTTAAACATTTAAGTTACATGCAGAGCATTAAATAGAGTAGTTATGAAAATCTCATAATCTCTGTTTTGAATGTCATCGAGGTGTATACTTATATTAAAAAAATAAACTGCAATAGTTTAATCAAATTATAATATATTTCATAAATAAAGCTGCATGTAATGTAATGTAAATAAATAAATGTAATGTAAATACAGCTAGTTGTCCAGGTGATAGTGCAGTTCTTAAGTCATGGACTATTATATGAAAATTGTATTTTCATGTATGTTCATTATTTTACAAAACGCAGGTGTGTTAACAGTCAGTGTTGTAGTAACACTGCCGTCGACGTGGAGGAACTTGATGCTGCTACCACCTCACCGCTCTAACAATGTGGTCGAGTAATTCTATCTTTAAATCTTATTTACATAAGCGGTCGTGAATTCCTCCTTGTCTACTTCGCTGAAGTGATTTTAGCTAACGAAAGTCTTCCTTTAATTTGTGCGTCACATAAACTTAGTACATGTTTTTAATTTAATTTCAACAAGTATTTTTCTATTTAAATATATTCCTGAATATATTCCTTATTACATATTTCTTCTGAGTTACAGAAGTAAATATATTTAACTTAACTATACTGAAAGTATTGAAATAAATAAGTGAACCTACGATGCACATTGCTTAAATATATTATACCAAGTTTTATTTACATTTAGCATGAAATGTAACGAAATGTTCACCACATTTCATACTTAATTTAAATAAATTTCGAAATTATTTAAAAATAAATAAATAAATACAGTAATTAATAACTATTAAAATAATATTATCCAGAGGAAAATCAAATTAGTCAAGTGTTGGATTAAATATTTTCTTAAATGCATTGCATCTATCCACATACTCGTACATAAACCAAACACTGCGCGTCTCCACAACACACATTAATTATTACTTATGGCTCATATAATTACAGCAACAATGACTCTCCTCATCGCTCCGGAGTCGTTCAGCACACGTGCACGCGATACAAGTTGTTATTAATAGTTTAATAAATAAATAAATAATTGTAATAATAATTAATGTAATTGCTTGTATCCGTTGGAATTACAATACTTATATTAAAGTTATTGTATTAAGGTTTAATTAATCTGTCGAGAGGGTATTATACTCGTATAACGTTTGCGGAGGCAGTGTTCGAGCACTGAATATTAATAATAATGTATATTGTTATTATTTTTAATGTTTTATGAAGTAGTTTTTATTAGACATCAGATTACTAATATTTTATTACAAACATTAGTCAGAATATTGACGACTTGTTCTATTAACAAGTTTAAATGACACCTGCACTACTGCCTTCTTACCTGCGATATTCAAGTAAGGATACCAAGGGAGCGAACAATTGTTCTGCGTACTGACGTACTGCCGTCTCCGCTCTGATACTTACTATTTGTTACATTATAAACATTATAATAATATTGTACTTTGTTAGTTTGTTTTAATTTCGTCTTGTGTGTTAATTGTAATAAATATATAGTTAATAGTATATAACAGTTGGAAGACTAGTTTAAAAAGTATCTTCAGCGCCTACTGTTTTTAAGTTACTTATTTTTTTCTGTTTCACGGGATTTAAGGATTTTTTATTTTATTTAATACGTATATACTCTTTGTACAGTCTCGAATACAATTTATGTAATAATGTTATTCTAATTATTTAATTGAGTTATATTTTGTTTTGTATTATAAGTATCATTTCTCTTTTACCAGGTGGTAGAGCCTAGCTGTAGTTTTCTGACTGCAGCTCGTATTGGGCTGGCTCGACCGGGGAAGGACCACCCTCTCACAGAAGACCGACGTGTAGTAACCAAATTCATTTGGTTATGTTCCGTCGGTGAGTGAGAGAATCCGGAAGCCCAACCCCCCCCCTGCCAAACATGATAGCGATGCCTCCAAAAAGTATACCCCAGGAGGGTACCGGCTTTGATGAAGCCGGGGACCCCCTCCTCGAGCAAAATCGGGGGAATGATCCTCGGATTTTGCTCGGGCTGCCCGTCGTATCTGGGGCGGGCAAAGTATCGCCTGTTGTGTTTTCTGAGGGCAAACGACGGCAAACAGCGGCACCCCGCTCCACTCTAGATGTGGACTTTTGCAACATCCGGGGGTTTCACTCGAACCTAAACGCCGTCCACTACCACCTTGAGACGGCGCAGCCAGCCTTGTTGTTTTTGACGGAGACGCAGATATCTCAACCTAGCGACACAGCGTACCTATCATACCCCGGGTATAAACTAGAACATCATTTTATACCACACGCCGGGGTATCTGTGTTCGTAAGGGAGGATATCTGCTACCGTCGCCTTCAGGTTTTTGAAGGTCGGGACCTGTCTGTACTCTGGCTGCGCGTGGACATGGACGACCGTGTCAGAGTCTACGCGTGCCTCTACAGGTCCCATAGTGGTAATGCAGAAACGGATCAACTCTTGGGCCATGTTCAGGCGAAGATTGACGATCTGCTTTCACAGACTCCCTCCGCCGAAGTCTTAGTCCTCGGGGACTTCAATGCGCACCATGCCGATTGGCTAGGGTCACGTGCCACCGACTACGCGGGGAGATCTGTGTTTGACTTTGCTCTGGCATATGGTCTGTCCCAGCTGGTAAAGACGCACACTCGTCTACCGGACGTGGACAGCCACACGCCCTCTTTGTTGGATCTTCTGCTGACTACACATCCAGAAAAGTACCAGATCACTGTCGAGGCTCCCTTAGGTTCCTCTGATCACTGTCTGGTACGGAGTGTGGTGCCCATTCAACGTCCTGCTCGCACAAGACCTGCGACTCGACGCGTTTGGCACTACAAGTCAGCAGATTGGGATGGAATGCGGTCTTTTTTTGCATCCTACCCATGGGGGCCGATTTGTTTCCCTTCCAATGATCCTAGTGACTGCGCTGCGGCTGTAGCTGATGTGATACTTCAGGGCATGGAACTTTTTGTACCAAGCTCTGTGGTACCACTTGGCGGCAGATCGCGGCCTTGGTTTGATGCGTCTGTCAGGGCTGCAGCAGCTGGCAAACGGCAGGCTTATCAAGCTTGGGCTAATGCGTTAGTCACTAAGGATCCGAACTCTAGAGTTCTGAAGAGGAAATACAACCGCGCCTCCAGATTCTTCAAACGGCAAATCGCTAGAGCAAAGTTTAAGCATGTCGTCAAAATTGGGGATCAGCTGGCAAAGTACCCGCCTGGCACGCGCAAATTCTGGGCGCTTTCCAAGGCCACTCTGGGCAACTTTAGCCAGCCTTCCCTACCGCCGTTGCACATGGGGAATGACTCTCTGGCCCACACGGCAAAAGAGAAAGCCGATCTCTTGGGCACTCTTTTCGCCTCCAACTCGACTTTAGACGACCAAGGGAAGACACCGCCTACCATCCCGCGGTGTCAGAGTTCAATGCCGGAAATAGTTTTTCGCCAAAAAACTATCAGGCAGTCTCTATTTTCCTTGGACGTTCATAAGTCGAATGGGCCGGATGGCATTTCTCCATTAGTGCTACGAACGTGTGCCCCTGAGTTGACTCCAGTGCTAACGCGTCTATTTCGGTACTCCTATCTTAAAGGCGTAGTCCCGGTCTCATGGAAGCGTGCCCTTGTCCATCCGATCCCTAAAAAAGGTGATAGCTCGGACCCAGCTAACTACAGACCTATCGCCATTACCTCCCTTCTCTCCAAAATAATGGAGATTATTATCAACCGACAGCTCCTAACGTACCTCGAGGATCACCAGTTGATCAATGACCGGCAGTATGGCTTTCGCCATGGTCGATCAGCTGGTGATCTTCTGTTATACCTTACGCACCGTTGGGCAGCGGTTATTGAAAGCAAGGGAGAGGGTCTGGCAGTTAGTCTGGATATGGCAAAAGCCTTTGATCGTGTATGGCACAAGGGGCTTCTTTCGAAGCTACCTTCCTATGGGCTTCCCGAGAGTTTATGCAAGTGGATCACCAGTTTTCTCACTGGGCGGAGCATACAGGTCGTTCTCGACGGTTTTTGCTCGGACCCCAAGCCCGTGAACGCTGGTGTACCCCAAGGCTGCGTGCTATCCCCAACTCTGTTCCTCCTGCACATCAATGATATGTTGGATATTTCCAACATACATTGTTATGCGGATGACAGCACTGGGGATGCGGTATATTCCGGTCGTGCAGGTCTCTCTCGGGAAAACGTCGACGAGTGCCGAAAGAAACTTGTGTCTTCAATAGAGACCTCCCTGGGGATGGTCTCTGAGTGGGGTGAACTGAACCACGTTCAGTTCAATCCCCTAAAGACACAGGTTTGCGCGTTTACCACTAAGAAAACCCCATTTGTCGTATCACCGCTCTTCGAGAGCACTCCTCTTATTGCCTCGCCAAGTATCAAAATACTGGGTCTCGACATTTCGAGCGGTTGTCAGTTTCGTGGTCATCTGGAGAGCAAGGCCAAGTTGGCCTCGAAGAAATTGGGAGTGATCAATAGAGCGAGGCAGTACTTCAAACCTGGCCAAAGACTTGCGCTCTATAAGGCGCAGGTCCGGCCACACATGGAGTACTGTTCTCATCTCTGGTCCGGATCACCCCAATATCAGCTTCTACCATTTGACCGCGTACAACGGAGAGCCGTTCGGATTGTCGGGGACCCAGTGCTCTGCGAACGGCTGGACTCTTTGGCATTGCGTAGAGACGTGGCTTCTTTGTGCGTCTTCTACCGCATTTACAACGGGGAGTGTTCCGAAGAACTATTCGATCTGATGCCTACCGCCGAATTTCACTACCGCACAGCTCGCCATCGCCTCCTTTATCATCCATGCCACCTGGACGCGTGGCGATCTTCAACTGTGCGGTTTTCAAGGACTTTTTTCCCACGTACCACTCAAATGTGGAACGAACTTCCTTCGGCGGTATTTCCAGATCGATACGACAAGGGTACCTTCAAAAAAGGCATTTATTCCTGTCTCCAAGGCCGGCAACGCTCTTGTGAATCCTCGGATGTTGCAAGAGTTCATGGGCGGCGGTGATCATATACCAACAGTGACCCGCAAGCTCGTTTGCCCTCCTCTAGCATAAAAAAAAAAAAAAAAAAAACTTAGACAACATTTCATTTAAAATAATATTTCCTGCTTTATTGGAATCTTTCAATTCACGGTTAATGTTTAACGGTTTTCAATGTCTATATATAAAAAAAAATGAGTATCTGTTTGTCATTCTTTGTTATTTATTTAATTAGCTTCACGCCATATCCCTTGCGGGGTAGCCAGAGACGACGGAGCGCCAAACGCTACGGTCCCTGCATACCTCTTTCGCCTCGGCCACAGACATTAACCTCTTCGTACATGCCCTCCGGGGGGTCCTCATGCTTTTTACGTGATCTTCCTCCAGTAACATTGATACTGTGTTTTCGAAGGTCACTCGAGACCTCCCCTTGTCTCTCTTACCGCTCACTTTTCCTATGTAAATCTTTTTACCATTCTTTCATCACTCATTCGTTCGACGTGCCCAAACCACCTGAGCACGTTCTTCTTCATTCTACAGGAACGAAGAAGGAGGACGGAGCTACATTCTTTGTATTAAATTTTTAACGAAAAAATTAGCAGCATGTGACTAAGGACAAATATTAAATAAATGATTTTCGGTGTAAATCTGTGATCTTTTAAGTTATTCTCAAAAGGTCAGTTGGTGGCTTTGTGGCGTTCGTTATTCCAAATATGAAGGTTTCTATTTTAATAACTTCCAAATTGAAATGTACCAAGGATTAATAATTCTACCAATATTGTAAAAGTAAAAAATATATCTCTCTCTTTGTAATTGTTTATATTATTTAACTTCAATCAGAACTAGGAATGTTATTTTATAATAATACAAGGAATACAATACGTGTGATTAACTAATCGACATTCACGAAGTGTATCTTCAGAGTAGTAGTAGTAGTCCAGGCATATTAGGGGTTTCACCTCGGAATGAGAGATAGTCGGCTATTAACTTGTATAAGCCTTTATTTTAACACCCTAAAACTTGTCTCAAAACCTACTTATCGTAGGGTATCCGCGACTATAAATATTCCAAGGTCAAAGGTCAAAAAATCGACTTTTTACAAAATATATTGCAAATATCTCGTTTCCTATGAGTTTTATGCTATTTGTAATTATTATACCTATTGTAGAAGATTAAATTCTCTACAACTTTTGTTTAAACATTTTTTTTATATCTTCAACCATTTTCGAGATAGAGGGAAGAGCGCGCGCTGTGTTTATCTATATACAGTATCTTTCGATGTCAACCTGTAGTCCCGATTAAAAATACGTCGTTTAAACTTTTTAAATTATTAATAAATACATAATTATAAATGATTCGCATTTTTATTAACTATTACATTATCATTAATCAATTTTTTTCAAAAATTAAGTGCTTATTTATTTAATAACACTTACCTGCACGTGAAATTGTAAAATTATTAAGGGAAATACTTTAATTATTTCTTAATTCTTATCTTATTTATACTAATTACTTCCCAACTAAATAAGAAGAAAAGAATTAAATTTTTAATTAATATTTTTATTGAAAAATATCGTTTCATACATTTATCAACGTTAAAAAAATAGAATAATAATAAGAACTACAAGTTCTTATTTTAATAACTATACTTACAAAATAACAATCATACTTTGTTATTTACAGTATCGATGGCTTTAATATTGTTAAATTATCTTAGTTTAGTATATTATATGATGTACTGAACAAAGATGAGGTTTACTCAAAATAATGCTACTATATCGGAGTACCGATAATGCTAGGGTGCCAGTTATTTCACAAAACTTTAAAATTTTCGTAGGAAATACTCCGAAAAAAATGAAGAACATTATTAAGTAAAGTAATGTAATTTAAATAAATATAAATATAATGTTACACAAATGATCTTGTATCATCTTGTAGTTAATAATACCCAAAAATAAAATAAACATTTATAGAAAAAAATAATAACCTTTATATTGCACCAAGAGGATACTAAGTTTATTTATTACTAAATAGATACTAAATTTTCTCTGAGTTTTCTAAAAGAAGAATGTTTAATCTTTCTAGTCTATGTCGATATCATTATCTTGTCATAAAGAAGTGAATTACAATAATAATAATGTCCCCAATGAACGTCTGCAGATGTCGAATGATACACATGTTACTTTTGACAAATTAGAAAGATGCAGAAAAAAGAGTTTGGACACCCGCGTATTGGATACGGAGTTACTAGACCAACTAAATAAATAATTTAACAAAATATTATTTATTTATTCAAAAATATATATCAACGTCTACGTTTCGGTTTGTAGGTTCACCGAGAACAATACAATAATTGAACACGGTTTACTAATCCATAATATAAGGGTAAACCCTTAAAAACACATTTTAATATTTATAAATAGGTTGCAAAACAAAATTAAATATTGAATAAACGTAACTCATGCCAGTTGATTTTATTATTAAATATGTTCAGACTACTGACTCTATACGTTACTGCAGGCGGCAAATATAAGACAAAATGTAGATCACCTCCGCTCACAAAATAACAAAGTACTATTAAGAAGTACAAACATGTATTTTGAGTGAATCAATTCTTTATCTAAAATATTTATCAATTCAACAAAACTATTTCTAGAACTTCGCAATAAAAGTTGGATCTCATTCCATTTTACATTCTATCTACGAAATGTGTATTTCAGTTGACCGACACTTCCTCAGTCGTCGAGAACAGATGACCTAATACCTAATACCGACTTGACTTGACTTACTTTTACTTGATTTGACTTGAATTGTCTTGACCTAATACCGATGGTGTGATTTGACTTTATCGGATTGCGGTCAACAATTATTTGAAACCTAATTATTATTACAATGATAATATTTAATGAAATTATATTAACCACAGTATTTACCTTAAAACCGGTAGAGTTTTAGTCAGGTTCTTGTGGCCAAAAGTAACTACGAGTATGTAGTTCTATGTAATATATTAAATACATTTTTTCTGGTATGTAATTAATTAAGATTTAATATTTCAAACATCTAAATCAATTTCTTTTCATCATTAATATATTAAGTATTTCAAAATAAAAGCTTTTGCCGAAGCACTGTTATTAATATTATACTTCTGAATATTAGTCTACTATATATGTTGCCGCCATCTTTATTTTTATATATTAAAGTATAAAGTTTTTAATAAAATACTCTTATGATTTATTTGCTAATTGCAAATAGAAAACAGCTTTTTAAGAAGAAAATTTTATGGCATGACTTTGTAGTTTAAAACATTTTTATAAGAAATATATGTAATGCTTATTATCATTCAATACGTTTCTCATTAACCTTACCATGACTGATGTCCCTAAAGCAGTCTAACAGGAGTATCTACTGTAATATAATCTATAATCGAAGATATACAGATTGCGGGTGAGATGAATATTATTTTTAAGTTACGCCTCCCTACATCGATACTACACAAAGTACTAATAAATAGTGAAGGCAAGCAAAAGTTCAGAAATCATATCAAATAAGCTGTATTGAGGCATCAGTTTACGATGGAAGGAAATGACCGGTCACTTACTTACTTAATAAAACATCTGTAAAATAGAAAGGACTGATCTTATAGAAAATATTCAAACTTTCATTCAGTTTAAACCTAACTTTAAATATTACTAATATAGAACTGATAAAAACGAAAAAAAGAACGATGTTGTAATGTATGGATGTAAAACGCAGCAAAATTTAACAACCTACGTTTACAAGACAAATAATTTAAATATCACTCTGTTCTCTGAAAGTTCTCTGACGGGTTTGATGACAATTCAATTAAATTATATTTGAACCTTCGGCTGTTTAGAAAGCGATAGAAAAAAAAGACGGTAATTGTTAACGGACAACAAATTAAAAGTAACATTAACAAAGTCTAATAAATAAATAATTCAAAGTTTGCTGCTGTTTGCTGCTGCTGAACAATGCGACTGGTGTAACTCGAAGTGAGGTCATTTGATTTAAAATGCAACTTGTATATAAGTATAATAAGTATTTTCTTCTGTCACGAAGCACATCTTTTTCAAAAGTAATTCAAACTGTACATTAATGTTTCCTCTTCTCACTATTAATTTTTTTTCAGTTTATTTTTCCTTCTCGAGAGATCGAGAATCGAAACCATTTAAACACCGCCTCGTAGCACAGTGTCCGTGCGCCAAGGTAATAAAAATATGACGTTTCGTACTTGTTCCTTATTAACAACTTTAAAAAAATCTTTTTCAGCTTAAAACTCTTAAGCATCAACTTACCTGTTCACTCTTTACTATAAAAATAGTATAATGTAAATGTAATAGTATAATAGAAACTTATTTTATATTTCGCTAAAGGTTTTTGCAATGCGCCCTTTCACTACATGTATAAAGACGCTCTGGATAATGTTTAAATAAAAGAAATTCTTATGAATACAGCGACCGTGTATGCAGTAGACTTCTTAAAAATTAAGATTATTTTGAATACTAAAAACGAATTTTATAAAAAAATTTAACTTAAAAAGACTTAAAATACATTCTGTTTAAATAACAATATTAAAATAAATGAAATAAGTATATGAATATTACTACTCAGGAGTTTTCAGACCCTCAGGATCCTATAAATTGAAGTCACTTCCTCACATCAGTTTAATTTATATGATATAGGTAAGAATTAACCAAGTGTGTGTAAAATGGCGTTCGCTTAAATCGGTACAGATAGATGGTAGTCAAATATTATGAAATAGTTTATTTTTATAATTTCAGTTATATTTGTAACAACTAATATTGTCATATTTAAAGGTAGGTTTGATCTGTCACGTATTACAATATGTATATTTTAATTACTACAGTAATAAGGCTTAGTGAATGTCTCCGGAGGGTAATCTGTAACTTTATCCGAAGCAGTGTTTGTGCACTGAATACTTTTAATAAAATACGAAGTTATTATTTTTCATATGTTATAAATTATTTAATGTTAGATATGAGAATAAAAGTAATGTTAAAATATTGAGTTGAGAGAATATCAACGGTCAACGGCAAAACAAACAAAATATCGAATAAAATCTTTTAATACCAATAAAATTATAAGGTTTATAAATATTTATCTTTTTAAAGTATAATTCATGAATTTGTCAAAATAGCAGTAGAAAATGCCGAGTTAAAAATTTTATCAAAGAATTATAAAGAAGACGAATTATACGTAATCTTGAGGACTGGTTTAATTAGCAGGTATAATGAATGTCCCGACACGTAAGACGTTACTACGACCCATTACCTGCGTTACTCAGTGACATAACAAAGCGAGCGAACAATTATTCTTCGTAGACGACTCACTGAAATAATAGAGCTGAGGTGAAGAGAGTAAAGCAAGGTTCCTTATCATTTTAAATAAGATAAATGGTGCGAAACTTCTTTTTTATGATATTATTAAAAATAAGTTAATACTAGTAGTTTTTCATTATACCTATTTTTTCAAAATATTTTCTTGTATTTTAAGAATTAGAAATTTAATAGCTTTCCGGCTACTCCAGATAAAATAATATATATTTTATAATAGTTATATTTTAGTAAAATAAAATAAACAACATTTTTTTCGATACTATTATGTCCGTTCACATAAATTCTGCTTAACCTGTGGCAGTACGTTTAAGATATATATTTTTAATACAAATTTGAATCATTCATGCCTCGTTATATTATACAAGTATATGAGCAGGCGGAAAAATTGCCAACATTGCGAAATTACAAAAACAATGAACAAATCACTAAAACTTGTTTGTGACGACAGCCATTAGCATCAACACAACGGTGATACTGAGATTATATCTTTATAACATTACAATAAACACTAATATAGTTATTGTGTACTTGAACAGTAAATATTATATAATAATGAGTGAGATATCACTTGGTCCTATCATACGTGAAGCATCAGTCAAGGATATAACTGAATATATATATATTTCTATATATAACTAATATATTTTATACTAACTCCAACTCTTAACGACTCATTCATAGCACATAATACAATTTTATGGTAATATTAATAAATCACAAAGATATCTTTGACAATAGCAATTTCATGCTTTCTAAGCTATAATTACTGTTGTCTTATTTTTTAATGAGATGGTACAATGTAGAAGTAGTATATTTAACAAGGTTGGAAGATTAGTTTGAGCGCCGTATGATTATTATTACTGGAAGGGCTTCATGTTTGAGTCGGTACAAATTATGTACTTTTATACCTTTATATTTTAATGTTATAATACAAAAATTAACAGTCAAATGATTTCTTTTATTCGCTCCAGTTTGTAAAAGCATCATTTATTTACTTATCTTCAAATGGTCAAGAGGTCTGAAGTGAATCAAATAATGGACGAAGCGTAATCAAAGTAATGACTCTTCATCCCTCTTTGTCACATAATGCATGATGATGAGATCACAATGAAGAGATGTTCAAATGTTTTAGAATTGCGTTTGCTTTCTTTTGTAAAGTATTAATATATGTTACATTACACTCCACACTGTACACTATCAAATAATAAATAATGTAATTTCGTTGATCGTTGTACAAAATTTTTTTGCTAATGTAGGTCCATTTTGATTTTTTAACAATAATAAAGCAAGTCCTACTTTGTAATTATGTTACTTTAAATTTATTTATTACAATAAATGGAAAGCTAAAAACAAATTGTGTTATTAAACAAAGCAATTTGGAATACTTTTACTTCTCTCATAGACTTTATTAACTTTATTAAAAACTCTGCTTGTAGTTTCGAGAATATCCGTGGAGGCAAATATTCGTAAGCTGAGTTTAAAGTGGATTTCAAGTGAATTGATTCTGATCTCAGAGAGCGCTGGGATTATTAAAATCCGATTCAACGCCTATTCTTTTTAAGCAACCCTGTAATGTTTTTGATTTTTCACCAGATTTAAGGTTTTTATTTCTTTTAATACATTTTGATTTATTAGCTCTTTGTATTTTGATTGTCAAAGGCAATTTATTTAATACTATTAAATATTATTCAGTATAGTAAAATAATTAAAAAAGAATTGTCACACAGGTTAGTTATTAAGTAAAAGCAAAGTTTTTAGTTAACTCCTAAATATTAAATTTAACTGGTGACAGTAAAAAGTTCCAAACGTACATAATTTAATACAATGTTGAAATATCCTAACTGCTCTCTGTGGCACCTCACCCGAATATAGATAATATTGATTACTATTAATGAGCTGTTATGGTCAAAATAAAAGTACAAAGTTGAAAAAAAATATATATTGAAATTTATCAATTCTTTTTCTGACATAATGATCAATTCGACGAAACAATCTCTAAACCTAATAAAACAGTTGGATCTTACCCCATTTTATATTCAATCTACGAACTCGAGAACTGTGTGTTTCAGATGACCGACACTTCCTCAGAGGTCGTAAACAGATGACCTCACGTTGACCTAATACTGATTTGAGTTTAGACGATTAGGGTTATAATTTTTCTGTAATAAATTGTATGTACAATATAAAGCGTAGGGATGAAACGACTCTCAGGGTCAAAACGACAACTTATGGATAAAACATCACATCTTTCTGCTCATCATTCACGTACAGCTACTAAACCAATGGACTAGATCATTTAAATTGTAATTACTAATATTTCAAAACTAATACACTTATGGAAGTACAATTAGTTGTATCTCAAGATATTGGGTAATGTTATTTTCCCTATATTTTTTTATAAAATGAATATAAAAAAATATATATATAATATTCAAATATGCAATAAATCTTATAACAAATTTCAGAGACATTTCCCGAGCCACAAATGGCTTGTTGTCAGTTTATTGCAGTAAAGACCCTCTTTGTATGGAGGGAATGATGCGCGGTTTATTATAATGATTTTTGAAGTATTCCCATCATAACAAAGTTTTAGTTGCAAGTCTCGTTTGTAAGAAATATTTGTTTCATACAAATATTTACTAGAATTACTACTAGCAAATCGTCCTTCACGACGCCATCTTTATCACGGTGTCACAGAGCAGTTTAACGACTAGCATGATTGCAGGCTATTTACTGGTAACAGAAATATACGATCCAGACAATTGATTAATTTTTGTTTTAAACCTTGTTTATTTATTGGATTAGACAGTTTAAATATTTATAACATAAGGATATCTTATCTGAATAATTTATTACCAATGTCAATATTTATAAACCTGTATAAAATAAGTGAAAAAATAATATTTACAAAAATTGAGATTCTTTTTAAAAACAATGGGTGTCTAAATTAAAATAACAAATTTTGTATAGAGTATAAGAGTTGTTCAAAGTTTCCAATTTTATTACTAAATAATTAGTATCAGTAGGTAAGTCAATATTAATGATAACGTAAACAACACGAGGAGACATCGCACCGTACATTACCATCGGACGGAGACTGCAGTGACAGAGGGAGGTCCAGAGACATCATACTGCGATGAGTTTAAAAGACACCTAACTATAACTAATTGATCACAAATTATGTCGATTTAGATTAAAATTTATAGAAATTTATATATTTTATATTACGTCAATAAACCTCCCGCAACAAACATACAACATAATATATTTTCCACATATATTATGAATAAAATACAATTCATCTTTCTGAAACTCAAACAAACATGTAGAGTTATATAAAAGTTAATAAACGTATGCATCTTCAGAGAGCTCTGCACTTTATTAAATAACTTTATTGTGTATCATCATCTGAACGAACTGCACTGCCTTTGTTATTATCTTATATCTAGGAAAGCACATTAGTCTCAGATATTTTAATAATTAAATATTATAAGATACAGTAAGTAAGCTGCGGTATCATTTAAAAGGCGTAGGTGCAAACAAAAAAATCAAATTTAATACCTAAATATGATAAACCAGCATTTCATGATATAAAAAAATTGTCAATTTAATACATCCAAGTCTTGTCATCCTTTGTAATACCAAAATAAAGTGGATTACTAAATTTAGAACCGCTAATTATTATCTTTGTTGATAATATTACTACGTACGAGTCACGAATGTGGAGAGCAGCAGTCGGTGACAATGTGTTAGTTACTCTCTTCCTATACGAGTACGTCGACCGCTAAATAACAACGTGAGTGAGTCTCTCGTCGTCGAGAGTGGTTCCAGCGACGTTCATGTTTTATTTTATTGACTTTACCGTTATGGCAGTATTAAAACCTATGGCCATAGGTTAATTTGAATTCCAATATGTTTATAATATTTGTTTAAGAAACTTTATATCTCTTTTCTATGAAGACGAACGAAATAAGTGTGCCTCGAGCTTAACATAAACCAAACCAAACCATTGTATACAATGTAGTTGTGACAATATATTTTTGTCTTAATTTTTGAGTAGACCTCGAAGAATTCGGTCTGCCCATTCATTTGTCCCCTACATTCGAATTTTGGAAAAATTTCTTCACAGGAGGTCTTCTTATGACCGCCTGAATCCGAAATGACCATTGGTCAAAAAGTTTATATATATATATATATATATATATATATATATATGCGTGCGTGCGTCCAGATTCGACTTTTGTCAGCACGATAGCGGCCGCAGTTTCGCTCGGATCGCTTTCAAACTTTGCACAAAAATCAACCATCCAAAAATGAAGGTCAAGTTCGTTAACCAGAGAAATCCGGTCACAGGGGGCGCTAGGGCCTCACTTTTTCTGATTTTAGTTTTTCGACCATAACTTTGTCCCTATACAAAGGAGATCAATCGCGTTCATATTATATGATGTCTTTGATAAATACCTATAACTAATGTATATAAACCGAAAACCTAACTTCAATAACTTAGGGGTGGGGGTAAAAAAACCGAAAATTTTTGGAAAAAAAATCATAACTTTTTTCTGGTAAACATTCTTGCATCACAAGTATTTTTAATAGAAAGGTTATTTTTTACTCTAAATTTAAGTACCAAAAGTTTTTTCGTAAAAGGTACCCTTTCCGAGAAAAAAAATTAAAACCACTTTTAGCTTGTAAATTTTAGGTAGGTAAAACCACGGCAACTTTTTTCTGGTAAACATACCCTCCTCGCAAATATTTTTAATAGAAAGGTTATTTTTTACTCTAAATTTAAGTACCAAAAGTATTTCCAAAAAAGATACCTTTTCCGAGAAAAAAAATTAAAACCGCTTTTTGCTTGAAAATTTTTGATGTAAACAACGGCATCATGTATTATTCTTAGGTAATGAGTTATATTTTAAATGAGTTACACACGAGGTCTACCCACGCGTGTCCTCCTGCGGGCACGGATTTTTTTAAGGCAAAATTGACTAGATCATAATATTCTGACGCTAGAAGTATTCAATCTCTTAACCGTGATATACTATAATTCGACATTGAATTAATTCAATTCAAACAGACATAAAGACACTCGTGAATAGTGCATTTTCAGATTTTGTATATTCTTATGTAATTATCACAAGTTTTTCCTTATTTTTTTACACATTACTATTTTTATATAATTAACGTGAAGAACGTGCTCAGGTGGTTTGGGCACGTCGAACGAATGAGTGATGAAAGAATGGTAAAAAAGATTTATATAGGAAAAGTGAGCGGCAAGAGAGACAGGAGGAGGCCTCGAGTGACCTCCGAAAACACAGTATCAATGTTACTGGAGGAAGGTCACCTAAAAAGCATGTGGACCCCCCGGAGGGCATGTATGAAGAGGTTGATATCTGTGGCTGAGGCGAAAGAGATATGCAGAGACGCTCCGTCGTCTCTGGCTACCCGCAAGGGATATGGCGTGAAGCTAATTAACGAGTAAAGTACAATATTATAATAGCATAGTAGAGGTGTCCAAGTTATTACAGTTAATAGCATGGATAGAAGCATTTTAACAGAAATTATATATATATATATATATATATATATATATATATATATATATATATATATATTCATTCATGTTTGCATGATTTATTGCTGTTGCATTAGAAAAACATAAGCCAAATGTTGTTTGTAAAGGAGCGTTAATTTGTATTCTAATGATGTTTATAGATTCAGTTATTTAAATCCTCCAATTAATATATACAAAGTATTTGTATAATAAATCAGCACTTACATAAATAGTCAACGTAGTATTAAATCAACGGATGTAACATGTATGTAAGTCAAGGAGCTTGGCATAAGTCCTCTGTGATGCATTGCAGAGCGCGGAATTAGCACTCGATGAGTTATGAGTATGTGATGTGTAGTAAGTGAGGAGTAACTGTAATATCATTTAAGTATCGATTTTATAAAGAACTTTAAATGCTTACTTATAAAAATTTTAATGTAAATAAATAAATACTAATTGTAATACAAAAATCAATAAATTACGAATAATTATGTATATAATGTTAATATTTTTTTTAAACTATCTATTTAGTTTGGAAATAATTAATAACAAATATATTTTTTTAATATTTAGTTTTAATATTGTTATAAGCTGCAGTTATAAAAACACTATTTAATATTAAATGTATTACTTCGGCGGTCGTTGTAATCTCAGACCGAATTATTTTTATTGAAAACCTTTTATAAGGTAAGAATGTAAGAAGCACGCTGAGCATAAAGCATTCAGAAAATGTCCATACATAAATCTCCACAGCATCTAATTACATGGTATCCAGTCCCTTTTGTACTGATTTATAGGAGTCATACGTCATAACGTTTTTATGAAAATATTACGAGACTTGCACCCTCTTATGAATATATTAAATACTCCGCATACCGGCGTTCAGGGATATGAAACATATCAGAACTAATTGAATTATACCTAGTAGTGTATTCTCTGAAATTATAAGCTACATTTAGTTTTCATACTAATTTTATTGTAAAGCAAAATATATTTAACCGATACGCAGTTACGTCGACAATCCGGGTTAAGTCTCATTATTTTTTATTTTATTTTATTTATATTTTTTCCACTTTAAATCCATACCAGTGATCACTTGTGTACGTCATATGAAAGTGACAGGAGGGCTTATTTTGATATCGTATATATTAAAATAAGCACTTCTGTAAGCTAGTTGCTAGCAATACGACCAGTCACCGCAAGCAGCACCCATTCACGAGCATAATGCAAGGGTCAGCCATCACCCCCTTCGCCATAATTGAGGGAAGGGGGCAACCCGGCCCTCATCGCTACCGCAAGTAATGACTTCTAAGGGAGCGGTGTGATGCAGCCAGTAGATTGAACAAGATTATCAAACAGTGTCAGAAAAAAATTGCGTAGGCACTAGTTATTCGCTAAAATACAATTTATTCCCAGGCCATATCGTCGTTAATGTATTCCTTTAGACTTTAATAACTTTTTTCTATCAAATTCCTTTTAATGAATATATTGAATTTATTTAGAGACAAATTTAAGGCTTTACTGGGGAGTTTATTGTAAAAACGTATACAATTAACCATAAAAGAATTACCTATTTTATGGAGTCTAGTGATGGGCATAGCAAGTTTATTTTTATTTCTAGTATTAATTTTGTGTACTTCACAATTTTTCCTGAATTTTGAAATATTTTTGTGAACATAAACTAAATTTTCATAAATATATTGATTGTACACAGTCATAATTTTTAATTCTTTGAATTTATTTTTTAATGACTCTCGAGGCCTCATATTGTATATTGCTCTAACAGCTCTCTTCTGCAACACAAAGATCGTAACTATATCTGATGTATTACCCCATAAAAGTATGCCGTATGACATGACACATTGAAAGTAGCTAAAGTAAACTATTCTAGCTGTTTCAACGTTTTGTCAATCGGCGTATTACACAGATATGAGGGCCCCATTGCAATTTTGCATCTAAGGTAATGCCCAAAAAAACAGCAGAGGTAACTAAATCCAGTTCCTCGTTATTTAATTGTACATTGGTTTTGACTTTTTTAACATTAGGTAATGTAAATTTAATGCATTTTGTTTTTTCTTTCATTAAGTAAAAGATTATTTGCATTTGGTTTAATGCACAACATCAGAGAGAGCATTGTTTACATCGTCCATTACTGATTGTTGTCTAATTATTTTAAAGACAAGAGAAGTATAATCAGCAAACAACACTATCCCATGTTTGTCCCTCACAAGGTAAGGCAAGTCATTTATATAAATGAGAAACAAGAAAGGTCCTAATACAGAGCCTTGTCCTAATGCACACCTATTTTGACAAGTGACCAGGGGAACGCTTTCCATTTACGTCTACTTTTTGAATTCTCCCACTAAGATAAGATCTAATTAAATCTAGGGCCTTATTTTTAATACCATAATGATATTATTTTCTAACTAGAGTTTCATGGTGAAGACAATCAAATGCCTTCGATAAATCACAGAAAACGCCAAGGGCGTCTTGCGATTCCTCCCAAGCTCCGAAAATATTCAGTAATAACTCAATACCTGCGTCTGTTGTTGACCGACCAGTCTGATTGAGTCTATTTTCATAATATTACAAACGGAGCGTCGTAACCTGCCGGGTGCAATGTGCCACAGATGACGTCACACGGCGTTACTGTTGCCTCGGACATGCATGGTGTTCATGCATGCAAGTTTTTAAATTAAATATTCTTTAAGCCGGACACAAACACTTAAAACTCCTTATGCGAAAAATATTGTATTTACCAAAAACAATTTGATAAAGACATAAAAATAGCCTATTTCTGCTTAAATAATAATAACAAATTCTTTAATTTGTAATAATATTGTAAGTATTGAATCAATTAATAAAAACAAATCTCGGACAATTTACAAAATTTTATATTTTTATTACTAATATAATATCTACTTCTTATAATTATGACTTGGTATGAGAATTGTAGTATCTTATACAATCTTATCCTTTTACTCATAACAATACAAATATTAAGGCAAGGCTATTTACTTTTTTTAAGTGGTGGTAAGGTATGGTACATAAGCCATATACATATACCTAATACAAAGCCTTGCCTTACTAATCATTACCACCAATTACACTTACATATTCTTGAAACGCCACAAAAATTCATAAATAAATCCAGTTAATTAAATAAATAATTCAATTAAAACAAATAACAATATAAAACATAATTAAATTAATTTTCCAACAGGTAAATAGATTGAAGCTTACTGTTAATTGTTTTAATTCTCACCGCAATGTGAAACATAACAGAGAAGGCAATTTAAACGCTAATTAAGTTTCATGAAATGTTTTCCTTGTTCTGTGCAGCGTTTATAGTAGTTGATCCAACGGAACGTAACATTAGGGTAATCAAAGGTCGTCAGGTGCATTGAGCTTCAAAAGAGTTTAATGAGAGTGGACCGAAACATGATGCGGCTTAATCCAACTGAAACGAGGTAACTGGAAACGCAGGTATTGTTTGTTTAATTTTATTCTTGTATCTTTTAACTTAAATCAAGCAGTTAACATTAATATAAATTGGGTTCTTAATGTGTCACGATAGAACGTTTAATGAATTAAAGTCTTTAGAGTTATTAAGCAAGTCCGTTCCGGTGACCTTATTGAGTGTCCAATTTGCATTTTATCGGGTGTGGACAGGAGGTCGCGTGACGCTGTCGGAGTTATCATAATAATGGATGAATAGTCCATAGCTTTAGAAGACAAAGATTTCCTTAGACTATTGTTTTCTTTATTATTTTGATTAAATCCATCTTTATTGTCATTTTGTTATTATAGGAATTATGAAATACAGCATAAAATACTAAAAAAGTATATACATACATAATAACTATAAATTAACCGGGATAACAGAGAGAGCTATAAATCTATTACAAAATAATAAAAATATTAGGATATTTTTATCCTAATATGTACTTTTGGACATCGCAGTGTTCCTTTTGTAATTATTAAAAATTTAAAGTAATTATTAAAAATTCAGTTCAGAATCGTTCGTTTCAGAGTTCAGTTCAGTTCAGTTTCAGAGTTTCAGACAATTTGCGTTTTAATGAATTATATATAAAATAAATATCAGAAGCTGTTTAAATTTAAATTAAACAAATTGTAACTTAATGTTGAGATATATTGTAACTAAGCCAGGAGGAGAAGTAGGAACTTCAACTAAATGAATATTTTCCATTTATACCTGTATAAGATCCATCGAAGTTTATTATTTGGATAAAACACATCTACCAATTTAGTAGAGAGATATGGAATTAATTTATGTTTCATTTGAAAAGCGATCTATTGACTTAAATTATCAGTCCATGGAGTAGTATTATATGAAGTTAAAATCCTTTATTCGCTGTCCTGCCATAACTTTAGGTAGTTGATGTTTACAACTATATTGATTTCAAGATGGTGAAACAATTTACATTAAAATTAAATAACACGATAAAATTGATGAACGTTCGATCATTGTTTAGCAGAAAAATAAAAAAAATATAAAAGGAGGATAATTAGGTTAGGTAGGTCTGTCTCTGCACTGGGGAAAACAAGATCTTCATACTTGTTTTGCGAGTATATTTTTTTCTTAGTTTTATGTAATGAAATTTTAATATTTATAATCAAATAAACTTCAAAAATTAATTTATAAACATTTAAGTAAAGCAATATGTTAAGAATTCGTTTTTATATACTTGGCAATTACAGTAAGATAGCGAGTAAAATTCATTTAATCCTGTGTTTAAGTATAGATGCAATATTTGCTCTCGACGCGCCGCTGTACTTAAAACCACGAGTATTTCCTACATTGCATTACAGTGACATCAGAAGAAATAGTCAGTGTGAGAACAGAGGATGAATTCCAAACTAATTTAATTGCAGAGGGATTTAAAGAGAAGATTATTAATCTTTGAAACTTGTCTACACATATATAGGTTTTTATAAGCGCGATAAAAAAATAACAACTGTTTTTTAATATATAATTCTTTATGATAATTATTTCATCTAGAATACTAAATATCTAAGTTGATACTATTAGCTATTAAAATCGATTAGTACATTTAACATCAATTATCACATTTTCAAACTTTATTTAACTAAACAAATATAGTCGTAGTATAACAAGTAAGTTTCGTCGTTATCTGCCACTTAGTTATTTATATACTTTAGAAACCTCAAAGTCGAACCGCTTCTTATAAAACATTATAAAATAGCATTATAGTCTACTAACCAACAGTTTATTTCTGAGCTTTTATGAGTAACTTAATTAAAAACTTTAGCATCTTTGAACAATATTAGGAATAGGGGTTCATATAATTTATACAATATATAGACAGCACATTTATAAAACGACTTGTGTGTCTCAATGATAATACAGTTTCACGAAAGCAGCGTTCGTTATTTGGTAATAATGACACCATTTGTTACGGCGCTAACATAACTAGGAAACTCATAACTCAGATAAAGGGTTGACGATACTGTGCTTTATTATAACACTTACTTCCACTGACACTGTTTTATATTTTATAAAAAGAAAAATAGGGCCAGCGAAATATTTCGGACAGACATTACTTGACAATAGGAATTGTTATTGAGACTTCATTGTATTAATTGGAATAATAATATGAATATAAGCTGTTCTTAACATATTTGTTTACGCACGCTGTACTCACGTTAACTAAAGGAATTACACGGAATGGTTCAAACCATCTCATCTATCAGAATCTATAAAATACAAAAATTGCTAACCGGTATAACAAAATAAACAAGTGAAGATGCAATACCCAGGGTATTTCCCGAACGAACTTTGACGAAATTAAAAATGTTAATAAAAAACAATTGATTTTCAGTAAAATGATTACTATTTATTGAAGAAAAGAAAATGTTAAATACATTTGTATTTTTAATTACTAAAAAATTACAAAAAAGTGTGATTAATGATAATTCAAAATAGTAATATAATTAAATATGAAAATAAACTAAATCAGTAAATTATAAACAGCGCCATCTCTCGACAGTAATGAAATTTTTTCTTGTCCACAGACATCCATCGGAGAAAAGTGAAAACAATACAGAACAAACAAAATTCGTTCGTGAAAATATTTCACAAGCTGATAATTAAACATGTTTAATTGCAGTACAATTTAAAACAAGTGCATAATATTAAGCTCTTGACACATCAGCTTATTATTGTTAACAAAAATATTACAAATTAATGAATTAATTAATCTCACTTGTATCGATAACAATAACATAATAGTACATATAACGACTAAAATAAATTACTTAGCACTATCAAACTAATACTCTTTTAAAATGGTGTTAACAAAAAAGACCTATCACTTTCATCTGATTTTATCAAACATCTTATCGTACAAAAAATTGCCGGAGATAAAGACTGTAAGGACAATGGATTTTCTGACCTTGTAGATAAAACAATATTAGCCAAACGTTACATTTAGGCACTTAATTAAATTGAACCAACTAATTAACAGTAGAATTGATAAACAAAAACAATGATGCTGAATACAAGCGCTGTTTGTTACAAATCTCGAACCTATAAAAATCGACACCTAAGCATCGCTTTAAAAATATTGTACGTGTATACCCAGTGACTTATGCAAAACATATAAGCAGACACATTACATGGCTCCAGCGCGTCAGGGACGTGAGGATAACCATTAATAAGTAACTATATAAGAATACGGAGTTGCGAAGCAGACATCAATTGATTACTTGGTCTAACATCGATATTTGTCATTAGGTTAAATTTAATTAAATTCAGTGTTATTAAAATAAATTAATTAAAAAATATAAATATATTAAACGATATCAACTCTATAATCTAAGTACGAATTGAGCACTACTGAACTTAATTCACTGTTAAAAGAGTTGAATTTCGTACTTTTGTTTCATTCGGTATACCAAAGAAAAAAAAATTGTGATATAAAGGACACTTTAATTGGGATATTAATTTCCGCCATAGTCGTTGAATGTTTAGGATCTAAAGTTGCTGCGTTTTTGTGCGGGTCAAAATATAATAAGGTAATTTAAAACTGACTGTAGAAACGTGTGAAAATATAAACATATTTTTGTTCCAGACCATAAAATCTATAAAGGGGTGAACAACAATCCTACTCGCAGAACTGCAAATAAACTAACGGAATAGAAATGTTGCGAGTGACTAAAATAAAGACTATTTATTATTTTCAATAAGTGCCATTTCCTTAAAGATTTATAAATATCGTTGGCCTTGTGAGTCAGATAGACTTCTCCTATCAGTGTATATTAAATATGTCCATAATTTAAATACCTTTATTTCCTTAATGGAATCACGGTTATTATGAATGCACACCTTACACTATACATACCTGATAATTTAATCATTATAATGTAACATCATGAGGATCTAAGGTTGTCACATTATTTACTTAAAGAGGCAGAATCGCTGTAGGCTTGCAACTCCATAACAATATTATAAATGCAACTTTGCTATCGACAACATAATGAATTTAATTATTAAATAAGATTCAGAGGTCAATATTCTCAAACATTTATTTTCAGAATATAATTTCTTCTCCTAACTTCGAAGTAAAATTTTAAACTAAAATTTTTTGATACTTACCACCCATTAAAATGAAACTTTCACATTTCAACTGTTATACTTAAAATCTATTCGGTAAAACCACTTCACGTTGAATTCCGAAAACTAAACTTAGTAATATCATTTCGTAACAGAGGAGTAGTTTCGCTTTATTATATATACGATATGTATATATTTATATTTTACCAGAAAATGTAATCTGTGCACATTTTAAGCGATTCATTGTATTATGTTACTTTTATAGTAATTTTGATTCGTGTTTTATTTCGTAAATAGATTTTTGTGTCGTCTGCAAACATTAATAAACTTGAATATTTTAACGAAGTATTTATACAATATACGTAGATATTATATAGTGAGTGGCAAATATGGAACCCTGAGGGACAACGGAATTTGTGAGTACATAATGACTACGAGCACCTCCCAAAGATACACCTTCTATTTGTCACATATCTTGTTCAAGTGGTATTGGTTTATAAATTATTAGTACTCTTCAAGTACTGAAACGTTATTCTACACTATTCGATTTGAAAACAGAATATTTATTAGAGATATATTGAAAACTACAGAGAGCTCAGCAAGATTATTCTAGCAACGATTATAAAAAATAGGAGGAATCTTATCCGGCAACTTAAGTACAATCCATTTTTTATTACAGTCATATTGAAGTTTTTCATGAAAACAGTGTTAATTACTTCATCTCTGTCACCATCATACTTAGATTCCGGCTTTCAACGCCTTCAAATACCCATTGTGGACTTTTTGTACATCCAAATCAAATTTATTATTTTATTTATTCCAAAATGTATGTTACTCTAAAGTACAAGAAATAGTACTGTGAAGTTTCACTGAAATCTGTGCAGTGTTTTTGCGTCAAAGAGTAATATATGTACAAACAAACATTCACAAACTTTTGCATTTATAGATGTAGTATAGTAGTACGTATATATGTTAGCATTATAGGATATCAATATGGATGGTATAAGAAACAAGGCGATGGAAGAAAACCTAGGTGGAGTGTGTAAAAAATAATAATATGGCGAAGAAGCAAATTTCCACAAAGTGACGTATAATAGAATGGCGTTGATGAAATTGGAGCATTGCGCCGACCCCACATAATTGGAATAAGGGCGGGATGATAATAGTTCGAGCGGACAACCGCTCTTTTTTCGAATTAAATTCATATTTTCAACATGGTTATGTGTTCTAACATTTTGGTCGTTGTAGTCATTCATCAGATCTATTGTGTTTAGCCGGTGATTTTAATATTAGTTAAAACTATTTTATCCATGCAATTTCAGTTAAAATAGGATATCATAAGTTTTAAATCAAATTTTATTAGCATATAAATAGTAATGATTGCAATCTACGAAATGAGAACAGACATGCCATTTACGTATTAAGCAAAATTTTAAATCTATTGGTCTCTCAGTGTCTTTATGTAAATATGGAATACAGATCTAAAAAAATATTAATTTTTATCGGTTTGTACGAATTTTATTATAACTGAGTTCGTTTATTTCGTGTTAGAAGATTACTGACAGTGTGACCGGAAAACAACAGTATTTTTTTGTAAATTAAATGTTCGTAAACGTCGAAATTCGAAACAGCAAGTAAACCGCCCGAACCGAGAGTTTTAATGAAAGTGGAAGGCCTCGGACCGTTGGGTCGCGATTCCCGTAGGATCAACTCATTTGGACGTGGGTCAAATTTACACGAGCCAATCTCACACAAGCACGCACCTACGATATTGCGACATTGCTGGTATATTGCTTTAATTTCGACAAGGTACCGATAAACAACTAAAGTAACTTACAATAAGACAATATAAGACAATTAATTTCCCAAAGTGTATAATAAATCTAGACCCTTACGAGATTGCACGAAATTGCTTAACAGCTACAGATGCTGTGAGTATTGGATTTAAAATGAGAGTTTTCATTTGATTTTATTAAAAAAGTATACTTATTAAGGTTTGCTTTTTATTCTATTTAATAAATTTAAAAGAAATCATGATAATTTGTATTTTGTTGATTTTTTTGAATTTTTAAACTTTATTCGGTAAATTAAATTCATTATAAAATATCTTACGTAGATAAGAAAAAAAATATTTTAAATGTGTTTATTATAATATATTGATGAAATAATCAAAATAATTCAAAAACATTAAGATAACTTTAAGCAAATTACAAATAAAATCAGCTCTTATTGAGATCATACTTACACAAAGGGAACTTGAGTTTGCTCACAAAATTCATTATCAACATGAGATAAGGAAACCGCAACTCTGTTATCTCACAGCAACCCCTCTCACTCTTACTCGGGTATAGTTTGCGAACTGGGAGAGCAAATATATTCTTTAATAAAGATATACTTTAATTCAAATAATTTTAATGTTATTATTTAATTAATAAAACTAATTCTATTGAATGTAATTCAATAGTTCACACATGACTATATTCCGTGGTGTATTGTTAGTCCGCTGCTCACAGCGAGTGTGTCTGTGCTCTCGTTATGACGTTAACAATGAGGATGAATACATGTCTGTCATGAGTAGTACATTGTGTTAGGTCAGGTTCGTTGATTTAGTTAATATTCATCGTTTAATGCAGTTCCTGTTTGTATTTACATATAATTAGCATGTATTAATGGAATTTATTAATTTTACAAATGTTTTAATAAGATAAGATATTAATTTTTAAAATCTGTGAGCAATCATTTAATAAAAACAACATTTAACAGCTTTTTAGCAGAAAGACTATTTTTTATCAGTTTTACATATTTATATTATTAGAGCTATGTCAATTCTGTACAATAAATTGTTTTTAAATTATTATTTTATCTTCATTATTATAGATAAAAAATATTTTATACTTTTTGTTTTATACTACTACTATACTGTTTTATTACTATATTGTTTTAGGTAAAACATAGCATTTTATCGATTCTTTAAAAAAAATATTTCCCGGGGCTAAAACGAGTATATGTAAATATATATAGCGAGTGTTATATATATGATGTTTCGTTCATCTTTTATCCGTTTAGCTTATACGAAACTATGTTATTTCTAGGTTACTAGTTTTAGGCCATTGTTAGGTAAGAATTTTTCAGTAATGATTATGTCTACTGATAATATTTAAAATTATTCTGGAAATTATGTTTAAGTATTTTTAAATTAATGAAATACATTTATTTTATATAATTGTTACAAGTAAATAGTATATGTATGTATATTGTAACAGCGCACCGCACACGCGATACAGTGTGTTACAACACGTTACAGCGAGTGCTACATGAGTTATTGCATTTCGTCACTCAATCATCCATTAACTAACACAGTGCATTTTTCTTAACGCATTAACCTATATAAAATAGTGAGAAATGGAAAAATATGTAAACCGTCTTAAAATATAAACTATTTTAAGACAATAGCGATAGAAATGTGAAACAAATTTATATTTAAGATAAGTCTCAGAACTTCTTGAAGTACTTGTAATTTAATTTTATTCGCAAGCAATAATATAAATCCCGCCCGTGAGGAATGGTAGTAAGAATGTTGGTTGCATTCCTCCTTCAAATAGCGAGGCCTCATTGCATTGTAATGAGATCGTTCTGGTATACAAGATATTTAAGTCTGTCTTATTAAACTATAAAATTTCAAATGAAAATAGTACGTAGAAAAGGAACAGAATCTTGCAAAATCAATCATAATGAATATTTTATTTGCAACAAAAATACTCTTTCAGATCTTAATTAGTTTTTAATTACCTCAATACTATTTATATATAAATAGTTATTTGTCTCCTCACCGTTTGTTTGTGTATAAAAGAAACCTTCAATTTCTTTGTTGATTTGTAAATGAAGGGAATCCTTCTCTTAGCTTTAGTGGTTGTAATTGTATTAAGAGAGTAGATTACGAGAGTGAGACGAGATAAACACCGAGGTTTACAACTCACATAAACTTTTTACTCGGCTCGCCCCTTTAAAGTTTTCTCAATTATTTTAGCTTCGCATAACTTCTTTATATAAATTTTATTTTAGTTAATC
The DNA here is from genome assembly GCA_918358865.1 of Melinaea marsaeus rileyi. Taxonomy (NCBI): domain Eukaryota; kingdom Metazoa; phylum Arthropoda; class Insecta; order Lepidoptera; family Nymphalidae; genus Melinaea; species Melinaea marsaeus. The sequence continues at coordinate 679,635 of OU911090.1, forward strand.
AAACTTAATTCCAATAAAGTACCGCATAAGTCCAATACTTTAATAATATTTATTTACAAGAAAATTTAATTAATTTTATTTACGAACGAAGAGCTCCAAAGTATCGGATCAAATTTCCAGTAGATAACATGGTACTTATATAATTTAAACTTCTGTTAATAATAATTAAACACATTTTGCTTAATAAATGTAGAGAAGTTTTATGCTATTTTACAGTTTTATTTACTTAAACTCATATGGCACAGTGTAGCTCAATTAGATAAATTAATGACATTTTTTGGTTTTTTTTTTTATGTTTTTTGTTTTAGGAGGGCAAACGAGCTTGCGGTCACCCTTGGTAAGTGATCACCGCCGCCCATGAACTCTTGCAACATCCGAGGATTCACAAGAGTCTTACCGGCCTTACAAACAATACAAACCAGGGTTTGATTGTCTCCACAAATTTCTGTCGTTTATAATAACTCCTATCGTATTAACACTAATGCAAGTAAACATTTTAGGCATTAATTATTTGGGTTTATTAACATTTTATTAAGGTATTGTTCCAACACAATGTTTATTGTACTATTCACAATATTAGTCAGCAAAAAATCTTAACGAAAGAATATTTGTTTTCTCAATTTGGGAACAAAGTATATATTTAGGTAACATGTTTCAAATCACGATAAGGTCAGCAAAATAAAAGGTCCTGTTTATACGAGGGACGTCATAACTTGGTGTCATCAAATTCATTTTAACGTATTCACTGGAGGTGTTCTTTACCTAACTCACCCTGATTTGATTACTTAAGGATTAAACAAATATTTTTTCTCTCCAACCCACATGGGTTGTAGAGAAGCAAGTACATACTTGCGTCCTCTTATATCATTTTATTTCTATACTTTTATGATGGGGTCAAGATAAATTTGGAGTTTAGAGTATAAAGGGAACCCATTTACTAGCACGTTGTTACCAGAGTCGTTTACCTTTTATCTTTCGTTCACTAATCTCCTTATGTCGAGGATCCCTTTCGTGGTTCTAATTGTATTAACATAGTTGATTACGTGAGAGAAGGGCGAGATAATCAACTCGGTTTACAACTGAAATAACCTTTTTCCCTAATTCGCTTTAAACCAAATTCTATCTTTACCTACAATGCTTTTGGGCTAATTTGAAATGATGAATGCAAATCTTTAATCAACAGTACATTGTTTTCTCATTAACCTCCAGATATTTTTTACACTATCACCAAAGGAATTAAATGGTTCTGAATATTTATAAAATATTTGTACTGAGAAGATTCGAATGTAAAAACAGATCAATAGTGAAATTGGTTTTTATTTACATATCGGAGCCAAACAACACATCACCTTGTTACGTAGTTAGCTGAGAGTTTCAATCAAGTAGAATAATTAAATGCAAACAAAGTGCCGTCCGCCGGCGATCCACATAGTTTATTTTTTGTTTTCGTTTCGTATTCAAATAGTGTGTTTAAATAAATTGTCAAAAACGTTTTAAACCGGAAATTATTTATTTCGTCTGAAAATAATATTGTTTTACTAAATTTATGTTTGTAAAACAATCTAATTAGGAGATCAATGTCATTAAGATATTGTAAATCTTAGAAAAAGTTGAGTTGGAAATATATTCCAAAAGACTTGTGTCATATATTTCATTAAATGTAAAAGGCTAATAATAGTAGTAGGTGAAGTGAGTGACGAGATTATCATGAACGAACTTTGTTCGTTCTGTATTGTTTTCACTTTTCTCGGATGGATGGATGTATGGATTGATGTCTATGGACAGGAAAAATTTTCATAACTATCGAGAGATGGCGCTGTTTTATAATTTACTTGTTTAGTTTATTTTCATATTTAATTATATTACTATTTTGTATTATTATTAATAACACTTTTTAGTAATTTCTTAGTAATTATAACTAAACATGTTTTTAACATTTTCTTTTCTTCAATAAATAATAATCATTTTACTTAAAAATCTATTGCTTTTTTTGTAACATTTATAATTTTGTCAAGGTCGTTCGGGAAATACCCTGGGTATTTGCATCTTGACTGGTTTTAAATTTATATTTTGTATGCAACAAATTATAATTGTGTCTTTGATAAATTAAACCGTTTAATCAGGTATATTTTATATGAATAAAGCAATGTAATGTTTTAAGAAGAAAATACTTAAACAAATATTGGTTTATTAAGGTCTATTAAGACGCAATAACGTTCTGACAACGATTACGCCGAAGGTGCAATGGTTATATAATACACTTAACTCAAGATTAACAAAGCAGCAGAAAATGTTTAAATAATTTAAGCGTTATTCTTACACTAATAAAGCCCAAATTTCTCCACGTTAAGTACGTAACGTTATTGAAACTATCTCTAAGTAAGATATTATTACACGGTGCCATAGTTCATTATAGATAAAGCAACACTTTAGATGCAACCTCTCCACGCTGGTGTAGAGCGGTAACGTTCCCGCATTCTATAACATTAATACCAATGTTAGTGCTCAGTTTAGCTAAAGCATTGAATCCTTGCAGGCCAAATGAATAGGTATTGAAACTCATTTATCTTTTACTAAATTATTTAATAATAATAATATTGTCTTATTCTTAATTAGTTAATTTTTCTCGTTGTCAGGATAGATACTACTTCTGATATTTTAGTCTTTCACTTGTTATATTATAAGTGATATATATACTTTGTTATAGTAGAAATAATTTTATTTTTATTAAATAATATATGAAAAAATAAATATTTATAATAGAAGATTTGTAGACTCCAAAGAATAAGAAAGGAGGAATATCTTCTTTTAAGTTTATTTAAAATATATACATACAATTATACATTTATACATTATACATCAGAAACATCAGTGATTAAACAAAATCGCTAGAACACTCTGTCATTAAGAATAATAAATTAGAGCGAGCTTAGCTCGTTAGCTTTATGATTATAGTCAGCGTGCAGCTTTTATATTTCAATATGAATAGATCTTCAGGCATTTTGTTCGTTTGCGAAAATGGCTAAGGCTCATTATGAGAAAGCTCCCGCGAGATGATTCGGAATCTAACCGAGTTTTAAAGCGCTATGAAATTTAAAGTGAAACTTCCACTAAGTCGGAGCGAGCGATTTGTAAACATTTTGGCCATTGCGATGTTTCCGAGGCTAAAGTGACTAAGACTCAAAGGATGTTTCATCTAAAATGTCAAATAATTTTTAAATAACTTTGAGTGGCTCTAAAAGAGTTCATATTTTGAATTAGATTAATATATTGTAATTATAGTTATGATTTGAACTTAAAGCATTGAAGTATGTTATCAGAGTCAAATGAATTTAAAAGATTAACTTTCTCTCAAGCAAATTATATATTATTTAGTTTTCTATGACTTTTATAATGATTTCCAATTTTTTATTATTACTTAGTAGTATATACACTACTGTTTCTTTAATATTATTTCACATAAATCAGAATATATATATATATATATATATATATATATATTTAATGTTAGAGGAGGGCAAACGAGCTTGCGGGTCACCGTTGGTATGTGATTACCGCCGCCCATGAACTCTTGCAACATCCGAGGATACATAAGAGCGTTGCCGGCCTTGGAGAAAGGAATATATGCCTCTTCTGAAGGTACCCATGTCGTATCGATTTGGAAATACCGCCGAAGGAAGTTCGTTCCACATTTGAGTGGTACGTGGGAAAAAAGTCCTTGAAAACCGCACAGTTGAAGATGTCCACGCGTCCAGGTGGTAGGGATGATAAAGGAGGCGATGGCGAGCTGTGCGGTAGTGAAATTCGGCGGTAGGCATTACATCGAATAGTTCTTCGGAACACTCCCTGTTGTAAATGCGGTAGAAGACGCACAAAGAGGCCACGTCTATACGCAATGCCAAAGAGTCCAGCCGTTCACAGAGCACTGGGTTCCCGACAATCCGAATGGCTCTCCGTTGTACGCGGTCAAATGGTAGAAGCTGATACGAGTATTGGGGTGATCCAGACCAGAGATGAGAACAGTACTCCATGTGTGGCCGGACCTGCGCCTTATAGAGCGCAAGTCTTTGGCCAGGTTTGAAATACCTCCTCGCTCTATTGATCACTCCCAATTTCATCTTTTTTTTTTTTAGTTTTAGTTATAGTTTTATAACAATACTTTTCAATGCAATATCAAAATCCTTTTTCCCAAGCGAGTAAAAAGAAAATTTGTGATTAATTGATCGAAATATTAATTTTCCATTATGTATATATAAGTTATGGTCTTCAGGATAGTTTGAAATAACCACAGACATTGAACAATATCATTTATACAACAATGTATATTATCATATTGGTACTCAAACTACTGCTACTAAGTCCGTTCCGGTGACCTTATTGAGTGTCCAATTTGCATTTTATCGGGTGTGGACAGGAGGTCGCGTGACGCTGTCGGAGTTATCATTGTAATGGATGAATAGTCCATAGCTTTCCACGACAAATATTATCTTAGACTATTGTTTTCTTTAAAATTATTCTTATTATACCAAATGACAATTTTACAATATTCCGAAATACCTTCTATTTAAACCCTTTAAATGTAGGTATATTAAAATATTAGGGTTCTATAAAACGAAAACTCTACCCTCAATGAGATTTTTTAACTACTAATGATGAAATTATTTTTACGCCTGTTATAAGGCGATATTGCTTCATTTTAAGTTATGCTTAGGAGAAGTCGCGTGTTGAATGTCGTAGTTCTATACTCACAATTAACGTGTATTGCAATTCCTTTTCATTTTATGTTATCGAAACTTATATCATTATTTTAAGTATAATATATATTAAACCTATGTATGAAATTCAAATATCAATTTATAACTGATATTGTTACTGGAAACATTTCATTTGATTTAACGCACATGCGGTGTTATGTATGTTTGTTACACTTTAACAACTACATTAACTTTGTGTTAATGTTTATTTCCTCTGTGTATTTGAAATTGAATTCATATTTGTATCCTCTCTGTTTAATTTGCTAAACAAATGGATAGTGTGTAACTTGAACCTGCTGCTACTTCTATCTCTTCTTAACACAACACAATAGCATGTACATGTGTATCAAAGACGCAGATATATTGTCATTATAATGACTGATTCTAATTACACACCAGTCAATCAAATATTACAAATTATCCATTGTCCGTCACAGCTAACATACGTCAGTGGTTACTCAGCTAATTTACATATTTGCAGCGACTAATATATTTTAAGCCATCCTCATATTCTTTTGGATATTGTTTCCGAAATACTGATAATCATAAATTCTTTTTACATGTGATGTCTTATTTTTAAATCAATTTAATCGGCACAAGTTGTGTCAGAATTCCGAAAAATACTTACTGTTATTGTCCATGTCCACTCCGCAGCAGCACTTATACTGTCAGCAGCACTCGTGGGTTGTGAAAGTATAAGTACTAATAAATATCTTTGTAACAATGTGACCCCTCAGTAAGTAGTAAGTATTGTTTATTCGATCTGACGGACCCTCATCGTTCTCTATTCAAAGTACATGTTTTGAACAATATATCCTTCACATACTCAGTGTGATGTAACAAAGTAATAAAAACTTTTGCTATAATATTTTAGTAGTTATTATTCTTACAAGTGTTGTAGCAGCCTTCAAAGAAATTGGAGCTTTCTATTATTTAAATACCGAAATATGATTAGATATTTAGTTTTGTAAAATTTGTGAAATTTTTTTCAAACAGATAAAAAATGTTTTGATTTTTGTCAGTAAAATATACGGAGTCTGCAATATGCCAATTATAGACTTAAAAATAATATTTAGTTATTTCTATAACTTTCGACCTTGGTATTTTTTGTATTTTACATATTGGAAGTGTGTATGTGTGTTATTAAATATTGAGTGTTGTTGTCAACAACAATGTATGAAAACTACAAATTGAAAACAACATTTCAATGATAAAGTGAGTACAGAACGCGAGAAACTAAAAAGAAAGTTGTGTTTCCAATAAAGGAAAGTAATTGAACTTTATTGAAGTTTTTTCAATTTAATAAACTACCTCCAGCATTAATTTACACAGTCGAGTGAAATAAAAGAAACACATCTGGACCATCATTGAGGTACATTAGCCTTTGTTGTAATCGGTCTGGACGTAAATAAGGTAGAAATGGATAATTAACAAGGATACTGCAACTTTTTGTTTTTCTTTTTTTGCACTGTCCAATGTCAATTATTAGACAAAATTGTTTGAAATTTGTCAATTAAGACATATTAAACAAAGTATAGGAATTAAGAAAGTTTTAGAAAACATGAAAGAAACTTAAATAAAACGAACCTCGTCGCTTCACTAAGTCAAGGTTTTGAAAAGTTTCACTAGATAATGTTATTACAACACTATTGAAAAAATAATTTACTTACTATTAACAAAGTAAGCAAATGTAAATCTTCAAGTATATAAATACTGTTGTAACATTGATGTTTAAAGAATAAATCGAACATAATTTTAAATTACTTTCACGTAAAAATATTTGTCGTAAAATTACTGACCATAAAGTACTAAATAATTATTTAATACATTTATATCATTACATTATGTAATTCGTAATTCACTATTTCATTAATTTGTGTTATATAAGTTATATTAAATGCTTATGTCTTGTTTATTTCTTCATTTACTATATAAATATTTAACGTTTACGATAACCTACTGTTGAATTTCTTTAAAAAACGAATATTTTTTACAAACATAGTAATATTTACTTTGCCTTAGTAAATGATATTTATTTGCTATGACTAAGCGACGTAAAGATAGGCTTTCCATTAAAACAATAGAGCGCTTAGACAAATAGTTAGTGTGCAAATGGAACGCCCTTCGACTTTAGAAATTAATGACTGACTGACTCAGAAGATATGACGGTGCATTATCAAACAATAGACCACGAAAATAAAGAAACCCTTTGTCTTTGTAACTCTAAAACAAATCTCCTAAACTAAAAGCTATCGCACAGATTTGCTTTAATAGGTCTGTGCAACCTTCATTAATTATTACGCTGTTAATGATGTTAGAAATTCAAATGCAGATACAGCATTTGATCTAAGGGAAGAATTTGCAAATCAGGAGGAGGGAGCAGTTTAAAGTTATTTTAATAAAATAAAATACAAAAGAATATGTCGCATAAACCAGAAGATGTAAATCTACATTAAAATAGTTAGCTATCTACTTGATAAAGTAAAATATTATTTAAATGGTGGATTGTATTATTTTAATAAATTTATATTTACGTATTTAGTTTCTTGTATCTTGAGAGAATCTCAGTCAGAACCTCGAACTAGAGCGGAGTAAGCCGCAGGCACTTTATGCATCGCTGCGCTATATCCTACCACTCAATGAAATTGACACCAAACTGTCTGCCTCAAGCTATATTGGTTGAGAATGTGGTGTATATTTTACTCATGGATCATATTTCAAGATTATTATAACTTTAGTTAATTTAAACAAACAAACAAAACAAAACTTGAAAAGATTTAAGAACATAATAGTAGTGTAAAATGTAAATTGTATGTAGTTATATTTATTGCTTTGTTGTAAGTCTGCTTCTTAAATGTAATTAGCTAAAGTATGTTCTTAATAATAATTAAATTAAAATTAAAAATATCTTAATTTAAGTAGACATTTACACGCACTTTTGAATCGTCAATTAGTACAATACAAAAGGTGAGTGTAGTCAGTTCGTGAGTAAATACCACCGGTTCGGAATGCTGCTCCGATGAGAAGAGTTGGCCAGAAACTCAACAGTTGCTCTTTTTAAATGAAATTGAATAATGTTTAATGTATACATTATAATATCAACCCTGCAAATGAGTCAACAACTTAAGTTCCACATATTTCGATACACTAAAACCTCTTGAATGATAACATCATTATAAAATAAGATTTATTTCATACACTTTTCGATTTTAGATTTAAAATTAAGAAAAGGAAGATCTAAGACATCTTGTGTAACTTTATTATTTATACGTAAGGTATAAGAAATTTCTTAGCTTTTGAAGACGAAAATTAGGCGTCACTCATTTGTTTTTATTTCTTGTGTTTATCATATTATTTTATAACTTGTCTACAGCGAATACTTAGAAAAGTAGAAATAGTTGTAATAACTTACAAAAGATGAAAAGAGACTTATGAATTCTTCATTTCAAAACTCTGAAAATTATTTTTGTGTTTTCATTTTGCTAACAATTTAAAAAATATATTAAAACATCTTTCAAGATGACACTCGACTCTCAATGAAGCTGTACAAGTATTGCAAACAAATAGCATTTGTTCGTAGATCATTTTGAAGTCACCACAAATAATAAATGCTGTTAGAGTGACGATATTAGTATTGTAGTAGAGAACTAAATTTTAATATAATATAGCTTACTGTAGTTTCATCAGCCTATGCTTTCTAAAATGCTAAAAATATATTCACTAAATAATATACTATCTCTATCTAATATTATTTTTTGGAACTTCAATTCGCATTTCACATTTATTAACGAATTTATCACACGAAGGATCGAATGCTGAGTGCAGCGAAGCGTTTGTCCGAAGGACTACGTTTCCACTAGATAGGCCCATTCTGCTATTTTTCCGTATGTATTACAGTGTGTTTGTTTCTATTTTTTATTATCCTCACAAAAATTGTCAGGCGTGTTCTTTGAATTATTTGATTTTTTATGTTAAGCTGTTTTTTTTATTAGGCCGAAAAGTCCAAAATGGCGGCGTTTTTAAGTTTTATTTTTGGCGTGGCAGGAGCAATTTTCATCCAATCGCCACAAAATTTATTGATGATGCTCTTTAAGTTATTTAATGTTTTTTTCCGGCCATTTTCTTACTGGGAGGAAAAATCCAAAATGGCGCTGATTTGAGTTTTTGTTTTGGCGTATCAGGCGTATTTTTCATGCAATCATCACGAAAATTGGTAGATGTGTTCTTTAAATTATTTAAATTTTTATGTCGAGCCGTTTTTTTTGCTTGGGCAAAAAATTTCAAAATGGCGGATTTCTGATCCGAACCACAAAAACGGACTTTGCGGCAGCTAGCGGGCTGAAATTTCGTCTAAGTAACCACTGCATCTCGTGAAATCCACTATAAATAATTTCCTAACATTGTCTCATCCCCTAACGTACTGAGGTCTACTGTTCACAGAACGACTAGTTAAAGTAATATTTTTATTAAATCCAACTTGTTACTTCTTATACGTTATGTGTATTGTTTAATCTTACTACTATCCAATAAAATAACGATATTCAAATGTCATTTGTCTATTTATTGACTATTCAATGTGTTTAAATTATTATCCGAAACGATCAAGTTTTTTTTTCCGTCTATTTACGGACAAAATCAACTCAGCTATCAGTATGGCTGATGTAGAGCAAATCTCAAAAGGATATAATTATTAATTTGTTAACAGAATTAAACTGTCTATATATATAAATAAAGTATCTTAAAAATTCTTATTGAATAATTAATATCACTCAGTAGAACTAAAATCAAGAAGAGTGACAAACACTTAGCACATTACCTGTTACGTCCATACTTTTAGGTTGAAATTCCATTTTAATTTGCTATTTGACTCGGGTCTATATATGAGGGAGGTGATACTTTTTTTTTAACGTTCTTAAAGAATATGCTTAAATGATCAACACATAATAAAATGTCTCCGGGTTTCACGAATTTCACACAATCTAAATTTGTTTTTTTTTACAATAATAAAAAAAATGATTAAAAATTGGCAAAACTTTAAAAATATTAATATTTCAATATTTTAAATAGGTTGTGAATAAAATCAATACTTAATATTAAATTAACGTAAATCATGTAACTTGATTTTGAATCCAGAACTATGAAAAAGTACCATAAATTAAACATAATATAAATTAGATTATCAGTTAACACAAACCATGGATATAAAATGGTAGAACGGTAGGGATGAAAATGTACTGAATTATATTAAAGAAGGGGTTAACTGAGTCTGATAATGCTTCGCTAAATCCGAAAAAAAGGATTTAGTAGAAGGTCTTTGGTTACAAATTGGAAGAACTATAAAATGGTATAGAACTAAACGAAACTTCAACAGACATGTATAAAATAGAGTCAAAGGGTAACATTTAAATGTATTATATGATAAACAAAATATGTGAAAGAGTTAAGAAGATTTCCAAAAAAAAAATAAGTAGAAAGCAATATTACACACAAACATATAGCACTGTCGCTTATACAATAATAAAATGTTAGTAGCAATTACATATTTGTCAGTGAAACAATTCTCTTCCCAACACGAACAAATATATTTGACAATTCAAGAGAACAATCTCTATACCTACGCGATAAACCAGTTGCATCTTAATCAATTTTACATTCAATCTTCGAACTCGAGAATTGGTTCCTTCAGATGACCGACACTTCCTCAGTCGTCGTACACAGACGACCTCACGTTGACCTATTACCGATTGTGTGATTTGGTTTTGGAGGATTGCCGTCATCAATTATTTGACACCTCTTAGAAATTGTTTCAATCTGAATTTGATATTTATGACCGTATACGAATCGTATCACATAGTTTTCCCATATTAGATTTTTGAAACACTAATTGTATAATATATAAAGACGGGAATTTTTAATAATAAAGTAATCAACGGACAATGATATCATACGCGGTGTTATGCAGATGTCTTGCAGGTACAAGATAAAAGAGTAAACAACTAAGGTCATGCCAAGCAATAAATCAGGTTGTGGGCAAAAAGGATGGTCTATACAAGGGGCTGAATTTAAAATTCAATGCACTACGAATAAGGCAGCCCTCCTGGTCACACATCTAATTAAGACACGAACCACGAGTGAACCTTATAAAAGGACTTTAAAGTCAGTGGAATAATGTTATGTTTAATTTACACCAGATGGTAACAAATCACATACAAAAGTAACACTTAGACGACGAATGACAAATAATTTCTCCGTCTGTGATCACATCCACGACTGCACTCAGTATTCATGTTCATACTAGTTCATAACTAAAGCAAGGAGCCAAAGACAATTTAAATATATTTACTAGCATTATCAATAATGTAGCTTAGACTGTGTTAGTACAATTAATTGTATTTTAAAATAACAAGTTATTGTTTCTTTCAAAATCTTTTCTTTTTGTAATAAAATGATTATGTAATAAAAACAAATGCTGCAGTAAGCCTTACAATGGGTTTGAGAGACATTTTCCGGGTCACAAATGACTTGTTGTCAGTTTATTGCAGTAAAAAGACCCACTTTGTTCCGAGATAATGACGTGCGGCTTATAATAATGACCTGTGAAGTTTTGTCCATTATAGAAGAAGCTTTAGTTGGTAGTTTCTTTTGTAAGCAATATTTGTATGAACATTTTCCTCATAACTTCAAATTAATTGTGATTGAAGAAGTAGTATGTCAAAAACCACTGTTTATGAAAAACAAAATTAAATATTATTAACTTGTTAGAATACTAAAAGCTGGTGTTGATAGTTATGTCATTCTGTATAAGTTATGAATATGTCTTATATTAGTTATTATTAGTTAATTAGTTGGCTGTTCCTTAGTTTGAAATGTTTAAAATAACATAATACAGAATGAAAATATAACATAAATTGAAATTGCTTATTTAACAAATAATGCTTACTGAAATGAAATGAAATGCAAAAAATATATATCTACCATTGGGTCGAATTCAAGTATTCAAGTAGCAGAACGTCCATCACGACGCCATCTTTGTCACGGTGACACAGAGCAGTTTAAAGAATATCGTGATCGCAGGCTGTTTACTGCTCACAGAAATATACCGTCTATTTAGATTGTTTATTTATATCATTAGACAGTTTGAATATTTATAACATAAGAATATCATTTGGAAAAACACTGAAGACATTTAAACAACACTAATTTAATTATGAATTTTAATACATATACTACTAATGTTACATTTTTTCTTCAAAACAAGTGTCAGAGTCTATTTATTGTGCCATTTGTTTTAATTACTGTTGATATATGTATAGTTGTAATGAAAAAGGAATATCAATTATATTAAAAGATCGAGTAATGTAAACGTGAGCATGGATCTTTAAATCTCATTCATATAAGAGGTGGTGTAAGCCTCTCTGTGTAGTGCACTGACTGATTATAACTAATGAATATCTTGTTTTAATCTCTACGTCACGTAAACTAAGTAATTAACATTGTTTTAAACTAAATATCTTCAAATATTTTCTTATTATATTATAATAAAACGTTGGATATGATTGGATTGGAAAATATCATTTAATATTTCATGTAATTTAAGTGTTTATTGATATCAACTACTACATATATTATTTCCGTGTTGCAGAAATAAATTTATAAATATAAGTGTACATTACCGACATATATTATAATGAATTAGTTAAACTACAACGCACATTACTTTAATATATTATATCTACTTTATGTCACTTTAGAAGTAAATTAACAAAAAAATACACAAATAAGAACAGTAATTAGTTATTAAAATAGTAATATCTAGAAAAAAATCAAATCAGTGAACTGGTGAATTAAATAATTGAACAATCATATTTAAACCATATACAGCGTCTTCACAACACACATATAACATAATTTAAAGGGTCTATTTAATTACAGTAATAATAAATGTTCTCGTCGCTTCGGAGTCGTTCAGCACACGTGCACGCGATACCATTTCATAAAGAATTGTAATAATAATTGATGTTTCTATACGTTGGTCATTACAATTTTCTAACTATAATGAGTACCTTAATAAAGGTCCATGAATCTGTAGAGAGTGTAACATATAGCTTCTGCAGGATCAGTGTTCGTGCACTATTAATTAAATAATTAATTAATCAATTAGTCAATTCGTCGTGCTTTTGAACAAAGGTTAACGCAAAACAACTAAAACATCGAAAAAAAATCTTTAATTACAAACCATATCACAGCAAAACACAAAATACTATTATTTAAATATCTCAACTAACATTGAACTCCTCTGATTTCATTATCGTTTTTCGACATCCTAATGAAAGACACTGTTTGGTTTTAGGTAAATCCGAGCCTCCCGAGCCTTGGGTTGTAATCAGAGAGTACGGATATCAAATAAAATAAATACTACACAAACTACGAAACCGAGAGATGTTACAAGTATAAATATGTTCCTGAGTCTAGGTGAATACCAATAAGAATATTAAAATATATAGTTTTTAACTTATTTTCGTGTACATTCTTTCTACTTCATGACTTTTTATGTTTTATTCACAAACTGATATGTTTAGTAGATTATGTGTGTGTATTGTTTGAAACTCGACTTGTGAGTCACATGTGCTTCTTAAGTCCTTTTTCCATCTAATGTTATAAATTTAATAAAAAACTATTGAGTATTCGTAACATAGTAACAGTATCAGTCTTATATTTACCGGAATATCAAAAGAAATGCCAAGTTTAAATATTTCATTTAAGAATTATAAAGAAAACTCTCGAAAGGCGATTTAGTCCGTATCTTGTCGACTGGTTTAATTAGCAGGTTTAATGAATGATGAAACGTAAGATGTACTCGTAATTGCGTTATTCAAGTGACGATAACAAAGGAGAGAACAGTTGTTCTGCGTAGACGACTCACTGAAATAACAGAGCTGAGGTAAAGAGGGTGAAGCAACGGTCCTTATCATTTTAGATAACATAAATGATGCGACATTTATTTTTATGACATTATTATATATATAATATTTTATTTTACTCACACTCGTATTTCATTGTTGTACTTATTTTTACAAATAATATAAATATATTTTAGGAATAATAAATTTAATAGTTTTCAGTCTACTCTAGGTTAAGAAATTCCATCAACACAACATTTTACTAAAACAAAGAAAAATATAACAATTTAAACAATCTCTATACCTACATAATATCTGTTGGATCTCATCCCATTTTGCATTCAATCTACGAAGTCGAGAACTGTGTCATTCAGATAACAGACACTTCCTCAGCCGTCGTGAATGATGAAGTGAAGATGACCTCACGTTGACCTACGAGTAATACCGATTCTATGATTTGACTTTAGACGATGGCCGTCCTCAATTATTTGACACCTCTTAGAAATTGTTTCAATCTTGTATTTGATATTACACACACGGTTATTAATTTAATTTACTTTATCTATCACGTGTATTGCGATGACTTCTTATCATCCAAAAGTTCGAAAAAATATATCTACATTATGAGGATAGATTTTTATGGTTCCTAGATCCTAGTCGGAAAAAAGAGCAGGAACAATCCTTAAACACTACACGCTGATTTGCATTTTAACAATATCATCATTTCCGTAATAACATATAATATGTTTATAATATAATATTTTTATCATACTCGTATGTGTCTCAGCGGACTGCAATTTATATTATATTCTGTTGATACCAAAAATCAATTAACTTGAAATACGTAATTTCTTTTGTGAAGGAAACATATTTTATAAAATCTCTTTAGATTTCTGCAAAGAATACTTAGGCAAAATTTCAGCCCGCTGCTGCCGCTGCCCGCAGCAGCCGCAAAGTCCGTTTTAGTGGTACGGATCAGAAACCCGCCATTTTGAAATTTTGAAAGAACACACCTACCAATTTTCGTGACGATTGCATGAAAAATACGCTTGATACGCCAAAACAAAAACTCAAATCACCGCCATTTTTTATTTTTCCTCCCAGTAAGAAAAATGGCCAAACAAAAAAAAATGAATAATTCAAACAACATGATCACCATTTTTTGTGGCGATTGGATGAAAATTGCTCCTGCTAGGCCAAAAACAAACTAAAAAAAGCCGCCATTTTGGATTTTTTCGCCCAATCAAAACAACGGTTCTACAAAAATTCAAATAATTCAAAGAACACGTCTGCCGATTTTCGTGACGATAGGGTAAAAAAATACGAGTAGTAGTCCTTGGGATAAACGATTCGCTACGCTCAGCAATCCTTCGGTCCTTCGGTCAACTATAAATAAATATTTCATAAAATATTTCTCATTTTCTTTGACAAACAAATTTTTTCATTTTTTTTTGCAATCAAAATAAATATGAGGCAATTATTTTTCTCTATTAGTCTATTTAGTTTATATTTGTCAACTTATAGATGTTTAGAATATGAGTTGAATAAGTATTATAAACAATAATAATACTATATTTTATATACATGTATACATATAATATTAGATATTTAAAGACGGTTTTATATACATCAAATAAATATATTTATTATAGTTCAGATTGAAAATGAAAGATATATAACAAATATAAACAACTATTCACCGCTGGAGTGCATATTTCATGAATTAAACTTTCATACGTAACTACTGGAACCGCGCGTCCAGCTGACTAAGAGATATTGTTTTATTATTTGCTTATTGTAAATATTACTTCATTCTTCATTAAGATCCGGAAAGTTCTTAATCTAGAGTCAGGTTTCATTTTATAATAGAATAAATGAAATCAAACTCCGAGCTGAACGTTAATAAAACAAATTGTTTATTTATCCAGATGCAGTGGTGCAGATTAATAATATGCACCGTTATATGCAGATTGTAGATACGGGTTTTGTTCGAGTTCATGAATGTTTAATAATGGAATACTCAAAAGTGACTGATATTTTTTTGCAAAATCAAAACTCCATTGTCACTTAAGCAAAATTTTGTATTAATTTAAATAATAATTTCATTTTAAAACCATTTTCTTTACATCATTAAAAAAAAAAATTAGTGTACAATTTCCTAGTCTTACATAGTTATTATTATAAAAAGCCATACACAGGATATCTAAATATTGAAAGGCATTATTTAAACAGAAATGTCCCAATTAGAAGTTTATAACTTCTGACAGTACTGGACAGATATATATGACCACTTCATAAGTTAAACAGAATATAAAAATACCAAATAACACTTCCTAAATCAATTCAGTAAAGCTTCACGTATAAGCTAAACAAAGCTACACGTAATAGTCAAGGTGAGTTTTGTTAGGATGGCTATTGTTAGCTAATGCTCGGTCATTCATTCCTCCTGACTGTAGGTAGTAGAATGCTAAAGTCCAAGGCGGTTCCTTCCATTTTGCCATTTTGCTGGCTATTAATTTGTCGGAGCGCTCTGTTATTTTAATGAACAGACTATCTGTATGAAGTTTAACAAATGACAAGTAGCTAACGTATGTAATGGTTATAATAAATGTAACGCTTTAAAATGATATATTTATTATTAAAATTACATGGGATGTAATGCTCAATGATCAGAGGGTTACAGTTAAAAAAAGTTTTCATGTATTCAATGTTAGATGTAATATAAACACAGTAGCACTGCGCTAATCAGGTCAAATGAACGTAAGGACAAATTAAACAATGATTTGGTGGTGTATTGTATCTGTATTCTTCACTCGCCGTAGTATTAAATGCAAAGAAAAATAACCTTACCGTTTGAAAATGTTAAATTACCATATAATATGTTTTAATATTGAAAGCCTACTACCCTTTTTTGTATGTAATTGTATTTTTACAGAATTATTTTTATAATATTATAAGAAATAATGTACTCGTATATCTCCCTCTCCTTTTTAATGAGATTTTCGAAAAGATGAATAAAATATAGAACAAGCCAATTGTTAGAGGAAATAATAAACAGTTTATGTCGTTAAAGTAATATTAGTTATAAAGGATCCTCGCAGTGAGTAATTGTAGGTGGAAGGGAGGATGATAAACAACGCTCGAAGCCCTCCTTTGAACAATTCTTTTACCTCTTCACTTCGTGATATTTGGTTGATATAAACAGCTTCTGAGATAAATGTAGCTTCAAATGCTTGAGTTCTGTTTAAATTTACTTAAATTTGAGGAATGTTAAAATGTAAGTTGCTTTCAGCTGAGAGAGTGAGTAATTAAGACTTCGTTACAAGTGAAATAAAGAATAAATGTAAAGAAAATATAAAAAATAAGAATATAATAATAGCACTATAATAATACAAATATATCTTAATATTCAAGTATTGCAGTTGTGTTGTTTTCTAAAACATGTTCAAAGTCCATTTATATGATATAAATTTGTCAAAGAGCTCTATAATTATTATTATATTACATACGTTAAAGACAGTTCATTCAATATCATTGCGAAAGTGAAGAACAACATATTAATTACTAAAGAAAATACCATATTTATAATTAAAGGTAGTGCAATATTTATATTAAGATTAAATATATATGTAATGAAATAACATTTCATTAATTGAAATCTATAGCGCTTCGCGCTTGTCTATGGATAGTCTCTGGATAGTTCTAGAAGGCGTATCGGTCGGAATGACGTTTAGTTAAATGGTGGATATTTTATGAAGAAAGAAAGAATCATTATAAAAATTAGTAATTGTTACAGAGGTGATTGAGGAAGCGATATTAGTAAACTTTAATTGTCGTTTCTTGTATTTTCAGGTGAGATATGTTGATTGTTAAAATGTTTTTTAAATTGTACTAATATTGTAAAGGCGTGGCAAATTAAAAGAAAACTTGTATTTTCAGTGAAACAAATTGTGGTTTACTTACGAAAATCCTCAACAATAAGTTATCTTATAAAACGTCAATTTCGTTAACTAAAGAAAAATGGACCGGCTGCAATTTGAATTTTCGATGATAGCCTCAAATGACGGCAAATCAAATGTACTAGCCATAACCTCAATATCTACTGAAGAAGGAAAATGTTATATTTTACCTGATGAATTGAAGCCTATTAATCATCATACACAAATTGTGAAAACGAACATTTTCTCAAAGATAAAACATAGTATAAAGAAAAGGCATCAAAGTAGGAAAATATGGCTAAAATTGGATGAAGATCAAAAGAAAACATATATAGATGATGAAGGTAATATTCAATTTTTAGATCAATATTTAGAAGAAGTAAGCATGATTCAACCAAAAGACAAAGATGACAGTTTGCAACGTATCTTGGAAAAATTAATAGAAACTACAACAAAGAAAGAAAATCAACATAACCTAAATAATATTTCAGAGAAATTTATCATTGAAAAATTCACAAGCAAGAATCCTAATGCAATACAATGGATAGAGACTTTTGAAAAAGAGTGTGAGCGCTTTAATATAACAAAAGATGAAACAAAAATAGATATACTGAGATTATTTTTAGATAAATCTTGTTTGGAATGGTATAGCTCGATGGTCATAAAACTAACAATAAATTCTGAATGGAATCAATGGAAAAACAAATTTTTAGAAACTTTTAAAAACCAAGGATGGGATACAGTCACAAATGCTTTCTTATTCAAATATAAGGAAGGACTGTTGATTGATTATGCTATAAAAAAAGAACGTCTTATACTAGAGATTAACAAATCAATAGATACCAAAACAATGATAGATCTTATTGCAACAGGACTACCTTGGTTTATTCTAAATAAGTTAAACAGGGATGAACTCAACAACACTACCGATTTGTTCAACGAGATAAGAAAATATGAAAGTATGATTTACAAGAAAAACTCAACTGCAATGAGGAGTGGCATATTTCCTTATAAAAACAAGACAAATGAAAAGAAACCATGTAAGAATTGTGAATCATTGAACAAAGGAATTAGATATCATCCGGAGGAGTCATATTGGTTCAAAAAAATAAATAAAAATGAATTTGAAAAGGTTTTTAAAGCCAGAAATGTCCATAATAACTCCATTATTGAAGTAGATATGAACACTGAGAAAAAAAACTTATAAGTACACCATTAATCAAAATCAGGCTTTTATTAGAAAACAAACTAGAAGTAAGCGGCATTTATGACTCAGGGTCACAAATCTCTTTAATAAATTCAAGATTGATAAAAATAAAAGAAAAAAAAAACAATGGGAACATAGCATATATGAAAACGGTTAATGGTGTGAAAAAAACAGATGGCTTCATAACAATAAAAATAAAAATATTTGATTTAGAAGAAGAGGTGGATGTATATGTTGTAGAAAATGAAAATTTTGATGATTTTATAATTGGATTGGATATGATAAAAAAATTCAAACTTACCCAAAATGAGGACTTGCGGATAGAACAAAAGATAACAACTAATAAAATAGATAGGAGGTCTGAAGATAACAGAAATGAAGAAAATAAATTAAACACATTTGCAATAAATTTCAATGAGCACATAGAAACAGAAGAATTTGTATGTATGACAGACCATTTAGATAAAGAAAAGAAAATTGAGATAGCAAAAATTATAAACGACTATACAACAATTTTTGCCAAGGACAAATATGACATAGGATCAGTTACAGACTATGAAGCTCACATAGATTTATTAGTAAATAGATACGGTAGTAAAAGACCATACAGATGCTCAATTGAGGATAAGTTAGAAATTGAAGAGCAAATATCCATGTTACTGAAGAATAATTTAATAGAGGAATCTTACAGTCCTTTCGCTGCTCCAGTGACATTAGCATTTAAAAAAGGTGAAAATAGAAAATCCCGCTTATGTGTAGATTTCAGGGAATTGAACAAAATTGTTGTACCACAAGCTCAACCCTTCCCGTTAATAGATGATTTAATTATAAAAACTAGAAACTGTAAGTACTTTACTACACTGGATATAAACTCAGCGTTTTGGGCAATACCACTTAGGGTGGAAGATAGAAATAAAACTGGATTTGTCACACAAGATGGTCACTTCCAGTGGACCTGCCTACCTTTTGGTTTAGAAACATCACCAGCAATTTTCCAGAGGATTCTAAGCAATATTCTAAGAAAGCACATTCTCACAGAGTACACCGTAAATTACATAGATGATATTTTGATATTCTCACCCACCTTTGAAAAACATATAAAACATATACGAAATGTATTAGAAGCAATAATAAAAGAAGGCCTAAGACTGAAGTTTAAGAAATGTACTTTTGCTTCAAACTCAGTAAAGTACCTGGGCCATGTTATTCAAAACAATTCTGTAAGACCATTGAAAGATAATTTGATCTCAATAAAACAGTTCCCAACCCCTAAGACGCGAAAGAATGTAAGACAATTTCCGGGAAAAATCAACTTCTACCATGAATATATACCAAGAGGCTCAATAACCTTAGACCCATTACATAGTTTATTAAGAAAAAACGAAAAATTTGTGTGGTCAGAAAAGTGTGAAGAATCATTTAATCGAATAAAAAGATATTTATGTTCTCAACCTGTGTTGGAAATATTTGATAAAGACTTACCAATAAAAATTTTTACAGATGCATCTTTAGAAGGTATCGGAGCAATATTAAAGCAGACACAACTAGATGGTAAAGACAAACCGGTGGCATATTTCTCAAAAAAACTAAATGAATCTCAAAAACGAAAAAAGGCTATATATTTAGAATGCCTTGCTATGAAAGAAGCTGTTAAATATTGGCAACACTGGCTCATTGGAAAACATTTCACTATTTACTCAGACCACAAACCTCTAGAGAGCATGAATATTAAATGCAGGACAGACGAAGAATTAGGTGACCTTACATATTACCTGTCTCAATATGACTTTACAGTAAATTATATACCTGGTAAAGAAAATGTAGAAGCAGACTGTTTAAGCCGAAATCCAGTGTTAGAATCAGAAGATAACAAAGAGGAACTACTGAAAATAGTTAATTTAATACAGATAAAAGATATAGTTGAAGATCAAGAAAAAAATGAAACAATAAAAGAAAAGAAAAATAATATAATACAGAAAGATAAAATCTATTATAAAAAAATTAAGAAACATGAAAAGATTATCCTCTCAGAAGAATTTAGCAAGAAACTTATAAAAAAAGTCCATGAAGATTTATGTCATATTGGAATCAGACAATTACAGAAAAAAATAAGTCCAACATACACAGCTAAGAACCTAACAAAAAATATCATTAATATTTGTAAAACATGTGAAATATGTATAAAAAATAAATCAAGATCTAAAGAAAACTTTGGAACAATGTCACAACTGGGACCAGCAACAAAACCATTTGAGATAATGTCAATCGATACTATCGGTGGCTTTGGAGGATCGAGGACAACAAAAAAATACCTACATATTTTAGTAGACCACTACACAAGATACGCGTTTATTGCGACTTCAAAAACGCAGAGTGCAGGTGACTTTATAAAACTAACAAAGAAACTGCTAGAAACAGATGAGATTGGAATAATTCTGACAGATCAATATCCAGGCATCAACTCGAGAGAATTTAAGCAATACTTACAGGAGAATAACATTAACCTAATTTTTACAGCAGTGAATACACCATTTTCTAACGGATTGAACGAAAGATTAAATCAGACTATAGTAAACAAAATTCGATGTAAAATGAATGAAAAAAATAACAAGAGAACGTGGACTACAGTAGCAAGAGAATGTGTACAGAAATATAACGAAACCGAACACTCCGTCACAGGTTTTGCACCAAAATATTTACTGGATGGTACAAATGTCAGTATTCTACCAAGAGAAATTAAAACAATTGAAAAGGAGGACAAGTGGATTGATGATAGGAGATTAGCATTGGAGAACACAATAAAATCCCACAATTACAACAAGAAAATATTTGATAAAAATAGAAAAATGCAAAAGTTTGAGATAGGAGACAGTGTATACGTCGAAAATGGAAATAGACTAAATAGAAAAAAATTAGAAGAATTAAAAATAGGCCCTTTCAAGATAGTAGAGAAGATATCAAACTCCATTTATAGGATTGACACTGGCAACAGAAAAACAGAATCAACTTTATTCCATGTAACAAAATTACAACCTGCTACAGCAGAAGTTGAATAAAGATGAAGTAGAAGACAACGAATATGGAGATAACTAGGTTATATTGTTTGGAATTTTCGTTCTTAAGGAGGGAGATGTAATGAAATAACATTTCATTAATTGAAATCTATAGCGCTTCGCGCTTGTCTATGGATAGTCTCTGGATAGTCTCTGGATAGTTCTAGTAGGCGCATCGGTCGGAATGACGTTTAGTTAAATGGTGGATATTTTATGAAGAAAGAAAGAATCATTATAAAAATTAGTAATTGTTACAGAGGTGATTGAGGAAGCGATATTAGTAAACTTTAATTGTCGTTTCTTGTATTTTCAGGTGAGATATGTTGATTGTTAAAATGTTTTTTAAATTGTACTAATATTGTAAAGGCGTGGCAAATTAAAAGAAAACTTGTATTTTCAGTGAAACAAATTGTGGTTTACTTACGAAAATCCTCAACAATAAGTTATCTTATATATATTTTATATTTTTGCAACAAACGACACTGATATTAAATAATAAACTGAACAAAACACCTTATTTTTCATATAATTTGTATAAATAAGACAAGTATATTTTACCCTCATTGTCGTAAAAGTATTATGTTAAATTCAGTTGTTAGTAAACTTTCAGATGTCTTTACAATGTCTCAAAGAAAGAAGTTCCTTACCTTTTTTGTGAACACTGATTTATACTATACGAGTATATCCTTAAAGTAAAGTAGATTTTGTAATATGAGTAATTCTTTCGATTATAAAATAAAAATCAGTTTATCTTTGTGATGTAAAACTTAAGAAAGAAAAAATATGTTTTCGTAAAATCAGGTCAGATGTCTCAGATAACAGAAACAGGATCTGTTTACTTTGATTAAACCTCTCAAGACTCACTCGTAGGACTCTTTATGAACTTTGTTATAAAAATATTAAAGTCAAAGAAATCCCCTCATCAAGATGTTACTGAATCTTCACTGCATTCATTTCTACGGATTTCTTAAAGAATAATAAACACTTTGAAGTTTTATTATATTAATCGGCTGTATTGAACTGGAGTCCAGGAAACAGTTCTCGTATCTCGTAAATGACAATTATCAGAATAACAATCTCACTACATAATATTCATTTTCTTCGACATCACAATGAGAGTAAGATTGTTGAAGTCGAGTACAAGTCGAGTGAAGATAGACTGGATGGAGATCAAACCAACAGAATCAGACAATATAATTTGTACAGTTTAGCTAGTTTTAAATATTCAATTTAAGATTAACTACATTTAAATATTTTGTATAGAATAACTAAATAAAGGCTTTTATATTTAGTATTACACGTAGCAAAAAGACAATAGTACGTCTACATTCAACAATAATAAATTCAACAATAAATGAAATATCAGTAACAAAGATAATCCTTTGACTTGATAATAAACTGTAAAAAATAATTGTATATAAAAGTTGTACTAAATCTTGTAATTTAGCTCAGAGTACACTTTCCTGTTCAAATAGTTTGTTGGAAGTCTTTAGCAGGAAAAAGACGACTTCGAAGTTTACAGCACTCTTATAAAGAAAACTATTTTAAAATTTATATTTGTTAAACAATAGTATCTCATTTCTGAACAAATTATTTGTTTATTTTATTCTGCATTGAGTTTATACATGATTTGCGTTTTTTTGAAAAGTAGACCGAATTAGTCATAATATGCTTATCATTGAATATACTCATATGACAGCATAAGTATTAATTAAAATATGTATTATTATTTTCCTCTACCATTGAAGTCATAAAAACAAAATAAATTTTATCTTGTAATTGTTTATTTCTGAAATGAAGTGAATGAAGTTATGAGTTATTGTGATGACGTCGCAGTGCATATTCACAGACGTGTTAGTTATTTAGTCCCTTGGCTACTTCACTTATAGATCCTGGAGTTGAGACACGTAACAATGTGATTCACAGTTCCGTACAACGCACGTCCCACTCAGCAACTGACAGAGCGAGAGGGTTAAAGGCGGTCTCCGGAGTTAAATGCCTCGACACCTCCATTTTGCAGCCAGTGTCAATATGGATACATTTAAAATAAGTCTTAAGATAACTTGTCTAATAAGCCATTTTAAATCACAAGTTGTGTTAAGGTAACAAGAACTTAACACTTAACAATACCCTTTGTTTTCTAATGGAACATTATAACTTCTGAGTCAAAGTCGTTATTTCCAAAAGTCCGCGGTCAATTTGTTAACTATCCATTTGTCTAAACGATCTCTTGTTTTCACGGACAGTCCTTTTTATGACGACTTTCGTATGAAATTGTACTACTTTTATTACTTCTACTAAAAGCGCATTATTATTATATATTAATGTCAAATTCAATCAGATTATTAATAATATTCTTTATTAACCTCATGTCTCGTGTTTGACACAACACACTACAAAGTGAGGCTATTAGGCTTCTATTAATTCATCCAATGTTTTTGTGTGAGTGTTTATATATATTAGCCAAGTTTCCTGCTCAACAGTTTGGTACATAGTAGCTCATTTGTTCATAGTAGCTCAGTTATTTCAACATATCATTAGCTATATAATATATAAATTGAAGCAGCACTGTCATTTCATATATATATATATATATATGAAATATTGATTAGAAAAATTTTATTACAAGCCGCTGCTCTATAAATAATGATGACATATGATTATTATTGATTATTTTTTCACTATTTACTGATAATTATTTAATCACTTTAACCAGTCGAATGTAATTAAAGTACATTGTGTACGATTTTGATCCACTAACTTTGACCAAATGTGGAAATGATTATGTGATGCCGGGCTACCAGTTATTAATAAGATTTTTCAAATTATATCAATATATATAATATAAGAAAATATATAAGTAGTATAACCACATTATTATGTTACAAAAACTCAATTTCATTCTGTATTTTAAAAGTAAAACAAAATGAACTAATATGTGTCGGTACGTGACGAACTTAGTTCAAAACACACTTATATAATTAACAGCGACCGACGTCTGCAGTAACAAATGAGGACAATCAACTCGATATTCCTACATGAGTCAAGAGAAACGTCTTTTACTACAAATCACATATATTTATAAAGTTATTGAGTATTGTGTATACATTTATATTTTACAGACAATTTATATGAAAAAGAATTTTAATAATAGAGAATGTTTTAAGAAATCAACATAAGCAGCTCAACTTCTTCAGTGGTCCCATATCGAGGCTTGTTTCTCCTAAATTTTCTAAAGGGCGTTTTTTATAATATATCTTTAACAAACTAATTTCGTAATATCTTGAGATAAGTTAAGGTGATAGATTTGTATTATTAGAAGAACTTAATTGGGATAAATTTGTATTAATGGGCATAATATTATTCGAAGATAATACAATGATTAAACTGATTAGATAAAATTTCTTAGCAGTCTCATCATACCTTAGTAATAATTATGCACAGATTATGTTATCTGAGATGACATGGGACGTTGTTTTACTGCGACGCTGTTATTACATGTATATGTGTACGCAGAACGTTTGGTCGGTCGTTTGTAGACACGTGAGTGACGCACGTCATGGGTCGCGTTTACAAAGTGTATACCGATGCCGATATTTTGACTCTCCTTGAAATGATACTGTTACTTTATCAAGCACAATGAAGGCCTGTCGCATTAAACAAGCAATGTATTACTTAGGACAATATTAGTATCACTCACATTTCAAAACTAAGAGCTGAAAGTAATAACTTATTTATTAAACCATATTTCATAGGTTAAAGTAACATAACTGAAAAGGGTTTTAGGCAAAACTTCAACGTCAAACAACGTGGCCAAAGTAGAACAGATTAACGGCAACGTCTATCAAAACTATTTGCCTTTGAAAGGTAGATTTAAGAAAGTGAAGATACATATTTTTTAAAACACAGGCCATGGTTGTAAATATAAATGAAAATCGTGAAAGGTGCAAGGCGATCCGTTATCTACTTAATTATCTTATCTGTTCCTTACGTATCATTGTATAAAGTAACACTTAACCAATCAGCAGTATTGTCTATACAACGTGCTTCTACAGTACATCTTGAATGTAACCTTATTTTAATTATATAAGTAACTGTTGCTTGCGGCTCTGCTTATATGAAAAGGGATTAAGAGCTGAGAATTACTTTAAAGAAAACTAAGTTTAACTCAAATAATAGACAGTGGCAGCGCTCGCGCTCTCTTGTGACTGATGTGTCTGTGATTTTTTCCACAAAAATCACAAGATTAACGAGTTTGAAAACTACTCGTGTCATTTATGTGACTACCGTTTACCTTTATGGATATTTCCGCACTTATCAATCGAGTATTCTGCATTATTTGACACTCGTCTTAACGATAATTTAGCTTTGTTTAAATTAAAAAGTTATTAAACGCCTTTTTTAAAACTTACGAACATCATGAATTACCTAAATTTAAGCCTAAAGCATCAATATACATACATATATATATTTAACAACAATAACTATTAGCTTATAACTTAGATGTTATCACAGTGATGTACGAAGTAGGTCTTATTAAACCTATCTAGAGTACAAAACAAATAGAAGATATTCAAATCACTTAAATTACACACACACTTACACACATGAATACCTTAACTTACTGGACCCTAATGTGTCAATGTGTGCACTAATTGTTGATTGAAAAAGGTAATTACAATAATTTTATTTCTACATACAAATAAGGGTATGGTCATATACAGTATTGAAAGTCCTATAGATAAAGGGTCTCAGTCACGTGATGCTAATTGATAACAAATCTACATTAACATGGACCGATTACAATATATACCTCATTAACGTTGTAATAATAATGGACGGAGGAGATTTAAGACGATTGAGATCTGTACACAAACAAACACACCAAAATGTACTAAGTAAAGCACTCGTATGTACATTGGTGGTTAATAGCTAGTTACATGATGTACTATGACCATATATTATAAAATGAATAACTTTTCCATCATTTTATTGAAATCTTTTCACCAGAATCAAAGTTCTCACCATTTTATGTTCTCTCTCAACTCGAGTCGTACACTTCACCAGTAGGAGTCTTATTACACGTCCATCGTAACATTAACCTTTTCTTCACGTTGCGAGCTTCACAGGGTCTTTCAACACTACATATAAAGACTACATTACCACCCTAACAAAGCACTTAACAAAACATATCTATTGGTCACAATGGATTTAGTTATTATTGTTAGTATTATGTAAGTTTACATAAGATTGGCAGTGGGTTAGACGTGGCTTAAGTTATATTGTTTATTCAGGTTTTCGTTTATTGTCGTCATTTTGCAGATTTGGACGATGACCGGCAAGTAGTTATTAATATTTACACATTAGAATATCCTCTGTACACTTTCACCTATGTATATTAAAACTTTAGGTGATTAAAACTATAAAAAATGAGAATAAGAGACAGACTCACATAATGCAGTGAAACGTAGTATTTATGTTTAAACAAATTGGCACAATATATTCGTACTATTATATATTTCTATGTAGTCGCAGCAGAGCACACGTGTAACAGTTAGTTCCTGGCTCCGGACGAGCTTTTAATATAACTGACAGAGCAATTGGATTAAATGCAGTCCTTGGAACGACACACTTCACCAACTTGATTCTGAACCCTGTGACAACTCGGTCAGCAATTCGGCAGATTCACTTTAAAATTATACATTGTATACTTATATGAATGCATACC
The DNA here is from genome assembly GCA_918358865.1 of Melinaea marsaeus rileyi. NCBI lineage: Eukaryota > Metazoa > Arthropoda > Insecta > Lepidoptera > Nymphalidae > Melinaea > Melinaea marsaeus. Next base: position 707,215 of record OU911090.1, read on the forward strand.
TGTGAGTTATATTATATGTGATTGTATAATATTGATACGTTAATTTCTCATCTATGACCATTATTTGTCCTCAAATATCTGCATAATGTGCTGAAAATTGATATCGCCATTGGGGAATATACACTGTATAGTATACGACAAATATTATATTGGTGCATTATGAATTAATGGTATTTTCCAATTTTAATGGTGTTCTACTTCTAATTGATAAATATATTTTACCGAATTCATGTAGTGTAGTTTTATTATAAATATATAAATACTCAAAAGGTCGCGTCAAATACCTTTGTAATAAACAACAGCTGCAGAAGTTTTTACAGCAGTTGAACTTTCATCAGACGCTTCGAGATGTTAAACATTACATTCATTCGGTATTCACCGACTACTACAACTATTTAATATAATATGTCAAATATAACATAACATAGAATAAGTTTCTTTGTTAATATTATGTCAGATACAGCATATTAAGTTTAAATTTTTCATTGAAAAGTATTATTACCTTGTTATCTATATTATTATTTGAAGATTGGTACGAGTATCTTTATTAAAATAGTTATCAGGTAATAAAGAAGTATATTAGGTAACATATTATATTATAAAATTTGAACCTAATGTAATATTGACAAAAAAGAGTATGTACATACGTCAATTTAAAATTTCAAGTCAATGTCTAGTTCGTCAGTGGATCATGTAAGTTGGGACATGTGCATACTATATGTAATAAATAAGATATGTATAATTGTTTGTTATTATCAACTATAAATGTACAGCCCACATATATATCGACCTATCTAAAGTATCTATTATAAATATTAACGTAAATATTATTGTAATTCTTAACGTCCCAGTTGATACAAATATAATAGAAAATATAAAATCACTTTAAAATTAAAACAAATATTGCACATGTGTTGGTTTGGTATAAAAGTGTTAAATGTAATACAAAGTTCATATTTATATATTGTGATATTCAACATCTATCTAATAGTTCCGGAAAACGCACGTCCCGTTCAACAACTGTCAGAGCGAGTGGGTAAAAGGCGGTCTTCGGAATTAAATGCCTCGACAACTCCATTTTACAGCCAGTCGGATGGATACATTTACTTTGTTTTGATCTAAAATCGTAATTTTTTTAATACTTTACGAAGGTAGCGGCGAATATTTGCAAGGGTAAGAAAATAATGAAATGAAATTAATAAAATCCAAAAGACTATATCATATACGATATACAAGCTAATAATAAACTATATGAAGGACTTATTCACTTTAATGGATGAATGTACCGCAAAGAAATATTAATGATGTTAAGAGAAAATATTTCTAAAAGGATAAAATTTTTTAAATCACAATCTTGGTTTACTTAATACACCACTTCAAGATAGTTAACACAGAGTGCTTTGTCTTCTGAGGAACGTTACACCTCCGAGGTCAAAGTCGTTACGTTCTTAAGTTCAAAGTTAAAGTTAAAGCCCTCAATTTGTGATTCGTTTAATAATTATCCATTTGTCTAAACGCTGTATTGTATTAATGGTCTGTTCTTTTTACAACGTCTTCCATATGGAAATATATCATATTTTATGACATCTATTGAAAGCTTACATATTAACATCAAGTTAATTTGGATTATTATTAATATACTATATTATTAACTTCAATTAGGTACTAGTTATTGTCATTTACTAAAATGTATAATAAACTAAATATGATTTACAATAGTTTGAAACCAAACTCAACGTGGAAGATGTACGAGTATTAACAACAACATACTGTCATTGACTTTAAATAAATTGAGAATTTAATGAAACAAGAAGAAAAAATATATAAATAAAAAGCGGATTAAAATATTCTTTCTCTTATGTCTCTTCTCTTACCTTTAAATGTAATTTATATTATGTATATTAAATTACGAAATATATACATACTAGCTTATTCCCTCCCGCTTCGCTGGCATACTTTTAATTTTGTTGTAAACTTAGGTTACTATGGTAACCCTTGCTATTGTAACTTTTACCTCCGCGTTAAGTGTATAGCTCCTACAGGTTTAAAACTTGGCGAAATGCAAAAAGTTAAAATCCGTTGGGATAGGAATTCCGTAAAATCCGTTCCTAGTGGACGCCTACGTCACAAAAGGAGTAACTAATGTAAAATTGTAAGTTAATCGGACAGATAGTTTCGGAGATTTCGTGATGAGTCAGTGAGTGGTAAGTCGCTTATATATATACATTGTAAAAAAATACGCATACATTTCCTATTAAAAGAGATATTTTGTGCAGTTGGATAAAGTTATGGACGTATTGATAGGTTTAATTCATCACGCGCGGTGCCGAGTGTCATCATAGTCTCGTTTTGACACAACAAGCTACAAAGAGAGGTCTATTTGTCATCTAACAATGTATCCAACGTCTCTGTGTGTGAGTGGTTATATATATTAGCCAAGTTTCCCGCTCAACCTTATGTTAAACAGTTGTATTATGTGGTAGCTCATTTAAAGTTATTACATTAGCTATTTCAACATGTATTTACCTGTTGTAGCTTTAAGGTAGGTACCTAAAATGTACGGTAGTCTTTCTATGAAACTTAAATATTTGAAATATAAATTGACGCAGAACTGTCATTATATATATAAATATATCCAAGTGTCTGTTAGTTTGTATGTATGTATGTACGTATATAGATATGTATTGATATGTAAGTTTATATATTTGCTTATCACCTTACATTAATATATTCCACCCTACCTACTTACTCTAAAGAGTAGCTGAAGAGATCTCTTCTAAGAGATAGCTATCTCATGTACATTATATTATAAAATAGAGTTGACTCAAACGCCTGTACTTCCATGCAGTGATATCGTTTGTGTATTTTGATACATTGAATGTATAATGCATGGTTCATAACTTATATTTAATAAACAATAGAACTAGACAGTTCGTTAAACACTATATATCCGTGTATGTATAATATATCCGTGTAATATTTGTGTATTTGTGTTATTCTGTAATCCAATAAGTAGTCCAGACCAAATAGCAATTAAGTAGTTTAGTCTTTGTTATTACAAGAACTGTTCAATCGTCATCAAATCAAAATCTTGTATTTTTTAATTAATACCAACAAATAAGATTTATTATAAAATATTTTGAAGTAATATAAATTGATAATACGAAAATACCAAAACTATTTCATTTACAATATCTTTTGTCGGCTTTGTAATTATTCTTTGCTAAAAAAAATGGGTTATTAAAAACAGCGGCTGCAATTTTTAGTATACTTGAATTTCAGTACATATTTATAAATATTAATATTTCATTATTCATAATATTTATTTTACTTTGAATTTATTTTAGTACAAAAATGGCTAAAACAGAGTACATTTAAAACAAAACAGCAAACCAGTATTGCAAATTATAGTGAGCTAATTCTAAATAAACCAATCTGTGACAATCCGTAAATGATCTGAACAACCGCAGCTGATGCGATGTGAGTTGGACACATTTAAATAGCGACAGTTGATTGATTAATACATAATTGTAATGAGGTGAAGCGTGTCTGTTGTTTGAACTAAGTACTGCAATGTTGATAATACAATTATACATTTTACTAAAACGTATCGCAATGAAGATTCGTAAATTAAATAATAAACACTAACTCGGTCACGACTTAACAGTAGCGACTCAACAAATGAAGATAATTTCAAAAACTGCACCTTGGATTTGGTAGATTGAATGTTACTGTTATATATATATATATATATATATATATATTTTTCATTTTATAGGAGGGCAAACGAGCGTGCGGGTCACCGTTAATATGTGATCACCGCCGCCCATGAACTCTTGCAACATCCGAGGATACACAAGAGCGTTGCCGGCCTTGGAGAAAGGAATATATGCCTTTTTTGAAGGTACCCATGTCAACCCATGTTATATCTGTGGGACTGTTATCAAATCAATTCAACTCAATTCTATTCTATTGTCCTCAACATTTTTAAATAATTATATTATTTGATTTATAAAACATTCCCATATTTTTTTATGAAAGACTATTTAAAGCTCAATACTAATTTATATACAAAATTGGTAAAATAAATATACATTTTTTTGTATGTAAGAGAGATTGCGCGTCACAGATGATACGTGATCACTACCGCCCATGAACTGTTGAAATACATCCGACATCAGTGTATTCACAAGAGCGCTGCCGGACTTGGAGTTAGGAGTAAACACCTTTTTTAAAGGTGTACCCATGTTGTACCGATATGGAAATATCGCCGAAGGGAGTTGGTTCAACATTCGAGTAGTACGTGGAAGAAAGATCCTTAAGAACCGCACAATGGAAGATTGCTGGTACAAATTGGTACTTTTTTTCTAGTATAAGGTACATAAAAAACAACAATGACAAACTCATTCTGTAACATCTTTAAAAAAAGGAGACAGATTGGTATTTAAATAAGAAAATTAGTAAATAACTATAAACTATTGAAGATTGTTCAATTGGAGTTTCAATTTAAAATTAAAATGTAACCAACGTACCAGAATCATTAAAAAGATTAATTTAAAAATGAGTTTTTGATAATTATATATAATATTTTGTGAAATAAATGAACATCTACAAAGCGGTTTTTTTGTATGAGAAATACATTAATATTGTATGGCATCATTGGTTTACAGATTTATGTAGGTACCTGTATAAACAGAAAAAACAATAGTTAAGTAAAAATTTATTATAGATGTTTTTAAAATGATGATTTTGATTAAACTGAAGGAAAGTTTTTTACGATACGAATACGTATAAGATGTACAGTTACTGCGTCAGAATACAACATACATAATAATACGTTCTCTACTGCACCATGTGATTATATTCCGATAGTCATTTCCTTCCGTATTTCTTTACAAACGTTGTAAGGCAGTGTTCAATAAAGATTTTATCGTATATTTTACCTTACATTCGTAATTGTTAAGTAAGTGTATGAAAAGGAAACACGAATTCTGCAAATAGATATTTCAATAGACTACGTATAAGCCTTTAATAAATAAACTAAACCAATTTTGGTAAGTTTGGAGTCATTCCTAGAAAAAAAAAGATTCATGTATGTATACAATTATATACAGTTACATTGTAATAAGTGCACGCCATTAAGTTGAAATTATTTTAGTGAAACGAAAGTTAATATCTATTTAATATTATGATATGGACAATATCAGTACCATTGTATCAATTGACTGCTTCCTACGCACGGACCCTCGTACTGAACACTATTCAAAACTGTTGGACCGAGTAGTCTGTGAGATCACATACTCCGCGGAGTAAGGGACAAAATAAACTGATTGTGCTGAATTTCGATACTGTTACTTTGACAAATATATAAGCATACATAAGCATTTAAAAAAACTAGAGCGTTAACGGATACACATATTATTAAAGAGATAATATGTTTCTTGGTTCGTTTGTCAATTATTAATTCAAGTAGCAATATTAAATCCTTAATTGCATTGCTGCTTCCATACACGTCCTTGCACTGGAGAGCCGTCAATGGTATGTTGAATATAATTAAGGGATGGTTATTAACGTCTCGAAGTCGCAGGTAGCAGTTGCTGAAATAATTAACAAGTTAAAGATGTTTTAACTTTTTGTTTTGTGAATTTTTACCGAATATTTGTAAAATAAGTCATTTATCTGCAAAAACCTGATACTACTAATATCATTACATTGACTTCTTAGGTAATAGTGTTTCATATTGTAGTCTATATTTAAATAAAGCTAATTATTAATTGAAGACACCAAAAAACACTGACATCCGTTTCAAACTTGACCCAGTATTTGCCGAAGTAACACTTAGGAAGAGTATATAATATATAATTATTATCTTTCCTTTATCACCGCTGTTTCATCGCAGTTATGTGATTGATTGTATTACCAACTTATGAAAGCAATATTGGTCACAGGATTGCTTATAGAGTTCCTTTGAAAATTTAGTAATTCTGTTGGTCGAGACAATTTTGTGAACGTATTTTTTTTGTAACATTAGACATTCCCATGGATCCATTCCATTGTTGTTAGTAGAAATGGAAAAGAGACTTGTAACTTTGGCCTTTTAACACTTCTTTTATAAAGTTCATATCTTCATAAATAAGTTGTTTTATTATAAATATGTATGTTTTATTATTTAGGCATTGTGTATAATTACTTTTCCCATCTTAACCTGGGTTATCTGGATAAGCCTACTGTCCTATATTTAGGACAGTAGAAATAAAAAAAAAATATCAGAATACCCTCTTTATCTAAGATTATTTAGTCTTATGATTTGCAGTAAGAAACGTGTCAGCTTTATTAGAAAAAATAAAAAGACAGTTATTTTAACAGTTTTTACCTTATATTTTACCTTGTAAGTGTGTAATAAAAGTGCGTTGCAGACTTGGCAAATGACAGGTATGTATAAAAAGTTATATTTTACTCGTGAGTTGTTTTTTTCTGTGTTAATATCTAGTTGGTAACCTTAACTTTTGTACGAAATAAATATTCTAGCAAAATAATATAAATAAATTACGTATAACTTGTTACAAATACTAGCGTACTATATATAGGACAGTAGGATAATATACATGAGTACAATAATACAACTTTTTCTTTACAGACCGTTAGCTGCGCATGAAATTTTAGATGCTTTAGAAAATGTTTCTGATAATGAAGAAGATTATAGAGAACGACTGATATGTATTCTACCTCCTCCTGTTGATCCTGACTGTCTCACTGACGAAGATTCGGGTGAAGAAGATAATGTAACTTTGAATAATTTGCCACGAAACATTCTGCTTCAACCGGCTGAAGTAATGATTCAAGGGCAGATTATGGTGAGTGATACAGAAGAAGAACCTTCTGATTCTACAGGTCGAACTAAACGTAGGCGTACCTACGCATGGAGAAAACGGGACTTGGCAAAAAATCCCGTGAATTGGCCAGATGTTCAAGGCGCTTGCCAAGATAAGCGCCCAATTGAGTGGTTTGAAAACTTCTTAGATGAAGATGTTATTTCGTTGTTGGTGTCAGAGAGCAATAAATATGCTGTCAAAAAGAATTTGCCTGGAGACATAACCACTGAAGATATGAAATGTTTCATCGGCACATTGTTGGTTAGTGGTTATTCATGGCTCACCCGTAGAAGAATGTATTGGGAAAACTCCCCTGATACAAAGAATGAATTGATCAGCTCGGCTATGACTAGGGATAGATTTGACTTTATTTTTCGCCACCTTCATGTAAATGATAATCTGGATTTGCAAGACAAATACACAAAAGTACGCCCCCTAGTTACACTTCTAAATAAAAAGTTCTTAGAGTTTTCTCCTCTTGAAGAGCATTACAGTGTAGATGAGGCCATGATCCCCTACTATGGTAGACATGGCTGCAAACAGCACATAAAAGGTAAACCTATTAGGTATGGGTTCAAAGCTTGGGTTGGTGCTACACGGTTAGGGTATGTTTTATGGATGGAACCATACCAAGGTGCTACAACTATGTGCAATCCAATATATAAAGAATTGGGGCTGGGTGCAAGCGTTGTTCTCACTTTTTGCGATGTGCTGATTTCACGTGGCTTCGACCTTCCTTACCACGTAGTTTTTGATAATTTTTTTACTGGGACGCCCTTGTTGGAAGAGATAACAAAGAAAGGCCTTCGTTGCACTGGGACAGTTTGAGAAAACAGGACATCTAGTTGTCCTCTGATTACATCGAAGTTACTGAAAAAAAAGGAACGTGGTGCTGTCGATTACAGAACGACACATGACAACACGTTCATTATTGCTAAATGGCATGACAATAATATATTCAGTATTGCTTCTAATGCTGTAGGAATAAATCCTAAACAATCTGCCAAACGCTTCTCACAAAGTGAAAAGAGAAACATTGTCATAGAAGAACCACATATGGTGTCCATCTATAACAAATATATGGGAGGAGTGGATCGGTCTGATGAAAATATTTCACATTACCGAATTGGTATACGAGGTAAGAAATGGTACATGCCGTTGCTCACACACATGATTGATCTTGCCGAACATGATGCATGGCAGTTATATAAAATAAATCATGGAAAACTGGATCATCTTGGCTTTCGCAGAAGGGTAGCAATTGCTTTGATTGAATCAAACAGAAAAATTGCCAAAAGAGGGCCTAGCCGACCCTCCCATCACGAACATGCTGATAGTCGTAAAGACCAAATGAATCATCTGGTTATTCCTCAATCGAAGCAAACACACTGTCGTCAATGTCACAAAAAATGTTTGACACGTTGCAAGAAATGTGATGTTGGAGTGTGTGTCAAGTGTTTTGAAACATATCATTCATAAATAGTGTTAATCTAGTAAATTACATATAACAATGGGTAATATAATCAATAGTTATCTAATAAACTACACTTTTTGATTACATTCTGTCATTTTGTCATAAATGGTCTTTTATTTCCTCTTATTATCCTACTGTCCTACATATAGGACGGCTGTTTCCCTGAAAGCCTTACACTTAATTTTTTTTTCATATTTTTTTTTTATGTTGCATAAGATCTAATAAACTAAATAATGTAACTTTTTTCAAAATTTTCAGAAAATTTTAGTTTCAGGCTTATCTGGGTTAATAATTCTAAATACTGCTATGGCTCCTTTGATTCGACGTAGTTTTCTACATGACTATATATTTTGATGCATAATTTTGTAAATAATATTTTTGTCTCTTACATTTAATAATATTGAGGCGTAATATCTTTCTTAGGCGGTAGAGACTTGATAGTAGGTAATTAAATTAAATAAAAAAATAGATAGTCAATCTTGCATTATTTTCATTTGCAGTATTTATTTTCATAACTTCACTTCACTGAAAATAAAGTTATAAAACAAGGAATAACATTGCTATAATAAATTTAAATTAATTTTAATTTACGTAAAATTTAACAAATACAAAAAATAATAAGAATTAAAAAAATAGAAAAAAATTTATTAACTTAACATAACTTCAGTTACTTAAAAGTTGTGACATAAATCCTAAGACTTGGTTGTTCAAACTAAAATGGCAATGATACTATCACACATGAATAATTATTTTCTGACAGAGATATTGTAATTTAAATACTTTAATATTCATCTACTTACTTACTTACCCTGCATACCTCTTTCGCCTCGACCACAGACATTAACCTCTTCATCCATGCCCTCCTGCTTTTTACGTGACCTTGAGGCATTTATGAGTTGTCCAATCGTTAGCAGCAAGTCGTAAATGCCAATGGAAATTATTTCGATTAAAAATAATAAATAATGTGAAAGATTGCGCTTTTTGATTTTTATTTCTATTCAACGCCCGTTTCATAGTTTCCAACCTAATACCTTCACCCCAACTATTTGAACAAAACAATTTACGAGCGTCGCGTGTCACAATTCTTTTTTAAAAACGTCTGATCCTTTGTTATAAATCACAGATGAGGTTTTCATGAAGAGATGAATCAACTTAATATAACACGTCCACAAACACGTTGTAATGAACTGCGCTAATGACCAAGTATTCCCTCGGGACAGTTACAGTTGATTGCCACATTAAGACCTTCTTAGTTGGCTATTCTACTCCGTTATGGGAACTTTGTCGAATTAAAAGACAGTGAATGGTTCTTGAAGGTCGCTGCGACGCTGATAACAACTCAATAAAACAAATAATTATCGCTTAACTTTATTATAATTGTGTTTATAATAACATTTTAACGGTTATACAATCATACTTATATAAAGGATCAAATATATTCTTACAGTCAGTCAGGACCACCTTCATTAAAGCATTGTTATTCCATTTGCAACATTTTAAGCTGCCTAAGGAATAATTCGTTTTAGAATAACAATAAAATAAAAGAAGTATTGAATAATATGATTTTGATTTCATTATTTTTACCTGAAATATGAAATAATATATATTTTATGTTTAATATACTCGTATGTACCTCTGGTACAACCTCATAATATGAACATTACTTAATATAATAAATATGTTAAACATATTCATATATGTGTGTATTGAGGGTAAGCCATAAGATGGAAATCAAGTATGAAGTACCTATCTACCGTTACCCTCATCACGGGTACTCCGGACGGTCTGACGCAGGGGACCCTGAGAAGAGATCAAACATATAAGATATAATTACAATTATCATACATCGTGTAAACAAACTTAATAAAACACTTCCTAATTTATATTTATATTTCATTAATAAATGGAAATATTATTTCTGCATTTAATATTGTAATATTTGTTTTAAACGAAGCAAAAATAATATGAGTGACTTTAATTTACAATTAAATATTCTTACTTGCCTACTTGTAGTAAAAGGAAGCGTCTATAAAATGAAATGTTAGTTTTTTCCTTATCATCTTTCTTTCTTCGTCATCGTATCAACTAGTGATGACACAAGCTACTCGGATAAATTAGTTTTGAATAGTAAAAAGAACGAGGGTCAGTGTGTTAGGAGTTGGACATACTCTTTACATAGGTATATATTTTGAACTTGATTATACGAGGGCCAAACTGAAAGTTTTTAGAACTGGCCACTTAAAAGCATTATATTAAAAGAAATAGTTTAAATTTTGAAAATAGAACTCTTTACCAATATTATTGAGTGTACATTTCATTCATTTGTCATTTGTTTTACTTTTTTGCGGCAAATTGAAAATTGTCTGTGCACGTCAGAATGAATTTAAGCCGTGAAAATTTTCGTGCAATGATTTTTTATGACTTTCGATGTCATTTAAGTCAACAAGAAAGTTATGATAGACTTCGATCGGCTTTTCACGATGAAGCCCCATCTCGTGCCACAGTTTACAACTGGTTTAATGAATTCAAACGTGGTCGAACTAATCTCACCGATGATTTGCGTGAGGGACTGCTTTCTACAGCGACGACTGAAGATAACATCAGTGTTGTGCGGCGTATGATAGAGACTGACAAAAGAGTGACCTATCAGCAGATTCGGACAAGTCTAGGCATAGGTATGAGTCAAGTGAACAAAATCCTCCATGAACATTTAGCGATCAGGAAGCTTTGTGCCCGCTGGATACCGCATAATTTGACCGAGGCTCAAAAACTCCGCCGTGTTGATTGGTGCCGAGAAATAATCCAAAAATTTAACGGAGGTGACTCAAATGCTGTGTTCGACATTATAACGGGTGACGAAAGCTGGATTTACTGTTATGATCCGGAAACCAAAAGACAGTCTGCTCAGTGGGTGTTTCCTTCCGAAGAGTTGCCAACTAAAGTGAAGAGAGGTCGAAGTGTTGGAAAAAAGACGGTGGCCTCGTTCTTCGGAAAGACAGGTCATTACGCGACAGTAGTCTTAGAGGATCAGAAAACGGTTAATGCAGAGTGGTATAATAACAATTGTTTGCCACTTGTCTTGGAAAAAGTTCGAGAGAAACGACCTCGCAGCAGGATCCTCCTTCATCACGACAATGCCTCGTCGCACACCGCCAGGCAAACGATCGACTATTTGGTGACCTCAGACGTGGAATTACTGGGTCACCCGCCATATAGCCCCGACCTCGCACCCTGCGATTTTTATTTATTTCCGAAAATAAAAGAAAAACTTCGAGGAAAACGTTTTATAGACGCCGAAGAAGCAGTGGCTGCGTTTCAAAACTCCGTCGAAGAGACCCCTAAGGCCGAGTGGGCAAGGTGCTTTTCTCAATGGTTCCATCGAATGCAGCGATGTATTGATATAAATGGACGCTATTTTGAAAAGTTACAATAAAACTAATAACTTGCTAGAATGCTTAGTTTTTGATTTTCTAAGAACTTTCAGTTTGACCCTCGTATATGTATAAATGTAGATACTCATTGAATTAAAAAGAACTGTGGTATGTTATGGGCAAATTCATATAATATTTTCTCTATTACAAGACATTAATAAATTTTTTTATCTTTCAAGGTCTGTCAATTCCGTCATAATCATTTTGTTAATGTATATTATTATAAAGGACAGTCGCTTTGACCCATTCAACTGTTTGTAAGAAGAAAAAGAAAAGAGCAAATAACTTGCCACACCTATCTTTGTATTGTTATATATTTACCAGGAATTATTTTATTTATTTAAAATAAAACTATTGCAATTATTTATCTGTTTTAACAACATTCAAATATTTATTTTCAGTATGGTGTGTGTTTAATAACAATATATAGTTTGTGTATTTTTTACTTCCTGAATAGTTATCAAAATAGAAATTCTCGACCAAAACTTAAATTACCGAAATAACCGGTATTCCGAAGTTTTAAGCACGGCTTTATGACTTTTAAAGTGTGATGTACAATGTATAGTGTACAAGAACTTATCACAAATATAATAATGTTTTTACTACAATGCCTAAAACTAATACAAATTTAAACGGTTCATTTATATAATAAAATGTAAATATTAATATCGTTACAAAGGCCTCTCATCGATCCTCTTCTATTACCTCTTGAATATTTAGTTCTTTTGTGGATCTTTTCAATAGTTACTAAAGTAGGAATACTTACAAGTTCCCAATACCCAGTGACTAAATGAGAAGAGTCGTTTTACCTCTGAGTACATAGCTCATAGTTCACAGTCCAATCCGTCCTAATATAACTTTGTGACAGTTATAATACAATATATCCAAACAGTATAATAATATAACAATGATATACAAGTCATATTTTTTTTACATTCGTAGTTATTAAAGTTATTTTTTGTTATTGCGTTATTACTACACATTTCGTTATTTCTACAATCAAACCACAACATAATTGGATATTATATCAATATATTAGGGTAATATATTCACCCTTAGAACAAAATTATATAAAAAACATTTACAAATGTATAATATTCCTTACAACTTGTTGTTTAGTTTACATCACTAAAGAAGGAAAAAATGGCCGAAAACCCTTAGAATTGTATTTTTTGTAGCTCAATTTATTGAATGGTCTCTTAACGAGGCTTGTTACTTCTGAAGCGCCAAAGCATTTTATTCTAATGTACTTTTGACAAACTAATGTTGTAACATACAGTTTAATACTTGTACCGAGTTAGACTAATTGGTATTAAAGGGAAGAACATTATTCAACAATAATACATGGTTTAAATTAAGTGATTGAAATTTATTTATAAAACACCAAGCTGGCGCGTAAGTTACAAATAACTTTATTGTAACTATGTAATTGTATGTTATCTGAAACGAAAAAGAACGTTGTATTATTGCGACATTGTTATTTCACGTATAAGTGTACGCAGTACGTTTGGTCGGTCGTGTGTAGTGACGTGAGTGACGCAGTCACGGGCCATCACACCACGAGCAGAGACAGGAATTACACTAAGTTATTAAATACACAATTGAGAGTTCTACTCTTCGTAGAAGAAACATTTATACAATATCCTTGGATGTATCATGAAAGGTTTATAAAAGATTTAACATTTTTAGATTTTGTAGGAATTACTAAATATATATTAAACATTTCTAATTTGAGTTCTAATACTTAAATGGGATAGTAAATATCGGTTTAGTTTTAGTTTTTAAATAATCATTCGTAATCACAAAACTGTTATTTCTCTAACTTCCATCTCTTAAAGACATTGTATTGACTGATTGGTTGGTGATTGGTAAATTTCTCATCCAATCGGTAAATTTCACATTGGATGTGAAATTTATTGTTTAATAATTCATATTGTTGCACCTTTTCATGTTAAACATTTAAAGTAAAACTAAATTAGATCTATTATAACTCCAACATTCATTATGTTATTAAATAAACCAAACTTTATTCAATTTGCATCCTACGTGGTGCGCCATCTGTTGAAGATTCATGTAAACTTGTAAGAAATGGAGTTTATAATCTTAAAATAAATGTAATTTTTATAAAATAAATCATTTAGAATTAGATAAAATTCATTATAATATTAATTGTGAATATTGAACTATGTTTTAAGATTTTATATACAGTAATTTCAACTCTTGCTTTTAAATAAGTTTTGATTGTGACCACGCCTAGAAATAAGTATAAATATGGCTGCTATTATTCAATTGCGTCATTCTTGTTACTAGCAGTCATGCGAAAATAAACTATACAAATGCTAAGTGAATTTTCATTATAATGGACAACGAACACGGAATCTCTGACCTATCGCCGACATATACGTTAGAGCAAAACTAATAGTACTTATGCTATACTTATATATATTATATTGTCAATAAGTCCGATTATAGAATTTTATGAATTATCACTAAGAAAGTACTGACATCACAAGGGAAGCTAAACATATTTAAAAATACGGAAATCATATTTTGTCTATTAAAATAATATAAATGAAAACATTTCCAGGCAAAACCTTCACGTGGTAAGGTTTCTTAATCCGACAAGATTTATAGCAAATTTTACCAAATCTATTTTCGCTAACCAAGGTTAATACAACACTTCAACACGTTTAAGAGTGTAGGTACCTCGAAAATACAAGTAAAGAACTATTATAAGAAGGAGATTATGCGATATCTATTATATTCTGTTGTCTGATTTATTTCTAAAGTGTTTATACACAATCTAATACAAGGGCTTTCTGCAGCTTTGTCTATATAAGCATTAAAGGTATAACTCAGACACATCTGAGTTATAACTCATAAGTGAAATTAAATGATATAACTGGCTGTAGCCCGAGGCTTTGCTAATGTTGAAGGTGGACAGGGAACAAGGGACTATTTTGAATAAAACTAATAAGTTATGTAACAAACAGAGGTACCTCTCTATTGATTTATTGATATTTTGTGTGAACACACTAATTGTTCATAAAAAAAGTAAATAATTGAGTTCTATCTATAAATATTAATAGGGTGGTATTAATATAGTAGTGTTGCAAACCTTATAGATTATTTAATGTATAGATTGATAACATACCTAATACTGCAGGTCCTAGAAAATAGGTAACACAATACATTTTGGTAAAAATTGACAGAAGAAATTTAACAATAAATCTGAATATATAGAATATATTGTGGTTTAAGATTTCAACTACACAACTGAAGGAACATACAGTAGAGACACTTAGTATTGAATTAGTTATATCATCTGATGCTGAACGATGTCAGATTGTAGTGCTCTTCGGAAACTATTAATAGAATTATCCAATAGATTCTATCACTCTCCGTATAGATAATCTGATACATACAACACACACAACATCTCTGAGGAAGACTCTCTCACCCTGTATCACTATGATGTGGTCATCTCACCGAGACTGTACCTCTGTGTATGCGTTGTGTATATAATGTGAGGATACATATACTTAGTATCTGATAGATAATATCTGAAGTAAAACCTTTTAACGTTTAATTTCATACAAATTGTCCAGCAACCTTTTCTAATATTATAATTATTATAATTAAATACAATATTTGTCAATCAACGAACATGAACAAAGTGTGCTGAAAGTATATGGAAAGTAATTAGATATGTTATGAATTGAGCTACATCTATGTATATACCTCATTTAAATGACTTGTTGTATACTTTGTTGTGAGTCAGTCACATGGACCATATGGAATACACCATTATCAAGAGGAAGAAACCGTTCAAAACCTTGCCGAGAACTCCGTAAATTGCGATTAAATTTCAAGCAAAGTTAATTCTCCGCACGACTAAGTAAGTAACGTAAGTCAAAGTAACATACATTATATCACATTCTCTACAACACCATGTAATTGTATTCCGATAGTCATTTCAATACATATCACTACATTCCGTAAAGTTACAAGAAAGCTTCAAATAAAAACTTTTTATTGATTTTTTCTTTCCATTGTATTCAGTGAGTACAAAAGTACAACTCATAGATAACATTCCCTAATCTCCAATTATATAAAGTTTGGTTATATATAGCAGAATACGTTTTTGAAGATATATAAGTTTCTTCAGCATTTAATTTAATACCTACTTTCAATATAAAATATTTTTTTGATAATCAAGTACCAGCCTCTTTGTTTTTTTCTTAAATTCGTAGACGGGATTTCTTCTCCAGATTTTTGGAGCTTATAAATTTGTTGTAGAAATACTGAAACTGAATACATTGTGTCTCTTAATAAAGTACACCCACATTGTAATAATAATATTACAAAGTGAATCAGTCTCTGAAGTTGCGCTTAAAGTATCATGATTTAATAATTACAATTAAATTATTAATTGGTTTTGGATTTAATAAGTTTCATAAACCGGCGATTAAAGTCTAATTAATAATCTTTATTTATATTAAATAATTGTAGATACTTATTATTATTGTTTTAATACTAATTACTTCTTTACGCTGTTCTTACTGTGTTTTAATTCAATATATTCGCTAGATCGTCTCCGCGCCATTACAATTACAGAATACTAGGAAGGTTTAATGCTAAGGATTACAATTGCAAGATTAATTAATATTAAATTATTTCTTAGATTATAACTTTTACATTTGAATAGAGCAATAAAAGTAACACTATATAAAATTTATTGCAAAATACAATCATAAGGTACAAAATAAGAATACTAAATATATATAAATATCTGTTGTAAGATCGATACCACATGAGTTTACTCCCACGCCGAGACCGGCAATGCTTGTGCTATTCCCCGGATGCTGCGAGAGTACGTGCGGCGCTGATCACTCACCACCAGTGACCCGCGCTCTTTGGCTCTCCGCCAAACCATACAGAACACACACTACAAACATAATACTAAAGTCACAATTGAAAATATTAAATTTGTTTCCATTTTATTATATATGTTTCAACTACCTTCCTCAGAAAATAATGTTTTTTAAATAAATATTCAACCTTACCCAAAACAAGGCTTTACATTATGTTTATTAATATTGTTGATCCCAACAGCCCACTATTTTGTTGAAGGAGAATTCGGATCTCGCAGAAAATTGGCATCGGTGTGATAAAAATAACTCTAAAATCTTTGGGACGTAAGAAACTTATGGAACATCCTTAGAGCCGTTAATACATTGACATAATGAAGTTACAGTGTAGTTATAATACATTTTATTGAATCAAATAATTGTATGGATGTTACAATAAGTTGAACAAATGAGTCTGATAAGAGACTAACAACGAACCAACGAAGTAATATCATCATTGGTTGTTGTAACAACATAATACGTACTCGAGGTAGAGTACGTGATATCAACGTATTGTTCAGACTCATTTATTATAATAAATATTATAAACATTAACATGTACGTATATTCTTTTTTATATAAAGTTATTGGACACAAGCAATCGTTGAGTTATTTGAAAAGTTTCAATGTTCACGATCCTGAGTTTTGAGAGTTCACTAAATATCTACATGACACGCCCAGTGACATGTCTTTATGTCTTTACTGTAAACGAATATTAAAAATGTATTATAAAATATACCTCCTCTGTTCATCTAGTATGCATTACATATTTGTATATATAAATATCTAAATAAATAAAGTTTCCCTATATTCTTGTACGTAAATATTTTGTATTTTAACACTTATACAAATAATACAAACAAAATTTAACCTAAAGGCAAGTGTCTATGACAATATGGACAGTTCCTAATATACCGCTGTACCAATTGTGTGGTTCGATCCGACTGACCCTCATTCCACACCCTATTCAGAACTGCTCGATCGAATAGTCTGTAGTCACATACTCAATACGAAGTGAGGAAAAAATAATTTTATTGTATGGAATTTCACAATTGTTACTCCGACAAGTGTTGGATCAGAGTTCAAAATAACTAAAGCATTACAATTTAATATTTAGCTTTAACACTCTTTAACTAAAGATATAATATAACTTTATTTTTTTGTGATTATCTAATATGTGCTCAAATAATGTGATAATGATCAGAAAAATAATTATTCTTAAGGAAAAAGAAATGCACTTATTTAGTAAAGAGCAATATAAAAAACGTTTGAGGTTTATTTAAAAATAATATTATAATTTATTAATTTACTTAAGTAACTGACTTTATTCAAAGTTGTATCATAACTCCTAAGACAATAAATGGCAGTACTTGCAGCGCGAGTGTGAATAATATGCATTTCTCACAAATGTATTGCACTCGGTAGTACAATAGTAAATAAAACAGCAGAGCAAAGAGCACTCACGAATAAAAACTCTCTAACAGGAATATTATAATACAACTCTTTGATTATTCATCTTCAATTAAAATGAGTAATACTATTGATAATAACTGATAATAACTTGTTCGATGTGTGATGTATTATGTCGTATAGTTCGTTATTCCGAGGTCAGTACTGTGTAGTGTATGAAGTACTAAGGCAGTGCTGCGATGGTATTTACTAACAGTAGTGTTAGTGTCAGTGTCAGCAACATGTAACTGTTCATCGTATAGACGTAGGTTATATATTAATATATTTATCTTATATCTAATTTCGTTTTCTGTTTGAGGCAATTTATTGTTATATGGTAATGTAAACCACAATCACAAAAAAAATCAAAACATTGTTTAAATAGTTCACATTACGCCGACTTACCACAAAAAAATATTAAATTTGTTGGATTATTAAATTGGTAACTTGACTTCTCAATTAAAATCTATCAAGTTAGAGTCTGGAAAAATCTCTTTGTCCATCAAAATCAGAATTCACTACTGAGCTCATTCCTTTTCCGGTACTATCACTATATATGTATATCATAAACAATATTTGTCTTGAAGGAACAATTATTATTTAAAACAGAGATATTAAGAGAAAAGTTAAGTTAACAAGTTCTAACTCGGTACTTATTTACGGTATTTAATTTTTACCAACATTTATACCAAAGTTTGTTGTTTGTGCAGAAAACTTACACCTTTCGACTTCCGGGCAGTCATAAGAAGCATTAAAATACAATAACTAATAATAAAAATGGATACTACATACAAAAAAAAAATTTGAAATATCATAAGATTCCTTTAAACATCAACTCATAAAAATATTATAAGAGATAAGACATAAAGTAAAAATGTTATTTATTAAACACAGATAATGTAAACCGGTAAGGTCCATCAGCTCCCTGCAGTCGTTAGGTTTGTATTTTCGGCGCTCGCTTTCTTCAATGGATCCTTAACGAGCCGGGTTTCTTTAGAGACACTAACGATGAAAAAGGGTTTTTATTATTTGTATACTATTATAGGTTTATTGAACAATTATAACCATCTGAGACTTATATATATAAGCAGATATATTTAGAGCTTGTTTATAATACAAAAATTATGAAACTAGGATCCGCCAACCGTGCGCGGCGGGTGTTGAGCTTAGCCTCTCTCCTTTCTTCTTTTCTTGATTTTGAATGGCTTAACATTTTTTCAATCTGCTTTCGCTATAACATCCGCGTTCGGCTCAACATGAGAAAATCTTTAAGTAATTATCTCGTCGCATTCGGTGAAAAAGAAGAAGAACGTGCTCAGGTGGTTTGGGCACGTCGAAAGAATGAGTGATGAAAGAATGGTAAAAAAGATTTATACAGGAAGAGTGAGCGGTAAGAGAGAAAGGGGGAGGCCTCGAGTGGCCTTCGAAAACACAGTATCTATGATACTGGAGGAAGGTCAAGTAAAAAGCATGAGAACTCCTCGGAGGGCATGTATGAAGAGGTTGATGTCTGTGGCCGAGGCGAAAGAGGTATGCAGGGACCGTAGCGTTTGGCGCTCGTCGTCTCTGGCTACCCCGCAAGGGATATGGCGTGAAGGTAAATAAATAAATAAATATTCTGGAGACAACTAAACACTAAAAAAGGTATCCCAAACGGTTAAGAGCTTCGCTTACGCTCAGCTCGAAAATCTTTATATTTTTCATATTTTCCGAGCATCGTCCTTATTTTTTAACGCCCGTGACACGAGCCGAGATATTAATAGAACCTGCTTTTTGAATCAGCACTTGAAATTCATATTCTCATAAGAGATGATAAAAACCATAATTTATGAATTACTCGTTAAATAACTTTCATACTGTTTATAATTTGATTTTATTAAAAGTAGCAAATATTATTAGGAGTTCTCATTTATTCAATAATCATAAATAAGGAGACTCGTATTGCGTGCTCGTGAACGCGACGACTCTGACACCGCGTGGACTAATTATTAATACCATAATAATTCGAGGGCTGTAGATAGTGCTATATGTCTGCGGTGACATTACAGTGCCCTGTATTTGGAAGCGTCGATAGCTTTTCATTTATATTACCGGGAATGCTCGTTTCACACGCAATGCTTGGGATTAAAGATTTAAATTAATTATTTCGAGGTCATATAAATATATTTTGGACATCTAGAGTGACCATAAGTTTTACGAAAGATATTTTTATTTTACGAAGTAATGATATCTTAATAAATATATATTTATGTTCTAGGAATAGTTTAAAAGTAAACATATTACTGCGCTCAATTTTAACTTTGATCAAGTTATTTAATCTGCCCCCCCATTATGGACTTTATAACTCAAAGTGGGCGTGTCTTTTGGACGAGGTCACGTCCTCTAAGAGTGACTATAAATTATAGTCAAGGGGTTTAATAAAGTTACGTTAACTTCGAGTCAGGCTAGGGTAGCTCGAAACAATAAACACTTTCTAAGTTTAAAATAAAAAAAAGTTGTTACATTTACCTGTACATGTATGAAATGAAATATTTATGTAGAAGACCATAAAAATATAATATTTTCTTGATTAAAACAACATAATTGAAAACATTTTAGAGCACATTGTTATGTGCTTAAATATACTTTGAATAAGCATTAAGAAATCAAAGTCACACTAAGATTACAGGACACATAATTTAATCCATAATACTTATGAGATACTTAAATCTATTATCTGTACAATTGAGCGCCAGGAGGGTTATGCACAAGGTATAAGTTGGCTGATGCCCTTCCACATCCAGAATAGCTAGTCATCGGTTCATTGATTCGAACTTAGATATCTCATGGGTTGCCTCAAGACCTCTTCAAGAAAAGGCGTTTCGGTAGGCTATATAAACAAAATAAAAACAAATTTAACACTAAACTTAGCTATACTACTTAATTAATCTACTAATTAATATTGTGCAAAAACTCACCCCTTGGACTAAACAATAAACTAACACAAAAGTATGATTATAATACAACGTCTCAATCGCATTAACAATATCTCAAAGCCATGTACAATAGCGGAATATTATAATTATCCAAATGTCGGTAAATTGATATTTTCAACTCGTTACTAGTACACGACCACTCACATTGAAATTACTCTTAAAATTATTCTAATAACTTAATATTACAATATAACACTACTTGCTAATTATTTTTAAATAAACTTAAAATTAAATTAAAAAGATAATAAATAACTTGCGTCGACCGGCATAACTACAGAATTCAGCCCGGTACTTTAAACACGACACCAATTATATGTTAACAGATTTTTCGAATAACTTATAGTAGTCAAACACTTTTACCATTACAACATCTCTCACACCAAGTTAGTTTACCGAAGCCGGTTAGATTTATGGGACTCTGCCAACTACCTTTTACCCAAACTATTTGTCCAAACCAAGGTAGATTTATGAGCGTCTCGTGTCACAATGCTTTTTTAAATAAATCACAAATGAAGTTTTGGGCAATAAATGTGACAACTTAAAGTAAAGCCTTCACCAAAACAGTTGTATTAACGTGCGCTCATGACCAAGTATTCACTGGGGACAGCTTACAGTTAATTGATACATTAAGAACTTCTTTCATTATGGTAGTTCGATGTGGGACCTTTGTAGGATTAAAATAAATTTAATAGTTTATACAAATCGTTATAAAACTAGTAAGAAGCTGAATAAAAAGTTACATGAATTGAGATTTGTTTTTGATATTTCTTGTCTTAGATACAGGTCAATAATTAAGTTAGAGTTTCCATTACACTTACTCGTAAATAGTGTATTAAATATAATGTTCAAGGCAGGTGAAGCCACGTCATTCAGAGCATTGTTCTTCCATAAACAGGATTTTAAGATTTCACTTTAAAAACACGAGTCTTTTAATTGGTGTATTTTCCTGTAAATTAAATATACAATAGTTTTAATTGGTCAATTTCTCATCTACAACGATTATTTGTGCTAATTTACATACATTATGTGCTGCAAATTGATATCGCATTGTGAGTATAATTGATGACAAACATTATTTTGGTGCATTGTGAATTAATAGTATTTTCCAGTTACATATTATATTAGGTATCTAAACGTACACAACTGATCTAACGAATTCTTTTTAGCAATAGAACTCGAAGCAAGGGATGGTTAGGTTAAGAAAATAAATTTAATCATTATATTATATATTCATAAAATCAAAATAAAGTCGCATCAAATAAATGTTAATCCACGCGTGGTGTAGTTCCCTCTTTGCCCTGGATGGATGGATGGATGGATGGATGGATGGACAGACAAACAAATAGACTCGCCAATTTTTTGTAGATCTAAAAATGGTTTTGAAAAACCGACCTTTTAAAAAGATCTGTTTAACGGCACACGCGGGGTACGCGAGAAAAAAATACATACTCGTAACCTCACTACACGTTCAGTGAAGCTACCCTCAAAAAAGTATTTTTAAAATTGTATTCTACCACTATCTCGGGGTGACTAATATGCATATATATGGCGATTTATACCTTTCAAGCAAACTTGAATGATATAGCAGATAAGCAAATAATAGAATGATCAAAGGAACCCTAAACAGTGGTCAAACATAAGATTAAACTATAATTATAATAAATTAAGGAAATAAACTTAATAAAATACATAAATATAATTTAATTCAAAAATCCTACTCCAGGCTTCTAACACTGCAGTTCAGGATAGTAATGAGAAGATGCCACAATCAAAGTTATTATTTGAAACTGACTATAAATATGGTAAGTGTTGGTCTGTCCGCGTTTATAATCGTCCATCCTATATTATTTTAATATTTAAATATAACCAGTATGGCTGAAAATATTTATACTTTACTTCAATATTACCAATTCTAATTAGTAGTCTGATGTAATATTATACATTTTGTACACTTTGTACTGAATGAAGAAAACAAAATTAGTGGCTGTAATCTGAAGTTAAAGATCTCAATCAACCCTGTACTTGAAGCAGTAACAGTTGGAGAGAATCTATAAAATAAAATGTTAGCTTTTTCCTTATCACCACTTTCTCATTACAGCGAGTGTGTGTGTGTGTGTGTGTGTGAGGACACCAGTTATTTGGAAGTACTCGTAGAAGTTTTTAATAGGAAATGAAATGAGGCTTTGTGTTAGGAGCAGAAAATTATTAGAAAAGATTTTTTAGAAAATCTGGAGAAGTTTTAGATATATGTACAATGTCAATTCTTACAAAGTATACACTTAAAAGAATAGTATTGTATTAATAGCAAATATAATATTTTTTCATGTTTCCAAGCATATAAGTGCAGTATTTGGTTATAATACAAGTCAAAATATTTCTTATCTTTTCAAAGTATCTCAATTCCGCTTGTCTTAGCAATTTTCCAAACGTATTTTCGTCACAAAGAACAGTCGCATTGATCCATCCAATAGTCGTCAAGTACGAGAGGGTGTAAGTTACTGACGACACCCGCCCTTCAACACTCCTCTTTATAAATTAAGTAAATTTTACTTTGATTTATTTTTCCGTCCTTTCCTTTCGTGATTTTTTCTATAGTTAAAAAAGCAGGCTTATTTCCTTATAAAGACTTGCACCAACTTATTATTAAATGGAAAAATCTGTTTTAACTCTGTGTGTAATTTGAAATTTTAAGTAATCAAAATGTAATTGTATAACATTTAAAATATTACATATTGTGCATTAAACTCCTTACAACATTAATTTATTAATTGTTAAATCGACAACAAAATATTTACTTGTCATTCAATATAGATTGATATTAACGCTACATTTATATTGATAAAATAAATATTTTAATACTAAAATTATAATGATATAACAACTACAAATGTATAGAAAGTAAGAAAAGTAAAGCTAAATGTAGTTGGGATTAATTTGTATTGTTAAGTACTTAACAAATTATAATTTATTTATCAAATCCCCCAATCAAATCAAAAATCAAAATCAAAATCAAAAATCTTTATTGAAAATAAGTTTCATACAATCACTATCTATAGCTTGGAAATAACTATGTCATTTTATATTATTTGAAATACGTGGTAGGTGGCTTTACTCGTTGTTTTACTGATATATCAGTGTATAGTAAGTAAATGTACGCAGAACGTTTGGTCGGTGGTGTGTAGTGACGTGAGTGACGCAGTCACGGGTCATCACACACCACGAGCAGACACAGGAATTAAACTAAGTTATTAAAAAGACATTTGAGATTTCTACTCTCCTCAGTGATGATACTTCTTCTTCTTTAATAATAAAAGTAGTATTACTGTAAAATTGTAATGGTACTTATACACTGTACTTTGATTATGACTGAGTTGTTATAGTTATAACATTGTTGAAATTTGACTACATTTTAGCACTGACTAGATAATTAGTCTCGAATTTGAGTAGAATCACAATATCAAAATACTAATAATCATTTAAAAACATGAAAACGATATTTTCTCAGCAAAATAACATAAATGAAAACATTTCGGATCAACTTTCACGTCCGGTAGTGAGGTAGCCGAGGACGGGATGATTTATAGCAAATTATACCAAAACTAATTTCACAAACCAAGCAGGATTAAGGAAAGTGTAGGAACACATTTTTTTAAATAACATTTAGGTATTGTATATATAAAATAAAAATAACTTTAACTCATTCTACTTGTCTGGTTAGTTCCTGAAGCATACATACACAATCTATAGAAAAGTAATATATTAATTTCTGCACTTTTGCCCATAAAATAAGTATTTGATAATTAATTCACATATAACCCTATACTAATGATATAACTGGCTGTTGTGTGCTGTGTTGAATGTGGAGGAACTTAGTATTACTAAAAAAACTAATAACTAATGTAAACTACTCTTTTTCGCTTTCTGGTGACTAACGATGCTGAACATGGTCTATCTTTGTGCTTAATTCCGTCCAAATTAGTTCATTATTATTATATATTACTCGTCGAAGCAATGATGTAACTTTAAATGATTTTAAAAAATATTTCCATTTTTCCAAAAAATCTTATTTTGCTTTAGTTTAAATAAAAAGAATAACTGGTAAACCAAAATTTATTAACCAACAGATATACAGCATACTGTAATAATAGTAATCAAGGTTACAAATCAAATTGTAAGTATTGTAACTCACTCGTATACATCATAATTAAACACTCGCTCATTGTTCTACTGCACATGTGTCATAAGCACATTAACTGTTAATAAAAATGTAACTTGAATACGAACTGTAAATATAAATAAGGGTTTAGACGTACATGGTATTGAGAGAATCTCCCGCTCACGTGTTTTTAATTCTGAAGAGAAATTTGCAAATAAATGTAAAGAGAAAGAACAATTTCCAGGTTTAACATTTGAACTGACAATTGGAAAGATAATGTATTTAATCTTTCAGCAGTCACGTTCATGTTCAGAGGCACTCGGTGACACGTCAGTTTATCATCTAGTGCTTTACGAGGACAGTTTTTATGCTCTCCTGAACCTTCAATAGAATTATCCTTGCAGTTTCCATCTTCCGATGTCAATAATCTAATGTACTCGGCAGACGCTTCTCAACCATGTATCGATGTGATTTGAGACACGAGCCGAGATTCACAATAACAGTCTTTGACGAACTTCACTATTTAATATTATAAATATTTAAGTAAAGTTATCCATTATAGTTAAGTAACAAGATCCACTTTTGATGACAAATATTTCAACATGCAATCAGATATTTCTGTACCTGTGACTGCGTACAAATATAACACTGTTTTATTAATAATTAATAAAAATCAAATAACCACTGGCTCGCAGTTAACTGTATTGCTGAAACAGATAATAATTGAATTAATTCTAATCAGGAGGTACCTTTTCAAGATCTTGCTAAATCGGTCTGACTGACTGACTGACTGGATAATATATAATAATTAAGTTAAAAAATTTATTATGATTTGCTTAAAATATAAAAATAAAAAATATTGGATTGTTACTTAAATACTTTTAATACTTATATATAGACAATGTTATAAACTCTCTTCATACAAAGAAGTATTGATCATGAGTAACGACAGCCCTGGAAGTGACGGACATTTGAACGACGCAGTTCTCACAGCACTGCATATCGAATGTGAACTTGGATGGAGAGTATTAGTTCTTGTCGCCTTAAAATGTTGAAATGTTTTCAACTGAATACTATTATTTTAATTTTGCCGCAAACTGTAATATCTACTTTCTATTTGTATGCTGTATAATGTCTGTATGTGAATATCTCCCTGTTTAGAGATATATTTGAACACGTAATATTTAACTGAGGCGCAGAATACTTAAGTTATGTCATTTGAAGCGATAACGTTTTGTTTGCGCGTTGTCATTGACTTTTAATATTAATAAAGCGAAAATTGACTACTGACAACTAAAATAACTAATATCATGACATTTTCTTTACTTTTACCTTTATTAGTGCTATATCTTTAAAATTTCACAACCAAAACTATAATATAGAATTATAAAATATATTTTTTATTTGTTATTATTACAATACTGTAGGAAATGACTAAACATTAAACTTTGTTTCTTTTTCGCAATAAAAGAAATGAGGAGTTTTCAATGTTAACGTACAACTGGATTGTCATTGTTTATCTTTATATATAAAAGTCCCGTATTATGGTGTTTATTTGCTTATCTCCAAAACCTCTGAACCAATTTCAATGAAATGTTATAGATATCTCTTACGTGATGTAACTTAAAAGATAGAATATTTATTTTGTATATGTTTTTATCTTTATTAATATCTTCAATTTTTTTACCAGCCGCAGCTGGTATTCATATATTCGTATATTGAAGGAGCGTCGTGACTTGTTCGTTGATATTCATAATTCAAAGTAATAATGCAAGGTGTATCGTTTTTTATTGGATTGAGCTTCTTTTTTGGAATTGTTTTTTAATGAAGCGAATTCCTTAATGCGGCTTACAGGTACTCTACGCGTAGTTTAGTAGACATCGGTACGTAAGGAAATGACTATGATATGTGTATGGAACCTATTACAAACAAATGATCACACAAGCAGTGCCGTGCGCAGCCGGATGTGCAATTCTCTCTTTCCTTGTGTCTCTGTCTCTTTTTATCATACAACTTCACCACACGGTTGTACAGACACAGAAATTTAAAACGCATTTGTTATAACAAACTTCCTGAAATAATGAGTTAAGCTTTGCGATGTTGTGATTATTGCCTTTAGATTATTTGCCTTAAAGATATAGAGAGAAAGAAAGAATAAAATTTAAATACATCGAACTTATCTCGAAATATATTCGAAACAACAATTAATTTTTCCTTCATTTCTGTTGCGTTTGCTCCGAGCGTACCATTTTTTTTCATTTTAATTTTCGATAGGTTTAATATTTTACTAAAACCTATAAAATTGACTTATTTCGTTCCACATTTAAATAAGTAATTCTCATATTTTTCTCTCACATACACCCTTTAAGACTTGTATTTTTTGTTGCATAAAATAACAATATTAACAAAGTTACAAAAAAATATATTTAACACAATTCAATTACAAGTTACAAGTTTGTATCGTAGAAGAAGGTTCAATAAAATCCAATCAGTATCCAGCACCGAGCATTCTTTATACCGCGACACGGTCTGTCCTCAAGTGATCATTGATATTGGTTTGCTGTTTGACATATTTATACATTGCTTTGACCGCTGTACAGCAGCTTTCAATATAACATACATTTTTAATAACTATTATATATTTAAATAAATTGTTACCATATTTTCATTATCCATCGCTTCGCATCAATTAATAAATTTGGATTTAAAAAGAAAATAATTAGATTAAATAGTACATTATTTCTATAACTAGTCGTTCTGTGAACAGTAGACCTCAGTACGTTAGGATGAGAATGTTTTGAGTGCCTTTTCTAAAAAGGAATGATTAGATGAAATTTCAGCCCGCTAGCTGCCGCAACGTCCGTTTTTGTGGTACTGATCAAAATACCGCCATATTGAAATTTTTCGCCCAAGCAACAAAACGGCTCGACATAAAAATCTAAATAATTCAAAGAACACACCTACGAATTTTCGTGCCGATTGTATAAAAAATACGTCTGCTACGCCAAAACAAAAGTTTAAATCACCGCCACTTTGAATTTTTCCTCGCAGTAAGACAAATGGCCGGACAAAAAAAAATTAAATAACTCAAAGAACATGATCACCAATTTTTGTGGCGATCGGATGAAAATTGCTCCAATAACAAAACTATAATATCTACTAATAGGCCAAAAACAAAACTAACAAACGCCGCCATTTTGGATTTTTTCGCTGAATCGAAAAAACGGCTCAACATAAAAATTCAAATAATTCAAAGAATACGCTTGCCGATTTTCGTGACGATAGGATGAAAAATACGGAACAAATATGCTGATATACATACGGAAAAATAGCAGAATGTGCCTATCAAGTAGAAACGTAGTCCTTCGGACAAACGCTTCGCTACGCTCGGCATTCGTCCAATTTTTGTGGCAATCGGATAAAAATTTCTCCTGCTAGGCCAAAAACAAAAGTAAAAAACGCCTCCATTTTGAAGTTTTTCACCCAATCAAAAAAACGGCTCGACATAAAAATTCAAATAAATCAAAGAATACGCCTGTCGATTTTCGTGACGATAGGATGAAAAATACGCCGGCTACGCGGAACAAACATACTGAAATACATACGGAAAAATATCAGAATGGGCCTATCTAGTGGAAACGTAGTCCTCCGGACAAACGCTTCGGTACGCTCAGCATTCGTCCTTCGGTCAATAAATTAATTACATCATGTTTGTATAATATCCTTACTTTATTTTATTACCTGTAATCATCGGCCAATCAGTATTCAATGAAATCTCATACAAATAATGTTTTTCATTACATTTGCAGTGCTTTGATAAATAGGAAACTGATTATATTCGCTTAGTTACGGTCTATTTTATTTGAAAGCTGACCCAACACTTATTCTGACCACTTCGATCACAGTCAATATGTGATTGACGCTCTATTCGCCGAGGTGTTTTGAATAAGAGTTATACTGAGGGTCATCAGATCGATCCAGCCAATCGTTACAGGGGTATATTAAAATTTGTTCACAATGTGAAGGGGTTATGACTGATATTTATTTTTATTTACTTCATTTGCATTGCGATACTTACTGTTAAAATAATATTTTTTGAATATTGTCCTTCACACAGTATGCATACAATAAATTATTTAGAAGAAATTACAGAAAACAAAGAAAGTATAAATCAATTTTTACCTTTTTATCGCCGATTAATATTGCATAAGTATAATGAAGGCTATATCATTCTTATATTAATCCTATAATACGTTTTAATAGCCAACTGAGGTATTGATATCACAGTCGCCTGATAATTCTCCTCGTGATACTAGGTGATTAGCGCGTGGAATTGTTAATTGCTTCTGTAGACTGTTCATACTCACTCACTCACTCACTCACTCACTCACCATCTAACGATATTAAACGATACTTTTCTTTCGATAATTTAACAATAGACGAAGTGTAAGTAAATAGTATACTCACCCAGTTCAGTAAGTAATAAAATACATGATAATACTATACGTAGTACTACGCCTGTCTAAATACATATTTGTATTGACGAAAGATTTAGTGAAAGGTTGATTGAAATCTTCATTAATTTATTGAACTATGATTCCGTAACTAATTATGTTATAATGGCGGGCTGAATTCCTAATGTTAACTGTTATATTTGTCATTACCGTATGAGTGATGTGTCTTTAAAGGAAAAAAAATAATAGTAGTCCAAACATGATTAATAATATAATCAAGTTGCACAAATTATGTTAATTTAATATTATATATTGATTTCATTAACAACCTATTCTACAATATTGTAAAATTGATATTTTTAATGTTTTGTTAGACATACACTTTACAATATTCACACTGTAAGCTGTGTCCTAATATCGTCAAGTGTTCTTCAGTCTAATCTCTAATTTGAAACTTTAGCATTAAGTGATATATTTCAGTATACCAATATTTTTTTGATAAATTGTTTATTTTGTAGTAGTAGTAGTAGGAATAGTAGCAATAGTAGCAGTAGTAGTAAATAGAAGCGGTAGTGGGAGCGGTAGTGGTAGTAGCTTACTCAAATTAAATATAATGAGCCAAAAGAGAAAACAATTTTAGTATCACTACATTTAATATAATGTATACTGGAATAAGTTCTTAAACGTCATATTGAAGATATACCTCTACAGATGGTCATATTATAAACACATTATTTTGTAAAAGGACAAAGCAACAAAGCTTGAATTGTTAAGATGTACAAAGAAACAGTCCGCTATGAGTGTACGTCATATGGCAGTTTAACTTGTAGCACTTTGGGTTTCTAATTGTAGAAACCCTCTTTCTGCAATAACGAAATATCAAAGTACTTGTGAATAAAAATACCTTCTTAGATTAGTTTTTAAAGCCTACTTTATAATTCCATTTAGTTCTACTTTCAATCAAATTATAGCACAAATAAGAGAATGTATTTGAAAATGTGAATTAAGTATTTACCAGCAATAAAACTATTCTTTAAGTAGACTCCGAAAATATAACGAACTATAATACCCAGTCACTCAAATAAGAGAATAGTATTTTTTTAAATAGAAGAAACATTATAGGATAAACTTAAATAATAACTAGTATCTGTATTGGATTTTACTAATCTCAGCGGGTACTGAGATCAGAGTCGACTTTACGTAAAAATTCATTTTACTCTCGCCGTGCGAGTATTGTCATCTTCTCATACTCTCGACACTACAAGTGGATCTCTTATTAAAGTTCCGCGGCCTGTGGGAGCAGTGACAGCACGCCACATTGTTGTGATTTGTAAAACAACTTGTTTCACACAATATTTTATTTTAATGAATAAATTTAAGAGCATCAGTATTACAAAGTAGTATTTGCATATTTTATAAATATCAAAGTAAAACTACAGTCGCAAAAATATTTTATGTAATGATCAAAAAAATTGAATAATTTATTATTTTCCAGTGCAGTGCTCGTGTGTACAATACAAATATTAAGAGGATAAAACCATACGTACGGTTTTGATTCGTTTTTAAACAAAGCGAGTATAATATTAAAACACATTAACAACTCTACACTGTGGTCTGTCATCATACGTCATACAACATTACTCCGTTAACGCTTTGTGCATTATTTGAATCATTTCAGACATTCAAACCATTTAAAGTTTAAATAAATATTTGATGTTTTTACATGCTCAGGGAGAAAAAAGAAATCATTTTACTGTTAACTTTCCTAACATTTAAATATAAATATTTTTTTAAAATACCAACTCAACTGTAAGACCGTCACAGTACAAGTAATCATACGGTGCTTACACAAATCTCCCAACCTCGTGAATGATGTTATTTATATTGTATAGTGTATATTACAAAGTAAGACAACAGTAACTATAGCTTAAAAGTATGGAATTGACAAAAGGTCAGAGATATTTTTATTTTTGATAACACAAACTATTATATATTAGTATGTATGAACAGTTAGGTAATTATTAATTTAGTGTAGAAATTATTTGTGATATAATTTATATCACATTAGTATATATTTTAACATTCTATACTGGTTAAATGCAGTTGTCTATTCATTTTTCCATTCGACTATTCTATGAAGAAAAAAAATAAGAGAGAAGATAGGATATACCTTTCAAAAACCTTTTACCTCATAGACACAAGTCCGTAATGGCGCAGCCTGGTGAGTGAAGCTCTGGACTCATTGCGTAATTACAATAGAGGCCTTTGAACTGTGTTTCACGAATGATACAGACTGACTGATTATATCATTTACTATAATACAATGTTAACTGTTCGCGATATGTACTCAGTCTGTCATCACCGTCGTGTTGATTCTCATTGTCTGTCACAAACAAGTTAAAGTTAATTGTTTAATGTTGTTTTTGAAATTCTTTGATGAAAATTTTAAGTGGGGCTTTCTCTTTGTTATTCTGTGAAATTTATGAATGCTACTGTTTTTTCATATATTTATTCCGATAAATCGCATTTTTATTGTGTGAAAAAGAACTTAAACTCACAAGCCATGGCTTAAACACCACTCTCGCACGCACACACACACACACACACACATAATTTATTTAATATATTATTATGTAAATAAAATCGTAAATTCATGCGACAGAGAGAATGTTGACAAAAAATATTTTAAAAAGTACATAATATAATATTGTTGTTGGTACTTGTATAAATTCAGGAATAGATTGATACTTGTATCAGCTCTCGGTGTTCTAGTTCAATGTTTATTTAATTTAATATTCGTAAACTCTTATTACGCTCCAAGGCTCCAATATACCTAACACGAAACAGTGCCTCTCATAAGCTCTTGGATGGGCTGCACGATATTGCTGGGATATATTTTATGTTTAAAGTTTTTAGTCAATGTATTGGTTGTTCTACGTTAATCTTTGTTCAAAGCAAAGCAATAAATTAATTGATAAATAACTACTATTTTGATGTCTAACAAATATGTATAATATTAGAAATAATAACTAGGCACTAGATTAGGCTATAGATTAAGACAAGACGAGACACTCATTAGTTAAAATCAGTCAAGCGAACTAGACGGGAGACTTTCAGCGACCTCTTTGGTATCTAAATAAGATTTAAAGATCCTGCTCGAATTTTAAATTAAATTACTCGATCTTTTAATAAAATGATTATTATTATTTTTTGTTAGCATTATAATTGTGTATACGAATATATAAAAATTATAAGTATATGTTTTGACAGTGTACAATAATTAGAGCAATAAGTTGGTAGCAACATTGAGTTCCTCGACCAGTGACGACAGTATCCGCTGCATCACTCACTGGCTTTTAGCATCCAATTTTAATATAATAACTCATTCCATTACAGCGGCATGATATTAATAATGTGTTAATAGTTTGAAACTATTTTATAAGCAAATTTTTTTATCACCTCGCTGATAAATAGCCAAATAGCAAAATTATTGTCATTTCAAAAAAAAAGTATAGACATATAAAAATATGCAAAATATTTGTAGCTGCTCTAAGTTTTTTGTTTTATTATGTAACATTAAACTACCTTGCTTATTAATTTTAAGGTACTTTACTTATATTTACACATTAGAGATAGTCGTCTGTCACGGCATGAGCATGGTATGAACATGAGAGAGAAAGAGAACACTCTTTTGGTAACATGCCTTCCATCTCTAATATTATATTATAGGTATGGAAGAGGAGGGATGCACAGGTAGAGGATGGCCGAAGAAGAGATGGATGGATATCGTGAAAGGTGACGAGTAGCAGGAGAGTATGCATGGAAGAGCATACTGTGACGACCCCAAAATTGGGATAACGGTAAGAAGATATTTACAAAATTCTAAATTATTTATTTTTGAGATGTGTTCCATATCAAAAATTATACAAAGACAATTATATATTATGCTAAGACAATTATATATTTTGTTTAGTAAAGATTCATTTGTATTTAAAGGAATTACGCAATAAAATTCTTCTTTTCTCTTGGAATTGTAAAAGAAATATTCTCACTTTGCACATTCTAGGGCGATTTTCCTGTATTACATTCAACTATTGTGAGGAAGGACTTGAAGTTGTAGATTGAAGGGTCTGCGGACTCTTCAATAGTAATGTTTATTTTCTCATTTTATTTGTTCGAATTATTCTATATGAAAGCAATGACTGTTATTTATTCACAATGTATATTAAGTCTTTATAATTTATTACTTACTTGGTTTATAAAGCACATACAGTCGTTGCATTCACAGGCTTTGAGATTTTTTTAGAACTGTGAAAATATATTTTAATTGAGTTGCCGTCGCACTCACCAGAGAACTTTGAATCACATTTAAATTAGTCTTCAAAATGTTGGTTGTTAACTTTTACTGCGTGTTACTTCCTTACATATAAAAATGTATTATTTTTAATCAGTTCTATGTTAGTATTTAGTAAAGATGGTGTAATTTAAACATTTTTTATAGGATAAGCCGTACCGTACCGTACTAAGTAGAAGGTATGTTTTATATATGTTTTTTATACAATCAGATTAAACCATGAAATATATCAAAGTTCAAAGTTTAATTATTATATCGTAAATACAGGAGACAGTTTTATCGCGGCAGCCCAGTAGGTAGCTAACAAGGTTACCAAACGATCTGAGCCCACGCTTGTCATTACTCCTATCAATTCAATATTCTTTTGTTATCTCCACATCTGTAAGATAAGATTATTTTTTTATAAATATCATCAAAATACTTAACCAACTACTTACATATTAGTTAATTTTTTTTAATACATCATTCAGAGAGCGACCTCTATATACACATATGTCGGAGCGAGCATAGTTATTTTGGAGTAATGCAGAAGTTGGACTGCCTATTGGTTCGCTGTTAACTCCGAAATTTATGGCTTTAGGATTAGCACGACAATAATAGTAATTTATAAAAATAAACCATTAAAACATAATAACTAAATTACTAACAAATAATATTTTAACAATTTTAATAATTCATCAATTTTATTCCACAGTTTGGTGACCGAGGCGTGACCCGTGTCATACTCGTGGTTGACTGTGCGACCAACCTGTGTCGTGTTACCTTCAGCGAAGTATTTTGAATTCTGAATCACATCATTACTCTTTCATCCTGCACCTTCAAGACACGTACATAGAACCTGGTGTGACGTCATTTTCAGTTATTTATGAATATATTTTTTAATAATTTCTATTCATATATAGTTATTATACTTAAGTCTTTAACGTCACTGCCATGTAACTCGGTTAAACGGTGTTACTTCCACAGCGAAACCAAAAAACAGAGGTTTATAAAAATATATACATATATCATGTTACTGGATAAGATTCGCTACACTTTTCATCCAATGTATGAGAATGACTTCTTTTAAGCGACCCGTCATTTCCTTCCATCGTAAACCGATGACCAATCTAATTTATTTGATATGATTTCCGACCTTTTGCTTGTCTTCACAAAGTGTTAGAGCTTTGTGAATATCCAATTATGGAGCGGTGTAATATAAAAAAGATATTCATGGTACCTGCAATCTGTAGGTTTATTTGAGAAAACAGACTGGATCAGATAAACATGAATTAAAGAATGATGTATGTACCGCTGCTCCTTGTTTGTTTTAGAGATGAATAAAACTGTTTTAAATTATGAAATTTAATATTGATTCAGATTATACACAACTTTTCTTGTTACCGTCTTTAACTGAAACATAAATTTTCATTTATAAAAATTAATATTAAGATTTTCCTCTGTTGTATTATTGAACGTAAATTTTAATTCAATGTATATTATCTAAACTATCATTACAAGAAACGAAATTGTTTGAGTAAATAAAAAAAAGTTGCCGCAAGATCATATGACAGACAAAGGCAAAATATAATTTTCTATATATTCTAAATAGTTGTGTTTTAACAATATTTTTTATTTTAAAATTAATAGATATAATATTATATAAATAAATATATATTAAAAACTTAGGGACCAAGGTAAGTGGACTAGTTCTTACAAGTTATGTTTATTATCACCCGACTCTTCCTGTCATTGCATAAACGCGTCATTCTTCTCTTTCAGAACCTTTTGCACTTCTCCATTCCACTACCACGTTTCTTTACTTATCACACCTTTCCCTTCCGTTTCGCCTAATACAACCTTTGTCACAGTTCTAATCCATCCCGCCATTTCCTTCCAACTATCGTTTAAAGATTTTTATTCTACACTACCCATATTTATAATTTTATCTACCATTCTTTTTTTATATTTATTCCCACATTCTTCCATCTCTAACTAATACCATTTTAGTTCGCACTAGATGTTTAATTTTCATGACGAGGAGTCCATGCTGTGAGACTACACTTTCGCCCCGCAGTACCCAAAACATCTCTTTTATTTTGTCATCACACCCGGTTTAAGGAGCATACAAGCTTAATACATTAAGGATTAAACCTTCAAAAATCATTTTCATAGTAATGAGTCTATCACTCACTCTCTTCACCCCCGTCACACACTCTAGCAAAATTCCAACATCATTCTTTTTTCCATAATTCCTGCAATAATAAAACTTGTATCCTTTACCAATTTCTCTCGCTTTTGATCCCTTCCATTTCGTCTTCTGTAACATGATACATTTATTCGTCTTCTCTTCAACACCACCAACCACCAACTTGTTTCCGGACTAGCATGTGTGGCACCGGTAATAACCGGTAATGGCAATTCACGGCGTAACTGAATGTTTGGAAATAGTTTATACAGTTTCCACTAGGTGGCACTCTTACACATTGCATTTAAAAATGTGATAACTCTTGTGATTTTAGGTTTTTTTTTATTAAAATAAATAAATAAAACGATATGATAATATTTCTTCGTACACCCACTTTACTATTATTAATCGACTAAATAATATCTCGTCGTTAGTTAGTTCAATGTATTTAATTTTTCGTACTTGTTGTTGTTAACTTATTGAGTATATACTAATTCCTTTATACCTTATTAAAATATTTTTTATTGTGATCATAAATGGCTATAATTTGGTTTCAATAATAAACTTGTTATTTGTTTAACGTATTTTATATAATTTTTTTTTGATGGATCGTATTTTGCACTTTTTACTAAATTACACTGCTTCTATTGTTTTAACAGTTGTCACTGTGGTCATATATTATTCACAGATTTAAGTAATTAAACATTTTTAATGTACAGATTATTGTACTATTAAGCATTTTATTTTTAGTTTGGATTTCCTAAAAGTGTATTTTTTTCATATTATTGCATTGTCATAGGTCCTTAAGTTTGCATTCAAATTAATCCGATCTCATGAAGTACAATAAAATCACGTTCAATGTTTCCGTCACATACAAACATAAACCAAATCTAATAGACTCCCACCCTCTACTACCCCAACATTGGAACAACACTTGAGTTTGATCATGTTTTAATAAAAAAAATATATTTACAACAATTACAAGAATTATTAACAGCGGTTAAAATAAGTAACAGCGTAATAATTCATGAAACGTTGCACATACCGACTAAAGCGTAACTAAATCAGTGGGACAGCTTTTGGTTTAGGAGATTTGTTTTAGAATTACAAAGACAAAGGACAGGTTTCATCATTTTCGTCATCTTTTGTTTGATAATGCACCGTCATATCTCCTGAGTCAGTCAGTCATTAAGTTCTGAAGTCGAAGGGCGTTCCATTTGCACACTAACTATTTGTCTAAGCGCTCTATTGTTTTAATGGAAAGCCTTCTTTTACTTTTCTTAGTCACAGGAAATAAATATCATTAACTAAAGGCAAAGTTAATGTTACTTTTTGTAAATGATATTAAAGTTTTTTAATGAATACATTTGGTACAATGTCGAAAATATTTTTTTCTACTTCATTTATGGAGAAGCCTGTTTATTACAAAAGGCATATAAAAAAGTGACATAAAATGAATATGTAAGTTATGAAACTCGTTAAAATATTTTTAATTATATGATTTAAGAAGTAAACTACAATGTATAAACTATTTTGGTAGAGGTTTTTATTTTGGAAAACTTCAATAT
This sequence comes from Melinaea marsaeus rileyi, assembly GCA_918358865.1. Lineage (NCBI taxonomy): Eukaryota > Metazoa > Arthropoda > Insecta > Lepidoptera > Nymphalidae > Melinaea > Melinaea marsaeus. Next base: position 745,025 of record OU911090.1, read on the forward strand.
AATTCAATTGTTTTCCAGTATTTGACATACAACTGTCTCTTAGTATCTCGTATTCTATACTCAATTAATCATTGAAATAGTTTTGTAATTTTCAATTATGATACTTTGTTGCTAATCAACCATATTCAATATTTAATGACCTGCATTATCAAATATGTAAAATGAAATAAAGACACGGGGATACTTATAGATATTGCAGAACATTTTTTCATTAATAAACTAATGGTATTAAAAATATAATAATTTTTATTAAATATTCAGAAAGACTAGATAGTGCATGCAAGTAGTACGCTTGATCGCAGTCTAATTAAGTGAACTACTTCTAGAACTCACATTTTGAAATGAACACAATAAAATATACAAGCGGTAGGAAGAAAAAGACATAACTTGCAGTTTAAAATACATTTTGTAAAATAAATTGAAAACTACTAAAAATAAAAAACAATAAAATATAAAGTAATAAAACGTGACAAAATTTAATTAAAATATAAATAAAAATCTGTGTACATTACACAGAACATAAACAATAGCTTTAATATCACGGAAATACAAAAAATACTTTGAAATAATAAATTATTTGTACACATTATAATGATCATTAATTATTTAATAATATTATTATTTAACCAACTTTAATTAACAACAATTAAACTCCCTGTGTTATATAACATTGTATTTTATACACTGTATCAGTAACTCCGGAGTGTTCAGTAACAGACGATGTACTAGGAACTATTGTATACAAATTATATCAACGTTTAGTTCAGCCTTTTGATGTTAAAATATTTATAAAGAAGGACATATTGAGACTTAATGGTGTTCATATTTATTATAACCAATAACTTATTATTATAACTAACGTACATTTAATAATTAACAACACGTGTCGGTAATGAAGAGTCATTACCTCATATTGTAATGACTTATGGTTACTGACTCTGTTAGATAACAGAATATGAGAATTATTTAAAATAAATTAGTAGCGGTAAATGTGTAAATTAGTTCATTACCCGCTGACGTGTGTTAGCTTGGTTTAGTGACGGACGATGGATAATGTGGAATAATTGATTGACTGCTGTGTAATTATAATCAGTCATTATAATGACAATATATCTGCGGTTGGCACACACGAGGTAACAAGCAAGCAGCAAGCAGTTTTAGTTTAAAATTGTTCGAGTATTAAATATTTGGTTCAAGTTAAGCGCTGACCCGCTCTGTGTAACAAAAGTTAAATAAACATTTGTTTTCCATTTAATGGCTTACCTACTAGTATTTAAGTTAAATACCAACAAATGTTATTTAAATAATATTTGTTAGAAGTTGTTAAGACAAGTTATTGATAATATTAAAATGGACCCACAGAAAGAACTATCTCAGAATGTTTTAATTTTATGTACGTTTTTCGTGACCTTTAGTTTTGTTCTTATATAAAAGACAATTTTTTAAAAAGATAAAATGTGTTTATCAAACAAGTATAGTGGTCTGCAGACGTAAACTCATGTGCAATGCAGTCACACACACCTTCAACCAACTATTTTGTATAATCATTAATTATGGATCCAACACTAAAATACAAATAGATATATTGAACTGAAATAGAAAAGTTATTATAATATATATCATACTCAAGAGACAATTATTTGACTATATAAATACCCGCATTACTACTTACTTACACTTACTTATAGTGTCAGTGACAAGTCATCTGTTAATTTAGTCTCCAAAGAATTTAATCTTTTCCATACACCGAGATATTGAATGTATATTCCAATGTGATGGAATAATAAACTGTCATTTTTTAACGTTTAATTGAGTAATAGTGTCCGGTGCAACTTGCTTTGACAATAAAAAAACGAAGATTTACTTTTTGTAAAATATGAATATTTCTTCTTATTTCATAGGAAACTTCCGAAGCAATTTCGCCGGTTATCAGAATTGCATTAAATCTCATTTTTTATAAAGTACGAAACATTGTATAGCATGTTGTATTATTAATATTATGTTCCTTGTTTCACATCATCCAGAATATATAAACAATAACAAACATAAACCTCAGGATGCAGTAGATATAGATGAGTAGTACATAGTAGATACACATCGTCTTCTTCCGTTCGGTTGTGGAGAGTGAATACTGCACGCACTGTGAGGGTGGTGTTAATATGTATGTGTAATAAGTATACCGTTAATATAAACAAAAGTGTTTTCATTGCAATGTATCAGTTACACTGGAACCATGTACCTATTAAAAATAAATATTATGAATACTTGGGATGATAACAAATTCCATTTATAATATCCATAAATATAGTTATGTTATAATACATTGTGTAGGGCGAGGTAATGGGTCTTAATGTTTTGTTTGTGAAGAGACAGTCATTAGTATCTTCTCAAGACAAGCTGGTTCTTAAGTCAAAACTAGTTCAGAGTTAGATTGCCTGGATAGTTAACGACTTTTGACAAATATAATTTTATAAATGGGTATATTATATAAGGTTAATTGATACTCTCAGGTACTTCTGTATTAGGGAAATATTGAACATTGTTTTTAATAGAATGGTTGAAACTAAGATAAAAAAGCAGTTGTTTTTATTGCAGTAATCGATTGTCCACTCTAACTGTGAACGAAAATAAAAAAAATACGAATTTTCAAACCTCAAAAATAAGTTGGACCAATCCAAGGAGAGAAATATTTATAAAATTATTTACAGACTGAAAATCTCTTGATTTTCTCGGTGTTCTGGAATATTGACTAATTGACTAATTGACTATTGGCTATTGACTAAGTGGTAAATATAATAATTAAGTTAAAACTATCGTTACAATTTATTTAAAAAATTAAAAGAAAATTTGATTGTTACTTAAATATTCTTAATACTTACATATAAACCAAGAAACCGAGAAAACTATAGTAGAAAGGGTTCAGTTCATTTTGTAATTGCCACTATAAACATCATAACTGATAACTATTTCATATTTACTCAGTGTGTGAACATGCAGCTGCGGATGTCGGTCGCATCCCGCCTTGCATTGATTTAATACATAATAGGACTGAGGCGTGAAAGACTTCAGTTTTCTCATTTTTGAAGCCTTCTTATTTTTTTAGTTGCGCTTTTTCATTGACTCTATACTCTATATTTATAAAACGAAAATTTACATATGACAAAAAAAACGCCTACTACTATGGGACCTTTTACGACTTTTACCTTCGTTTGTGTTAAATATGTCTCACTAAAATGTCACAAACGAAACTATTCTCTATGATTATAATATATCATAGGATTATATATTTGATATTATTGCAATGCTTTAAGAAATGTCTAAAGATTAAACTTTGTTTCTTCAGTGAGTTTCCTTTTCGTTTAAAATAAAACGTAATTAAAGTGAATTTCCAATATCAACTTACAACTGGATCGTCATTGTTTATCTTTGTGTATACAAATCCCGTGTCATGGTGTTTGTTTGTTAATCTCCAAATCACTGAACCGATTTGAAATGTAATGGATATTTTATTTTGCAGATGATTATTGTGTGATCTAACTTACAATATATTATTTTGAATATCGTTTTATAATGATTAAGTCTTCATTTTTTTATTGCGAGTTCGAGTTTGTTTATACATGAAGGGTTTAATTTTCTTCTAAGTTCTGGTGTATATCCAACAGATGGCGGTGTTAATAACAACATTTTAATGATGTAAAATACTTTCTTTTTTATATATCCTACACATGCTTAAGGAGCGATGTAGTCTGTGCGTTGATATTCCTAATTAAAAGTACCGCATTTCTTATTTGTGTTTGTGTTTGTGTCAGATCATACATGAACATTATTTTAATATGGCAATTATGTTTTGAAAAATGTAAATTACAGCAAATGTGTGTAATACAGATTTATAAACGTAAGTTGATAAAATACTATAACCTGGCACGAGTACTTACTGCTTACATTAGTTTATTGTATGTGTGACTTGGGTGTTTTCAATTTATTTTTTATTCATAAATGATGAATAATGAATTAAACTTTCTGCTCCAATTCATCGCTTTGGATTATTTGATATAAAATAAAAATTGAAACATATAGAACTTATTCAGAAATACATTTCGTTAAAACGTAAGGATGTTCGTGTCCGCCGCACGAACGGACCCCGACTGTGCTGTTTTTTTAATTATAATTTTTGGTAGATTTTATACTTAACTTTCATGAAGTAGTGCATCTTTTTCACTAAATACACTCTTAAATGCTTCTAATTTTTGGTAACAAACTTTAATAATGTAAAAAAAAAGTTATTAAAAACATCAAACACAATTTAAAAAAAAAAATCAATAATGTTCGACGATTAGTTCAATTAGTTATGTCTATTACAGTTTGTATCACTGAAGAAGGTTTAATAAAATCCAATCAGTCTCCAGCACCGAGCGACACATTCTTCACTTCACCGAGCGACACGGTCTGTCCTCAAGTGATCATTGCAATTGGTTTGCTATTTGACATATTTATACATTGCTACTGACCGCTATACATTTTCTTTCCATATATTTTTTAATTCCTATCGTATATATAATACATAATTTCATTTCTTTTAATAACTTCGGATTCAAAAAATAAATATTATTTATATATTATTTCTATAAAAAATCTGTTACATAATATTTGTATAACATCCTCGTTTCATATTATTACTGCTGTAATCACCTGCCAGTCAAATGTATTCAATAAAATCTCATACAAAGATTTTCATTACAAACGCAATGCTTTGAGGTTAACACAAACCTTGACACAGAAATGAAGTAATAGCAGGAATGGTCGAATTATGCCCAAACGTAACGTATTCACTACGATCTCTTTATCGGCATAAACACTTTTTACACATTCGGACCAAAACTCTGTTAGTGCAGACCCTAATCCTTCCGCTCATTGACTACGCTGATGTATGCTGCTCTAATATCTCAGAATCTATACTGTCTAATACTGAAAATAAATCTGTTTTTGTTTATTATAGAACAAAGAAATATACTATTAATTTTACACAATATCTCATTGCAAGAACACTTATTTATTAAAGAATGATTGAGTGGTGATTCCAAAATTCTAATCTTTCCAATAAGAATTACAAAATAATAAGTTTTCGGTTTCTACGGCTGTACGGGACTCTCGTATTGAGTTTTTCAATTGATGGCAGGTAAATTGATTTCATTGGAGGCTGGGAAATAACGAGAATTCACCACTTTCAAACACTTTTTTTTGTAAAATAAATATGTGTGGAAATTCTGCTTTCACGTGAAATAATTTTCCTATTTTAGTGTTAGTTGAAATTATCTTTAAAAAACCCATATTAAACCAATAATCATGTTCAACTTATTAATATTTAAAATCAGTTTCTATTGAGGTAAAGACGATTACGAGTCGATTGGTCGGATCTTTGGGATCGAAACCTGCTCGTGTTGATGCGATTTTTCATTCTAAATTTATAAAAAATGTACTAAGTATTCTTTGACGTTTTATCGTTCAGAGCAATCCCAATGAACTCTATTAGTTCATTCGGATTGCTCCGAACGATTAGGTGTGTCAAATCTGAGTTGTGCTCGTTGATAACGTTGCATTATCAATTTATTAAAAAGTAATAGATATCTCTTGCTAATTATAGTTATTGTGTCACTGAAGTATTTTTAATATTTATATCTATTTAACAATAATATTTTCTATTTTTTTATTTTCAAAGAAAATTGTCATTTTTTGTTATTTTACGAGTAGATGTAGTTATTCCCTTGACACATAAATATTGTAAAAAGTGATTTAGTAAACCAAATACAACAATCAATATTGCATTACGATTAGTATTTCACAAACACTTGTGGCAACTTTAATAACTTTTTACAGACTCTCAACAAATTAAATAACAATATCTAAATCACTATTCGATTCGAATTAATGGCATTAAGCACCTTCAAGGTGCTGCTCAGAAGCTTGGAATAAGTTAAATATAAATTTGAGGCTTAGTTCACTTTCCTTCTGAATGTAGGTAGTGTAATATTTAAGTCCATGGCGGCGGCTTGCACTTCGCTCGTCATATATAAAATAATATAAAAGTTCATAATTCTTTACTCAATTATCTTATCAGATGTCTAGTAGAGATATTCTTAAACGTCAAGTGACGGCGGCGGACGTCTTTAACATTTCAATAAGTTTAATAGTAACAATATAATTATTCTGAACAATACTAAATTCTTAAAAGTATTTGTAGCAACCATATTTCACATATTCGTTTTTAACAGATTTAAGTAATATACATAATAATTTATAATAATAAAGAAGGCTTCTGCTAATAAGTCAAATCAATAACTTTTACCACTTTAACATAATAGTTTTATTAATAACTATTATGCTGTTTAATTGTAAATTCTTAAATATGATAAATACAATAACAACACACTTTAACACATTTTACATTATGTAGTTTTACAAAAAAATAAATAGTTACATACAACGGTATTATTACATTACCCATTACAGAATATTATATAATGACATATGATCTATATTATAAAAATACATGTAATACAAAAATCCATCACAACCTTACAGTAACCTAATTGTCTGTTTCAGGAAAGAGAATAAAATCTACGTGATGAATTCAGTTGAAAACGCACGTAGACTATTAACTATGAGTGACGTGTGCAGTTAAACGTGGGAGAAGCAATGAGACGTCAACGAGATTTTTCCTTTATACGTTGAACATATACAAAAGGTACAATATTTATTCAAATATTTACACAATGAAGAAGTAATTGAAATGTCTATTAAATATTTTATTTACAATTTCTTCAGATTTAGTCTCCAGATAAAAAGTGTTAATGAAAGTTGCGTTTAAACAGACAAGTAGTAACATACTTTGACATTTACAAGTAACGCTGAAGCTTATAGCGAGCTTATACTAGTTTATACTGGAATAATATATTTCTTTTTAAACATGAAGTAAGCACTTTGTTAGAGAAAATAATAAATAGTTTACGTCGTTAAAGTAATATTTGTTACAAAGGACCCTCCAATGAGCTAACCAATTGTCGGTGAAGGGAGAATGCGAATTGACGACCGCCTTTGAACAATTCTTTTGTAACTCCACATTTGTGAAATCCAGACCCTTTTCGGGAAATTATTTATTATATTTTATAATTAAATTGTAGGTATAGGATCTTACATTATAAAATTAATTGTGAGTGCATAAATTTATATAAAAATATATGAGAATAATTTCAGCACATTGAAAATTTGAAATTGTCAGTTTTAGTTTTTTTATTGTCAATTTATTGATATTAACTTGATTAGGCTGTGTATAAAACAAACTTTTGTGTAAATTTGATTTAATATATTATAATAAAAGACAGTTTTAATATTCTGATTAAAACGATAAATGTACAATACATATTTTAATTATTCAGATTTCAATTTTAACTGGAAAATTATTTTCGATATTATTTCGATGATTAACAATCTGGAGTGCACATTTCATGCTTAACAATTTTATTAGTAGCATCTTAAAACAGGTACATTAAATAGAGAGTGGGTTATGTATATATGGGCGCAAGTCATTATGTAATTATTATATTGTTTTAAAAATTCCGTAATTATTTAATATATTATAATAAAGGACCACCCTCTCACAGAAGATCGACGTGTAGTAACCAATTTCATTTGGTTATTTTCTGTCGGTAAATGAGAGAATCCGGAAGCCCAACTCTCCTCCCCTGCCAAACATGATAGCGATGTCTCCATAAAGTATACTCCCCGAGCAAAATCGGGGGAATGATTCTCGGATTTTGCTCGGATTGCTGATCGTTTCTAGGACGGGCAAGGTATCGCATTTGAGTTTACTAAGTGCAAACGACGAGTCAACGCAGCGGCACCCTGCTCCATTCTGAAATGTGGATGTTTACGGGATCACTTACACTGCCACCAAGTGCTAACTTCCGGAAACATCTGGTGGCAGTTCGTGGCCATGGTTTGTTGCGTTAGCTAGGGTTGCAGCAGCTGGCAAACGGCAAGCATTTCAAGCTTGGGTTAATGTTGAACCAGTTGACAAAGTACCCGCCTGGCACCCACGACTTCTTAGTGCTTTCCTAAGCCACTCAGGTAAATTTTTGCCAGCCACTCCTACCGCCATTGTACATTGGGAATGACTTTCTGGCTCACATGGCAAAAGAGAAAGCAGATCTCTTGGGCACTCTTGTTGCCTCAAACTCGACTTTGGATGACCAGAGGAAGATACCGCCTATCATTTCGTGGAGCTAGAGTTTATATCGGAAACAGTTTTTCGGCAAACGACCATCCGAAAATCTCTATTTCCTTTGGACATTCATAAGTCAATAAGACCTTAAAAGCGTACCTTAAAAGCGTAGTCCCGGTCACACGGAAACAAGCCCTTGTCCGTCCGATGCCTAAAAAAGGTGATAGCTCGGACTCAGCTAACTACAGACCTATCGCCGTTACTTCTCTTTGATCCAAAGCAATGGACAGCATTATCAACCCACAACTTCTAACGTACCTTGGCTGGTGATCTTCTGTTATATTTTACGCAACGTTGGGCAATTGCTGTTGAAAGCAAGGAAGAGGGTATAGGTAAAACAATTACGATGTTCTGAGCGTTGATCAAATAAATCCTTGTTCCATTAGTGGAGATGAAAAACATGTTGTTGCTGTGGTTGTTGAATCATTTCATACAATTCCTTTATATTAATTTTTAGAGTTATTTACACAACATTTAAAATCATCTTCACCAATTTCAAACAAGTACTTAAAAGAGGTATCTTCTTAATGTATGATAAATAAATGTAAAGCAAACCAAAGTACAAGAAGAAATATTAACACCAGTGTAATATAATAAGTATTGTATGCAGAAAAACAATACCATAAAAACTTTATTAATTTCCAGATCTGTTATTTTTTAATACACATTCAAAGTCCATTCATTTTATATTAATTTCTGCAAGCGCTCTGTTGTTTTAATGGACGGGCACGTTAAAGACATTAATTCATTCAACATTATTATTAGACAGAGTTGTTTTGTATTTATAATTTTACTATGTATATAATCTCATTGATTATTTAACAGTCATAAACTAAAATAAGCTTGATATATATTTATCTTTTTTTTTGTTTTTATTTAACAATGAAAATACAAGTGGATACATACATTTTATAATTGCGTTTATGTCCTCCGTCCATCTATTGTGGTTTCATTATATTAAACTAATGACAATCAATAACATTGAAAAGTTTGAAGTATATACAAAAATGTTATGAACGAAAATATATGGTTTATATCTTTGTATATTTTACCTAACATTTTAAGATTATTTACATTTACGTAGAAAAATGATATGATGATTGTAATTATATTTATTATGGAACATAAAAAAATCTTCTTGAGAACCTAAGCGGGATTAAAGATTCAGATAGGCTACCTTCTACTATCTATGTACAGAGAAGGACCGTGACCCGTGACTATGTCATTGATGTTCTTATACTGATGATGCCACAGCACAGACTGCACCGTGCATGTACTCGTATGAAGCACTGACCTCAGTCCACTGCAGTGAGACACTTCTACAACTCGCGTTATACAATAACCACCAAACACATACGAGCGACTGTTATTAAAAACTATACATGGATAACATATTTTTTTATACGTATGTCGATTTGTTTGTCCACGAATCGCACAACTACTGGACAGATTTTGATACTTTTTATTACAATTGTGTAGTAATTATTTACTACCTCAAGTATAGTATTTGAGTTTTTATTTTTTTGAAAAATCAGTATTTCGGTCAACACATCTAATAGAATATGAAAATAGTTTGAAATAAATTAGTAGCGGTAACTTTGTATATTAGTTGACTGGCGTGTGTTTCTGTGACGGACGATGGTTAATTTGAAATGGTTTACTAACTACTATATAATAAGAATTAGTCACTATAATGACAATATATATTCGTTTTGGTTACGTGTGTTATGTTATTGATAACAGCAATTTGTTTATGAAGTATGATTTGTTTGGTCTGCGTTGTACACTATTAAAGACTTTGTATAAAAAATATAAGATTAAATTAAGTTTAATATAGTAATCCTATAATAAAATATATCCTACAGGTTTATTATCTAAGTATAAAATCATCCACAATGCAAGTAAACAGGTTATTAATATTTCTGTCTGTACTCATATAATTCTAATAATAAAAAAATATAAAAAAATACACAAAGGAATGAAAATAGCATACATATAAGAAAGTGAGGAAGAGGCGGTCATTTGAAGGATACAATTTTCCTTATCTCTCGGGCTCCAAGGTCTGAAGAAAATTCAATGAGATGTGTCATCGAGTTTAAGAGACTACTTTACTTTTTTACTTTACGTAAATAATACCTAAATTGTATGTAAGTAATTTGTCAAATTATTTTTCGTACTTTGACGTCAGTATATTCTTGTAAAATATTTATGTTTTTAGAAATACCTTTAATATTTTTGTATTCACCGCCAACGCATCTCATCTATCTATTAATGCGTATTTTGAACCTTACGATTATAAACAAATAAACAACTCTTAAAAATATACAAACGAAAACAACGTATTCACTCTATACAATATGTTATTAATACTACAGCTAGTGAAGTTTTAATAAACACATGAAGATAATAGTAACTTGATCACATGTTATCAATTCAGTTTAAATCTCATTGATAAGTCACACAACACAAAGTGACTGCAATGTAAGTACATATGATATATCAATCACAATAATACACGCATAGGATATGCTTTTGCGGATTTATGTATAATGTAAATATATTTAAAACACATTAATTTGTTTGTAAAATATAATTCTCAACAGTAAAAGAAAAAGGAACTGCTTGAAGTTTATTTGCGGATGAACGGAACTAGGAGATACAACTTAAAGTAGACACAACTTACAATTATTTATTTTCTTTATTTGTTAGTTTTATTTTATGACATAGTGATGACAAATTTCTTCAAGACAAAAATTAATTAACGAAAGATTTTATCAAGACCATCAACTCAAGAAAACTACGATAGAAAAAGAAGAGTTCATTTTTGTATCAGCTCCGTAAACATCACAACTATAAACTGTTTCTTATCTGTTTTCTTCTTAATCATGCAGTTGTAGTCGAGTGTCTCATCCCGCTGTTCATAAATATATTTAAATACCTTATATTGAGCCGAGGAGTAAATAATGTAAGTTTTTTCATTTTGAAGCAATATTGTTGTGGCTTTACTTTTTCCTTGACTTAATATTTATAAGCCAATATTATAAATTCATAAGAGTACTTAAGCGAGCAACACAATACTAATTCAAATATAAGTACTTCCCTCCTTGCAACATTTTGCCAACTTGTGATTAAAAATATAATTCAACCGAGTTTCTAATATAGATTTTACAACAGCAAAAAATAATCCTGGACTATCTTCTACACGACTGTATAAATGTATGAATATTGTCTGTATATTTAATTTTAATATAACTTTTGTAATAAACATAGTATTTGATGTCAATAATTCCAATTTCACATTTAAAAAAGTAATCTATCTATTTGTATATTTTTTCCATAACTCAATAAATGTTTTTAGTACTTACTAATGTAAATAGCGCATACATCATATAAGAGATGGGTGTGTTGTGTTTTGTGAAATTAAATGTTAAATTGGTTATTCTGTGTATCTTTATTGTGTTCAGAGCGATCAGACGAATAAGATTGTTGATAAAAAATAGATATACAAAATACCACGTGTCCAGTTGGTCCTTAACGATCAATGTCTAATTAAGGTAAGAAAAGTCACGAGCAAATTGTATTTTTTAATAATGAATTTGAAACATAACCTTCACGATACTATTTATTATTCACATTAAGTTTTATTTTAAACGACATATATCGCTACCGACTTGTGTGAGTAAATGAAAACATGAAGTAAACGTATACGTTCACCTGTAGTTGTAAAGTACATCTCATATACAGAAAATGTAAATATTACGAAGTCATTGACTGATTTGCTAATTAAAATTATGAATAAATGATTTTAAAAGTTGATAATTCTAACACGCAATACTTACTGAAAAGAAATACAGCCTTGACCTTGATACCTTGTAATTATATTATGTATAGATGTCTACTTCACTCTTTACATCACTCGATACTTGCACTCACTTGTACATGTTATGTTACTATCATTGTGTGAATATTCTTCTCCAACAACATAATATTTAATTGTATTTGTAATATGTATATTTCTATGTATTTGTCATTAAAAGCCTTAAAAGGTCATGAATTAACTGTTCTTTAAAAAGTCTATTTCGTAATTAAAATAATAATAATATATATTTATTTATTTAGCTTCACGCCATGTCCCTTGCGGGGTAGCCAGAGACGACGGAGCGCCAAACGCTACGGTCCCTGCATACTTCTTTCGCATCGGCCACAGACATCAACCTCTTCATACATGCCCTCCGGGGGGTCCTCCTGCTTTTTACGTGACCTTCCTCCAGTATCATAGATACTGTGTTTTCGAAGGTCACTCGAGGCCTCCCCCTGTCTCTCTTACCGCTCACTTTTCCTATATAAATCTTTTTTACCATTCTTTCATCACTCATTCGTTCGACGCGCCCAAACCACCTGAGCACGTTCTTCTTCATCCTCACTGTGACATCTTCGCTAGTACCTGCCATTCTATGGATCTCTTCATTGCGGATTCGATCAGCTAGACTGACTCCGCATATTCTGCGAAGAGATCGCAGCTATTTGTAGACCCGTCCTCCACCTCCCGCCGTTCGGAACATAGCGTGTTGGTTGGCGGTAATAATAATAATACAAAACAAAAAAATAAACAAGGTAATTTAATTGAAGTTAAATAATAGAAGCGATTATTAATGACGACTTCTATTATTTCTATAACAGATTTAAACAGAGAAAATGGTTCAATAAAAACCAATTACTCGTCTTCAATGTGCCGGTAACACATCCTCTTCCAGTGCAACGCGCTCTGTGCTCAAGTAATCATTAACATTGGTTTGCTATTGGTACATTATTTTAACCACTATGCCCGAAATTTCAATGTAAATTATATATTTATATAAATAAATAAATTATTATCAGATTTTTCTTCATTTCGACATTCACACTCATTCACCTTTATTTAAATTTATATTTAATATATATAATAAATCAATCACCTTATATTTAGTTAACATCCTCACACTGGTACTAATAGTGTAAGTATACTTGTTTATTACACGTTGCTGTGCCGTTATCACCCGACGGTCAAATATATTATATAAATACTCTAATAATAATCTGTTTCATTACAAGCTCAAAGTACATAAAAATAGGAAATCCGTGAGAGTTTAGTTCCCTTACTACCTAAGGGAAACCCAGTTACCTTTTTTATGAAAGCAATAACACGTTCGACATGAACTTAGTAGAAACGCACGTAGACAATTAACTGAGTGACGCGTGCAGTACACACGGGGTATATTAACGAGACTTCTCTTAAAATATATAAGTACTTAAACTGGTTCTGTTACAAGAATGTTTTCCATTTATTCGTAGACCATAAATATATATATCTTTTGAACATTAAACAATGAGGAGGTAACTGTAATGTCCATAAAATATTTTATTAACGTAATGCTGCTTAATTATCGTACAGATTTTATCATACGTAAATGTACATTTGAATATATCTGAACTTTTTTTTACGTAATAAAAAATAAGTTTTTATTGCATTCAAAACAAATGCAGTAATTTATTTTTCTTTCTTCTATACTAATGTAAATTTAGGAAAATGGAATATAAATGATTTGTATCAAACAAGACAATAATAAATTGATTAGGTCGTTAAAGTAATATTAGTTATATCCCTCGCAGGGAGCTAACCAATTGTTAGTGGAAGGGAGGATGCTTTTGAACAATTCTTTTGTAACTTCACATTTTTGCGGTTTTTAGCCCTTTTGCAGAAAAAGATTTGATACATTTTATAATTAAATAGTATATAAATAATTTCCACTGGTTAGTTTTTGTTAGTCGATTATAACGGAAGCTTCATCTGTCAACTATTAACTACATAAGTAATTACGAAATAAATAAAACTACCTGATATGTAATAAAACGCTATGAGACGGTTTTCGTATTCTATTTCCTAACGGTTTGGTAAAAAAACCCTGGAAAATAATAACAGATGTAAAAATTTACATGTCAAATAACAAAAACAGTTATTTAGTGTGATTAAATTACTTAAGACTCATAAATTTTCTTTATAATTTTGTTATATAAGTATAAAATATTTTCATTCGAGAAATCCATTTATATTCATTCATTATTTAGTAATGAAATTATTTAATATCTACAAAGTTTTTTTATGGTTTGCAAAATGTATTTTTGAAAGCAACACTCTCTTAAAATGTCATGGACTAGTTCATTACTTTATGCTGGCTGAGGATTTGGTAGCCATTGGAGATACTCACTTTAGGTAGATTTATTGCATGGAAAATTAGATGAAGCACCGCTATTTTATCCAATTTTCCATGATTGTCCACGTCTCGTGATTGTTATATCATATTTCTTCTTGGATTTGGGAAGATATATTATAATTATGTATATGTATTTTGCTTCTTATTGACTACAAGAAATTACTTCTTCTGGCCTTAAAACTTGCGATGGTTTGAACATGGCAGGAAGAAGCAGAGAAGCAGGCTACGTATGTAGTCCTTTAGTACATTTTTTATATTTTAATATTAATAACTTAAATAATTGGTAAAATGTCCATTTTCGATTATTATAATGAAATAATAGAGTTATGATCGCAACTTCTTGAGAATTTCAGCGTGACTAGACTCATAAATTGTTATATCAATTATTTGCAGCTATCCTCGTACTATACTAAGGACTGTGAAAGGTAGATGTTTCTCTGTTTTCTTTATTGTCACGAAAAATTACTGGACTCTTACGATATTAGATTACCTCAAGTTTCTTAAATGATTTAAATTTAAAAAAGAAATTATAAATAATTTACATAATACCGGGTAAGCGTCTTAACTCAATTTAAACTATACTACATAATGTTAATCTATCATCCTTCCTTTATCTTTATTATACTTCCAAGATTAATCTGATAATATTTTAAATAGGTATAACTGGATGACAAGACCCGAAAGACATAATGATATTGTTACATTTATTTTACCTTAACATTTCAAAATAATAATTAAAATGAAAAAACTATCACACAGATAAAGAAATACTTTAATTACATATGTCATTATGTCATTTTTTGACTAAACATTACCTAAAAATTATAAGAATGGTTAAAATAAAATAATAGAGACACATTTGTAAATTAGTTCATTACCCACTGACGTGTGTCAGCTCGGTTTAGTGACGGACGATGGTTAATTTATAATTCTTAATTAACTACTGTGTAATTAGAATTTTCGATGTAATGCTGCAATGCCTTTTGTTATCCTTGTTTCTAATAATTATTATAATTACTTGACCTAATATTATTTATTTAAAGTAAAGTATTCGATGTGATACAAAATGTTAAATAAATACAAAGAAAGCGTCGGCGTTGGAGTCCGTATCAGATGATATTAAATGTTTATTAATGTTGCGAGTGTAAATGTTAACAACTAACATTATAAATATATATTTGCCTTGTATATTATTAATTGTGATCTGCTGCTGCAGTAATCTAAAACAATGTCTCCTCATCATATACATGCAGTATGTATATATTGCATTCTATTAAAATGAGAAGGGTTGTTGAAACACAATGATTTATAATTTAACATTAAATCTCAGTCTGCCATGTACTCGTATGTTCAGGAATCATTGCTTTTATTTATTTAACTGTGTCAAATCTCATATAGTTAATACAGATAATACAAGCTTGGCGTCGAATTATCGCATAAGAAGCTGGAAGCTTCAAGATCCACCGATCAGAGAGGAATATCAAGAGAGGGTTTCCAAGAAGCTTGAAAGCTGTGATTCTGGAAATGAAAGTGTTGAAGTATGCTGGCAGAACCTTAGGAATAGTATGGTGAAAGTAGCGACAGAAGTATGTGGTAAAAGGAAAAGAGGTTTTAGTAAAAAGCGCGATGAATGGTGGGATGATGAAGTGAAAGACGCTGTAGAGTTAAAGAAGAAAGCATGGCTGGATTATAAAGCCTCTGATAAGGATAAAAGTATGAGAGAGATAAGAAAAAGAGCGTACAAGCTGCAAAAGCACAAAACGAAAGCACTTGTAAAGATGAAGCGTGAAAATTCTGAGAGAGAAAGGGATGAAAGGTTGACGAACAACTTCCGGGAAAACACGAAGCTTTTCTGGCGAGAAGTTAGTGGTTCCCGGGGTTGTTCGGTAACCTGTAGAATGAAAGGGGTGCTTTCGAAAAGCGGTGAAATTTTAACTGAGCAAGCACACGTTTTGCAGCGGTGGGCGGAATTCTATAAGGAGATGTATGAACGTGAGGACGCCTCGGTCTTGACTACCAGCGTAATGCTGAGTCAAGATATAGCCGATGGTGAAATCAGTTTGGAAGAAGTAGAGAACGTGATTCGAAGTCTGAAATGTGGTAAGGCTGCGGGAGCAGATGAAGTTACTGCCGAGATGATCAAATATGGTGGGCCACGCGTCTGGGACTTTTTCTGGTTTTTGTGCAATTTATGCTGGAAATCTGGGGAGGTCCCAGACGATTGGCGAAGTGCAGTCATCGTACCTTTGTATAAAGGCAAAGGTTCACAGATAGACTGTGCAAGCTATAGGGCCATCAGTTTGATTAGCTTGGGCGGTAAAGTTTATGCTAAAATTTTAGCGAGAAGAATGCAAGAGAGATCTGAAAGGCTGTCGTGGGAGGCACAAGGAGGTTTTAAACCTGGAAGAGCATGTATAGATTAGATCTTTTCCCTCCGCATGATCACGGAAAAGTTTTTCTCCCTAAACCAAAAGGTTTTCTGTGCTTTTGGGGATTTGGAAAAGGCGTTTGACAGGGTTGTGAGAAAGAAGTTATGGGAGATACTGCCCCGATACAATGTGAACGGACCCTTGCTACAGGCTGTAAGATCTCTTTACCGAGATCACTCAGCCTGTGTGCGAGTAGGAGCTGGCATGTCGCCCTGGTTTGACATCCAATCGGGTGTTAAGCAAGGTTGCGCTATGTCAGCTTGGTTGTTCAATTTGTATTTGGATAGTTGTCTCCAAGGAGTGAAAGATAGTGACATGGGAGTGAAACTAGGTGACCTTAAGGTCAATTGCTTACTATATGCAGATGATGCAGTGCTCATTGCATCATCAGAATGCAATTTGCAGGCATTGGTCACCACTCTGAAAGATGGGTGTGAAATTAATGGTCTTAACCTGAATGTAGATAAGACGAAGGTTCTGATATTTGAAAGAAATGAAGAAAGAACAGAATGTAAGATCAACGTGAATGATAAGATAATAGAACAAATGAATGAAGTGGTATATTTGGGAAGTATGTTTAGCAGAGACGGAAGATACGAAATGGATGTGGAAAGGCGTATTGCTGCCGGTAACAGAGTCAATGGTGCTTTGACTGCATTGTTGAGACGGCAAAACGTCAGTATAGCTGCACGTTTAGCTGTACACAATACAGTTTTGCTGCCGACGCTGTTATACGGCAGCCAAACGTGGGTAACACAGAAGAAGAATGTAAGAAAGATGAATGCTGTAGAGATGAGATCTCTTCGCAGAATATGCGGAGTCAGTCTAGCTGATCGAATCCGCAATGAAGAGATCCACAGAATTTCAGGTACTAGCGAAGATGTCACGGTGAGAATGAAGAAGAACGTGCTCAGGTGGTTTGGGCACGATGAACGAATGAGTGATGAAAGAATGGTAAAAAAGATTTATATGGGAAAAGTGAGCGGTAAGAGAGACAGGGGGAGGCCTCGAGTGACCTTCGAAAACACAGTAGCTACGATACTGGAGGAAGGTCACGTAAAAAGCATGAGAACCCCCCGGAGGCCATGTATGAAGAGGTTGATGTCTGTGGCCGAGGCGAAAGAGGTATGCAGAGACCGTAGTGTTTGACGCTCCGTCGTCTCTGGCTACCCCGCAAGAGATATGGCGTGAAGATACAACAAAAAATTATAAAAAGATGAGACAAATTCAATATTTACTGGAAAAAATATAAAGGTGATTTTCTTAATATTTTATTCTGGTTTTTGTAATAATGCTATTATTGTTAGGGCAAGGTTGAGCCTTGTAGAATGGACTCGAGGAGAAATGAAATCATGATCCATCCTTCTTGAATTAAGTTTTGAAAAACATTCTCATAGTTCGTTTGGTATTTGATCAAACATTATTTTGATCAGATTATATCTGTGTGATTATATAGTCTTATACAGTTTTTAATAATTATTATTTAATAAACTTCTTGATGACAAACGATATCCTTAAAAGTCTTACATGAGTATCGGGAATTTATTCTATGATATAGTAATCTAATCAAAGATATACAGATTGCGGGTACATAGAACATCATCTCTTCTGTTACATCGCTGTATAGTTGGATATTCATAAAGCTGTAACACACTGTTAAGACAAGCAAAAAGTCTGAAATCAAATCAAATAAACTGTATCGGATCAATTTTCGACGGCTGAGGAAGTGACGAGTCACTTAATAGATGTAATTCTCATATATTGACAAGTATGTTTGTAGTTATATAACAGTATATATATTTTTATAAACGTTTGTTTTCTTATGTTGTCACTTTGGAAGTTACGCGGATTAGAGTTAGTAAGTAGATATAATAACTATATATCATGTATGTATATAGAATTTTTAAACAATATTAATAAATTGGAATAAGCAAGCTTAATACTATCGAAAAATAACATGTGACAGATGTGGAGATTATAAAAGAATATCTCTTGAAAGGCTCAGGATCCTTTTGAAGCCTTTTTTTTTCGAAAACATATATATTAATAAACAAAAATAATAGAAAAGCGTAGGTATCTATGTTTGAATATATATATATTTTGAGAAACTTTACTCATTACTTTTAAAAATATATTTTATAAATATTTTCATTGATGCATGTAAAACGCAGACAAACTTAACAATCTAACACTTCAAGGCAAGGTATTAAAAAGTTATTAAAACTTTTCTAGCGGGAATGATGACGATTATATTAAATTATATTTACATATTTGACTGATTAGAAAGCAGGAAAGTAAATAAAAATAAACTAGCAAACAAAAAAAATATAAATTTTTAAAATAGAAAACTAT
The DNA here is from genome assembly GCA_918358865.1 of Melinaea marsaeus rileyi. NCBI lineage: Eukaryota > Metazoa > Arthropoda > Insecta > Lepidoptera > Nymphalidae > Melinaea > Melinaea marsaeus. Next base: position 764,335 of record OU911090.1, read on the forward strand.
ATAATTTCCAATCAAGACTTATAAAGTATTAAATTGTAATAACAATGGTAGTGGTATAATTTGGGAGCAAAAGCATTCGTTTCACTCGTTGCAACTCATGCAATGCAAAAGTAATTGAAACTGTACATTAGGTTTTTCTCTTTTCTCTGCTACTATTTGCTCAGTTTATATTTCCGTCTGGAGAGCTCTCCGGCCACACACACATTGTGTTCAAGTGAGTCGCCTCACTGCACAGCGTCCGTACGACAAGTTAATATTAAATATGACGGTTTGTAATTTATTATTTTTTAACAACTTTTTTTTTTTTTTTTTTTTATGTAAGAGGAGGGCAAACGAGCTGGCGGGTCACAGATGGACGTGATCACCGCCGCCCATGAACTCTTGCAACATCCGAGGACTTACAGGAGTGTTGCCGGCCTTGTAGGTGGGAATAAACGCCTTTTTTGAAGGTACCCATGTCGTACCGATCTGGAAATACCGCCGAAGGTAGTTCGTTCCACAAGCGAGTGGAACGTGGAAAAAATGTCCTTGAGAACCGCACAGTGGAGGATCGCCACGCATCCAGGTGGTAAGGATGGTATTGGAGGCGATGGCGCGCTGTGCGGTGATGAAATTCGGCGGCAGGCATCAGATCGAATAGTTCTTCGGAACACTCCCCGTTGTAAATGCGGTAGAAGACGCACAAAGAAGCCACGTCTCTACGCAATGCCAGAGAGTCCAGCCGTTCGCAGAGCACCGGGTTCCCAACAATTCGAACGGCTCTCCGTTGTACGCGGTCAAATGGTAGAAGCTGATATTGGGGTGATCCGGACCAGAGATGAGAACAGTACTCCATGTGAGGCCGGACCTGCGCCTTATAGAGCGCAAGTCTTTGGCCAGGTTTGAAGTACTGCCTCGCTCTATTAATCACTCCCAATTTCTTCGAGGCCAACTTGGCCTTGCTCTCCAGATGACCACGAAACTGACAGTCGCTCGAAATGTCGAGACCCAGTATTCTAATACTTGGCGAGGCATTAAGAGGAGTGCTCTCGAAGAGCGGTGATACGACAAATGGGGTTTTCTTAGTGGTAAACGCGCAAACTTGTGTCTTTAGGGGATTGAACTGAACGTGGTTCAGTTCACCCCACTCAGAGACCATCCCCAAGGAAGTCTCTATAGAAGACACAAGTTTCTTTCGGCACTCGTCGACGTTTTCCCGAGAGAGACCTGCACGGCCGGAATATACCGCATCCCCAGTGCTGTCATCCGCATAACAATGTATGTTGGAGATATCCAACATATCATTGATGTGCAGGAGGAACAGGGTTGGGGATAGCACGCAGCCTTGGGGTACACCAGCGTTCACGGGCTTGGGGTCCGAGCAAAAACCGTCGAGCACGACCTGTATGCTCCGCCCAGTGAGGAAGCTGGTGATCCACTTGCATAAACTCTCGGGAAGCCCATAGGAAGGTAGCTTCGAAAGAAGCCCCTTGTGCCATACACGATCGAAGGCTTTCGCCATATCCAGACTAACTGCCAGACCCTCTCCCTTACTTTCAATAACAGCTGCCCAACGGTGCGTAAGATATAACAGAAGATCACCAGCCGATCGACCATGGCGAAAGCCATATTGCCGGTCATTGACCAACTGGTGATCCTCGAGGTATGTAAGGAGCTGTTTATTGATAATGCTCTCCATTACTTTGGAGAGCAGAGAGGTAATGGCGATAGGTCTGTAGTTAGCTGGGTCCGAGCTATCACCTTTTTTAGGGATCGGATGGACAAGGGCACGCTTCCATGAGACCGGGACTACGCCTTTAAGGTAGGAGTACCGAAATAGACGCGTTAGCACTGGAGTCAACTCAGGGGCACACGTTCGTAGCACCAATGGAGAAATGCCATCCGGCCCACTCGACTTATGAACGTCCAAGGAAAATAGAGACTGCCTAATAGTTTTCTGCCTAAAAACTATTTCCGGCATTGAGCTCTGACACCGCGGGATGATAGGCGGTGTCTTCCCCTGGTCGTCCAAAGTCGAGTTGGAGGCGAAAAGAGTGCCCAAGAGATCGGCTTTCTCTTTTGCCGTATGGGCCAGAGAGTCATTCCCCATGTGCAACGGTGGTAGGGATGGCTGGCTAAAGTTGCCCAGAGTGGCCTTTGAAAGCGCCCAAAATTTGCGCGTGCCAGGCGGGTACTTTGCCAGCTGATCCCCAATTTTGACGATATGCTTGAACTTTGCTCTAGCGATTTGCCGTTTGAAGAATCTGGAGGCACGATTATATTTCCTCTTCAGAACTCTAGAGCTCGGATCCTTAGTGACTAACGCATTGGCCCAAGCTTGATAAGCCTGCCGTTTGCCAGCTGCTGCAGCCCTGACAGACGCATCAAACCAAGGCCGCGATCTGCCACCAAGTGGTACCACAGAGCTTGGTACAAATAGTTCCATGCCCTGTAGTATCACATCAGCTACAGCCGCAGCGCAGTCACTAGGATCATCGGAAGGGAAACAAATCGGCCCCCATGGGTAGGATGCAAAGAAGGACCGCATTCCATCCCAATCCGCTGACTTGTAGTGCCAAACGAGTCGAGTCGCAGGTGTTGTGCGACCCGAACGTTGAATGGGCACTACACTCCGTACCAGACAATGATCAGAGGACCCTAACGGAGCCTCGACAGTGACCTGGTACTTTCCGGGATGTGTAGTCAGCAGAAGATCCAACAAAGAGGGCATATGGCTGTCCACATCCGGTAGACGAGTGTGCGTCTTGACCAATTGGGACAGACCATTTGCCAGAGCAAAGTCAAACACAGATCTCCCCGCGTAGTCGGTGGCACGTGACCCTAACCAATCGGTATGGTGCGCATTGAAGTCACCGAGGACTACGACTTCGGCGGAGGGAATCTGTGAAAGCAGATCGTCAATCTTCGCCTGAACATGGCCCAAGAGTTGATCCGTTTCTGCATTACCACTATGGGACCTGTAGAGGCATGCGTAGACTCTGACATGGTCGTCCATGTCCACGCGCAGCCAGAGTACAGACAGGTCCCGACCTTCAAAAACCTGAAGGCGACGGTAGCAGATATCCCCCCTTACGAACACAGATACCCCGGCGTGTGGTATAAAATGGTGTTCTAGATTATACCCGGGGTATGACAGGTACGCTGTGTCGCTAGGTTTAGATATCTGCGTCTCCGTCAGAAACAACAAGGCCGGCTGCGCCGTCTCTAGATGATAGTGGACGGCGTTCAAGTTGGAATGAAGTCCCCGAATGTTGCAAAAGTCCACATTTAGAGTGGGTCGGGGTGCCGCTGCGTTGACTCGTCGTTTGCCCTCAAAACACACAAAAGGCGATACTTTGCCCGCCCCAGATACGACGGGCAGCCCGAGCAAAATCCGAGAATTATTTCCCCGATTTTGCTCGGGGAGGGGGTCCCCGGCTTCATCAAAGCCGGTACCCTCCTGGGGTATTTTTCTTTCCGGCATCGCTTTCATGTTTCATGGCGTGGGGGGGGGGGGTTTGGGCTTCCGGATTCTCTCACTCACCGACGGAACATAACCAAATGAATTTGGTTACTACGCGTCGGTCTTCTGTGAGAGGGTGGTCCTTCCCCGGTCGAGCCAGCCCAATACGAGCTGCAGTCAGATAACTACAGCTAGGCTCTACAACTTTAATAAATTCCTATTCACTACCATTACCCTTAAGTATGTACTTACCTGTTCACCCTTTACTTACAAAATGTAAAATAGAAATTGCTTTATGCTCTTTTTAATATTTTGCAAAGGTTTTTGCAATGCGCCCTTTTATTATATTCCTAAAGAGTCTCGGGATATTATTTATAAAAAATACTTTAAGTCTTTGTTACATACATAAGCTTAAAGTTTTAGCAGTATACTGTATACTTTGAATATTGTAAGTTGTATCAAGGGTTAATAGCACTGTATCATCATTGTGTTCATACTTTGTTGGTTGCGTTTCAATCAACAATACTTTGATACATTACACTGTACTTAATGATTTGACATTTGAATAAAAGTTTGAGGTTATTTATAAGCGCTGTAGTAGAAACATTTGAAGTCTATTGACTACGATTATCACTATATTACTAAATGTACAATGAGATATATAATATTAAATTTTATATTGTCATAATTTAAGGAGTTCAATTAATATGGAATACTTCAGTTATTATTTTGTTTTATTTAAACAGAGTATAATATTCTTAATAAATAATGCAGCATACTTTAATAAGTCCATTTTAAGATGTCACAGGCGAGAGTGCAGTATGTATGGAACGGGCCATTATATGAGACTTGTATTTTCACTCCAGTACGTCCGTTACTTTAAGCGACCGCAGGTGTTGTTAACTGTCAGTGTTGGAGCGGATATTGTTGTCGCTCGTCGAGGTACTTGACTTTTGCTACTAACTAACGTAGATTCAAAAACATATATTTATATATAAAAAATCTAATTAAAAATTTTATTAAAAGATCGAGTAATTTAACCGTCGACAGAGATCTTTAAATCTTATTAGATAAGAGGTCGTGTAAGCCTCCCTGTGTAGTTCACTGACTGATTATAACTAGTGAATGTCTTAGTTTAATCTCTGCGTCGCGTAAACTAAGTACATTGTTAAATATATTGAACTAAGTTTTATACAACTTAATGAATATGAAATGCAATGAAAATTTTTGATAATTAATTAACAAATAAATAAACATACTTATTCTGTATATGATCCCAGTGCTGTGTCACAACACAACAAACATCTAATACTTCATGTAATGACTGTACAATAATAATATTTTATGTTACCGGAGTCATCCACTCACGAGCGCGCAGTACGAGCTGTTATTAATAGTTTAATAAATAAAGAATTGTAACAACAATTGTTATTTTTTATAATTACAATATTAATGTAATCGCTTGTATCCGTTGGTATTACAATATTTATATTATAATAATTACAGTAATAAGGTTTCATGAATCTGTCCCCAGGGTAATATATAATGTTTGCAAAAGCAGTGTTCGTGCACTGAATATCTTTAATAGTGTATAGAGTTATTATTTTTAATATTTTATGAATTAGTTTGTGTTAGACATCACAATAAAAGAACTTATCTATAATCATATACATAAATCACGCACGAGTTGTTATTAATGTTATATTATATCTTTTGTGTATTGTGATAAAATTAACTACATTTATGCATAAATTTAGATACAAGTGTTGAGAATAGATTTAACAATAACTACACATCACGGATGACGTGTTACATAATAATAAATAAATAATAAGCCTTTTATTTCTTGCTAGACAATACAGTCTTACAGTTTAAAACAAAAAATAGTATGCATGCATTAATCGATTTAAAGTTATTGTTTTTTATTATTGTATATATTTATATATTTTTGTTGTAATTTTATAGTTGCAAGAACCCCTCTCAGCGGAAGGTAAAGGCCTCTTCCAGAGATGACCATTGTTTTCTATCTTTTGCTACTCGCATCCAGTGGGTGCCTGCTATTTTTACAACGTTTTACATAATAGTTACTTATTAAATACAGCTTAGAATAATAAAATTTGCCTACCGTAATATATTATTCGAATTAGGTTACAAAATGTTTTCTTATTGAACGTAGAACAAACATTGGAAATTACACAGTATTGGAAATTTCAAACATCGAATGTATGAAGATGTGTGTGGGTCATTTTCACAAAAAGTGTACAAAGTTAAAATATCATGTAAATTTTTCAAGTTATGAAAAATGTATGTTTTGCGGTTTATCTAGATTAGTTATTTATTAGAATATTTGAAAATACCAAAATTATATATGAGAATTATGTATTTCTCGACTTATAATTATTTGAAAGCCTCCAAGTTCGAAAATTATTCCATTCCGTGACCACTATAAACACTCAGATTTATTAAATAAAACGTAACTTGAAGTTGTTTCCCGTAGTGTATTTTAGTAAACCTAAATACAGAATTTAATAACAAAACAACAAAAGTGTAATCAATTGTAATTAGCAGTCATAGCATCATTATTAATTTCCAATCCGTTACTCTTTGGATAAAATAATCACAATTTTTCTTATTTAAGGAATACTCAGCATATTAGGAACTTTTTATCAATTACACAATCAAAGAACACATTATACATTAAATATTATTGAAAACAAGAAATACGAGAACGCTTCCAGTGTAAAATTACATTAACAAATTTGATCTAAAAAAATAGGACAAAAGAGATTATCAGAATTAAGGATATGGCACACATTACAAAGTTAGATTGATTTGATTGAGAACGATTGACAGCCAGTTTAATCATTTTCTTCAGATTCTAATCATACACATCGTCGTGATGGATAGATTGGACTAAATAATTATTATTTCCAAAAATGTTTTCAGAACATAATTTATTTATTTATTTATTTATATCTTTTCCACTTTGAATCATTATCAGTGATCACTTGTGTACGTCAAAATGGAAGTGTCAGGAGGGCCTATTTCGATACCAGATTTATCGTAATAAGCCCTTCTGTAAAAGCACTGTCCAACTTAATGTTAAAGCTATGAGGGTTCCAAACGCGTCCAAGTCTGAGAAGAACCACACAACAAACTCAGCCGGATATATATTTTTTTTATATTGTGATCACTGTTTCACAAATGTCAATCTTAAAAGCTATTTTGAAACAACTAGAACCGTCGCAATATAATGAAAAAAATAATAATTATTATTACAATAATTATAATAATAGCAAAAAAAAAAAATAATAATAATGATAACAATAATAAAAAATAAAAATAGGCCTGCTACACAACCAGTCACCGCAAGCAGCACCCGTTCACGAGCATAACGCAAGAGTCAGCCATCACCCCCTTCGCACATATTTGAGGGACGAGCGCAACCCGACTCCCGACGCTACCGCAAGTAATGACTTCTAAGGAATCGGTGTGATGCAACAGGTCGATAAAACGAAATTAATCTACAACAAAAATCAAATTGCGGAGATTACTAGTTATTCGCAATATAATACAATTCATTCCCAGGCCATACCGTCGTTGATGTAATCCTGTACACTATAGTAGGATTTTTTTATCAAATTTATTTTTATATATAATTTAAATTTATTTAACGATAAACTTAAGGCTTCATTTGGGAGCTTATTATAAAAACGTATACAATTAACCTTAAAGGATTTACCTATTTTATGGAGCCTAGTGTTGGGCATAGCGAGTTTATTTTTATTTCTCGTATTAATTTTATGAAAATCACAATTTTTTTTGAACTTAGAAATATTTTTATGAACGTAAATTAAATTTTCATAAATATATTGATTATAAACCGTCATTATTTTAAATTCTTTAAATTTGTTTCTTAAGGATTCTCTAGGTCTCATATTATATATTGCTCGAACAGCCCTCTTCTGCAGTGTGAATATGGTATCGATGTCGGCTGCATTACCCCATAAGAGTATACCGTAAGACATTATACTATGAAAGTAACTAAAGTAAACTAATCGAGCAGTTTCCATATTTGTCAATCGACGTATTTTTTTAACCGCGTATATAGCAGAACTAAGTCTACTTGATAAATCAAATATATGAGGACCCCATTGCAATTTTTCATCTAAGGTAATGCCCAAGAAAGTAGTAGATTTGACCAAGTCCAATTCCTCATTGTTTAATTGTACATTGGTTTTAACATTTTTAACATTTGGTAAAGTAAATTTAACACATTTCGTCTTTTTTTTATTGAGCAACAAATTATTGGCGTTAAACCATTGTACAACATCTGAGACAGCATTATTTACATCGTCAATAACAGATTGCCTTCTGCTAACTTTAAAAGTAAGAGAAGTATCATCAGCAAACAACACTATCCCATGTTTTTCCCTCACTAGGTGAGGTAAGTCATTTATGTAAATGAGGAACAAGAAAGGCCCTAAGATAGAGCCCTGTGGCACACCTATTTTTACCAATGAACCGGGGGAACGTATTCCATTTACGTCTACTTTTTGAATTCTATCATTAAGATATGAACTGATCAAATCTAGGGACTTATTCTTAACTCCATAATGTTCTAATTTTTTTATAAGGATTTCGTGTTGAACGCAGTCAAACGCCTTAGATAGATCACAGAAAATGCCAAGTGCATCCTGGGATCCTTCCCAGGCTTCAAATATATTGAGTAATAGCTCAACCCCAGCATCTGTTGTAGAGCGACCGGCAGTGAAACCAAACTGGTTTTTGTGCAAGAGATTGTTTTTACTGAAAAAATCAACAAGTTGATTAAGAATTATTTTTTCAAAAATCTTGCTAAATGTAGGTAAGACTGAAATTGGTCTATAATTACTAGGATCTAATGAACTGCCAGATTTAAATAATGGAGTTATTTTACTTTGTTTCATTAGATCAGGAAATATACCACATTCTAAACAATTATTAAATATCAATGCTAAGTCTGGCGCTACAATGTCAATTATGGACTTGAGTACGTCAACAGATATTCCCCAAAGATCACTAGTCTTTTTAACGCTAATTAATTTAAATACTTTGATTACTTCTTGAGCATTAACTTTTTTAAAATTAAAAATGCTAACACATCGATCTACATTATCTCTAAGTAATCCTATAGCTGCAGCGGGAGAAGAATTTAAAGATAACGTTGTAGTCACTGGAATATTAGTAAAAAAGGTTTCAAAAGCAGTAGCAACCTCGAGGTCAGACGTAACATATTTATTATCTATATTTAATTTAAAGTCGATCCTCTGGGATTTAGCTCTTCCAGTTTCCTCATTAATTATTTTCCAAGTTGTTTTTATTTTATTATTGCTACTTCCTATTTTTTTATTGATATGTTGAGATTTAGCTATTTTACATTGTTTTTTAAAAGATTTGGAAAATAATTTTACCTCATCCCTAAACTCATTACTAGTATTATACATCAATTCACTATACATATTGTATAATTTTTCTCTATTTTTGTGTAACTCAGCAGATGCCCACTCACTAAATACTAATTTATCATTAACAACCACTGTTTTTGTGGTAAATACAAAGTTAAATAATTTAATGAAAGTATTGAAAAACTCATTATACATAACATTGGGATTTGATTTTTTCAACGAGGGCAAATAGTGTATTAAATCATTTTTAATTTGACTAATACGTTCTACAGTCACTGGTATAAAACTTACTTTCTGTTTTGATTTTCTTATCTTGTTACAACTGAATTTAATAAATTGGCCATAGTGGTCGGAATCTAATGTATTGAATAAACATTTAAAATTTGGAATAACACTTGTAAAAATATTATCAATACAAGTGGCACTAGTAGTTGTGATTCTAGTAGGCTCCATAAACATGTGTAAAAGATTATAAGATTTGAATAAATTTAAAAATTTTATACTTGTTGAATTTTTTTCAAGAATATTAATATTGAAGTCTCCACAAATGATTAGCTTTTTACTAGAATGTGATAGATTAAACAATACCTCATCCATAATCTTTTCAAATTGTTCAAAGTTAGATGACGGTGGCCTGTATACATTTACAATTATTAATTCCTCTAATTCAACTGATGCTAGTTCAGCTGTTCGCTCAACAGAATGGCTCACTATGTCTTTACGTTCTTTAAATTTTATTTGTTTATTTAATAGAATTAAAGAGCCACCATGTATGGAATTAACTCTGTTGAACGAACTACCAACCTGGTGGTTATTAAAATTAAACATTATTTCATCATTTTTAAGCCAGTGTTCAGTTACACAAAAAATATTAATATTAAAATTATTCAAAAATAACTCTATTTCTAATTCTTTATTTCTCATACACTGGATATTCTGATGCACCAGGTTGATATAATTTACATTGTTATTTTTCTTACTCACATTGACAATATTTTCTTTTCTATAATAATTATTGTGATTGCACATTTCATTTATTCGGCTAGAGAATATCTCTTCTGTCTTAGAATCTAGTTTAAACTAATATTGTTTGGGATAGCATCCAAACTTGTCTTACTTACATCTATATATTGCTCAATAAAAGCAGTTTGTTTAGCCAAATTATTGGCTGTCTTTGTAAAAAAATATGATAGCGATACAGCTACCTGTCTATTAATAGAAGAAGATAGATAATATCTATCATGAATCCAGTTACAATATTTACTAACAGTATTGTTAGTGTCAATAATATGAAACTTTTTATTATATAAACATAAGTTATATAATAATAAATTAAACTTATATCTAATTTCATTTTCAGTCTGTGGCAAGTTTTTATTATAGGGTAATGTAAACCACACTATTTTATTTACATTTAGTTTACTTAAAATTTCAAAACATTTTTTAAATTCTAATTGGTTTAAATTACCCCTGTTTCCAACAAAAATTATTAAATTTGTTAAATTATTAAAAAGTTTATTGGATTTATTAATTTGAGAAGTAATATTTATCAAGTTAGAGTCAGGTAAATAGCTGTTAAACACCCTTTGTCCATTAAAACAAGAATTCATTACTGAGCCCATTCCCTTTCCAATACTATCACTATACATATAAGTGTCATATACCATATTTGATTTGAAGGAACTATTACTATTTGAAACAGGGATATCAAGCCTGTCACACAATTTTTCTGGTGCAGTAGGAGATGATTTTATTATGGGACTAAGACTCTTTTTTTTATTACATTTATACAAACAATTATTTATTTGAGAATCAGCACATTCTATATTGCACTGTGATGTTTGTGTCAATTTATCTATTTTGAGCTTATGCTCGCTAAGCATATTTTGTGTGGTCTCATATTTATTTGTTATAGTCCTTAAAGAAGTTTGCAAGCGGGCTATATGTGTTTCTAATAATTGTGTGTCAGTTTCATATCTCCTATTTCTATTATCTAATTCTATATTACATAAATGTATTTCTTTTAATAGGACATTCTTTTTATTGATAGACTTTGTAAAGTATTTATTTTTTTTGGTCAACTTTTGGATTTTCTTAATGTATTTATTAATTTTTATGTATCTTTTTAGTTTGTTATTGCTACAACTGATCAACCTCTGTGTAGGTAGCGTGTCATTAGTTAAATCTATTGTGACACAAGGGCTTTGAGTTGCAGCAGTAACCAACTGAGGAGCGTTGTCAACTAACTCTTCAAACAGGCTATGAGTGTGAAGTGAAGTTGCGTTGTGAGCGGCCTCTTCCAGCTCAGAAATTTGTTGGTGGGCATCCCTCAGCTCTAGCTCCAGGGTAGTGGTACGACGAAGGGCCTGCTCATACTCAATGCTGCACTCATCAAACCTATCCACTAATAGCTGTAACCTATCACGCTCCTCCTCTATACTATTACATTTAACATGCAACATAGACAGCTGCGATTTTAACTTATCATTACTTTTTAAAACCTCTAATAGTTCCTTCTCATTAGCATCCCGTTCATTGTTCAGTTGGGCACACAAATCCTTGCTCAACTTTAATTCCTGTAATGCCAGTTGGAGTTTGTTTTCCTCCTGGCGAGAAAGTCCTCTACGAGTCATCATATTATAATAAAACAAGGGACCGGTGTGACAAACCAAACAAAGAGACTTAATTAATACCTAAAATAACTGCGATTTAAACGAGTCAACAGGCAGTTGCAGTCACAAATATCACTTAAAATTATTGTAAATTAATTTAGGCAATAACAGTTTACAGTAATACGATTTATAAAACACTAATTATTATAAAAATAGACTTGAAAATACAAAGTACATTACCTATCAACTGTCACTTTTTTTCTTGACGATTTTGAACTGTTATAAACAATTTAAACACTTTACTTATTATGAAATCACTTTAAACACACATTAAACAAACGATTTTATTGGAATTAGGCTCAAGATAGACAAAATTAAATATTATTATGAAAAAAAATTTCGGAACAATTCAAATCAGCTGTTAACCTCAGTGTTGCCACAGACCAAAAAAAAATAAGTAACCTTTTATCAAAATGTATTTCTTCTGTATTATTTAAAATATAAACTGCCAAGTTGGATAACAGGTCTAAATCCAATAATTTATCAATGTTATTTAAATCGTGACTGTCACTCAATAAATGTGGGTTGTTTGGGGTCAGCGTCAAATTTGCAAAAGATCTATTAGTATTTGCTGATGGATGTAAGTGGCATCTTAAAATGCGAAAAAACTTTGTTATATTGTTCATGATGTATTCGTAAAAAAAATATAATTATTAATTACAATAATCGCATTCATCTTGACAATAATGATCATATATAGTATAAATAGTGCATCGTTGACACCAAAAAAAGTCAAAATGCAGTAAATCCTTCAGTTTAGCTCTATTATATACTACAAAATGCTCCGGTTTGTTATCAATTGAAGTAGGATATTTACACCCGTAACATTTACTGAAAGTATAAATTATATCATTGTATCAACTCCTTAAGAATTCCACTCCGAAACTTTTGGGTTCCACGTTATACGTTACCAGTGTTTTGGTTTCAGAATGGAAGTAACGGACACTTACCTTGGTTTGAATTTAATTAAATAACTTTTAAGGAACTAAAACAATGAACTATTAAACTTTTGATTTAAATTTATTGATACTCTATAAACAATTAGTATAATTTGCAAAAAAGTTACTAAACTACTTACCGTAGTATTGGTTTCGGTTTATGGAACGTTGAAACTGGACCACCGCGGCCGACACTCCTATTTTAAACAATTGTCGCCACAAAATGAATGAATCACAATAACAGTTTGTTTTAAAAGTTAATGTTTAAGTTGCCTTGCATAATGAAACAACTTTTATTAGTAGTTTTTGTTTACAGGTTCAATAAAATACGGTTACGGAATGGAATTTTCCATAGGGACCAATTTTGTGTTTTGGAGTAATTATATAATTAAAATTACATATTCTACCTTTTAACCGAAGTATTTAAATAGAATACAAGTAAAGATTATAAAGTTTCTAAAAAAAGTAATTTCAACGTCATATATTTATAACGAAAGCCGATATTGTTATTTGAACTTCGCTGAATTGGTATGGGACACTGCAAAAATGACTACCATTATTGATATAAAATTAAAAAATAAATATTTATAACGTAAAAATCTAAGTGAAATATCCTAAATTTAAAAGAAAATAAGCCATATATTTGATTGTAGTAAAATTTTGATGAAACTTACCAAAAAATTATGTAATAAAACTTTAACAAAGTCATGGGACAGCTCAAAAACCTAATGTACAATTTTTGTGAAAACGACCCGTGTATGAAAATTGAAACTATCGATTCGTCTTGCTTTGAACAAAGTTTAAATGATTTATCACAAAATAGAAAAAATACATATATCATAAATCATAAATTTCATGAATAAAAAAACTTGAATTCATAAAATTATAAGAAAAAAAATTTATAAATTATTAAAATTTATATATTAAATTTATAAATTATTAAAATTTATATATTAAATTTATGAATTATTAAAATTTATATATTAAATTTATAAATTATGCCACATATACCTGTATAGAGTTATAAAGAAAACTTTCGAAAGACGAATTAGTCGGTGTCTTGGCGACGGGTTTAATTTTAGATAAAACAAATGGTCCAACACTTACTTTTTCTTACATTCACGTTAATAAAATAATATCTTATTCTGTTAAACAGTATATACGAGTAGATTTAATTCTTTAAAAATACATTTCTATTGAAATCTTAAAAAGTAATAATTTAAAATATTACAAGTAAATTTTTAAAATTATAAAACAATTTTAACGAACCGTAGATATGATGAAAGAAAAACTGTATTGAAAAATTAAGTTCGAATAAAATGGACAACGCCTTTAGAATATTATATATTATTACCGGCTCTGTTTGTTAATATTAAACTGAAGAATTCGTGACTATAAATTGAAATATTTATTTTGAATACAAACTTAATAATTTAGCAATTCTAATAAATTGATGCGCAACAGTAAGTTGTCTACATCGTGAATATACTCCTATGGGAGACAGTGAACATCACTGAAACTTGTCTGTGACCACAGAAAAATAGAATTAATACAACGACAATGAGGAATGAATGAAGGAGATGTTATTTTTTGAAACATTACAATAAATGTGAACATAAGTTATTGTGTACATATCTCAAGACATAAAATACAAAAATAAAAAAGAAATATATCACTCTGCCTACGTTACATGTGAAACACAGCTCAAAGACCTCTTTTGTAATTACAGAACGAGTCCAGAGCTTAACTCACTACGCGGCGCCATTACCGCCTTGAACCTATGACTTAAAAGATATGTCTGAGATATGACAGGTATTATATTTAATTGTTCATCAAATAGTGACACAACAATATTTCATTCATAGAGTTAAGATTGTTAAAATATTTTTTCGCGAAATACGTTTTTCAGAGGTCCTGTAGTATATTGTATGATGTATTGTACAGGGAAGAGATTAACTCAATTGTTTGCATTAAATAATTATGGAAGTAGAAATAAGGTCCTTGATATGATAAGCTCTTATCTTAACGAAGGAATTTACAAAGACAATGTGAACGCAAAACGTTTCTCTGTTCATTTGTCAGAATTGGCGTACCACAAGGCTCTTTATTAGGACCTTTCTTGTTCTGCATTTATACCAATGGCTTGCCTTTGTAAGGAAAAAAGTATAGGATAGTGTGGTTTGCTAAAAATACTTCTCTAACTTTTAAAATTAATAGACAAAAATCAGTAATTGACGATGTAAACAAGACTCTCTCTGATGTTGTACAATGGTTTAATGCTAATAATCTGTTGCTAATAAAAAAAAACAAATTATATGAAATTTACCTTACTCAAAGTGAGTCTTTAAGAAATATATTCAATGAATTTTAAATTATGACTGGCTGCTATCAGTATATTTATGAAAATTTAATTTATGATCCTAAAAATTTTAATAAATTCAATAAACATTGTGATGTACACATAATTAATACTAGAAATAAAAATAAGCTTTCTATGCCTGTCACTAGGCTCCATAAAATAGGTAACTCGTTTAGGGTTAATTGTATACGTTTTTACAATAAATGATCCAGTAAAACCCTAAATTTGTCATAAAATTAAATCAAATTATACATGTAAGCTTTATATATTGTATGTTGTGTACATGGACTAATGTACAGGTATCTGAACGCTGCCTAATATCTATAATGTGCAATGACAATGAAAGCGGACTCAAGATGGCGATTTTAATCCTGCTCGTCAAGTAATATAATTCTTATTTCTCATTGTCTGTACAATATTGGTCTTATAAGTAAAAAGCTTTAATTGTCGATTTTTCTATGTTAGGTTAGGTTATTTTTCTATGTTAGGTTGGTAAATAACATTTGATCTTAATTAATAGGAATGTTGAATACAATTCTGTGTTATTTACTCCAGTATCATCCATCATTATTTACCGAAACTTTAGGTCTTTTTGTAAAAAATATTCT
Organism: Melinaea marsaeus rileyi; assembly: GCA_918358865.1. NCBI lineage: Eukaryota > Metazoa > Arthropoda > Insecta > Lepidoptera > Nymphalidae > Melinaea > Melinaea marsaeus. The sequence continues at coordinate 779,801 of OU911090.1, forward strand.
GAAATAATAACAAAAAAACTATTAAATAAAGTAAAATAGCTAAAATAATTTGCCACGTAAATTGTTTATCAAGTTAAGTTAAGTCAACAAACTCCCAAACATCTAAATTAACTGTTGAAAGCCAAAAGTTCGAAACATCATAATTTCTTATTAAATGGACGTGCGGCGCTGCGCAGTGAACCAGCTTACTTTAATACAGATTAGGTGTACGACTAAAAAGCTCTCAGTCGTATAATACCTTTTTCCTTCTACCTTTTACTAATATCTTACTACTACTGTAATAGATGTTACTGTAGTTATTGAAACATTGTTTTACTATTATAAATTTACTGTCCATCTGTGTTAAAAATAAAAGTCAATAAAAGAGTAACATTTTATTTGAACTTGGTTTAATTTAGACTTAATTATGTAGTTTTCAACATTATTGTTGCTTCATATTTGTCTTCTTTTTCACGACTAACATTTTAATGCAAATGTTATTTTCAACATATTATGATATATCGCAAAGATTTATCTTATATAAAGTAATTGTAAAAGGAAAAGTATTTAGGAATAAAGTTAAATCCATATTTGAACAAATAAGGTTTTTAGCTTCATCTTATATAATTAATTACATCTTTTATAATACGTACAAAACACTATATAACTGAACTTTCAGGTATAAAAATATTTTCAATTATGGAAATACTCAGGCGGAAAATAATATAAAAATATATCTCAATTTCGCTCCTACAATAACAAAATACTACTAACAAATACATACTTTTCAATCAAACAATCTCGCGATCTACTCGATAAAATTTGGATGAATCGAATCCCATTTTATATTCAATCTTCGAACTCGAGCTTTGTGTGTTTCAGATGACCGACACTTCCTCAGTCGTCGTAAACAGATGGCCTCGAGTCGACCTAATACCGATGGTGTGATTTGACTTTGTGTTATTTGACTCCAAGATATCATTAGCATGACTGAGGTTTATATTTTATGAAAGTCATATTTATCATATATTATAATTATCATTAATTATGATTTGGGAAAACTAATTATATATTTAAATAGACCTCAGCTATTTATGTACAAAAAATCGTTTATATATATACAACAACCATCTATGGATTACATGTTATCAAAGTCACAAGTTCCTGCTCAGTATTCACGGCCAGTACAGTTCAGTGAACCAATGGGTCAGATAAGTCAAACCATTGTTACTGATGTTTTCAAAACTAATACACACGTAAGTACAATTAGTCGCAATAAAAAACATTGTTATTGCTATTTTATCAATCTATTTCTTAAATAAAATAATCATGACTAAAAAGTATATTGTAATAAAAACAATAATAAAAACAACAAACAGTAAACCTTACAATTAATTCGAGAGACATTTCCGCGCCACAAATGATTCGTCGGAAGCTTATTGCAGTAAAAAGACCCTCTTTGTACGGACAGAATGACGCGCGGCTTATAATAATGACCTGTGAAGCTTTGTCCATTGTAGAAGAAGCTTTAGTTGGTAGTTTCTTTTGAAAGCAATATTTGTATGAACATTTCTCAAATAATTTCAAATAAATTATGATTCGTGAAGTAGTTTGTCAATAAAGACTGTTTATGACAACCAAAATAAAATATTATTAAGTTCTTAGAATCACTTGAACGGACTGCAATTTTTTTTTTATTATCTTTGGACTAGGAAAACATACTAGTCAAAGATATTTTAATAACAAAATATTATAAGATGTAGTAAGCATTGTTATAATTCGTAAAACATAGCGGCACCGACACAAAGTGACTTTACAAGTAAAAAGAATTTAAAGCATATTTTTTTAATAAATCGTAAATATTAGATATTACAGAATACAAAGATGTGTATAAAAGTTTGATAGATATTCAAAAAGGAATATTATCATATTTTTGTTGCAACGGAGTTCATATTTTGTAAAACATAACATATAAAATAAAAAATATAAATAATGTCATTGAAAATGTTAAATTCCACCATGTTAAGTTTACAAAAGAAGTGTTTAAAAGCGGTAGTCATAGAAACCGAAAACTTAATACTTGAAACACTTTTAGTTATTACAAAAACTAACAATTTTAGGTGACCATTCTGTTCAGTCCTTGCATTGAAGTTTTATAAACACAAATAATAAACAAAAAAAAAAAAAAAACAATTGTTACAATAAGTGTAGCAATGACCATGAAGTAAATTAAAGAAATCTCCGACACTATCAAAAAGATATCTCCTGATAGTGTGCACAGTTCCTAGTATACACTGTAACAATTGAATGGTTCGATCCGTCTGACCCTTTTCTGAACCCTATTCAAAACTGCTCGTCCCGAATGGTCAGTGTAATCTCATTCTCACTGTAAATTGAGGATAAAAATAAATTGATAGTATCGACCTTACATAATTGTTAGTTACACTGGTGTAGGACCAGCTTCACCAGCATACTCGAGTGTTAACTTTGCGACGTTAAATATCTCTTCCACAATTATATAAGATAATTATATATTATAATTCGTTATTTAGAAGAAACTCTTATTTCTGTTTTAATTATATTTTTGGTATGAAAATATTATTTGTATGAGAATTCATTGAATATATTTGAATGGAAGGTGATTACAGAGACATGTGTTAAGTAAAAATGAGTTGTTTTTTTACTTACGCTACTATTACCAGTACAAGGATATTATACAAATATTATGTATTTATTTCTTACAAAAATAATATACAATTCATATTTATTTGTTTAAATCAAATAATCTGTATAATATATTAGCTGAGACTTTGGAAAATAGCGAAAAGCCATTTCCATCATGACGCGTGTTGTGTCAACTTCCAAAGGAATCGGAGCTTTAAATTAATAAAGCGACAACATCTGATCAGTTACTTGATAAGTATAATTAGTTCTCTGTTTTATGTGTATTATTATATTACTTTAATTATTCTTATATTTTTTTATATTCCATAATAACGGGAGAATAACCAGGAGTAAACAATATCCTATCAAAAAAAATCAAAATCAAAAATCTTTATTGAAAATAAGTTTCATACAAAACATTTTTTCATTGTCAAAGCTACCACCAGCTCGGAAAATTATTTCCACAGACCTGAGAAGAGCTGTCGACAGAAACTCAGCGGGATTGTCATGATTTGTTTTTTTTTAATTACTTCTTAAATTCTAAATTACATGAATACATTACACAATACTAAGTAAATAATCTTGAAGTAGCCTGGCAGCGATCATTTCATACCCACGGTGCATTGTCCTCTAAGTATTCAGATACGTTGTAGTATCCTTTTGCACACAAACGTTCCTTAGTTATTCTCTTAAATTTGTTAAATGGTAATACTTGAACGTTTGCTGGGACTTTGTTGTAAAACTGTATATATTGCCCCATGAAAGATTTACTCACTTTTTTAAGTCGAGTAACAGGTAGCGCGAGCTTGTGTTTGTTCCTGGTATTTGTAGTGAGTATATCACTGTGTTTAATAAAATTGTCAGTATTTTTATGTACATATTTAAGATTTTAAAAATATACTGACTGGCGACCGTAAGTACATTAATTTGCTTAAACTTATCTCTTAAAGAATCTCTAGGGTCCAGATTGTAAATTGCACGGACAGCTCTTTTTTGTATAACGAAAATGGTATTTATATCAGTAGCACTACCCCACAGTAGGATACCATAAGACATTATGCTATAAAAATAACTATAATACACTAACTTAGCAGTAGTCTCGTCAGTTAGAGATCTAATTTTTTTAACAGCGTACGCGGCAGAGCTAAGTTTACTAGCCAATCCAGCTATATGAGGGCCCCATTGTAGCTTAGCATCAACAGTGATTCCTAGAAAACTGTGGATTCTACCACTTCCATCGCTTCCTCATTTAAAAGTACATTAGTTTGCACCTGTTTAATATTAGAAGTAGAAAATCTAAGAAGTTTATATACATAGACTTGGGAATACAATGACAATCTACAATGACACAATGCTCAATTAGTTATTCTGTGACGCGTCAACAAAAAAACGGATAAATATTAACAGCTGTTGTTTTGATTTCTGTATCTTGTACTAAATACAGCAGTTACATTTTTAAATATATTTTATGCAATGACATCTCCTCATTATTATTTGATTATGTTTACGTACTTAGTACTTTTATTTTTGATTTCGAAATTCTTTATTTATATCTCTCACCACAAATAAATATGTACAAGATAGAATATTAAATTATATACGAAGATAATAAAATGTTTGCAAGTAATCTGTTTTATCTTTTTCCCGTTTGTATATTTTGTTTTGTTTATTTTTCAAAATATGACTTCTTGCAACGGCTCACTTGAAAAGATGCAATTCAAAAGGTTTTTTTTTGCATGCACTGTTTAGTCTTTGTCATTTCAAAAGTGATAAATATTATTTATTACATATTGGTATTTCTTTATTGATTTAAAAAAAAGCAAGAAGTTTTTTTTTTATTACAGTATGTACATTGTATGTGTGGTTTTATATCCTTGTAGAGGTAACATTTTAACACCCTCAGTTAATATTAAAAAATAATTCAAGTATCTTTATGACTTTCGTCCTTGATATTTTTTTGTATTTGACATATTTAAAAAGATGTGTATTTTTAAAAGTAAAGTATTATTAGACATGTTTGTATGTTTGGTTTCCTTTTCTTTTAAGATTGAGGATCTTCATATATTGTGGTATTTAGGACGAGAAGATGCTTAGCAGCTCCCCGATTGCTACTCATACGAGTCGGATTCGGCGAGTGATTTTTTTCTCGAAGTTGAAACTACCTTGCTGCTCGATTTGTGGCAAGTATATGTAACCGTCTACAACTCCCGAGCGTAGCACCTCTGACCACTACTTGAGTAGGAGCGCACGGGTATTACACATCAGTCTTCATCTTGTGCTTGTTCATTATAAAGCATACTTGTCCAGAGACTCTCCCGAGATCACCCACAATTGTTCCCAGGTCTTTCGTATAATTATTAATATTTATTTATAATGTTTCTATGATTACCTTTTGTTTTTCAGGTTTTAATATTTCATTTAGTGTTTGTCTCATTATTTATATTAATTGTTGTTGTCGTTATTTCTTCATTATTATTGTTTCATCGTTATTGTTTGTGCTAATCGACTAGTCCCATAGAACAAAAACTCAATATTATTTACAAGTATAGTAATATCAACTTGGTCTTGACTAAAAGATATCTATTTAATATGATTAAGAGAAGTAAAGAAAGGCTTTTCATTAAAACCATAGAGCGCTTAGAGAACTAGTTAATGTGCAAACACCCTTCGACTTAATAACTTAATGACCCTGACTCAAAAGGTATGACGGTGCATTATCAAACAATAGACTCGAAACTAAAGGAACCTAACCCTTTGTCGAATGCTAGTTTTGATAACACTTGAGACACCGATACAGGATTTGGTCTAGGAGTACATTTTGGAGTTTAATTAAACAAATTAAAGTTATTTCAATAACTTACCAACAATTATGTCGTCTGAACAGGAAAAAAAGTAATTCTACATAAAATAAAAACAATCTTGTTGAATATTTATACCTAATATTTATAATACTAATAAAGTTATTTTAATGAACTAAAATATAAACTATTATCAAAATCCAGTTAAACTCTCAGACAATAGCACTACGTATGTATGTATCATCACAAACTGCAGTCTTCATAATAATAGAATACAAGTGTTCGTAAATGAGTTAAATTATCAATATGTTTACTTTCTCCATATAAAGGTAATTTCTGTGCTCTTATCTCATTTACACCATATCGGCTCATCAAGCGATGTGTCAATATTTATATGAAACATTTTAACGAACTAACAAATGGACTATAAAATATCGTATAAAGCTTGAATTAAATACATCATATTTTATTATTTTATTACACGGCGAATCCTTATAAGAGCAGAAATAATTGAAATGACTTGGAAAAGTAATTTTTTGAAGATTATTAAAGAAACTTCATTAAGTTGTATTATTCCTTTTATTGAAGCAACCAATTGCTGACTATTTTTATTTTAATGCACATAATGAATAGAGGACGTAAGCAGCTCGGGAGAGTGCTCTTCGACTGAATATTTTCTTTAGATCAAGGAAATAATATTGTGAATAAAGGAGACAATAAAATACTATTCAGCAACTGTTCAGTGAAGCGGTGATCTGCATTTTACACTCGAGGCAGATGTAGCTCTGCTGTGTTTACTTACTTTGTATTTGATATTATAGTTTGCGTTTGTAAAAATATTAATAATTATATGAATTATTGCGCTAATCTATGTAGAATTCATTTTAAGTTATATTTGATTCTTCAAAATTGAAATTTTAACAGTTGCCTAATTTTGAGAGTCTTGTAAGTCCCTTTAAATATATATTATTATAGTCTAATTTGACTAAAACAATTTGATTTAATCAAATTAAATATCTATAAAACAGTAGAAACATTGCCAGACTTTATATAATTGTAATTTGACCAATTGTTTTAATCAACAGATATGCTAACCTTTAATTTTCTCGAAACAAGAGAAAATGGACTTACACCTCTTTCGAAATAAACGGTCCATTTAATTCTCCTGCAATAGACTCAAAAGTAGAATTATTTAACTCCTTTATCAATTATGTAATTTTCAGAAGAAGAAAAAAGAATAGGATTTAAATTTGACATTTTTTATTGTGAACAGCGCAAGTTAACGATACTAACGAGCGCAGTAACATGTCAGCTCACTCGCTAAGCGTCTGCAGCGACTCCTGCCACTGCTCATAGCGCAACCTCTTTTATTACCCCTCGACCTCGACTCGACCACGCTTACGTTTGCTATCCGGATGTGTCTGAGGAGCTGCTTAATGAAATAGATCGGCTTCAAATCTTGTGTATCCGCCTTATTTTCGAACTACTCAAGTTATTATTATATGTACTCCTTAATTTATATAAATGTATATGTATGTATTATATTTTATATAATGTTATTATTATATATCTGCATATTATTATAATTTAATAATAGGCAGAGAAGAGAAAGGTACATAGATACTTATCTCTGTACCATTCTCTGCCCTCTTAAACCTTCTGTCCAACACTCTAAGGGTAGCTAGCTGGAAGAGATCTCTTTGTAGAGATAAGTTCATCCTATGAGTATGTCTTTTATAATGTTGTTTTAACTCATTAATATACTTATTAGATTGTTTATTGGGAACTCAAATTATTTAAAGGTTTTTTATTTTCTAATTCTATATCAAATATTTATAAGTTATAAGTTTTGTTTTAGTTTGTTAAAAACAAACCGTTATTTATATATTTGTTCTACTTCTCTGTAGAACATTTTTTTTTTCATGAAGGTACCCTTTAAATCGAGTCGCTATTTTTAGGAGTATTTAGAAGTGCAATGTGAGCCCATTAGGTTGTAGATAAACTGCCTGCTTACTTGAAACACAGACAAATATGAGAAATAAACACAGAGGCTATTTCTAAACATAATATTTAAAAGATATTATGACAGATAAATCTACAATAACACTATATGTTAATCAATAACACGGGCACACGATGGTGTTAGTGTGTAATTGTTCAGTTTACTGAAGATACGATTAAACTTTAACGACCTAAGAATAATGTATTACTGTGTTGACTATTATGAATATGTTATGGTTTATATAAAAAAATCTTTAGAAGTTTTACGACATTTACTTTATTAATATAGTAGTTATTAGCGCATTGAGGGACAAAAAGTGTTATCATTATAGAGAGCCCTGTATTGCTAACTGAAGTGAACTAAATAAGACCCCAATACTGATATTGCAAGATAAATATTGGGCCTCGTCAACTGGAATCGTGTTTCTACACGATGATACAAGAGATGATCCTACGGGAACTATGGTCGTACCTCCCGGATATAAGGCTTTTAATAAAAGTAATTGGTGAATTGCTTGCTTTTGCGAATAACATTCTAGTTTCTTAGTTAATAGTTTTAAACAAATTTCATTACAATAAGAACATTGTATATAATTATTTGTCTTTTTCAACATCCAAGCTAATGATGTCTTTAGAACAATTTTACACAGTGTAGGAGGAGTGTTGTATGATATATTTATGTAAATAAATCCATAATCAAACATTTACAGATTGTTACGATGAATATCTTTTTTTTTATGTTACACCGCTCTGTAATTGGATATTCACAAAGCTATAACAAATAGTTAAGACAAGCAAAAGCTCTAATATCAAATGAAATAAAGCGGATTGCATCATCAGCTTACTTTGGCTGAGAAAGTGACGCGTCGCTACGAGATGTAACTCTCTTATATTGTATCAAAAGTGTACAGAATCTTATCTAATTTCATAACGAGCGATATTTTTATAAAAAAAAATTGTCATTATAGAAAGTACACCGATTTGACTAGTAAGTTAATATTGACATTTGAAATTTAAGTTACAGAATATATAATAAATATATATATGTATATATTAATTCCGTTCACATAAAAACCTATGTAAAATATGATAATAAGTAGCTTATATTACTATAATAATTACGTATTAGTAGGTATTAATACTTACGTATTAGTAGGTATTCAAGTATTGTAGTTTGGTTAATATCATCGAAGGAGAACATCTCACAGATGTGCAGATTACAAAGGAATATCTCTTGGAAGGCGCGGGCTGAGAGCGTTTGTAGTCTTTTATTCTACCATCAATTGGAGGACTCAATAGAAAGGTCTCTGATACTACGGATCTATTGAATGAAATTTGTATTTTTATACATCTTTAGTTCAATGTGATTAAAATATAATTATATTGAAAATTATAAATATCTTCCATAAAATAAATAATGCTGATTACTTAAAAAAGATTCAATTAGCTTTTAGTTTACTCATTATTTACCTAAAACTTCTTTATAAAATATTTTTAATAAAATTTTACATGTATATATGTAAAATAATTTTGACTAACAAACTAATTCAAAGTTTTCTGATAAAAATATTACCCATAATATTAAGTATCATTTGCATATTTGTGTATAAAGTAGAAAGCGGAAAAGAATACGACAATTGTTAAAAGAAAAATAAACTTTAAAATAGAAAAGGATTTTCAAATGAACACTAATAGAGTAATTTTTATTAACAATGCTATTGTCGTAAGTAGTGGGTAAGCTAATTTTACATTACTTGATCCAGTCTCGAGGCACACCTTTCACAGACGAAGTTGAAACTTTACATTTACGTTGTCTCTTTCGCTGCTAATATTTATATTTCCGTCACTAGAGCTCTCCAGTCGCACAGTCTCCAGTGACCGTGCGACAAGTTAATATAACATATGACGTATCGGATTTCTTCCTGTTTTAACAACTTAAAAAAATCCTGAAAACTTTGAATTTCAAATACTTACCTGTTTACAATTTGATATCAAAATGTAATATTCCGTAATGCTCTCTTTAATATTTAAAAAGTTTTTTTGCAATTATTTCCTTTATTACATTATATTCTTAAAGGGGATCTGGATAGTATTAATGTTAATATTCTTTAAGTCTATACACTCGTACAACGATCGTATTCACAGCAGTAAGAAAATAAAGTTATTTGAAATATTTTAATCAACTATCTAACTATATTTTATAATATAACACTTTTTCAATACAATTATGTAACATTTTATAAAGACTCGAAACACATTCTGAATATTAGTAACAGTCATGGCTTTCATATAGAATAATGAATGATTTGAGAAAATCAACACTTGCTCACAATACTTAAGAATTTATATACAATACTGAAGAATTGCCCAAGTGAGTGTGAAGTTGCGCTGACTTAAGAATATAAAGAATAATTATGCTGAAATTTTAATTAATAATAGATTATTCTCCTTTCTTTCACTTCATTTCAATGATGTTCAGTTGTTATCAATTATTATTCAGAATACATAATAAATTGTACAGTACCGGTGTCGTCAACTCGCTGTTTCAGTTGTTACTGCCTTACAGCTCTAATTATTGTGGACTGTCAAACCTTCTATTTATATTATTATACTATAAATAATAAAAATTATATAAAAAATACCAATTTTATTAAAAAATCGAGTAATTTAAAAGCCGAGCAGAGATCTTTAAATCTTATTTAGATAAGAGGTCGTGTAAAGCCTCACTGTCCAGTTTACTTCAGGGATTATAACTAATGAATGTCTTGTTTTAATCGCCGCGTCACGTAAAATAAGTACATTGTTTTTAAATAAATTTCATATTCATTATCATATATTATTACTTCAATGTTGCAGAAGCAATTTTTTTAAATTTAATTGCACTAAAAATGTTGTAATAAATTAGTTGAACATTGCTTACATATATTATACTAAGTTTTATTTATATTAAATATTAATTACTAATAAATTAGTTGAAATGATTCAGCAGTCAAATATCACAAATACGTACAGTAATTAAATATTAATATAATAATAACAAGAAGGAAATCAAATTAGTGAAGTGTTTGATTAAATATTGCATACATATATAACATACTCGTATATAAACAAACACGGAGCGTCACACACACACACATACAACAATATTTATATACTAACACATATACAACAATAATTAAAGAAGCCATTTATTTACTGTATTAATAACTCTCCTCGTGCTGTCAGAGTGGTTCATCACACGTGCACGACATACAAGTTGTCATTTTTAGTTTATTAAATAAATATATAATTGTAATAATACATATTGCTATTTTTATAATAATTAAAATTGACAATTTTTTACGTTTATGATAATTAAGCGAAGCGAGCGGAGAGCTCTACTGGAGACTTTTTCACATTCTTTGTCACGAATAGGCTCGGAAACTACTTGACGGAAAATTATGAAATTTTACAATCAAAAAGACACACATTGGGTGATGGTTTAAAAAAAATTGACAAATGTCATGTCGTTGTGGATTAATCGTCAAAAAACTGATCCTATTGAATCAATCAATGGGAAAACAATTGTCCACAGCGATGAGTTATTTATTACACTGGGCTCGCTTCGCTCAATATGCAAACGGCATCCGAGATTTCGCGAGCACAGCGAGTCGAAATTGAGGGTCTGTGGGCGCCCCTAGTATAATATATGAGTCATTGTTTGATATGTTTTAAATTGTTTTCTGTTAGATATAAGAATAAAAGTAATGTAAGAAAATCGATGTATTTACAGTTATATATTTAAATGAAATTAAATATATTTATGCATAAATTCAAATATAAGTATTTAGAATGAACTAAGCAATAGCAACACATCACAGGTGTCATATTCTATATATAATATATTAAACTCAGTTTAAGACACTGAGATAGTAATAATATGCGTATGATTGTGATGAGTGGAATGGCTTCATATTTCAGTTTTTACTAAATATAAGTTTAAACAAAACATTTACAATCAATTTTCATAAAAGCTAGAGAACAAATGGTTTCTGTTTTTTCCTCCCCGAGCAGGTAAAGGCATCACTTATCTACTTATCTTTAAATGGTCAGAATGTCTGTAGTGATATGTATATATATAACTGAAATAATGGTTAAAGCGTAAACAACATAATGTCTCTGTATCTTGCTTTGTTTTATAATGTATGATGTATGTATGATACACGTCACAGTAGAGTAGAGTTGTTCAAGTGTTTTAAAACTGCACTTGCTATCCTATGCCTGGTTTCATCATCTTATTTTATTTAACTATGTACACGAGCACTGAACTATGTATAATAATAAATTGTGTAATTTTGTTGATCCTTACATAATTAAAATATTACAAATGCGATTTTGTAATTCTGTTGCCTTTAAATTTATTCATTACAATAAATGAAAAGCTAAAAACAATCTGTAATACTTTTACTTCTCTTATAAGATTAACTGTAAGCACTCTGATCTCAGCAAGAGCTGGTATTATTAATATCCGATTCAACGCCTACTGTGTTTAAGTAGCTCTTGTAATTTTTCTTCTATTTTACCAGATTTAGAATTTTTTTATTTCATTAATTACGTATTGTATTGTGTCGAAATCATTTTTTATAATTACGTCTTATTTTCAAATGCAAAAAAAATAACTTTTTAACTATAATTTGTATTGCACTAAATGTAGTACATAAAATAATTTCCTTTTTTTAATTTATAACTAATTAAATTAAAATAATATTTTCTGCTCCCTTGAAATCTTTCAATTCCGTATATATTTTTAACGGTGTTCTTTGTATACATATAAATAAAATTGAAGTGTTTGTTTATAATTCCAAATTAACAGCCTTTTCCTTCATGCATACGAAAATAAATACGGTATATACATAAAAACCACTTTATAATTTTTGTTTGTCTGTCTAATCTCTGAAAAGGCTTTACCGATTTGAACTCGACTTACACTGACGGATGTTTTAAAAGTAACTTTTATTAAAACAAACCTCACGAGTGAACGCAGTCGTAGGGACATGTATTTTTAAATTAAAAGTCATTGTTTTACTGCATTAAACAACTCACTTATGTTTCTTGCAGATGACGAGATCTCTCAAATGACTCTCAATCGATAGTTGCTTCATGACTTTGTGTTTGTTTTCGTTATTCCAATATAAAGGCTCTATTTGATAACTTCCAAATTGAAATGTACAGGATTAGTAATAAATTATTCTACTAATATTTTTAAAGCAAAAAATATATCTCGCTCTTTTTCAAATTATTAATATTATTTCACATAAATAAGAATAATAAATGCTATTTTATACATCACTTTAATGTAAAAAAGTTTAACTATAATTAATAAATTCTTTAAATCCATCTTCCGTGGGAAGTAACACGATATTAAATTAGGTCAGTATTAATTAGTAAGTAATGTTATTGATTGGTCGACATTTGGGTAGACCTCGAAGAATTCGGTCTGCCCATTCATTTGTCCCCTACTTTCGAATTTTGGAAAAATTACTTCACAGGAGGTCTTCTTATGACCGCCTGAGTCCGAAATGACCATTGGTCAAAAAGTTTATATATATATATATATATATATATATATATATATATGCGTGCGTGCGTCCAGATTCGACTTTTGTCAGCACGATAGCGGCCGTAGTTTCGCTCGGATCGCTTTCAAACTTTGCACAAAAATCAACCATCCAAAAATGAAGGTCAAGTTCGTTAACCAGAGAAATCCGGACACAGGGGGCGCTAGGGCCTCACTTTTTCTGATTTCAGTTTTTCGACCATAACTTTGTCCCTATACAAAGGAGATCAATCGCGTTCATATTATATGATGTCTTTGATAAATACCTATAACTAATGTAGATAAACCGAAAACCTAACTTCAATAACTTAGGGGTGGGGGTAAAAAAACCGAAAATTTTTGGAAAAAAAATCATAACTTTTTTCTGGTAAACATTCTTGCATCACAAGTATTTTTAATAGAAAGGTTATTTTTTACTCTAAATTTAAGTACCAAAAGTTTTTCCGTAAAAGGTACCGTTTCCGAGAAAAAAAATTAAAACCACTTTTAACTTGTAAATTTTAGGTAGGTAAAACCACGACAACTTTTTTCTGGTATACATTCCCTCCTCGCAAATATTTTTAATAGAAAGGTTATTTTTTACTCTAAATTTAAGTACCAAAAGTATTTCCAAAAAAGATACCTTTTCCGAGAAAAAAAATTAAAACCGCTTTTTGCTTGAAAATTTTTGATGTAAACAACGGCATCATGTATTATTCTTAGGTAGTGAGTTATATTTTAAACGAGTTACACACGAGGTCTACCCACGCGTGTCCCCCTGCGGGCACGGATTTTTTATTTTCAGTTTGCAAATGCAAATACAAAGTAAGGCCTCCAGGATAGTTTGTAATAACCACAGGCATGTGTTCGATATTCTAACACACGTTGAATTAGAACAATATCATTTGTGCCACAATTATTTGATACTTCAATGGAATTGTTCGTAATATTAGCATCACCATAATACTTTCACCTCATGTGTTTGTTAAAATATATTTATAATGACAATTTTTTAAATAGATACTATCACCAAGATAGTTATCTTTTACATACAGATAACTTAGTATAAATACATATAAACAAAATGCTTGCCACACTTTGTAATTTATAATAACGATATCTTCAAGTATTTTTCACGAAAAACCGTATTGTTTACAAACTGAACGATATTATATGATGTACTGAAGAGGGAAGAGGTTAAGTCAAAGATGTTGGTACTATATTGGCGTACCGGTAACACTATGGAACCAGTTAAATTCAGAATAAATATGGTTAAAAAATAAGAAAATTTACAATTAACTTATAGCATGTGTGGACTTAGAAAGTAGCTATTACATAAAGTTCCACCTAATATATTAAATGTGTGTAATATGTAATGTTTGGTGTTATTGTTTGTCTGCTTCATGCTTTCATATTTGTGTGATCTGACTACACATGAACAGACGACACATGATATCCATTCGATACTACGATTTATAAGTATTACAATCCGAGCCATCTTGTTAGGTGCTATAAGTATTACATTATATAACATGAAATGAAGCGTCCTAATGTTGTCTTTTATAAGAATTCGACTTCAAAGATGCTTTTTCGGTATAAATATGAATTTCCTAATTATTTATTTTCATATCAATAAGATAAAAGTACACGTAAAAGAAAAATGATTACATTTATTTGCAATATTAACTTGTAGATTATAATATATTATAATGTCTTATTAATCTATCGATAATAAAAATAAGAATACAGAGTATAATTCCATCACTACCTTACAGTAACACAATTACTTTTTACGAAAGAGAATAAAATCTACGTGATGAATTCAGTTAAAACGCACGTAGACAATTAACTGAGTGACGTGTGCAGTACACACGGGATATATCAACGAGACCTATCTTAAGATATATATATATATATATATATATATATATATATATATATATATACTATATGTACTACATGTTAAGTTACTAATATTTTACTTTTATATCTTGAACTTATACAAAAGGTATTATATTCTTTCAAATATGAAATAATGAGGTAGTAATTATAAAATATATTTAAAAAAAATATTTACAATTTCTTGTGTTCTAAAGTCTCGAGACAACAAAGTGCTTATCGAAAATTGTCTTTAAACAAATAAGAAGTAATATATAACATTAAGTCTTTCACGAGTGCCGCCGCAGCTCGGAGCGAGCTTACGGATATTTTACAGATTAATCTTTGAATATGACCAAATTCTGATTAGACTTTAAAAATAAAAGTGGTATAATACATTTTTAACTACATATCGAAGAAGCCAATTTTTGGTGAAAATCATAAATTGTTTAGGTCGTTAAAGTAATATCTGTTGTAAAACACCCTCCAGTGAGCTAACCAACTGTCGGTGGAAGGGAGGATGTCTTTAAAGAATTCTTTCGTTAACTTCATGTCTGTGGATTGTAGCCCTTTCCGGGAAAATATTTGATACATTTTATAATTATATTGTAAGTATAAATTCACAGTAAATCAATCCTTTTGTTATTTCTTAATTCACTATGAATGTTTAATAATTACTTAAAATTAGAGAATCATGAAGATATATTTTCTTTGTTTTGATAAAAATTGAGAATTTATATAAGTTTTTTTAAAGAATTTGAAAATTTCTATTCATTTGAGATGTATCTAAAAAAAATGTGTAACAAATATAAAATTGCCAATTTTAAAATTTGAGTGGCAATAACCAATGGAATTAATATGTTAAGGTAAAGTATGGTAAGGTAAGGTAAGGGAAAACAATTACCATAGCATAACTTAATGACTTATGGTTATCAATGTTTCAGTAAGCATATCTAATAGGATGTGAGAATAGTTAAAAATATATTAGTAACGGCGAATTTGTAAATTAGCTGAATAACTATTGACGTGTGTTAGCTTGGTTTAGTGACGGACGATGGATAATTTATAATAATTGATTGACTGCTGTGTAATTAGAATTAGTCATTATAATGACAATATATATATATGTTTTGGTGTTCTGTCATGATGCTGGTAATAGCAAATTGTTTATTAAGTATGAACTGCTTGGTTTCAGTTTAACACTACGAATAACTTTGTATACAAATCTATAAGATTAAATTAAGATTACTTAATTCTATATATCCCGTAGGTTTATTTATTTAAGTATAAGATCATACACAATGAAAGTAAATAGGTTAATACTATTTCTGTCTGTACTCATATAAGCCTAGTTATGATAAATATAAAAGAATACACAAAGGAAAGAAAATAGCATACAGATAATAAAGTGAGTTGATGACCGCTGACGAAGAGGCGGTCATTTGAAGGATACTAATAATAAGGATAAGCATAACCTTATCTCTTGGGTTCGAAGGTCCGGAGGAAAATTCAATGAGATGTGTCATCGAGTTTAAGAAACTACTTTTTCATTCTACATTTTAAATAATACTTTAACTATATGTAGATAATTTTTAAAATTACGTGTCATTATTTGACGGCTGTATATTCTAGAAATATAATTGATGTTAAAAATGTCTTAATATTTGTTAACTATCGGCATATAATAATCACATTCAAAACGTTTATTCCAAATGGGAATACAAGTCTGGTATTTTACTACACGTATAATAAATAACATTATACCGACCACACTCCACATAATATTTATAACTTCAATCCATTTCAGATCACCGCCAATCCTTGTCATGTCGTATTTATACAAGTAACAACGCTCGAAAGTATACAAAATAAAACACCGGGCTTACTTCAGATAACATGTTAATATTACTACAAATAATAAATTAATAAACTCATGAAGATGGTTAATAGTAACTTGATCACATGTTATCAATTCAATTTAAATCTCATTGATAAGTCACACAACACAAGTGACCTGCGATGTAAGTACATACGATAAATATATTTTCGGGAAACAGAACCAGGAAATAAAACACTTCAACAAAACACTCTGCAACTATTTACAACAAAGCTCTGTAATAGTTACATAATGATCTGATTATAATTATGTTTTACCACAACACTCAAACTACTAAGATAGAAAAAGTTGATTTGCCTTTAAAACCAACTCTGTATACAAACACACACACACACACACACACACCAACTCTAAACAGTTTCTTATCTGTTTTCTTCTTAATCATGCAGTTGTAGTCGAGTGTCTCATCCCGCTGTTCATAAATATATTTGAATATCTAATATTGAGCCGAGGAGTAAATGATGTAAGTTTTCTCATTTTGAAGCAATATTGTTGTGGTTGCGCTTTTTTCTTGACTTGACCATATTATAATATAGAAAAGGTTAAAGTTCAATAAAAACCAATTCACTGTGCCGGGAACACATCCTCTTCCAGTGCACCGCACTCTGTCCTGAAGTAGTCATTGGAGTTGGTTTGTTATTTGCTATTTGTACAGTATTTTATCCGCTATACCCAAATTTTCAATATAAGTGTTGTATTTGTTTAATATGTTTATATAAATAAATTATCATATTTTTCTTCATTTCGTCATCCAAACTCAATACCTTTAGCTATGCGTTGTATGTGATTTCTATAAGAATCAATTATCTTATATTTAATTAACATCCTTACATATCTACTAATAATGAAAGTCAACAAATAAATCAATTTCTTATAGTTATTAATACCTGTCGCTGTGCTGTGATCACTCGCCGGTCAATGTATTAATAAATACTCATACTAATATTGTTTTCATTACAATCGCAGTGCTTTGAGGTACTTATCTAACTCACTACTTCTATAATAGTGTCACACATATACAGTGATGGTACATAGTAGTAGTAGTAACAGTACTGAGGGTGTAGAATATTTTATTTTAATTACAACACACTAATAATTAAATAACTATTTTTTAAGTAAATTATAAGTCCATCCATAGTTTAGTTAGTGGAGCGACGGGATGTGTTCAGAGAGTTAGCAGCTTCGTATCCTGTCATGGAATGCAAGTGAATTTCTCATTCTACATTTGTTTAAAACCAAAATGAGCTTAACATGTGTAGGTCCTCCTGCCACTAACATTTGACGTACATTAGTGATCACTGGTTATGATTCAAAGTGGATAAATGTAGATGAAGAACTAAATAAATAAACATCTTAAATGACAAACACTTATTATCATATCAATATGGTAAAAAGTATACGTGAACAAAAATAATTACTTAAATAGATATATAACAGCGAATTGAGCTCTGTGTATATATATATATATATATACAATAAAAAATAAGGAATACGCAGTTGTATAGTTCCATTAAAACCTTACGGCAACCCAATTACCTTTTTTACGAAGGAGAATAACACGTTCGACATGAACTCAGTTAAAACGCACGTAGACTATTAACTGAGTGACGAGTGCAGTACACACGGGATGTATCAAACATATACAAAAGAAATAATGTCCTTTGAAATAGTAAACAAGCGGGAAATAATTATAATGTCTAAAATATAAACAGTAATTTATTTTTCTCTCTTCTGTATTAATGAAAATTTCTGAAAGTGGATTGAATGACAGCGATTTATATCAAACAAGACAATCATAAATTGTTTAGGTCGTTAAAGTAATATTAGTTATGAAGGACCCTCCAGTGAGTAACCACTTGTCGGTGGAAGGGAGGGTGAGAATTGTCGTCGACGCGTGCCTTTGAACAATTCTTTTGTAACTTCACATTTGAGGTATTTGGCACTTTAGCAGAAAAAGATTGGATACATTTTATAATTAAATATTTACCACAGTATTGGATTATAAAATTCTCAAGAATTCAATATATATATATATATATATATATATATATATATATTCGATATGAAGTTATTCTATTATTTAAATACTTAAAATTAGAGGAGTTATGTATTCATAAAAAATTTTGTAACAACTTTATTACAAAAAGTATTATTGTTTTCGGTTGTGGATTATGACGAAGACTCAATCTGTGCACACGGAATTACAAGATACATAACATTGGATTCTATGAAATAAAATACTATTAATGTATGAGGTTTTCATACGTCTTTAATGATAGAAAATGATAATTGATTTGCTTGATAATATTTGATTTATTCTGGGTATAAAATAATGATAGAAATGATAGAGAGAACGCGCGCGATGCTTGCTTAATGCGAACTGAAAAGTATGTCAACTATGATTTATAGCGAAACAATTAAAAAGCTGATTTGGCGAAATGTGCGGTGTTGAACCGTACAGTTAGACTGATTTTTGTATTCGATACTTTAAATTAAATAAATATAATATAGATTTAGCTTAAAAATGATTTCTTAACTCGCCAATTATTAAAATAATACTGAAATACGAATATAACAATTGATTCCAAATAGAGACATTTTCCTAACATACGTGTAAGTATATAAGTATGATTACTGACAGAGAGATATAACAAACACTTCAATATTAATAAATCAATCTCGTCAATATGAGACACGTCCTGTGTGTCCTTCAAAAGAAAAGTAAAGTTCTAAATGAATGAGTTCGTGTGTTTTATTTACACACGATAATAACTACGAGATAAAGAACTAAACAACGTCTAATATGTTATTGAGATGGTCCTTGTTGATGAATACAAGGCGTGTGTATATACTCTTACATTCCTTAAAGTCTAGAAAATATTACAACAAATGTAAATGTGGACCCAAAATAGTTCATAGAATATTTAAATTAAAATAAGTCACAAATAATATTAATAATTACAATTACAACATCAACCTGACACACTGTGAGTGTTTTGAAATAAAACAATAAGTCCATTTATAAAAAAATAGAAGTTTAATATTTAATTAGAAAATACATTTTCTTATAACATTGTCTATTTTTGTAAGTTGGTACAAATAAAGCAATATTCTAGGAGTTGAAGATTAGATCCCAATTTTATTATTGCTAGGGTAAGATTGAGCCCTGTAAACTGGAGCCGAGTAGAAATGAGATGATCCTGCGGGAATCATGATTACAGCTTTAAAGAAGCACTCCTATAGTTTGTTTGCTATTTGATGACACTTTATTTTGATCATATTATATCTCTTCGATTTTAATGTCTAAAACAGTTAATAAGGGGCGTGTTTAATAATTAATATTTAATAAACTTCTTGACGAATGATGTCCTTAAAAGAGTCTTACATGAGGATCGGATCGAATATATTCTACGATATATTATTCTAATCAAAAATATAGTTTGCTGTTATGATTCTTTTATGTTACGCCGCTCTGTAATTGGATATTCACAAAGCTCCAACAAATTGTTAAGAGAAGCAAAAAGTCGGAAATCAAATCAAATAAGCTGAATCGGGTCAATTTACGATGGCTGAGGAAACGATGGGTCGCTTAAGAGAATAATAAGTAATTCCCATACATTGAACAGATTATGTAGTTACATTACAATATTTAATTTTTATTTTGTCACTGTGTTCTTGTTTGAGTTACATTTACAGTACACTTACACTTACACTTACAGTAGTTAAATTAAAAGTACGAATATAATAACTATAAATCAGATGTATACAGATCACGCTCACTGTACAAAATAAAGAAAGAAAGCTTCATTCTATCGAAAAATAACATCTTACAGATATAGAGATTACAAAAGAATATATCTTCAAAGGCGCGGGCTGAGATTCTTTTGTGGCCTTTTTTTGCCACACAATTGGCTGGCGATGAAACTGTCTCTTGTATTTCGGTAATACTGATTATACTGGTAGTTTTATTATCATGGTATTAAATTTGATTATAAAATAATATATTTTGAAATAGAACGTCTTCCATAAAACTTTACTCATTATCTTTTCAGAATTTATTTATAAATATTTTTATTTATGTATGTAAAACGCAGACACAGGTAGTGGTGTAACTTGGGGGCAAAAGCATTCGTTTCAAATGCAACTCATGCATGCAAAAGTAATTGAAACTGTACATTAGGTTTTTCTTTTTTCGCTGTTAATATTTGCTCAGTTTATTGTTCCTTCTCTTGAGCTCTCCAGTCGCACACACACTGTGCTCAAGTGAGCCGCCTCGCTGCACAGCGTCCGTAAGACATGTTTATATTAAATATGACGTAATATACTCCTTTCTTTTTTAACAACTTTAATAAGTTCCTTTTCACGTCCATTACCCTTAAGTATGTACTCACCTGTTCACCCTTTACTATTAAAATGTAAAATAGAAATTGTTTTATTTATTATTTATTATTTTTAATATTTTGCAAAGGTTTTTTGTATTATATTCCTAAAGGGTCTCTGCACTATATTTATAAATAAAACGTTTAGCCTATGTTTTCATCGACATATACATACACAGTACACTTGTAAGAAAATAATAGTTATATCATACATACTTATACTGTATATGAGTCCAGTGCGGCGTCACAACAACACTACAGACATGTATTTAAAGACTCCATGTAATGACTGTAACAATAATATTACATTATGTACCGGAGTCATCCACTCACGTGCGCGCAGTACGAGCTGTTATTAATAGTTTAATAAATAAATAAATAATTTATATTTTTATCATTAAAATATTAATGTAATCGCTTGTATCCGTTGGTATTACAATATTTATATTATAATAATTACAGTTATAAGGTTTTGTAAATCTGTCCCGGGGGTAACATATAACTTTACAGAAGCAGTGTTTGTGCTCTGAATATCTTTATTTTTATATTTTAATGCATATTATTTTTAAATATTCAATACTATATGAATGTGAACTAATGTGTATGACAATTGAAACCATAGATGTCATCTACATATTTTTACATCATCCTGTAGTCTTGATTTGAACAAAGATAAAAGCAAAACAACCAATACCAAATAGAAACATTAAATATTTCAACACACATTTTACTTACTCTAATTTCGTTAAGGATTTTGGAAAGCCTTATCAAAGGCACTGCCTCGTGTTAGATGTACTCGAGCCTCCCGTGTCTTGAGCTGTACTTAAAGAGTACGAATATAATAATAAATAAACATCGAACTAGAAACCCGATTCCTTATACAAATATAACATTTGATACTTGTATAAACAAAAGCTTTTCTAAATTCATTTCATATTTTGTAGGCAATTAATGATATTGAGTTTTATGTTTTTTAAATTATTTTAACTGCAGTCTTTTATATACTTGACTTTGTGACATCTGGAAATGATAAAAGAATCATAAAATACATGTTGATGTTATGACATCTAATGACCGTAATTCATGAATTAAAAAATACAAGCATCCGTAAAATTGTAAGAATAACAAATCACATTGTCGCACATCAAATAGTCGACAAAAAAAAACTGCCGAAAGACGAATTAGTCGTTATCTTGACACTGGTTTAATTACACAGGCACACAAAAAAAAAAAAAAGTCATGAACCAGAGGGGAGACCCCATTATTCCTAGGTTTTTGGGATCGCTGAAACCGAATATGACAATAAAAACTAATTTTAAATGCCAGTTTTCCCGCTAGCACCCCCTTACTACCTCTTAAAGGGTGAAAATTGAAATTTTTGTATAAAATCAAGATAGATGTCTATTTCTACGTTTTTTGGGATGCTGAAACCGAAAATGATAATTAAAAATAAATTCATGACCACTATCACCCCCTACCACCCCTTACGGGGGGTGAAAATTTAAATTTTTCTATAAAGTCAAGATAGATGTGTATTTATAAGTTTTTTGGGATGCTGAAACCGAAAATGATAACTAAAAATAAATTCATGACCACTATTTCCCCCTACCATCCCTTACAGGGGGTGAAAATTTCAATTTTTCTATAAAATCAAGATTGATGTGTATTTCTACGTTTTTTGGGATGCTGGAACCGAAAATGATAACTAAAAATAAATTCATGACCACTATTACCCCCTTATCACCCCTTACAGGAAGTGAAAATTTAAATTTTTCTATAAAATCAAGATAGATATGTATTTCTACGTTTTTTAGGATGCTGGAACCGAAAATGATAACCAAAAGTGAATTTGATACCTCTTTTACTCAATACCACCCCCTAACCATCCCTAATGGGGGTTTCAATTTTGTATAAAATCAAGATGTATGAAGAAATTTTAACGATTTACAGTAAGTGACATGTTTATCAAACTAGTTTGAGGTTACTCTCTCTCTCGCTCTTATATTAGAAATTCAAATGCTTTATCGATCAGAAGTACCTGATATATATTCATGATTTAATTCTACTCTAATCCTGATGGAACCTTGCATCTTGCTCCTCACTGTAGTCTCCTAAATTGTCAGGAAAATAGTCCCTTCTATTTCGGAGGCATAGAATTAGGTTCAGCATATTTTAAGCGTTTTACAACACTTCCGGATGGATAACAGTATAAGTAGTATTAAATAGAAAGCAAAAAAAAAAACAAAAAGTGGAAAAACTTGTGAAGAATAGGACAAAAATCATGATTCAGTCTTAAGGGTTGGTGAGGGGTGTTAATGGGTGATAGAGGTCTTAAATTTTATTTTTAGTAATCATTTTCGGTTCCAGCATCCTAAAAAACGTAGAAATACACATCTATCTTGATTTTATAGAAAAATTTAAATTTTCACCCCCTGTAAGGGGTGGTAAGGGGTTAATAGTTTTCATGAATTTATTTTTAATTATCATTTTCGGTTCCAGCATCCCAAAAAACGTAGAAATATACATCTGTCTTGATTTTATAGAAAAATTGAAATTTTCACCCCCTGTAAGGGATGGTAGGGGGAGATAGTGGTCATGAATTTATTTTTAGTTATCATTTTCGGTTTCAGCATCCCAAAAAACGTAGAAATACACATCTATCTTGACTTTATAGAAAAATTTAAATTCTCACCCTCGTAAGGGGTGGTAGGGGGTGATAGTGGTCATGAATTTATTTTTAATTATAATTTTCGGTTTCAGCATCCCAAAAAACGTAGAAATAGACATCTATCTTGATTTTATACAAAAATTTCAATTTTCACCCCTTAAGAGGTAGTAAGGGGGTGCTAGCGGGAAAACTGGCATTTAAAATTAGTTTTTATTGTCATATTCGGTTTCAGCGATCCCAAAAACCTAAGAATAATGGGGTCTCCCCTCTGGTTCATGACTTTTTTTTTTTGTGTGCCTGTGTTATCAGGTACAATGAATGTCGCACGTACGGTGTAATGCCTCCATCACCTGCGTTACTCAGTGACGTGACAAAGGAGAGAGCAGTTGTTCTGCGTAGACGACTCACTGAAATAACAGAGCTGAGGTAAAGAGGGTGAGGCAAGGTTCATTAGCATTTTAGATAAAATAAATGATTCGACACTTATTAGTTAATAGTTTTCAATATACTCTAGAACAAAAAGCACATTTTTATTACGATGTCAAAAAAGTAATAGTTTGTAATATTACAAGTAGATTTATTAATTTGTTAATCAATCTTATAGGACTAAAGATATGATGAGGGATTTCAAAATATATCTTGAAAAAAATTAATCGTAAAAACTGGAGAAAACAAAGATGAACTATAACTTTTAAATATATATATTTTATAATACAAACTTGCAAGTTTTACACCTCCGCGGGGTCTTATTCATATAAATATTTGTTTGCAACACGACCAGGACATGTCACTCGTGAAGCACAGTTCAATGGACTTTTCGTAATTATGGAATGAGTTCGTATCTTAACTCACCACGCGGCGCCATAATGAGAGAGACCTAAAAGGTTTTCAAAGGGTTCCCATCTTCCCTCCTATTTTGCTGTCTTCATAAAATAGTCTCAAAACTATCTCCCATTCTTTATACAATATATCAGACATTAAATCCAATGTAAAGAAATAAACAAATGCGTTTGATTTAAATTTGCTAGAAATTACAATACACCATATTACAACATATAATATTGTGATAGAAAACATATCAGAAATATATTCTGTACTAATGTTAATCTTTAACTGTTCATACATTATATAATATATAATATATAATATATAGTTTGTGTTGTCATAATGAAGTGAACAAGCCGTGTATCTTTGACTAAGGTGATTTAATGCTAAGTTATTATTACTGTTGCCTTATTCTGTAATGTTCAAAGTATAAATAATATTGGTTAAGTGCCGTATTGTTATAACACTGAACTGCTTTATGTTTGAATCATAACAAATTATGTACTTTAATAAAACATTTATGCATAAATGTTAGAAACGTTAACAGACAAATTATTTTTAATTTTTTTGCTCCGGCGTGTAAAAGCATCACTTATTTACTTAACTTTAAATGATCAGAATGTTTAGAATGATTCAAATAATGGACAAAGCGAAAGCAGAATAATGACTCTTTATATTGCTTTGTCTTATAATGTATAATGAGAGATCACAGTGTATATACAGTAGATATTTGACGTGTTTTATAATTGTACTTGCTCTCTTTTTAAATGAATTGAAAAACGTATGCACACAGTTTTATCCTCTTAACATTTGTTTATTGTACTCTACTGTACACAAGTACTGCAGTGAATTACAAATGTATAATTTTATTGACAGTTTATTGCAAATGTAACTTTCTTTTGCTGTTTGTAATTGTGCAATTCTGTTGCCTTTAAATTGGTTCAATAAAATAAATGAACAGATATAACAAGTTGTGTTACTAAACAAAGCAATTTGTAATACTTTTCCTTCTCTCACAGGCCATAGACATAACTTTAATAACAGCTCTACTTGTAGCTTCGAAAATATAAGTGGAGACAAATATTCGTAGTCTGAGCGTTAAATTATTTTTAACTGAATTGATTCTTATATTATCAAACCCTGATTTTTTACAAGTTTATCTTATAGTGTTTCCTCTGTTTCACAATATTTAAAGATTTTTAATATGGCTGACTGTGTATTATAACTTATGTTATTTTTATGTTTCTTGTAATCTGTCTTGCTTGCTACTTGCTACATACTGTCATAGACAACTTATTATAATTATAATTATATTCCAACTGCCACTTGTATGGTCACACAAGTATATGTCACACTTTGTGATTTATAATATGGATAGCGTCAAGATTTACTATTTTTACTTAAAACCGTTTTATATACTTTATAATATTGTGTAATACACTGACCAGGGAGGTAGATAACTCAAAGATAATGACACTATTTCAACATATCAGTAACATTATATTCCTAATAACAAAATAGTTTTTTTTTGTAGACAAATCTGAAGAAAATAATTCACATTAAATACATTAAAATAATTGCCTTCTAATTTGACATTAATAGAAAGCAAAGTGTTAGTTAATGCCCGAATATATAATATATCTGTTGAAATCAAAACGTCTGAAACACCACAATTTCATATGAACTTAGTACATGGAGTCTGAGCAGTGAGCCGGCTACCTTGGATATCTGATGTATGTACGACTGAAGAGCTGCCTTGGTAAAAAACCGTAAAAATAAAATTTCGACGCTGAAAAATGTTAAATATACAAAATATAATACGGCTATATTATTATATATTTATGAATATATTAATAATTAACTAATTTAATCAAATATCTGTATGAAATAAAAGAAACCACATCTGAACAATCTCTATGGTACATCAGTCTGTTGACAATCATCCTTGTCCATAAATAATGTAAAGAAGGATATACAATACTACATTTATTAACAATAATGTTGTCATTGTTTTGTTTTTCTTTGTATGAACTATCGAATGGCGCATACTATTAGACAAAATGGGGTAAAATTATACAAAGTGCAGAATTTGATGATAGATTTACAGAACCAATTAAAGCTCTGGCCGACGACTGTGAGATGCACGCGAGTGTGAGCGAGTGGAGCGGACTCAACAACGACGACCGAGAGATTTATTACAATATTTTGTTTATTATGAAAAAAAACTAAAGAAATGTAAAATCCTTGAAATATTTATTAGATGTTTAAAAACTAAATAAAGAAATCGAATATTAAAATATATTGACTTATTTACTTTAAATTACTTTAATGCAGAATAAATGCCGTAAATTGACTCACAAAGTAAAAATTATTTAATATATTCTATCTTGACTTGACAGTTTTATAAATTTGTTATATGATTTTTTCTCGTTTCATTTCTTCGTTTGCCATTCATCTCTATCGCTTACGCTGACTTAATGTTGAGTTCCATTAAGAAACCTTAATATCCTTTACCAACATAGTAATATTAACTTTGCCTTTAGTTAATGATATTTATTTCCTATGACTAAGAGAAGTAAAGAAAGGCTTTCCATTAAAACAATAGAGCGCTTAGACAAATAGTTAGTGTGCAAATGGAACGCCCTTTGGACTGAGGAACCTAATGATCTCGACTGACAAGGTGTGACGGTACATTATCAAACAATGAACTCCTAAATGAAGGAACCCCTTGTCTTTGTAATTTTAAAACAAATCTCCTAAACTAAAATATTTGCCACAGATTTAGTTACGCTTCAATATGTGCATTGTGTCATTAGTTACTACGCTGCTAACAATGTTACCGCTTCACATAAACAATCTAAAAACTGCAAATAAATAAATAACTTGTTTGCTTTCTACTACATATAAAACGTAATTTATGTGCTCTTATCTCATTAACACCATAACAGCTCAATAGACGATGTGTCAATATTTATATGAAGCATTTTAACGACAGGAAAATATTGTTTAAAGCTTGAATTAAATACACCGTATTTTATTATTTTATTACAAGGTGAATTCTAATAAGAGTTAAAATAACTTAAATGTCTTAAAAAGATAAAAAGAAAGTTATGAATTCTTTGTTTCAAGAATCTTCCCAGTTTTCCTTCCGATCAAATTTCTGCAATATTTTACAACTTTCAAGATTATTATAGAACCTTAATTTAGTTGTATTATTGCTTTTACTGGGAAAATAAACGCTAGCCATTTCTATTTTAATGATAACAATCGATGCTGCTGAAGTGACGATGTCAGTAAATGGTACTGAACTAAAACCACACACGGTTATATAATTTTTAAAAGGTGATTGATTCAATACAATATATAGCAAATTTTCATATTAATCGAATGTTTTATCGGACTATGGCTTACTACTTGCAAAAAAATATATCTTTTTTAAAATTATCTCAACTCAGTTTATCTATGTCAAGTAAGTAATCTTTTATGTTGTCTTCTTTTTGGAATTGGATTGAGTTCAATTAACAGAGAATTGTAAAAAAATATAATATTTTAATACAATGCTGCAGTGCCTTTCTCTCCTCTCTTCTTAGAATTATTCTAATCATAATTTTCTTTGCCTTAAAATTATATTTGTTATTATTTAAATAGTCTATCAAAATTATTAAATAAATGCAGACAAAAGAAACATGAGTGTTAAAAATCCCACCTTCACTGTTAGATATCTTTGAACGTTCAATGACATTGTTGATGTCAAATGTAAGTGCAGAGCTTTGTTTGCTTTATTTATTAAAATAAGAAATAGTTTTAAATATATGTTTAGTATCAACCTTTATTTCAATTTATATGTTTATATATAAAATATTTTATTCATTATTCATGAATCGACTTACGAGAAACAAGATCTTATAGGTACTTAGTCGATAAGATGTATGAAAAATTAAATTTCTTTTCAGCGAAAGGATGGAATAAGCAGCACGAAGAGTGTTCTTCGACTGCATATTTTCTTTAGATCACGAGAATAAGGAGCTCCTTTTTATTATCTTGTGGATAAAGGAGGCAATAATATTCTCTTCAGTAACTGTTCAGTGAAGCGGTGATCTGCATTATACACTCGACGTAGATGTAGCTCTGCTGTTTTTACTTACTTAGTATTTGGTATTATAGTTTGCGTTTGATTATAATGATAATTTATGTAAAAATTTTAATGAAATGAATATATTTTTTGTTAAAAATATTTGATAAGAAACACATCTCAAAAAGAAACAATTTATAATTGTGAACTTTATTTTAATATATTATCTTAAACATTTAAGTTACTCGCAGAGCATTAAATACAAAAGTTTTAAAAATCTCATAATCTTTGCTTTGGATGTCATTGGGGTGTATACTTTTATTAAAAAAATAAACTGCAACAGTTTAATCAAAATATAATATCTTTCATAAATAATGCTGCATGTCTTAATGAAACCACAGCTAGTTGTCCAAGTGAGAGTGCAGTTCTCAAGTAATGGATCATTATATAAAAATTTTATTTTCATGTATGTCCGTTATTTAAAGCGATCGCCGGTGTCGTTCTCAGCCAGTGTTGCAGTGACACTGCCGTCGACGTGGAGGAACTTGATGCTGCTACCACCTCACCGCTCTCACAATGTTATTAAAGGTCGAGTAATTCTATCTTTAAATCTTATTTACATAAGCGGTCGTGAATGCCTCGCTGTCTACTTCGCTAAAGTGATTTCAGCTAACGAAAATCTTCCTTTAATTTGTGCGTCCCATAAACTTAGAACATGTTTTTAATTTAATTATATTAGTATTTTTCTATTTAAATATATTCCTGAACATATTCCTTATTACATATTACTTCTGAGTTACAGTAATAAATATATTTAATGTAACTGTACTACAAGTCTTGTAATATATTAGTTGACCTACAACCTATGCACATTGTTTAAATATATTACACCAAGTTTTATTATAGTTAACATGAAATGCCATGAAATTTTCATTACAGTTCGTACTTAATTTAAATAAAATTTGAAATTATTTAGTAAACACAAGTAAACACAGTAATTAGTTATTAAAATAATAATATCCAGAGAAAAATCAAATTAGTGAACTGATGAATTAAATATTTGATTAAATGCATTGCATGCATATGTGGATACATACTCGTATATAAACCAAACACTGCGCGTCTCCACAACACACATATAACATTATTTAAAGGCCCTCATGTAATTATAATAACACTTAATGACTCTCCTCGTCGCTCCGGAGTCGTTCAGAACACGTGCACGCGATACCATTTGATATTTATAGTTTAATAAATAAATAAAGAATTGTAATAATAATTGACATTTTTATTATTAAAATATTAATGTAACTGCTTTTATCCGTTGGAATTACAATATTTATATTAAAGTAATTACAGTAGTAAGGTTTAATTAATCTGTCAAATTTAAATTAATTTAATACAGGGTAACGTTTGCAGAAGCAGTGTTTGTGCACTGAATAATTTTAACAATGTATTTTGTTATTATTTTAAATGTTTTATGAATTATTTCCTGTTAGACATCAGATCACTAATATTTTATTAAAGACATCTGTCAGAATCTTGACAACTGGTTTAATTAACAACTTGAAATGACACCTGCACTACTGCCTTCTTACCTGCGATATTCCAGTAAGGATAACAAAGGAACGAACAATTGTTCTGCGTACTGACGTCTCCGCTGAAACAACACTGCTGAGGAACAGGAAATAAAGTGAAATTCCTTGTCACTTTAAAACAGCCCGATACTTACTATTTGTTACATTATTAAATTAAAATACTTTGTTCGTTTGTTTTAATTTCATCAAGTACTGTGCGTGTGTACTCTTTTTGTTGTGTCGAATTCAATTTATATAATATTATTATTAGCATTAATTGTTTATTTCACTTTCACCGCACAAATTTAATTGAGTTATATTTAGCTCTATACAATAAGGATCGTTAAATTGTTTTTTTCTTATGACTTGTTACTACCGTTTTAATTAAAATAATATTTCCTGCTTTATTGGAATCTTTTAATTCACGATTAATTTTAACTGTTTTCAATGTCTATATATAAATAACATTGAAGTGTCTGTTTACAAATAATTATTACAAATTATTTCAAAAGGATAGTGGCTTTGAGGCTTTTGTTATTCCAAATATGAAGGCTCTAGTTTGAAAACTTCCTCATCAAAATATAAAAAGGATTAGGGATAAACAATTCTACCAATATTGTAAAAGTATAAGTTTATCTCTCTCTTTGTAATTTTTTTATATTATTTGCCTTCAAGCAGAACTATGAATGTAATTTTATAATAATACAATGTTACAAATCATTATCTGAGGCAAGAAATACAATATGTGTGATTAATTAATTGAAATTTTCTGTTTTGCATTTACAAAGCTAAAACAACCACAGATATTCCTTTGATATTCCAACACACATTGAATTAAAAAAATATCATTTGTGCAACAATTATTTTGATACTCCAATGGAACTGTTCAAAGATTACCGACTGTCATAAAACTTCTCCTTTATGTTTATAGCAAGTTTATTATAATATATCTATAGCACTACTGATTATTGATAAATATTATAATTATATATTTTCAAAATGCCAATCACTCTTTGTTATTTACAATATCGATAACTTTAATGTTGTTACAATACCTTAGTTTAGTATATTATATGATATACTGAACAAAGACCAGTTTAATTCAAGTATTAATATAATTAAATTAAACAAATCATAAACATCTTGTAGTTTATAATACTTAAGAAATAATTTAACATTTTTAGAAACAAAATTTTAGTAACCTAAATTTTGCAACCAGAGGATTCTTTCCAAGTTCATTTGCCAGAAAAATGTTGTCTGACTTATCTGAAAGAAATAATATATATGTCGCGTCAGAGGTGGCCGGGCGCGACATCGTATGATCTTTTTCTTTATTTTTCACAATTATTATTTTCTTAGTTCCTGGGTAGAAAATAAAACACTTTCGTAATATTAATATGATTAGAGACAAGTCCTCGATGAACGTCCGATCACTACTAAAATCGGTAATTCATGCCCATCCTCGTTACCAACTCCATCGAGGTAATGTGTAACTAATTTTTATTTAACGAGTCAAATCACATAGCAATTGGTCAAATAAAATACTAATTAGGTATTAACAGTCAAATGACATACCAACTAGACAATAAAATAAACAATCATTGAATTGGAATCAAATAATAACTATTCAAATCATTATAAATAATGCAAATTGAAACAAATAAAAAAATAACAATAATTGAAATAACAATTAGAATAAATGACGACACTCATCATTGAATTCGCCACAGCAGCGCCATCTATTGCCGACATATAAATTATTATTAAGAAGAATGTTTTATCTTTCTAGTCTATGTCGATATCATTACCTTGTCAAAAATAAGTAGATTACAATAAAATTTTAGAAAAAGTAAAATACCATTAAACATGCAACAACAGAATAACTGTTCCAAACAAACGTTTGCAGATGTGGAATGATACAAATGTTACTCATGAAAAAATAGAAAGATGCAGAAAAAATAGTTTGGACACCCGCGCAGTGGACACGTAGTTACTATACCAACTAAATAAATAATTTAACAAAATTTTATCTATATATTCAAAAATATATATCAATGCTAACGTTTTTATTTGTAGGTTCACCGAGAACACTATAATAACTGGAACACAGTTCACTAACCCGTAATACGGAACGGAAGAACCTTTAAAATACACATTTATATATTGAATACAGCAGTTGATTTTATTATTAAATTTCTTTAGACTACTGACCCTATAACATTAATGCAGGCGGCAAATATCAGACGAAATGCATATCACCACCGCTTACAAAATAACAAAGTACTATTAACAAGTACAAACATGTATTCTCGGTGAATCAATTCTTTCTCTAAAATAATGGTCAATTCAACAAAACTATTTCTAGAACTACTCAATAAAAGTTGGATCTCATTCCATTTCACATTCAATCTACGAATTGTTTATATCAGATGACCGACACTTCCTCAGTCGTCGTCAACAGACGACCTCAAGTTGACCTACTACCGATTGACTTTAACGGATTGCGGTCATCAATTATTTGAAACCTAAGTATTATTACAATGATAATATTTAATCAAATTCATATTTACCACAGTATACAATTTATATCATATATTTAATATTAATCTTTTTAGAAAAGTAATATATATGTTTTATAAATGGTTGTCCATTAAGTTGCAGTTGTTTATCAAACATCATTTGCTATCAGATAAACTGTATGTGCATTAAAAAAACTGACAAATAATAAAACCACAGAAGAATTTATAACTTATTATTTCCAACAACACGATTACACGACAGTGTTAGTGTGTTAGTTTACTGAAGATACGATTAAACTTTAACGACCTAAGTATTATGTATTACCGAGTTGATGTTACATGTGTACGTGTTTTAGTTTTGTGGAACTCACTTAATTAGTATCGTAATTAATAGTGCTTTGGTTCTAATAACTTTATCAACATAGTATATTCAAAGCGAATCCTCTTTTGCCTAAAGTCTATTTATTTTAAAACCGGTAGAGTTTTAATCACGTTTTTGTGGCCAAAAGTAACTACGTTCTATGAAATATGTTAAATACATTTTTTCTGGTATATAATTAATTAAGATTTAATATTTCAAACATCTAAATCAATTTCTTCTTATCTATTATATAAAAATGAATCGCAAAATATGTTGGTAAGCGCACAATTCAACAACGCATGGACCAATCTTAACAATTCTTTTTTTTAAATATTCCTTGAAGCCCAAGGATGGTTTTTACGGCGAGAAAAATTCGAATAATTTCCAGGAAAACCCTAAAAGAGCCCTTTTCTTTTTTCTATACAAATATTTTCTAACTAAATTTAGAGTCAATTTGAACTGTATTGCTATACAATAAAGTTCATATTAAATTACAAGCACTCATTTTTGTCTAAACAATGTAGGTGTGTTGCTAACGACGAAAAGTCAATTCGCACTTTATTGTCTCTGCACAAAGTTCAAATTCAATCAAATATATGTGTGTGCAGGTTCACGCAAAAGTGATAATATCGTGAACCCGACCAAATTGAAAAGTCAAAAAATTTAAGAGCTATAGATTTGATTGGCCTTGGAATATTCTTTCTTTTGTTTTAGTTTTGGAATGCGACATAAATTGTCATCAGTTTTCACGTCATTGCTTCTGTCAAACAACCTGCGTTAAAAAGCGTTTATAATATTTAATAATTAATTTTGATTGTTGTATATCGTGTTTTGTGCAAAGTGTTTTAATACCTGTGATTAATAATTATTTCATGTGACATAATTTATGTAAGTATATTCGATATGCCTCCTATAAGACGAAGTAATTTAGGTAGAAGAACCCGAAATGCTACAAACCAAACTAATTACTGATCTTATCATACTGCACAAGAACATGACGACCGACATGAACGTGAAAGAATTCGTATATCGAGAACGCGGGAAGCGAGAGCGAAAGATTCAATTATTAATCGCGAAAGTTTGAATCGAGCTGCTTTCAATTACGATTTGTCAATTGCCTACATTAACCACCAATGTGTTACTATTGGATCTATGAACTTGGTTTGCTCTCATTGTAAGGCATTGAAATACAAAAATGAAAAAAGGGATGGTGTTGCGCAAGTGGGGAAGTGAAATTGATACCATTGGATCCACCACCAGAGCCATTGTACTCATTGGTTTCAGGAATAGAACCAGATTCCATACACTTTTTGACAAATATCCAACAATATAACAATTGCTTTCAAATGACGTCATTTGGGCCAACAAACGTAGTTCGGGAAAATTTCATGCCAACTTTTAAGGTCTGTATTATAGCAGTTAAGCATTATTATTTCAATGAACAAAATTTCCCGTTAACTAAGTAAATATGTGTCATTAACCTTCAGTTCCCTAAACCCCAACACATATATTACTTAGTCATAATATTATTTGGTGATTCAGTATCAGCAACACTTTTATTATTTTGAAACACAATATAATTATTTCAT
Organism: Melinaea marsaeus rileyi; assembly: GCA_918358865.1. Classification (NCBI taxonomy): domain Eukaryota; kingdom Metazoa; phylum Arthropoda; class Insecta; order Lepidoptera; family Nymphalidae; genus Melinaea; species Melinaea marsaeus. The sequence goes on from OU911090.1 coordinate 814,583, forward strand.
GATAGATATTAGTTACAACTAATTATTACATATTGGCATACCTAAGCATATAAATTATTATTTGGTGATTCAAAGTAGGAGACAGATATACTTTTTAGGAACAAATATTATTCATATTTGGCAAAAATCATTTTTGTTAATTTACAGATACAAGGCAAAATATATCATAGAGCAGGTTCACTGTTACCAGTGTCATATAGCAATTACAAATTCCTGCAAATTTATTTCATGGGCAATTCACCACAAGAAATTGATATGCGTTTTTCACATAACAATTCACTAAAGAGGACTATTGTAGAACAATTAAAAACTTTATTTCATGAGCACAATCAATTGATTATGTTTTTTTAAAACTGCACTGGGTCTGATGCCATCTGATAATCACAAATTGATCATCAAAATCAAAATCATCAATTGATCAAGGATTGTTTGTTATTGTTACCAAACACATGATCCACGGGCCGTGCGGTGCATTTAACATGACATCACTATGCATGAAAAATGGAAAATGTAAGAAAAAATTCCCAAAACCGCATACGAATGACACTATCACGAATATTGACGGTTATCCCATGTATCGCCGCAGAAATGCTGAAAATGGTTAAAGATACATAATTCCATTAGAGGCATATTCAAATCTAGAACACCGGGGCGACTTTACGCGGCACACCCAAAGTGACGTGAGTGCTTCTTCTATTTACGTTTGTTATTAGTGAATGTTCCCGGACCAACGTTTTTTGAATTTTTGCGAACAATTAATGACAGAGTATTCACTAAATACCAAGATGCATGTCTTGAACTACAATTTTTAGAAGCCGATAATTATTGGGACTTTACGCTTGCCGATGCTGCGTTGACATCAACGCCCAATAACATACGTCAACTTTTATTATTTTGACGACCATCGCAAGCACACTTTGTGGGAAAAATATAGAAATTGTATGACAAAAGACATATTGCACTGATTTATACAAATAGATCATAGCCAAAACATAGATTGCACGCCAGAGATGTTTAACGAAGCGTTAGTGCTGATTGAAGATTTATGAGTTTTAATTTCGAATTTACCACTTCATGATTATGGTATGCCTTCACCAGATCGCCCAGCAACCGACTTAGTCAACACCGATTTACAACGAGAAAACCAATATGATCCTGGCAATTCAGTAACAATTATTGCTAAAAGTGAGCCACTACTGACAGCAGAACAAAAAAATATTTAGGATCGGATTATGCTGGCTGTTGCTGCTGAACAAGACGGTTTTTTTTTGGACGCACCAGGTGGAACCGGAAAGATATTTTTGATATCGTTGGTTCTTGCCAAGAAACGGTCACAACAGAAAATTGTATTGGCAGTTGCATCGTCAGTCATTGCGGCAACTTTACTAGATGGTAGGCGAACCGCACATTCGGCATTCAAGCTACCATTGGACATTCATAATAAACCAAACACTATATGTAACATAAAAAAGAATAGTGGAATAGCTGCATTGTTACGAAAGAGTTCAATAATAATTTGGGATGAGTGCACAATAGCTCATAAACATTAATTCGAAGCATTGAATAGAACTATGCAAGATTTAAACCGCAACGATAATCTTTTCGGTGGTGCTATCTTACTTTTTTCTGGTGATTTCCATCAGACCTTGCCGATCATACCTCGCTCTACTTTCGCAGATGAGATAAATGCATGTTTAAAACAATCAATCTTATGGCGAAATATTGAAACATTTCGATTAACTATAAACATGTGCGTACAATTGCAAAATGATCCATCAGTACAAATATTTTCCGAACAAATACTAAATATTGGAAGCGGTAAAATAGAGCTGCAACCAAATACGCAATGCATTAAACTACCAGACTATTTCTGCACTATTCCACACGGACAAGATGAATTAATTCAGAGAATTTTCCCAGATATAAGAAGCAATTACTTGAACCATAACTGGTTTAGCGATCGGGCTATTTTGGCAGTCAAAAATATTGATGTTGACAAAATAAACTTCCAGATACAACCGTTGTTACCAGGCGATCTGATGTCTTTTAAATCAATCGATTTTGTTATTGAAGAAGATCAAAGTTTGAATTTTCCAGTTGAATTCTTAAATTCACTCAATACACCTGGAATGCCACCACATAATCTTCGATTAAAGATTGGTTCACATATTATTCTCTTGCGTAATTTGAATCTACGATTATGCAACGGTACGCGTTTAGTAATCAGAATAATCACTGGAAATGTTCTTGAAGCAACCATTTAAACTGGAAAGTTTAAAGGAGAAGTGGTCCTGTTGCCGCGTATCCAATGTTACCATCCGACTCTACGATACCCTTGAAAAGGCTACAGTTTCAAATTCGTTTAACTTTCGCCATGTCTATAAATAAGTCTCAAGGCCAAACAATGTGTATTTGTGGTTTGGATTTAGGTTTTTCTCATGGGCTAATATATGATGTATGTTCACATGTAGCAAAACCGACGAATCTATTTGTGTTAGCTAAGCTAAGATAGGTTAATCAAAGATATTGTTTACCGATTAGTGCTAAATTAATTTATATACTTTTAATATAAAATTCATAATAATTTTTTTTATTCTTAAAAATTTTGAACTATCTGCCCATATATACCTCATTCGTAAATTTATGTGTTCCATGTTATTTACTAAAAACTTTGTATAGTTATTCATATACTTATTTGTTACAAATTTGAATAAAAAAATATAATAAAATAGATTTTTTTTTTTATTTTTGCTTAATATTGACTTTAAGAAAACACGGTCGTTCTCATAATAGATATTCTCTTCAATACCTCTTTAATAGTGCTGCAATGTAATATATCAAAAACTATAGTCACAGCAACGCGTGACCGGGTCTGCTAGTCTTTAATATATTAATTATTTCAAAATAAAAGGCTTTGCAGAAATACAATTATTAATAATGTAATATTGAATATTAGTCTGCCATATATGTTGCCGCCATCTTTGTTTTTATTTATTACTATTAAACTATAAAGTTTTTTATAAAACCCTCTTATGATTTATTTTCTAATTAAAAATAGTAAAGAGCTTTTTAAGAATAAAATTTTGCGTCATGACTTTGTAGTTTAAAACATTTTTTTAAAGAAATTTATGTAATGCCTAATTATCATTCCATACGTTTCTTGTTAACTTTACTATTTCTGATGTCTCTAAAGCAGTCTAACATTTTTTTTTTTTTTTTTTGTGTCTCTGCTGTTAGCCCTACTGGCCATGACAGCGTCACCGGTGGAATGGTTTTTTTTTAATCATTGTGAAAGTTGAACTTAGATGTCAAGCTTAAACTTATTTTTTCACTTTATGAGCTCTACATCAGTTGGGTAGTTCAGATTGTATCTAATTTTGCTTTTCGTGGCTTAAGCATGCATTTGAGACTAAAATAACATGAAAACATCCGGTCTAAAATGGATTTTAGAAATGTTATTTAAGTGATTAGATACAATTTCGGTGAAAAACGAAAAATTAAAAAACTTAAAAAAATAGAAGGTCAGGGGTATTTTTTGGCCAACTTGTATTCTCTAAATAGGTACCTGAACACGCTCACTTCTTTTGTCGGACCCTCTACAAAACACCCTGTATAATGATTAGATTATAGCAAAACAACCAAAACATCGAATAAAACTACCTACACAATAAAACTTTAAATACAAATAATTTTAGATATAAGTTTTATAAATATTTATCTTAAAAAAAAGATATCATTCATGATTTTGTCGAAATAACAGAAGGAAATGCCGAGTTAAAAATTTTATCAAAGAATTATAAAGAAGACGAATTATACGGTATCTTGAGGACTGGTTTAATTAGCGGGTATAATGAATGTCACGACACGTAAGACGTAATTACGACCCATCACCTGCGTAATGAGCAATTGTTCTACGTAGACGACTCACTGAAATAACATACTAGCTGAGGTAAAGAGAGTGATGCAACGTTCCTTATCATTTTAGATAAAATAAATGGTGCGAAACACTCTTTTTTATTGAGCGAAGCGAGCGTAGCGAGTGGAGCGTTCTACTTGAGACTTTTTCACATTCTTTGTCACTAATAGACTCGAAAAATACTTGACGGACTATTATGAAATTTTGCAATTAAAAAGACATGTATTAGGTAACGTCTTTAAAAAAAATGAAAAATGTCATGTCGGTGAGGAACTGATATCTTATTGAAGACAATGGAAAAAAAACGCTTAAAAAATTTGATTAACAAAGAAATTTATGTTATTTCGTTGATCGTTATACAAAATATTTTTCCAAGTTTATACTTGCTTTATACTTGGACGACCACAACGACGACGTTGGACTTATGTCCATTTTGATTTTTATAACAAAAATCATGCAAATTCTATTTTGTAATTATTGCCTTTAAATTTATTTATTACAATAAAAGAAAAACCAAATGCAAATTGTGTTATTTAGCAAAGCAATTTGGAATACTTTTAGTACTCTCATAGACTTTATTAACTTTATTAAAAACTCTGCTTGTAGTTTCGAGAATACGAGTATCTGTGGAGGCAAATATTCGTAAGCCGAGTTTAAAGGGTATTTCAACTGAATTGATTCTGATCTCAGAGAGCGCTCGGATTATTAAAATCCAATTGAGCGCCTATTCTATTCTTTTTAAGTAACCCTGTAATGATTTTTATATGTCATTAGATTCAAGGTTTTTATTTTATTTAATTAACTCTTTGTATAGTGTCGAAGACAATTTATATAATATTATTACATATTATTTAGTACAGTAAAATAATTTGAAATAATTTACACATTAGTTAGTCATTAAGTAAAAGCAAAGTTTTTAGTTAACTCCTAAATATTTAATTAAACTGTTGAAAGTAGCAAGTTCCAGACGTTGTAATATAATACAATGTAGTACACTGGCTGGCTGGAGGCAGCTCTCCTCAATAGAGTACTGATTAAGATTAAAGTGCTGTTATAATCAAAATAACAGTATAAAGTTGAAAAAAACATAAATTGAAATTTATCGAGGCATCAATTCTTTTTCTGAAATAATTGTCAATTCAACGAAACAATCCCTAAACCTACACAATAAAGCAGTTTGATCTCATCCCATTTTATATTCAATCTACGAACTCGAGAACTGCGTATTTCAAATGACCGACACTTCCTCAGACGTCGTGACCTCATGACGACCTAATACCGATTTGCCTTTGATGAATGCGATAATAAATTTTTCTGTAATACATTGTATGTACAATTTAAAGCGTAAAGACAAAGTGACTCTCACTCACAACTTTCTGTTCATCATACACGTACAGTTACTAAACCAACGGGCCAGATCATTTAAACTATAATTACTAATATTTAAAAACTAATACACTTATGTAAGTACAATTAGTTGTATTTCAAAATATTGGGTAATATTATTTTTCAAACTTTTTTTAATAAAATAATTATATAAAAATATATATAATATTTAAATATGCAATAAATCTTACAACAAATGTCAGAGATATTTCCCGAGCCACAAATGGCTTGTTGTCAGTTTATTGCAGTAAAGACCCTCTTAGTACGCAGAGAATGACGCGCGGCTTATTATAATGATCTTTGAAGTATTCCCATTATAGCAAAGTTCTAGTTGCAAGTCTCGTTTGTAAGAAATATTTATGGGAATATTTTTTATCATAATTTTAAATTAATTGCCTTAATTGAAATAATCATATCATAATAAAGTATTATTAAATTGTTATAATATTAGCAAGTGCTGATGTTAGTTAACTCGTGTTTTAATATTATAAAAGAAAACATTATTTCTTAGTTTTTCAATTAGAATATATGTTTAAGTAACTCATAATTTGGCAAAAATAGAAATAAAAAATATGAATTAAATTAAAAACACATTAAAAAATACACAAATACTGATATTTAGTATTCAATATAATTTCAAGTAGCAACACGGCCTTCACGACGCCATCTTTAACGCATATCATGATCATCATGAATAGCATGATCGCAGGCTATTTACTGGTGACAGAAATATACCGTCCATAAAATAGATTAATTTTCGTTTTAAACCTTTATCTATTTCATTACAGAGTTTGATTATTTATAGATTAAGGATATCTTATCTGAACATATTACGAGCAATGACAATATTTATAAAATTGCATAAAACAAGTGAAAAGATAATATTGACAACAATTAAGATTCTTTTTAAATAAAATTAGATGTCTAAACTAAAAATATAATTTATTTTTAGAAGTTACGTAATTTAGTTACAAATCCTCACATTTTTTTTACACAGTATAAGAGTTATTCAGTTTCCGACTTTATTATTGAATAATTAGTATTAATAGGTAAATCAATATTAATGATAACGTAAACAACACGAGGAGACATCACCGTACATTACCATCGGACGGAGACTGAAGTGACAGAGGGAGGTCTAGAGACAGGTCATACTGCGATGAGGTTAAAGTACAACTTACTATAACTAATTATAACTAATTATATAGATTATGTATGTATGTATATGATATGTATCACATATATTATGAATAAAATACAATTCATCTTCTAAAACTCAAACAAACATGTAGAGTTATATAAAAGTTAATAAACGTATGCATCTTCAGAGAGCTCTGCATTTTATTAAATAACTTTATTGTGTATCATCATCTGAACGAACTGCACTGCCTTTGTTATTATCTTATATCTAGGAAAACAAATTAGCCTCAGATATTTTAATAATAAATTATTATAAGATAAAGTAAATAAGCTGTGGTATCAATAGTCATTGACACAATATCACCTCACAAGTCAAGAATAATTTCAGGTTTGCTAACTTTTTATTTAAGACAATCCATAAATAAAGCAAAAGTAAGAATATTAATTCGAGTCGAGAGTGGTTTGAGCATCGTTCATGTTTTCTTTTGTTGACTTCAACTTTATTATTCTTTTTTACTTTTAGCATACATTTAAACTATACAAAACATGGCCAGTGCTAGTAAAGATTCCTATTGTATCCCTATTCTTTAAACCTTTGATTTTTAACTCAATATTCGATTGGTGTGACTCAATAGCCTGATATCTGAACTAACAGTAAATGACAAGATAACGCTGAATAATTATAGCGGTAATAAAAGCGAAAAGGCCATTAAAATTTCGCGCCAACTGTTTATTTGATTTCAATATATTTATAATATTTGTTTAAGAAACTTTATGCCTTTTTTCTCTGAAGACGAACGAAAGCAGCGCCTCGAGCTTAACGGAAAATAATCTTACAATGAAAGAGTGTATTTTCTGATTTTTTTCATTTTCTTATGTAGGTATCACATTTATCCTTAATTTTTTTACAGATAACTATTTGTTATATAATGAAGAAAGAAAGAAAGAAAGAAAAAAAGTACAATAGCATAGTATAGTAGTAAATTTTATCTGACTGTGTGTCTGAAATTGTTAATTTGATTAGATACATAGGTATGTATAGTCATTCATGTTTAATGGTACGTGCATTTAAAAAAAATAAGTATAACTGTTATGTAGTTCCAAGTGAAGTTGAAAAGATGCCTTAAATTTGTATTATAATAATATTTATAATTCAGTTAATCAAATCCTCCAATTAATATATATAAAGTATAATAAATCAGCGCTTACATAAATAGTCAATGTAGTATTAAATCATCGGATGTAACATGTATGTAAATCAAGGAGCTTTGCATAAGTCCTCTGTGATGCATTGCAGAGCGCGGAATTAGCACTCGATGAGTTATGAGTATGTGATGTGTAGTCATTGAGGAGGAACTGTAATATCATTTAAGTATTGATTTTAAAAGTAACTTTAAATGCTTACTTATAAAAATCAAAGTGTAAATAAATAAATACTAATTGTAATACAAAAGTCAATAAATTACGAATAATTATGTATCTAATGTAAATATTTTCTAAAACTTTCTATTCAGTTTGAAAATAATAAATAACAAATATATTATTTTAATATTTAGTTTTAATATTGTTATAAGATGAAGTTATAAAAACACAATATTAAAATGTATTACTTCAGCGCTCGTTCTAATCTCAGACCCAATTATCTTTATTGAAAAGCTTTTATAAGGTAAAAATGTAAGAAGCACGCTGAGCATAAAGCATTTAGAAAATGTCCGTACATAAATCTCCACAACATCTAATTACATGGTTCCAGCAATATCCAGTCCCTTGTGTACAAATTTATAGGAGTCATACGTCATAACGTTTTTATGAAAATATTACGAGACTTGCACCCTCTTATGAATATATTAAATACTCCGCATACCGGCGTTCAGGGATATGAAACATATCAGAACTAATTGGCAAATAAACTATACCTGGTAGTGTATCCTGTGAAATCAAAAGCTACATTAATCTTTCTTATTATTGTATTTAAATTTCTTTATGCCCTACACTAATTTCAATGTAAAGCAAGTTTCACCGATACGCAGGAGTCACGTCGACAGTCCGGGTTAAGTCTCCTTGAGTCTATTTTCATAATATTACAAGCGGAGCGTCGCTAACTGCCGGGTGCAATGTGCCACAGATGACGTCACACGGCGCTACTGTTACTTCGGACGTGTATGGCATTCTGGAGTTACTAAAATTTAATATTCTTGAACTAGACACAAACACTTGAAAGTACTTATGTGAAAAATATTCTACTTACCTTTTTCATTCCAGAAACAAATTAATAAAAATATAAAAATTGCCTATTTCTGCTTATATAACATATTTTTTTATTTGTAATAATATTGTAAGTATTGAAACAATTAACCCATTAGCGACCATGGTCGTCAGATGACGACTTTATGGTTTATATTTTTTATTTATTGGAATATATTTTTAGTAATGAAGTTTCCTATCACAATCATTGCATTGGTATGTCTTGCATACACAAAAAATGTTTTTAAAAGAGTCGAGCTTATATGCAAGGTGATATACCAATATAAATAAATGCTTGTCTTGATTTTTAAGTTTTTTATTTTTGGTTCAGTTTAGATATCGTTCCTGTGCAGTGAACATCACTTTGTTCTAAATTTTTGTCTATAACGTATTATAATACTCTTGCTGTTACCTAATGCATAATATTTGATGAGCTATTTACATTAGTCTTAGATTTATAAAGAAAAACATAGTGGTAGTCAATTGACGACCTGGGGAGGATATAACTATATTTGGTAAGTTCAAATATTTTATAAATGAATTCCTATTATTGCTATCGAGATATCATTCATTGCCACAAGAAAAATTTTATTGGTGTGAAGATGAAGGTATCAATGTTTAATGATTAAAAAATTGTATTACGAGAAACAGATTTATGGCGATAAAGCGAAATTCTCTGTTATCGTCCACGGAGAAACGAGACAAAATTTTTAAAATTCGTCCTCTACTGGATAAAATGAATTAGAATTTTAAGAAATTTGGGTTTTTCTCCTGGGAACTTGCTATAGACGAACAAATGGTGCGTTACTATAAGCACCGTTTTCTCAAGAAATTCATAACAGGAAAATCCGTCAGGTTTGGATTCAAGCAGTGGGTATTGCGCTCTTCACTCACTGGATATTGTTTTCATATGAATGTGTATGAGGGTAAAAATAACGAATTTTTTTTTTACGGTTTGGGATCTACCGTCGCTTTCTTTGACGTCACACTTACTACACCCTAAAGAACATTCATTATATTTTGATAATTTTTTCACAAGTTTCCATTTGATGTACAAATTAAATAAAACTGGTATAAAGGCACCGGAAATGTAAAAATAAATAAAATGAATAACTGCCCTATAAAAAACGATACTATAATGAAGAAGAAAAAAGCGAGGATCGTATGATTATGTTTTAGAAAGAACCATTTTTTATAGTTGTTTTTTATATTTTCATAAAAAGATTATTTGTAAAATATCTATAATAAAACAAATAAATTTTCTTTTCACAATATTAATAACATTAATTTGTTTTAGTTACCTTTAATAGTCACGGTCGTCATTTGACTACCACTGACATTATTAAGTTTATCTCCACAAGTAAGTAAACGAAATTTTTTTTGTCAATTTTTACTTTATTTTAATGATCAAATAAAGTGATTTCGGCAAAAAAAAATCTGGTCCTTAATGGGTTAATGAAAAACAAAACTGGGACAGTTTACAAATTTTGATATTCTTATTATAATATCTACTTCTTAAGATTACGACTTGGTATAAGAATTGTAGTATGCTATACCTACAGTCTTATCCTTTTACTTATAAATTAAAACAAATAACAATAAAACACAATGAAAATAATTTTCCAAAATGGTAAGTAGATTGAAGCTTACTGCTACTGCTAACTGGTTTAATTCTTACCGCAATATGAAACATGAAAGAGAAGGCAATTTAAACGCTAATTAAGTTTCATGAAATGTGTTCCTTGTTCTGTGCAGCGTTTATAGTAGTTGATCCAACGGAACGTAACATTAGGATACTCAAAGGTCGTCAGGTGCACTGCGCTTCAAAGGAGTTTAATGAGAGTGGACCGAAACATGATGCGGCTTAATCCAACTGAAACAAGATGACTAGAAACGCAAATATTGTTTGTTTAATTCCATTCTTGGATCTTTAAACATAAATCTAAATAAACTTTAATATAAATTGGGTTCTTAATGTCACGATAGAATGTCTAATGAATTAAAGTCTTTAGAGTTATTGAGCAAGTTCGTTCCGGTGACCTTATTGAGTGTCCAATTTGCATTTTATCGGGTGTGGACAGGAGGTCGCGTGACGCTGTCGGAGTTATCATAATAATGGTTGAATAGTCCATAACTTTCCTCGACAAAGATTGCCCTACGCTATTGTTTTCTTTAATATTATTATTTATTCCTTTTCTTTATTTTCAGCTTTTTATTATAGAAATTATAAAATACAAAAAAAATGTGAAAACCGCTCGAACTTATTTGCAGCTCTATTAATTATTTTCTACAGTTTATTTTATATCTACAACTTTAATAGTTTTAATACCTAAAGCATCGGGACCAATTTATTTTGCTACTTTCTGTAGCGGCTTCCGTCAGCATCCGTCGCCTGTAGATAAGCAATATGAAGCATGGTAGTATCTTCCACAATAGCAATAGCGGCCACAATAATAGTAGTCACAATACTGGCAGCCGAAGCATCAGCAGTAGTAGTGGAACCGATAGCCGCGTAGCCGCAGCAGCGCGACAAACAACTCATCTACAGGCACGTTCCGCAAACTTAAAGAAGTTGAATAAAGACTCACATAGCCTATGAATACATAGAAATTACCTAAGATAACCCAATAAGGGATACTTACTTATAGAGTTCCTGTAAAAGTTACTCTCTAAAAGAACTCTTAATGTACTAAAGGACAATTTTACAACATCTTAAAATACCTTCTATTTTAACTCTTATAGATCTGTTTAAAGCCTTAACATGTGCAAGAACATTAGTCGAATAAGTATATAAGAATAATAAGTCGATAACTCACTCTACCACGTTGTCTCGAATACCTACAAAATAACGACGGTAATATTTAATTGACTTAGTTTGGTACTTACAAATCAAGAATAATGGTCAAATCTAGAATAAAAAACTCAGAGCGTTTTTCGTATGATGAGAAATTATGAAACGACTTCTCTTCCCTAATTTGAGTTAGTAGTTTTTAAAACTACGACGAAAATTAGGGAAACGAAAAACATACGAAAAACGCTCTGCTTATTCTGTTTGACAACATCCCTTTTTTGAACTATATAATAATCAATCAAGTATATTATCGATAAAACATTTGCAGGTTAGACAGAAAAATACGTTTTTAGTCAGTCGTTTAAATGTAGGTGTATTAAAATATTAGGGTCCCATAAAACGAAAAATCTACCCTCAATGATACTTCTTAACTCCTAATGATGAAATTATTTTTACACCTGTTATTAGGCGATATTGCTATAGGCTATATTTTAAGTTTCGTCATAATGCTCAGGAGAAGTCACGTGTTAATGTCGTGGTTCTGTACTCACAAGTAACGTGTATGCAATTCATTTTCATTTTATGTTATCGATACTTATATCATTATTTTAGGTATAATATATATTAAATGAACCTATGTAAGAAATTAATTAATTTATGACTGTTAATTAGTTACTACAGATAACATTTCAGTTGATTCATCGCATGTGTAACAAACTGCATTTACTTTGTGTTATTCTTTATTTGCTCTGTGTATTTGAAATTGAATTCATATTTGTATCCTCTTGATTAAATTTGCAGAACAAATTTGGATAGTATTTAACTTGAAGCTGCTGCTACTCGTATCTGTTCTTAACACAACACAACAGCATGTACATGTGTATCAAAAACGCATATATATTGTCATTATATTAACTAATTCTAATTACACAGTAGTCAATCATCTATTACAAACTAACCATTCTCCGTTATTGGTAAATACACGTCAGTGGGTATTATTTAGCTTATTTACAAATTTGCAGAGACTATTTTATTTTAAACTATTTTCATATTCTTTTACATATATTTACTGAAATACTGATAAACATATTTTTTTTCTTGAAATGTCTTATTTTTAAATCAATTTAATTTGTATTGTGGCAATTATATACTTAAAAAATTGTTTAGTTATTTCTATAATTTTTGTCCTTAATATTTTTTACATATTGTAAGCGTGTATATGTGTTATTAAATATAGAGTATTGTTGGTCAATAACAATGTATGAAACCTAAAAATTAAAAGGATGAAGAATTACATAAAAAGTATATTATAATTTACTAACAGTAATAAAAGCTGTGTCTTAGTAAATGATATTTATTTCCTGTGACTAAGAGAAGTAAAGAAAGGCATTCCATTAAAACAATAGAGCGCTTAGACAAATAGTTAGTGTGCAAATGGAACGCCCTTCGACTTTAGAACTTAATGACTGGCTGACTCAGAAGATATGACGGTGCATTATCAAACAATAGACCACGAAACGGAGGGAAGGTTCCTTTGTCTTTGTAATACTTAAACCAACCTCCTAAACCATTTGGTTAGTATGTGCCACGTTTCTTTATTATTACGCTGTTCATTATGTTACCTCGGCAGATATAGGATTTGGTCCAGGACGAGAATAAGAGATGAGTAGAGAAAAAAAAATAATGTGATTTTAATAATTGATATTTATTCATAGAAAATCTAATTTGTTTAATAAGTTTTCTAATGAAATACAAATTGTATACGTATAGGTACTTGGACCAACTCTATTCTTAGTAATAATAGAATACAAGTGTTCTGGAATGATTAAAAAATGTCGATGTGCTTACTTCCTCTCATTACTATATATAAATATAAGCGCTTATCTCATTCGTCGATGGATGATGATTTATATGAAATATTTTAAAGAACTGACCAACCTCCAGGAATATATCGTTAAAAGTTCGAATTTAATACATCACAATTTATTATTTATTTAAAAAGTGAATTCTTAGAATGACTTACAAACGATAAAAAGAAAGTTGAGAATTCTTTGTTTCCAGACTCCTTTCAGTTTTCCTTTACATACAATGTCTGCATTATTTTTAAACTTCATACAGGACTATTTATTATAGAAATTTAATTTAGTTGTTTTATTGCTTTTATTGAAATAATCGTTGACTATTTATATTTTAATACACATAATAAATGCTGTGAGAGTGAAGTCATTATTAGTTAGTATCGAACTACGACCAGTAACAGTAATATAATTGTTAATAAGTGATTGATTAAATTTTGTAAATTTTCATTCTTATTGAATGCGAAGAGAATGCTTTCCAACATACCAAAAATATAATCACAAAACTGAGTTCGACATATGCTATTATAGTTAAGTATTAATCTATCTATTTCTTTGTTATTAAAATGTTAATAACAAAAATATTATAAACGTATCGTTGTCTTTCCTTTCATTGTTTAAAGTTGAAAGAAAAAATACGTAACATCACATGTTTATTATCAATTTTAATTCTCTTTTTTATTATTATTAATAAGTTATTTTAATAAATAATTGTTAATTATTCGAGTTTTGTGTAACACGTTACTAAAGATTTTGAAATGTTAGAACTTAAATATTCAAATTTTAAATATTACGAAGACGAAGGATGGATAAGAGTAGAGAAGGTGGAAGAGGAAAAGACATAATGGTTTACAAGACGGAGAAGAAAGAAAGAAAGCAAAAGAAAGAAAACAGGAAATGGAAAAAGATTTAGTAGTTGAAGAAATAAAAAACAAAGACCTTCTCCTCATAGCCTACGGCGTTCTTAAAGTCCATAAGGATGAAGAACTGCTAACGGCTATAAGTAATAAGAATAAAGGCATTTTCCAAGGCCTGATCAAGGACGCAGACAGAATGGAGAACAAATTTATAAAAAAGGCACGTAATCCCCACACACACCATGTCGTGATCAGAGTCTCTCCTGCGATCTGGAAAAGAGCAATAGAGCAAGGGACACTGAACGTAGATATTCAACTGATCAGAGTGGCGGATCAGTGTACCCAATGGTTCGGTTACGGACACAGCAAGAGGTTCTATAGGGAGACTGAGCCAAGCTGCAGTCGTTGCGGGGGCCTCCACTTGAGCGAGGACAAACTATCCGGAACAGCACCAAGCTGTCGCAACTGCCAAAGGCAGACATCAGGGAATCTGATACTATCAACATAGTATACTTGAAGAGAACCATCTTTTACCGAAAGTCCATTTACTTTAAACCTGAGTTTTTACCTGGTATATAATTAACTAAGAATTATCACTTCAATTTTCTCAATCAATTTCTCCTTATCATTAATATATAATTAAGTATTTCAAAATAAAAGCCTTTGCTGAAACACTGTTATTTATAATATAATATTGTATATTAGTCTGCTATACTCGTATATGTTTCCAACGTCTTTGTTTTTATTTATTAAACTATATCGGTTTTTCATAAAGTTAATTCCGATAATATACATTCTTTTGAAATAAAAAAATAAGTTCAATAATACAACTTTCATACAATAAGGTACAAATTTCATATTTATTAAAAAAAAATAGAAAGATTATTTTCTAATTGGTTTATTTTCTGTTTTGCGAAATTTTATTGGAAATGAAAGTAACATTCTAGGAGTGAAAAAATTAGATCGCAATATTCTTATTGCGAGGGCAAGATTGAACCTTGCAAACTGGACCCGTGCAGAAATGAGTTTGTTGTCTAAAATAGTTTTTTTTATAAGAAATCTATGTAATGCATAATTATCATTCCATACGTTTCTTGTTAATTTTACCATGACTGATGTCTCTAAAGCAGTCTAACATGAGTATCTACTGTAATATAATCCATATGAAGATATACAGATTGCGAGTACTATGAATATTATTTATATATTACGCCGCCCTATATAGATATTCACAAAGCTCTAACAAATTGTGAAGTCAAGCAAAAGGTCGGAAATCATATCAAATAAGCTGTATTGTCATCAGTTTACGATGGAAGGAAATGACCGGTCACTTACAGATGTAACTCTCATATATTGAATGAATACCTTAGAGTGTTTTATTATAACGATATATATAGTTTTATATCTGTCTATATAATAACTATATACCTATATAAATACCGCTCATTACCATTACAATAACAAGCTTATATTAGGAAGGTAGTTAAGAATTATATTTTGATAAATGTTACTGAAAATAAATCTCATCTTACAGATGTAGAGATTACAAAGGAATAACCTTTGAAAGGCGAGGGCTCAAATCTTTAGCCTTTTTGGACACACAATTGAAGATTCACTTATATTTACGGTATTGTGATTAAGCTTTGAAATTGCTGACGGGTTTGATGCCATTAACATTAAATTATATTTGCACCTTCGACTAATTGGAAAGCAAAAGGAAAACGAATACGGCAATTGTTAACAAGATATTAAAAGAAACTTTAAGAATATAAAAAGAATTTCGAATATATACATAAATTATTAAATGTTAATAACAACGCTGCTGGCGTAACTCGTGGTGAGGTCATTCGTTTAAAATGAAACTTAATAAATACTTTCTTCTGTCACGAGACAAACTTGTGGCAAAAGTAATTAAAACTGTACAGGAATGTTTTATCTTTTCGCTGTTAATATTTGCTCAGTCTATTTTTTCGTCGAGAGCTCCACAGTCGAACACACATAAAAGTCGCCTCGGTGCGCTGCGTCCCTGCGTCAAGGTGACATAAATATAACGTTTCGTACTTGTTCTGTATTAACAACTTAAAAAAAAATCCCTTTACTACCATTACCCTTAAGCTCCTACCTACCTGTTTAACCTTTTCTATACAAATATAAAATATAAATTTCTTTATGTTCTCTTTAATATTTCGCCAAATGTTTTTGCAATGCGCTCTTTTATTACATGTTTAAAGACGCTCTGGATAATGGTTAAATAAAAGAAATGCTTATGAATGCAACGACAGTATCTGCAGTACACTTCTAAAAAGTTAAGGCTATTTTAAGTACTAAAAATGATTTATTTTAGATTTTTTTCAAATATTAAAAATAATACTAATAATTACTTAAAATTACATTCTGAATAAATAACAATAGTTGTTTTCAATATAGAATAATTAAAATAAATAAAATGAGAAAATGAACATTGCCTACCATTCATGAGTTCTCAGACCCTCATTATTATATTCCATCACATTACAAATAATATCAACAGTTGTTACGATCCGATGCATGCGAATTACGAAATGAAGATATTGCTTTGTCAATTCCAAGATTCGAAAAAAATTCTCATAATTTTTATTTTTATAATTGTCTTAATATAATGTCTGATTTGGAACAAATCTCAAACTGAAAGAATTTTGAATTTTAATAACATGCGAGTATTTACTTTTTGGATGAAATGACAATTATTTTGCGACTTAACTACAGACTCGAGAGTATTTATCAGATAGGTTAAAAATATGTTAAAATAAATAACAAATTATGAAAAAACTGAAGACATTTTAAAAGTGTCAATATTTATTTTATTGTGACTTTTAAATACATAGAGCCTTGATGTAGCTTTATACAGTATGAGATGTAAAAGAACTTATCTCTAATGACTTCAACAATTAAGGTTTTCTTAAAAAATGTCAAGGTCTACTCACTGTGCTGTTGTGTGTATATCACATATTCATGTACTGAAAACATAAAATTAGATTAAGTTAAATCGCAACAGTTCAAACAAAATATAATATTCTTCATAAATAATACTACGTCTTTATGAAACCACAGTTATATGTCACAGGTGAGAGTGCAGTTTTATAAAACGTGTCATTACATTATATAAAAAATGTATTTTCATTCCAGTGTGTCCGTTATTTAAAGTGAACGCAGGTGTCGTTAACAGTCAGTGTTGCAACTATTGCCGTCGCTCATCGAGAAACTTGATGCTTGCTACTAACTAATTCTAATCATTGTAGATTGAGAAACAAAAAATATAAATATACATTTTTATACATCAAAAATGAAAATTTCAATAAAAAAAAAAACAATTTTATTAAAAGATCGAGTAATTTAAATCTTATTTAGGTAAGAGATACTTGGAAGCCTCCCTTTCAGTGTGCTTCACTGATTATAACTAATGAATATCAAGATATTCAAAAGCAAGCTTTAATCTCTGCGTCCCATAAACTAAATATATTGTTTTAAGAATATTTGTTCAAATATTTTGCAATTTAAATTTTTTTTGTTATATGTTTCACTTGCATACTAAAGTAAATAAATATATTTGATTTATCTTTACGTTATCTAAAATATTGTAATAAATTAGTTAAATTACTACGCTAAAATACATTATACGAAGTTTAATGTGTCATACGTATAAAGTACAAATATTTTTTTTTTGAGATATTTAACAAACAAATAACGCAAATAAATACGGTAATTCAGTATTATATATTTTCTCGGCGCTACAAGGTTCTGCTACAGCACCTGAGCTGATCGACTATAGTGCTGCCGCTAACGACAGCACTATAGTCGATCAGCTCAGGTGCTGTTAACACGTTAACCGTAACCGTTAACTGTAACTGTTAACTGTAACTGCGTTAACGCCCTTAGGGGCGTAACTGCGTAACTGCGTTAACGCCCTTAGGGGCGTTAACGCAGTTTAACGGTTTCGTGATGGTAGAGACTACCTGTAGTCATTTGACTGCAGCTTGTATTGGTCGGCGTCAGCCAGGGAAGGACCACCCTCTAACGGAAGATCGTCATATAGTAACCAAATTCATTTATTATGTCCTGTTGGTAAGAGATTTCAGAATCCGAATCCGGCTTCCCCCTCCCCCCCACCCCCTGGGCAAACATGAAAAACGATGCTTCCAAAAAATATACCCGAAGAGAGTATCAGCTTTGTCGAAGCCGGAGAACCCCACCTTCCCCTCGCCCCTGATCGGGGGAGTGATTAGCGGATTTTGCTAGGGCTGCCCATCGTATCTGGAGCGGATAAATAATCGCGTTTTGTGTTTACTGAGGGCAAACGATGAGTCAATATAGCACTCTAAATGTGGACATTTGCAAATTCCAGCACAACAAGATAGTCAAAAATTAGGTCCGATAATAAACGATTAGAAGGTAAAGTCTAAGATTAGGTCTTAAACTCAAGGATAAGGTCTAATATTTTTAGAGTAGGTCTTGTCGTCGTATATTACGACTAATAGTAAAAGACTGGTAGAAAACTAAGTCCGATAATAAACGATTAGGTATTAATGTCTAAGATTAGATCTAATAGTGCAAGATTAATTCTTAAACTAAAAGATAATGTCAAATAGTTATAGATTTGGTCATGCAGTCGTAGATTAGAACTATTTATTTATTTATTTTATTTATTTATATCTTTTCCACTTTGAATCATTATCAGTGATCACTTGTGTACGTCAAAATGGAAGTGTCAGGAGGGCCTATTTCGATACCAGATTTATCGTAATAAGCCCTTCTGTAAAAGCACTGTCCAACTTAATGTTAAAGCTATGAGGGTTCCAAACGCGTCCAAGTCTGAGAAGAACCACACAACAAACTCAGCCGGATATATATTTTTTTTATATTGTGATCACTGTTTCACAAATGTCAATCTTAAAAGCTATTTTGAAACAACTAGAACCGTCGCAATATAATGAAAAAAATAATAATTATTATTACAATAATTATAATAATAGCAAAAAAAAAAATTAATAATAATGATAACAATAATAAAAAATAAAAATAGGCCTGCTACACAACCAGTCACCGCAAGCAGCACCCGTTCACGAGCATAACGCAAGAGTCAGCCATCACCCCCTTCGCACATATTTGAGAGACGAGCGCAACCCGACTCCCGACGCTACCGCAAGTAATGACTTCTAAGGAATCGGTGTGATGCAACAGGTCGATAAAACGAAATTAATCTACAACAAAAATCAAATTGCGGAGATTACTAGTTATTCGCAATATAATACAATTCATTCCCAGGCCATACCGTCGTTGATGTAATCCTGTACACTATAGTAGGATTTTTTTATCAAATTTATTTTTATATATAATTTAAATTTATTTAACGATAAACTTAAGGCTTCATTTGGGAGCTTATTATAAAAACGTATACAATTAACCTTAAAGGATTTACCTATTTTATGGAGCCTAGTGTTGGGCATAGCGAGTTTATTTTTATTTCTCGTATTAATTTTATGAAAATCACAATTTTTTTTGAACTTAGAAATATTTTTATGAACGTAAATTAAATTTTCATAAATATATTGATTATAAACCGTCATTATTTTAAATTCTTTAAATTTGTTTCTTAAGGATTCTCTAGGTCTCATATTATATATTGCTCGAACAGCCCTCTTCTGCAGTGTGAATATGGTATCGATGTCGGCTGCATTACCCCATAAGAGTATACCGTAAGACATTATACTATGAAAGTAACTAAAGTAAACTAATCGAGCAGTTTCCATATTTGTCAAACGACGTATTTTTTTAACCGCGTATATAGCAGAACTAAGTCTACTTGATAAATCAAATATATGAGGACCCCATTGCAATTTTTCATCTAAGGTAATGCCCAAGAAAGTAGTAGATTTGACCAAGTCCAATTCCTCATTGTTTAATTGTACATTGGTTTTAACATTTTTAACATTTGGTAAAGTAAATTTAACACATTTCGTCTTTTTTTTATTGAGCAACAAATTATTGGCGTTAAACCATTGTACAACATCTGAGAGAGCATTATTTACATCGTCAATAACAGATTGCCTTCTGCTAACTTTAAAAGTAAGAGAAGTATCATCAGCAAACAACACTATCCCATGTTTTTCCCTCACTAGGTGAGGTAAGTCATTTATGTAAATGAGGAACAAGAAAGGCCCTAAGATAGAGCCCTGTGGCACACCTATTTTTACCAATGAACCGGGGGAACGTATTCCATTTACGTCTACTTTTTGAATTCTATCATTAAGATATGAACTGATCAAATCTAGGGACTTATTCTTAACTCCATAATGTTCTAATTTTTTTATAAGGATTTCGTGTTGAACGCAGTCAAACGCCTTAGATAGATCACAGAAAATGCCAAGTGCATCCTGGGATCCTTCCCAGGCTTCAAATATATTGAGTAATAGCTCAACCCCAGCATCTGTTGTAGAGCGACCGGCAGTGAAACCAAACTGGTTTTTGTGCAAGAGATTGTTTTTACTGAAAAAATCAACAAGTTGATTAAGAATTATTTTTTCAAAAATCTTGCTAAATGTAGGTAAGACTGAAATTGGTCTATAATTACTAGGATCTAATGAACTGCCAGATTTAAATAATGGAGTTATTTAAATCTGGCAGAGAGAGTTACTTTGTTTCATTAGATCAGGAAATATACCACATTCTAAACAATTATTAAATATCAATGCTAAGTCTGGCGCTACAATGTCAATTATGGACTTGAGTACGTCAACAGATATTCCCCAAAGATCACTAGTCTTTTTAACGCTAATTAATTTAAATACTTTGATTACTTCTTGAGCATTAACTTTTTTAAAATTAAAAATGCTAACACATCGATCTACATTATCTCTAAGTAATCCTATAGCTGCAGCGGGAGAAGAATTTAAAGATAACGTTGTAGTCACTGGAATATTAGTAAAAAAGGTTTCAAAAGCAGTAGCAACCTCGAGGTCAGACGTAACATATTTATTATCTATATTTAATTTAAAGTCGATCCTCTGGGATTTAGCTCTTCCAGTTTCCTCATTAATTATTTTCCAAGTTGTTTTTATTTTATTATTGCTACTTCCTATTTTTTTATTGATATGTTGAGATTTAGCTATTTTACATTGTTTTTTAAAAGATTTGGAAAATAATTTTACCTCATCCCTAAACTCATTACTAGTATTATACATCAATTCACTATACATATTGTATAATTTTTCTCTATTTTTGTGTAACTCAGCAGATGCCCACTCACTAAATACTAATTTATCATTAACAACCACTGTTTTTGTGGTAAATACAAAGTTAAATAATTTAATGAAAGTATTGAAAAACTCATTATACATAACATTGGGATTTGATTTTTTCAACGAGGGCAAATAGTGTATTAAATCATTTTTAATTTGACTAATACGTTCTACAGTCACTGGTATAAAACTTACTTTCTGTTTTGATTTTCTTATCTTGTTACAACTGAATTTAATAAATTGGCCATAGTGGTCGGAATCTAATGTATTGAATAAACATTTAAAATTTGGAATAACACTTGTAAAAATATTATCAATACAAGTGGCACTAGTAGTTGTGATTCTAGTAGGCTCCATAAACATGTGTAAAAGATTATAAGATTTGAATAAATTTAAAAATTTTATACTTGTTGAATTTTTTTCAAGAATATTAATATTGAAGTCTCCACAAATGATTAGCTTTTTACTAGAATGTGATAGATTAAACAATACCTCATCCATAATCTTTTCAAATTGTTCAAAGTTAGATGACGGTGGCCTGTATACATTTACAATTATTAATTCGTCTAATTCAACTGATGCTAGTTCAGCTATTCGCTCAACAGAATGGCTCACTATGTCTTTACGTTCTTTAAATTTTATTTGTTTATTTAATAGAATTAAAGAGCCACCATGTATGGAATTAACTCTGTTGAACGAACTACCAACCTGGTGGTTATTAAAATTAAACATTATTTCATCATTTTTAAGCCAGTGTTCAGTTACACAAAAAATATTAATATTAAAATTATTCAAAAATAACTCTATTTCTAATTCTTTATTTCTCATACACTGGATATTCTGATGCACCAGGTTGATATAATTTACATTGTTATTTTTCTTACTCACATTGACAATATTTTCTTTTCTATAATAATTATTGTGATTGCACATTTCATTTATTCGGCTAGAGAATATCTCTTCTGTCTTAGAATCTAGTTTAAACTAATATTGTTTGGGATAGCATCCAAACTTGTACTAGTAGTCAAAGGTTAGTTTTTATAGAAGGCGGATTGCGATCTTTTATTACATCCATGGGGACTGGTATGTTTATCTTCTTATGATCCCAAAAACTGTGCTGCGATTGTAGTTGATGTGATACTAAAGGGAATTATTTTTACTAAAATCTGTAATCCCGTTCTGTGGCAGATTGCAGCCGTGGTTTGATATGTCTGTCAGGGCTGAAACAGCTGGCAAAAAGCAGGCGTATCAAGCTTGGGCTAATGCGTTAAATGCTAAGGATTTTAACTCTATAGTTCTGAAGAGGAAATATAACCTGTCTGTACTCTTTGATTCAGACAAAAGGCAATAAGATCAAGTGCAGCGCTACGTACACCACACTAGTAACCCCTGCATAACGACAATAGGTTTCGTAGTCATTTGGAGAGCAATGTCAAGTTGGTGATGGCCTCGATGAAATCGGTGATTTGTGTTCAATAGAGCAAGACTGTATTTCAGGCCTGGCCAAAGACTTGTGTTCTGTAAGATACGAGTATAAGTCCGGCCACACATGGAGTTCGTGGGTGGCGATGATCACATCCGTGACCTGCCCACTCGCTTGCCCTCCTTGAGAGAAACACAAACAAATAAACAAAAACGTGCATGCAACACAAATTATTTATAGTATACTAAATAAATTAAGAATTATAATAATTAATTTTTTATATTTGTAACAACTAATATTGTCATATTTCAATGTTGGTTTGCTTTGTCGTTTATTACAATATGTATGTTTTAATTACTACAGTAATAAGGCTTAATGAATGTCTCCAGAGAGTAATCTGTAACTTTATCCCAAGCAGTGTTTGTGCACTGAATATTTTAATAACATGAAGTTATTATTTTGGGTAGACCTCGAAGAATTCGGTCTGCCCATTCATTTGTACCCGACTTACGAATTTTGGAAAAATTTTTTCACAGGAGGTCTTCTTATGACCCTCTGAGTCCGAAATGACCATTGGTCAAAATGTTTATATATATATATATATATATATATATATATATGTATATATATAAACATTTTATATATATATATATAAGCATATATATATATATATATAAGCATATATATATATATATATATATATATATATATATATATATATATATATATATGCGTGCGTGCGTCCAGATTCGACTTTTGTCAGCACGATAGCGGCCGCAGTTTCACTCGGATCGCTTTCAAACTTTGCACAAAAATCAAACATCCAAAAATGAAGGTCAAGTTCGTTAACCAGAGAAATCCGGCCACAGGAGGCGCTAAGGCTTCACTTTTTCTGATTTCAGTTTTTCGACTATAACTTTTTCCATATATAAAGTAGATCAATCGCGTTCATATTATATGATGTGTTTAATGAATACCTATAACTAATGTAGATAAACCGAAAACCTAACTTCAATAACTTAGGAGTGGGGGTAAAAAAACCGAAAATTTTTGGAAAAAAAATCATAACTTTTTTCTGGTAAACATTCTTACATCACAAGTATTTTTAATAGAAACGTTATTTTTTACTCTATACTTAGGTACCAAAAGTTTTTCCGTAGAAGGTACCGTTTCCGAGAAAAAAAATAATAACCACTTTTAGCTTGAAAATTAAATTAAAAAATTAAAAAATTAGCTTGTAAAACCACGGCAACTTTTTTCTGGTAAACATTCCCTCCTCGCAAATATTTTTAATAGAAAGGATATTTTTGCTCTAAATTTAAGTATCAAAAGTATTTCCAAAAAAGATACCTTTTCCGAGAAAAAAAATAAAAACCGCTTTTTGCTTGAAAATTTTTGATGTAAACAACGGCATCATGTGTTATTCTTAGGTAGTGAGTTACTCGTATATTTTAAACGAGTTACACACGAGGTCTACCCACGCGTGTCCCCCTGCGGGCACGGATTTTTTTTTATATGTTTTAAATTAATTATTGTTAGATATGAGAATAAAAGTAAAGTCGAAATATTGAGTCGAAAGAAAATCAACTGATATGTATTTAAATTACCTTTGATTCTATTTTATTTACAAAATAAATTAAACATTGTATATGTTTCTATATTCCCCTGTTGTGTAGAACCAGGGAAGCGAATAGAATATAGCAAAACAAACAAAATATCGAATAAAAACTTTAAATACAAAATATATCCCCGAAAATTCATCCAAAATACTGTTATTTAAATAATATTTAATTACTGTTACTAAATTCAGGTATTTCGAGAATGAAAAGCACTGCTTCGTTGTAAGTATATTCGGTCGTCCCGTACCTTGGGTTGTAATTAGAAAGTACAGATATATTATTAAACATACATTGAACTAGAAAACCGACAAGTTAATACAAGTTTAAATCTATTCCTGAATATAAATTAAGGATGAGATTTATATAAATAAATACCAATAAAAACGTTACATTATATAGTTTTTTAGATGTAGACAAAATTTCTTTCTGTCGAATGACTTAATTTAATGAGTTTATTCACAAAATGATAAAATTCAATATTTTTTGTTTGATTTACGTGTAATAATTAAGTCTTTTTCAATTAATATTATAAGTTTAAAAAATATCCAGCTGTTTATCCTTATAAGTAAACTAGGATCCGTCAACTGTGCGCGGCGGGTGTTGAGATGAGCCCCTCTTCTTTCTTCTTTTCTTGATAACTTTTGAATGGCTAAACATTTTTTTAACCTGTTTTCGCTATAACATCCGCGTTTAACTCAAAAATACACGAGAAAATTTTTAATTTATTGTCTCGTCGCATTCTGGAGACAACTAAACACAAAAAAAGATCTTCAAACGGTTGAGATCGTCACTTACGCTCACCTCAATTAAAAAGCATTATTTATAAATTTGTTAAAATAACAATACGAAATAGCGAGTTAAAAATTTCATCAAAGAATTATAAAGAATTATAAATTATACGGTATATTGAGGACTGGTTAATTAGCAAATACATTGAACGTCCCGACACGTGAGATGTAATCACGACCCATTACCTGCGTTACTCAATAAACGATAACAAAGGAGGGAGCAATTGTTCTGCGTAGACGACTCACTGAAATAACAGAGCTGAGGTGAAGAGGGTAAAGCAACGTTCCTTAGCATTTTAGATAAAATAAATGGTGCGACACTTCTTTTTCATGATATTATTTAAAATAAGTTTATACTTGTAGTTTATCACTATTTTTAAAATATATTTGAGAATAATCAATTTAATAGTCTTCAGTCTACTCTAGATTAAATATTTATATAGTTTTGTTATAACGCCAAAGAGTAATAATTTTACTTTAGTCAAATAAAATGAACAAAATTGAAAATCTATGACTTAAAAGACTTTTTGTAAGTTATATTATTTCTATCAATTATCATAACTTCAAAAATAGTACTAAAACTACATATCTACCCATCATTATACAAATATCAGTAATAAAACAAATAAAACACAGCGATTGATTTACATACAGAATGATCCTTACTATATAATAACAAGCTAATTGACTCTGTATGCACGCGCATCACTTATCACCCACAAATCACACAATAATGTGTAATACATCAAAAAACAGCTATTGAATCAGGCTACAAAATAGAGTGAGTGCCAACCTCCTACGTGGCTGCTGACCCTTCCCGGCCCGGGCCGGGAAGTTCCCTCGTAAAATATATAATATTGTGCTGTGATAAAATATATCACTAATATATTTTGTATTGACTCCAACCCTTAACGACTCATACATAACACATAATACTATTCGTGGTAATATTAATAAATCACAAACATATCTTTGACAATAGCAATTTCATGCTTTCTAAGCTATAATTAAATGTTATAAAAGATAACAGTCAAATGATTTGTTTCTTTGTTTCCCAGCATGTAAAAGCATCACTTATTTACATATCTTTAAATGGTCAAGAGGTCTGAAGTGAATCAAATAATGGACGAAGCGTAATCAAAGTAATGACTCTTCATCCATCTTTGTCACATAATGCATGATGATGAGATCACAATGATGAGATGTTCAAATGTTTTAGAATTGCGTTGGCTTTCTTTTGAAAAGTATTAAAATATGTTACTGTTCACTCGACAGTACAGTATCAAATAACAAATAATGTAATTTCGTTGATCGTTATACAAATTTTTTTTTTAATAATACAAGTCCTACTTTGTAATTCTATTGCTTTAAACTTATTTATTTCAATAAATGGAAAACTAAAAACAAATTGTGTTATTAAACAAAACAATTTGGAATACCTTTACTTCTCTCCTAGACTTTAATAACTTTATTAAAAATTCTGCTTGTAGTTTCGAGAATATCCGTGGAGGCAAATATTGGTAAGCTGAGTTTAAAGGGGATTTTAAGTGAATTGATTCTGATTTCAGAGAGCTTTGGGATTATTAAAATCCGATTCAGCGCCTATTCTTTTTAAGTTACCCCTGTAATGCTTTTTTTATATTTCACCAAATTTATTTCATTTAATACATTTTATTTAAGTAGCTCTTTGTATATTGTCGCAGTCAATTTTTTTAATACCATTAAAAGTTTTTAGTTAGCTCCTAAATATTTGATTTAACTGTTGAAAGTAAGAAGTTCCAGACGTTATAATGTAATATAATATTGTAATACTCGTACACTGACTGCGCGGCACTCACCTGAATATAGTACTGATTATGATTATAGAGCTGTTATGATCAAAATAAAAGTAAAAAGTTGAACAAAAACATATATTGAAATTTATCGAGGCATCAATTCTTTTTTCTGAAATAATTGTCAATTTGATGAAACAATCTCTAAACCTTCACAATAAAACAGTTGGATCTCATCCCATTTTATATTCAATCTAAGAACTTAAGAACTGTGTGTCATTCAAATGACCGACACTTCCTCAGACGTCGTAAACAGAGGACCTCAAGTCGACCTAATACTGATTTGACTTTAGACGATTGCTGCTAAAATTTTTCTGTAATACATTGTATGTACAAAATATTTCAGAGACATTTCCCGACCCACAAATGACTTGCTGTCTAATATTATTGTAGTTAAATAACCTGTGTTTTAATATTATATAAGAAAACATAATTTCTTAGTTTTTCAACTAGAATATATGTTTAAGTAACTCATAATTTGGAAATAAATCGAAATAAAAATATGAATTAAATTGAAATCACATATTAAAAAAATACATAAATACTGATATTTAGTATTCAATCGAATTTGGCGTCAGAATTAGAAGAATTTCAATAGAAGATGGCGTCGTGAAGGCCGTGTTACTACTTGAACACGGCCTTCACGATGCCATCTTCAACGAATAGCATGATCGCAGGTTATTTACTGGCAACAGAAATATACGGTCCATAAAATAGATTAATTTTTAAACCTTTATTTAATTAATTACATAGTTTGATTATTTATAACATAAAGATATCTTATCTGAACATATTACGAGGCATGACAATATTTACAAAACTGCACAAAACAAGTGAGAAGCTAATATTGACACCAATTAAGATTCTTTTTTAATAAGATTACTTACGTAATTTAGTAACAAATCCTCACAATTTTTTTATACAGTATAAGAGTTATTCAAAGTTTCCAATTTTATTACTGGGTAATTAGTATCAGTAGGTAAATCAATATTAATGATAACGTAAACAACACGAGGAGACATCGCACCGTACATTACCATCGGACGGAGACTGAAGTGACAGAGGGAGGTCTAGAGACAGGTCATACTGCGATGAGGTTAAAGTACAACTTACTATAACTAATTATAACTAATTATATAGATTATGTATGTATGTATATGATATGTATCACATATGTAATGAATAAAATACAATTCATCTTCTAAAACTCAAACAAACATGTAGAGTTATAGAAAAGTTAATAAACGTATGCATCTTCAGAGAGCTCTGCATTTTATTAAATATTATATATTTGTTACATATATTTGTTATATTATTAACAAGTAAAGTACAATATTAAAAGAGCATAGTAGAGTTGTCAAAGTTATTATGGGATGAAGATGAAAAGGTATGTATGTGTGTATAATAGGTTTGTATTCTAATAATATTTATAGATTTATTTAATTGTCCTACAATTAATATATAAAGAAATAACACATATATATATAAATAGTCAACGTTGTATTAAATCATCGGATGTAACATATATGTAAATCAAGGAGCTTTGCACAAGTCCTCTGTGATGCATTGCAGAGCGCGGAATTAGCACTCGATGAGTTATGAGTATGTGATGTGTAGTCATTGAGGAGGAATTGTAATATCATTTAAGTATTGATCTTTCACTGAAGTGTAAATGCTCATCTATATTTAGTTATTTTTAAAAACATGTGCAATGATAAAAAGAAATATAACAAATATATATTTTTTATATTAAGTTTTAATGTTGTTAAAAGTTATATTAATTATTAACACTATATAATACTAATTGTATTACTTCGTTGCTCGTTCTAATCTCAGACCCAATTATATTCATTGAAAAGCTTTTATAAGTTACAAATGTAAGAAGCACGCTGAGCATAAAGCATTTACAAAATGTCCATACATAAATCTCCACAGCATCTAATTACATGGTTCCAGCAATATCCAGTCCCTTGTGTACTAATTTATAGGAGTCATACGTCATAACGTTTGTATGAAAATATTACGAGACTTGCACCCTCTTATGAATATATTAAATATTCCTCATACCGGCGTTCATGGTAATAAAACATATCGTAAGTAATTGCAAAATAAAATTATATCTAGTAGTGTATTCTCTGAAATCCTAAGCTACATTAATCTTTCATATTATCGTACTTAAATTTCTTTATGCCCTATACTAATTTCATTGTAAAGGAAATTTTATTTTCCAGACACGCAGGGAGTCACGTCGACAGTCCGGGTTAAGTCTCCCTGAGTCTATTTACGTAATATTATAAGCGGAGCGTCGCTAACTGCCGGGTGCAATGTGTCACAGATGACGTCACTCGGCGATACTGTTGCCTCGGACATGTATGGCATTCTGGAGTTACTAAAATTAAATATTCTTTAACAAGACACAAACACTTCAAAGTGCTTATGTGAAAAATATTGCTTTTACCAGGTACCTTCTTTATTCCAAAAACAAATTCATAAAAATATAAATTTGTTTATTTCTGCTTAAATAACATATTTTTAATTAGTAATAATATTATAAGTATGAATGAATCAATGAATCAAAAATAAATTCGCAGCGAATATATATATGTCGGTTCAGGGTACCGTTCACAATTATGATCTCCACCAGAAAACATATTTGTGGGCTTGATGAGGGTAACGAGCTGAAAACAAAATATCTTCTTAACTTAAGACCGGACTCTGCCGAAGCGATGACTTATCGCTTGCGCCTCGTTATCAATTAGCTCCCGTACTAATGACTTCCCGACATATATATATATATATATATATATATATATATATATATATATATATATATATATATATATATATATATATATATATAGCCTTACCTAACCATTCATTACCACCACTTACACATATATATTTTTGAAACGCCATATGAATTAATTAATAGATCCACTCAATTAAGTAAAGAATTAAAATAAAACAAATAACTATAAAAAACATAATGAAAATGATTTTGCAACATGTAAATAGATTGAAGCTCACTGCTAATTATTTTAATTCTCACCGCAAAATGAAACAACAAAGAAGGCAATTTAAACGCTAATTAAGTTTCATGAAATGTTTTCCTTGTTCTGTGCAGCGTTTATAGTAGTTGATCCAACGGAACGTAACATTAGGGTAATCAAAGGTCGTCAGTACACTGCGCTTCAAAGGAGTTTAATGTGAGTGGCCCGAAACATGATGCGGCTTAATCCAACTGAAACGAGGTAACTGGAAACGCAAGTATTGTTTCTTTAATTTCATTATTGTATCTTTTAACATAAATCTAGTAGTTACTTTAATATAAATTGTGTTCTTAACATGTCACGATAGAACGTCTAATGAATTAAAGTCTTTAGAGTTATTGAGCAAGTCCGTTCCGGTGACCTTATTGAGTATCCAATTTGCATTTTATCGGGTGTGGACAGGAGGTCGCGTGACGCTGTCGGAGTTATCATAGTAATGGATGAATAGTCCATAGCTTTCCTCGACAAGGATTTCCTTAGACTATTGTTTTCTTTAATATTTTTATTTATTTTCATTATTTTCAGCTTTTTATTATAGAAATTATGAAATACAACATGTAATACTAAAATATGTATACATATATAATAACATTATATATAATACAACAACGTAATCTCAGCGAGAACAGAAAGAACTGAAGTTTATTTGTAATAAATATAGACAAAACAGAGTAAGTAAACATAGACAACATTGGTAATTTGTAAGATACAAGATGTCGCTGGCAGTGGGTTCAAACATATTTTGCAATTACAATAAGTTTAAAATCCAAGTAAATAATTTATATTGACGTGTGTGCCTAATGACTGTAGCTTTTGAGTGAATGTTTGGAAATGTGGATTGATGGAATAAAAAAAAAGTTACGCCATCTGATGTGAAAACCGTACGAAATTATTTGCAGCCCTATTAATATAATAATTTTCTACAGTAGTATCTTACACAAAAGCAAAAAAGGCATATATTCCTATTTCCACGGCCGGCAACGCTCTTTTGAATCCTTGGATGTTGCAAGAGTTCATGGGCGGCGGTGATCACATATTAACGGTGACCCGCAAGCTCATTTGCCCTCCTAAGATAAAAAAAAAGTGTCTACTGTAATACAATCTATATGAAGATATATATATATATATATATATATCTATATGAAGATATGAAGATAGTTATACAGATTGCGAATACTATGAATATGTGTGTTGTTTGATTTACATGTGATAATTTCATTTTTCAAGTAATATTATAAGTTAAATAAATATGTAGCTATTTATCCTTCCTTATAAGTAAATTAAAAAGTATCGTTTATAAATTTGTCAAAATAACAATAGGAAATGCCGAGTTAAATATTACATCAAAGAATTATAAAGACTTATAAATTATATTTAATCTTGAAGACTGCTTGAATTAGGACGTATAATGAATGTCACGACACGTAAGATGTAATTACGACCCATTACCTGCGTTATTCAAGTAGCGATAACAAACGAGAGAGCATTTGTTCTGCGTAGACGACTCACTGAAATAACAGAGTGCGTTCCTTATCATTTTAGATAAAATAAATGGTGCAACACTTTTTTTTATGATATTAATAAGTTTATACTCGTAGTTTTTCACTATACCTATTTATAAAATTATTTAAATACATTTGACAATAATAAATTTAATAATTTTCGGTCTACTCTAGATGAAAAATTGTATAATTTTTGTTAAAACATGAAAGTAATAGTTTGACATTAGCCAAATAAAATGAACAAAGTTTTTAACGATACTAATCTGTTTGTTCATATAAAACTGTTGAACCCGTTGCTATAAGTTTTAAATATATGTTTATAATACAAATTTGAGTCATTTGTGCCTCGGAATTTAATTCAAATATGTGTGTGTCAAGGCGGAAAAATTGTCTATATCCTGAAAATACAAAAAACAGTGAACAGATCACTGAACCTTGTTTGTGACGACAGCAATTAGAATCAATAAAACGATGATACAGAGATTATATCTTTTATAACATTACAATAAACTCAAATATGGTTTACTGCTCGAAACAAGTACCTTTGTACTTGTTTCAAGCAGTAAATATTATATTAGTAATGAGTGAGATACCACTTCGTCGTATAATACGTGAAGCATCACTTCGAAGGCAATACCAGTATGTTGTGCGCCAGCATGAGTCTGTATCTATGACTTTAAAACTGTTTGTAAGTTATATCCTTTCAATTATCACCCCTTCATAAGACAGTCCCAAAATTACACATCTACCCTTCATTATACAAATATCAGTAATAAAACAAATAAAATACTTTGATTTACAGTACAGAATAATAAAATATATAATACTGTACTGTGATAGAATATATCACTAATATATTTTGTACTAATTCCAACCCTTAACGACTCATACATAACACATAATACTATTTGTGGTAATATTAATAAATCACAAAGATATCTTTCACAATAGCATAATTTCATGTTTTCTGAGTTATAATTACTGTTGTCTTATTTTGTAATGAGATGGTACAATGTAGAAGTAATATATTTAACAAGGTTGGAAGATTTGTTTGAACGCCGTATGATTATTGATACTGGAAGGGCTTCTTCTTTAAGTCGGTGCAAATTATCTACTTTTAT
Source organism: Melinaea marsaeus rileyi (assembly GCA_918358865.1). Lineage (NCBI taxonomy): Eukaryota > Metazoa > Arthropoda > Insecta > Lepidoptera > Nymphalidae > Melinaea > Melinaea marsaeus. Next base: position 847,382 of record OU911090.1, read on the forward strand.
AATATCTTTCTTTATTTTAAAATATTAGAAAAGCTAACAGTCAAATCATGTCTTTTTTTGCTTCGGCATGTAAAAGCATCATTTATTTACTCTTCTTTAAATGATCAAGAGGTCTGAAGTGAATCAAAAAGTGGACGAGGCGTAATCAAAGTAATGACTCTTCATCCATCTTTGTCACATAATGGGTGATAATGAGATCATAATGAAGAGATGTTCAAAAGTTTTAAAATTGCGTTCATTTTTTTTTAAGTATTTAAAATATTTTACTTTACACTGCACAGTATTTATAATAAAATATGTTATTTCGTTGATCGTTATACAAAATATTTTTGCACGTATAAGTCCATTTTGATTTTTGTAACAATAATAATGCAAATACTACTTTGTAAGTCTGTTGCCTTTAAATTTATTTATTACATTAAATGTAAAACTAAAAGCAAATTGTATTATTAAACAAAGCAATTTGGAATACTTTTACTGCTCTCATAGACTTTATTAATTTTATTAAAAACTCTGCTTGTACTTTCGTGAATATCCGTGGAGGCAAATATTCGTAAGCTGAGTTTAAAGTGGATTTTAGCTGAATTGATTCTGATCTCAGAGAGCGCTGGGATTATTAAAATCCGCTTCAGCGCCTATTCTTTTTAAGTAACCCTGTAATGTTTTTTATATTTGACTAGAATTAAGGTTTATATTTAATTTAATAAATTTTATTTAGTTAGCTCTTTGTATAGTGTCGAAGTCAATTTATATAATAATATTAAATATTACTAAGTCAGTAAAATGATTTTAAACAATTGACACACAAATTAGTCATTACTCGTAAGTAAAAGCAAAGTTTTTAGTTAACTTCTAAATATTTAATTTAACTTTTGAAAGTAAGAAGTTCTAGACGTTGTAATGTAATACAATGAAGTAAACTGGCTGCGCTGCGAGGTAGCTCTCCTGAATATAGCATTGATTACTATTAAAGAGGTGTTATGATCAAAATAAAAGTACAAAGTTAAAAAAAAACATATATTGAAATTTATCGAGTCATCAATTCTTTTTCTGAAATAATTATCAATTCAACGAAACAATCTCTGAACCTACACAATAAAACAGTTTGTAGATCTTACCCCATTTTATATTCAATCTACGAACTCGAGCTTTGTGTATTTCAGATAACCGACACTTCCTCAGTCGTCGTATGACCTCAAGTTGACCTAATACTGATTTGACTTTAGACGATTGAATTTTTGATGATTTTTTTTCTGTAATATTGTATATTGTATATGCAATATAAAGCATAGAGATAAATAACTCTCAGGGTCAAAACTACAATCTATGAATAAAACTAATATTTCTTTCGTGTGTGATCAAACTCACAACTTTCTGTTCATCATACACGTACAGCTACTACTAAACCAACGGGCCAGATCATTTAAACTATAATTACTAATATTTCAAAACTAATACACTTATGTAAGTACAATTAGTTGTATCTCAAGATACTGGGTAATATTATTTTCACAAACTTTTTTTAATAAAATAATTATATAAACATATACATTAAAATCAAATATGTAATAAATCTTACAACAACTTTCAGAGATATTTCCCGAGCCACAAATGCCTTGTTGTCAGTTTATTGCAGTAAAGACCCTCTTTGTTCGCAGAGAATGACGTGCGGCTTATTATAATAATCTTTGAAGTATTCCCATTATAGCAAAGTTATAGTTGTAAGTTTTGTTTGTAAGAAATATTTGTGTGAATATTATTATCATAATTTTAAATTAATTGCCTTAATTGAAAAAATCTTATCATAATAAAGTATTATTAAATTGTTATAATATTAGTAAGTGCTGTTGTTAGTTAAGTCGTGTTTTAATATTATAAAAGAAAACGTAATTTCTTAGTTTCTTTTTAACTAGAATATATGTTTAAGTAACTCATAATTTAGTAATAAATCGAAATAAAAATATTAATTAAATTGCCATCTTTGTTTTTATTTATTACTATTAAACTATAAAGTTTTTTATAAAACCCTCTTATGATTTATTTTCTAATTAAAAATAGTAAAGAGCTTTTTAAGAATAAAATTTTGCGTCATGACTTTGTAGTTTAAAACATTTTTTTAAAGAAATTTATGTAATGCCTAATTATCATTCCATACGTTTCTTGTTAACTTTACTATTTCTGATGTCTCTAAAGCAGTCTAACATTTTTTTTTTTTTTTTTGTGTCTCTGCTGTTAGCCCTACTGGCCATGACAGCGTCACCGGTGGAATGGTTTTTTTTTAATCATTGTGAAAGTTGAACTTAGATGTCAAGCTTAAACTTATTTTTTCACTTTATGAGCTCTACATCAGTTGGGTAGTTCAGATTGTATCTAATTTTGCTTTTCGTGGCTTAAGCATGCATTTGAGACTAAAATAACATGAAAACATCCGGTCTAAAATGGATTTTAGAAATGTTATTTAAGTGATTAGATACAATTTCGGTGAAAAACGAAAAATTAAAAAACTTAAAAAAATAGAAGGTCAGGGGTATTTTTTGGCCAACTTGTATTCTCTAAATAGGTACCTGAACACGCTCACTTCTTTTGTCGGACCCTCTACAAAACACCCTGTATAATGATTAGATTATAGCAAAACAACCAAAACATCGAATAAAACTACCTACACAATAAAACTTTAAATACAAATAATTTTAGATATAAGTTTTATAAATATTTATCTTAAAAAAAAGATATCATTCATGATTTTGTCGAAATAACAGAAGGAAATGCCGAGTTAAAAATTTTATCAAAGAATTATAAAGAAGACGAATTATACGGTATCTTGAGGACTGGTTTAATTAGCGGGTATAATGAATGTCACGACACGTAAGACGTAATTACGACCCATCACCTGCGTAATGAGCAATTGTTCTACGTAGACGACTCACTGAAATAACATACTAGCTGAGGTAAAGAGAGTGATGCAACGTTCCTTATCATTTTAGATAAAATAAATGGTGCGAAACACTCTTTTTTATTGAGCGAAGCGAGCGTAGCGAGTGGAGCGTTCTACTTGAGACTTTTTCACATTCTTTGTCACTAATAGACTCGAAAAATACTTGACGGACTATTATGAAATTTTGCAATTAAAAAGACATGTATTAGGTAACGTCTTTAAAAAAAATGAAAAATGTCATGTCGGTGAGGAACTGATATCTTATTGAAGACAATGGAAAAAAAACGCTTAAAAAATTTGATTAACAAAGAAATTTATGTTATTTCGTTGATCGTTATACAAAATATTTTTCCAAGTTTATACTTGCTTTATACTTGGACGACCACAACGACGACGTTGGACTTATGTCCATTTTGATTTTTATAACAAAAATCATGCAAATTCTATTTTGTAATTATTGCCTTTAAATTTATTTATTACAATAAAAGAAAAACCAAATGCAAATTGTGTTATTTAGCAAAGCAATTTGGAATACTTTTAGTACTCTCATAGACTTTATTAACTTTATTAAAAACTCTGCTTGTAGTTTCGAGAATACGAGTATCTGTGGAGGCAAATATTCGTAAGCCGAGTTTAAAGGGTATTTCAACTGAATTGATTCTGATCTCAGAGAGCGCTCGGATTATTAAAATCCAATTGAGCGCCTATTCTATTCTTTTTAAGTAACCCTGTAATGATTTTTATATGTCATTAGATTCAAGGTTTTTATTTTATTTAATTAACTCTTTGTATAGTGTCGAAGACAATTTATATAATATTATTACATATTATTTAGTACAGTAAAATAATTTGAAATAATTTACACATTAGTTAGTCATTAAGTAAAAGCAAAGTTTTTAGTTAACTCCTAAATATTTAATTAAACTGTTGAAAGTAGCAAGTTCCAGACGTTGTAATATAATACAATGTAGTACACTGGCTGGCTGGAGGCAGCTCTCCTCAATAGAGTACTGATTAAGATTAAAGTGCTGTTATAATCAAAATAACAGTATAAAGTTGAAAAAAACATAAATTGAAATTTATCGAGGCATCAATTCTTTTTCTGAAATAATTGTCAATTCAACGAAACAATCCCTAAACCTACACAATAAAGCAGTTTGATCTCATCCCATTTTATATTCAATCTACGAACTCGAGAACTGCGTATTTCAAATGACCGACACTTCCTCAGACGTCGTGACCTCATGACGACCTAATACCGATTTGCCTTTGATGAATGCGATAATAAATTTTTCTGTAATACATTGTATGTACAATTTAAAGCGTAAAGACAAAGTGACTCTCACTCACAACTTTCTGTTCATCATACACGTACAGTTACTAAACCAACGGGCCAGATCATTTAAACTATAATTACTAATATTTAAAAACTAATACACTTATGTAAGTACAATTAGTTGTATTTCAAAATATTGGGTAATATTATTTTTCAAACTTTTTTTAATAAAATAATTATATAAAAATATATATAATATTTAAATATGCAATAAATCTTACAACAAATGTCAGAGATATTTCCCGAGCCACAAATGGCTTGTTGTCAGTTTATTGCAGTAAAGACCCTCTTAGTACGCAGAGAATGACGCGCGGCTTATTATAATGATCTTTGAAGTATTCCCATTATAGCAAAGTTCTAGTTGCAAGTCTCGTTTGTAAGAAATATTTATGGGAATATTTTTTATCATAATTTTAAATTAATTGCCTTAATTGAAATAATCATATCATAATAAAGTATTATTAAATTGTTATAATATTAGCAAGTGCTGATGTTAGTTAACTCGTGTTTTAATATTATAAAAGAAAACATTATTTCTTAGTTTTTCAATTAGAATATATGTTTAAGTAACTCATAATTTGGCAAAAATAGAAATAAAAAATATGAATTAAATTAAAAACACATTAAAATATACACAAATACTGATATTTAGTATTCAATATAATTTCAAGTAGCAACACGGCCTTCACGACGCCATCTTTAACGCATATCATGATCATCATGAATAGCATGATCGCAGGCTATTTACTGGTGACAGAAATATACCGTCCATAAAATAGATTAATTTTCGTTTTAAACCTTTATCTATTTCATTACAGAGTTTGATTATTTATAGATTAAGGATATCTTATCTGAACATATTACGAGCAATGACAATATTTATAAAATTGCATAAAACAAGTGAAAAGATAATATTGACAACAATTAAGATTCTTTTTAAATAAAATTAGATGTCTAAACTAAAAATATAATTTATTTTTAGAAGTTACGTAATTTAGTTACAAATCCTCACATTTTTTTTACACAGTATAAGAGTTATTCAGTTTCCGACTTTATTATTGAATAATTAGTATTAATAGGTAAATCAATATTAATGATAACGTAAACAACACGAGGAGACATCACCGTACATTACCATCGGACGGAGACTGAAGTGACAGAGGGAGGTCTAGAGACAGGTCATACTGCGATGAGGTTAAAGTACAACTTACTATAACTAATTATAACTAATTATATAGATTATGTATGTATGTATATGATATGTATCACATATATTATGAATAAAATACAATTCATCTTCTAAAACTCAAACAAACATGTAGAGTTATATAAAAGTTAATAAACGTATGCATCTTCAGAGAGCTCTGCATTTTATTAAATAACTTTATTGTGTATCATCATCTGAACGAACTGCACTGCCTTTGTTATTATCTTATATCTAGGAAAACAAATTAGCCTCAGATATTTTAATAATAAATTATTATAAGATAAAGTAAATAAGCTGTGGTATCAATAGTCATTGACACAATATCACCTCACAAGTCAAGAATAATTTCAGGTTTGCTAACTTTTTATTTAAGACAATCCATAAATAAAGCAAAAGTAAGAATATTAATTCGAGTCGAGAGTGGTTTGAGCATCGTTCATGTTTTCTTTTGTTGACTTCAACTTTATTATTCTTTTTTACTTTTAGCATACATTTAAACTATACAAAACATGGCCAGTGCTAGTAAAGATTCCTATTGTATCCCTATTCTTTAAACCTTTGATTTTTAACTCAATATTCGATTGGTGTGACTCAATAGCCTGATATCTGAACTAACAGTAAATGACAAGATAACGCTGAATAATTATAGCGGTAATAAAAGCGAAAAGGCCATTAAAATTTCGCGCCAACTGTTTATTTGATTTCAATATATTTATAATATTTGTTTAAGAAACTTTATGCCTTTTTTCTCTGAAGACGAACGAAAGCAGCGCCTCGAGCTTAACGGAAAATAATCTTACAATGAAAGAGTGTATTTTCTGATTTTTTTCATTTTCTTATGTAGGTATCACATTTATCCTTAATTTTTTTACAGATAACTATTTGTTATATAATGAAGAAAGAAAGAAAGAAAGAAAAAAAGTACAATAGCATAGTATAGTAGTAAATTTTATCTGACTGTGTGTCTGAAATTGTTAATTTGATTAGATACATAGGTATGTATAGTCATTCATGTTTAATGGTACGTGCATTTAAAAAAAATAAGTATAACTGTTATGTAGTTCCAAGTGAAGTTGAAAAGATGCCTTAAATTTGTATTATAATAATATTTATAATTCAGTTAATCAAATCCTCCAATTAATATATATAAAGTATAATAAATCAGCGCTTACATAAATAGTCAATGTAGTATTAAATCATCGGATGTAACATGTATGTAAATCAAGGAGCTTTGCATAAGTCCTCTGTGATGCATTGCAGAGCGCGGAATTAGCACTCGATGAGTTATGAGTATGTGATGTGTAGTCATTGAGGAGGAACTGTAATATCATTTAAGTATTGATTTTAAAAGTAACTTTAAATGCTTACTTATAAAAATCAAAGTGTAAATAAATAAATACTAATTGTAATACAAAAGTCAATAAATTACGAATAATTATGTATCTAATGTAAATATTTTCTAAAACTTTCTATTCAGTTTGAAAATAATAAATAACAAATATATTATTTTAATATTTAGTTTTAATATTGTTATAAGATGAAGTTATAAAAACACAATATTAAAATGTATTACTTCAGCGCTCGTTCTAATCTCAGACCCAATTATCTTTATTGAAAAGCTTTTATAAGGTAAAAATGTAAGAAGCACGCTGAGCATAAAGCATTTAGAAAATGTCCGTACATAAATCTCCACAACATCTAATTACATGGTTCCAGCAATATCCAGTCCCTTGTGTACAAATTTATAGGAGTCATACGTCATAACGTTTTTATGAAAATATTACGAGACTTGCACCCTCTTATGAATATATTAAATACTCCGCATACCGGCGTTCAGGGATATGAAACATATCAGAACTAATTGGCAAATAAACTATACCTGGTAGTGTATCCTGTGAAATCAAAAGCTACATTAATCTTTCTTATTATTGTATTTAAATTTCTTTATGCCCTACACTAATTTCAATGTAAAGCAAGTTTCACCGATACGCAGGAGTCACGTCGACAGTCCGGGTTAAGTCTCCTTGAGTCTATTTTCATAATATTACAAGCGGAGCGTCGCTAACTGCCGGGTGCAATGTGCCACAGATGACGTCACACGGCGCTACTGTTACCTCGGACGTGTATGGCATTCTGGAGTTACTAAAATTTAATATTCTTGAACTAGACACAAACACTTGAAAGTACTTATGTGAAAAATATTCTACTTACCTTTTTCATTCCAGAAACAAATTAATAAAAATATAAAAATTGCCTATTTCTGCTTATATAACATATTTTTTTATTTGTAATAATATTGTAAGTATTGAAACAATTAACCCATTAGCGACCATGGTCGTCAGATGACGACTTTATGGTTTATATTTTTTATTTATTGGAATATATTTTTAGTAATGAAGTTTCCTATCACAATCATTGCATTGGTATGTCTTGCATACACAAAAAATGTTTTTAAAAGAGTCGAGCTTATATGCAAGGTGATATACCAATATAAATAAATGCTTGTCTTGATTTTTAAGTTTTTTATTTTTGGTTCAGTTTAGATATCGTTCCTGTGCAGTGAACATCACTTTGTTCTAAATTTTTGTCTATAACGTATTATAATACTCTTGCTGTTACCTAATGCATAATATTTGATGAGCTATTTACATTAGTCTTAGATTTATAAAGAAAAACATAGTGGTAGTCAATTGACGACCTGGGGAGGATATAACTATATTTGGTAAGTTCAAATATTTTATAAATGAATTCCTATTATTGCTATCGAGATATCATTCATTGCCACAAGAAAAATTTTATTGGTGTGAAGATGAAGGTATCAATGTTTAATGATTAAAAAATTGTATTACGAGAAACAGATTTATGGCGATAAAGCGAAATTCTCTGTTATCGTCCACGGAGAAACGAGACAAAATTTTTAAAATTCGTCCTCTACTGGATAAAATGAATTAGAATTTTAAGAAATTTGGGTTTTTCTCCTGGGAACTTGCTATAGACGACCAAATGGTGCGTTACTATAAGCACCGTTTTCTCAAGAAATTCATAACAGGAAAATCCGTCAGGTTTGGATTCAAGCAGTGGGTATTGCGCTCTTCACTCACTGGATATTGTTTTCATATGAATGTGTATGAGGGTAAAAATAACGAATTTTTTTTTTACGGTTTGGGATCTACCGTCGCTTTCTTTGACGTCACACTTACTACACCCTAAAGAACATTCATTATATTTTGATAATTTTTTCACAAGTTTCCATTTGATGTACAAATTAAATAAAACTGGTATAAAGGCACCGGAAATGTAAAAATAAATAAAATGAATAACTGCCCTATAAAAAACGATACTATAATGAAGAAGAAAAAAGCGAGGATCGTATGATTATGTTTTAGAAAGAACCATTTTTTATAGTTGTTTTTTATATTTTCATAAAAAGATTATTTGTAAAATATCTATAATAAAACAAATAAATTTTCTTTTCACAATATTAATAACATTAATTTGTTTTAGTTACCTTTAATAGTCACGGTCGTCATTTGACTACCACTGACATTATTAAGTTTATCTCCACAAGTAAGTAAACGAAATTTTTTTTGTCAATTTTTACTTTATTTTAATGATCAAATAAAGTGATTTCGGCAAAAAAAAATCTGGTCCTTAATGGGTTAATGAAAAACAAAACTGGGACAGTTTACAAATTTTGATATTCTTATTATAATATCTACTTCTTAAGATTACGACTTGGTATAAGAATTGTAGTATGCTATACCTACAGTCTTATCCTTTTACTTATAAATTAAAACAAATAACAATAAAACACAATGAAAATAATTTTCCAAAATGGTAAGTAGATTGAAGCTTACTGCTACTGCTAACTGGTTTAATTCTTACCGCAATATGAAACATGAAAGAGAAGGCAATTTAAACGCTAATTAAGTTTCATGAAATGTGTTCCTTGTTCTGTGCAGCGTTTATAGTAGTTGATCCAACGGAACGTAACATTAGGATACTCAAAGGTCGTCAGGTGCACTGCGCTTCAAAGGAGTTTAATGAGAGTGGACCGAAACATGATGCGGCTTAATCCAACTGAAATCCCTTAGGGGCGTTAACGCAGTTTAACGGTTTCGTGATGGTAGAGACTACCTGTAGTCATTTGACTGCAGCTTGTATTGGTCGGCGTCAGCCAGGGAAGGACCACCCTCTAACGGAAGATCGTCATATAGTAACCAAATTCATTTATTATGTCCTGTTGGTAAGAGATTTCAGAATCCGAATCCGGCTTCCCCCTCCCCCCCACCCCCTGGGCAAACATGAAAAACGATGCTTCCAAAAAATATACCCGAAGAGAGTATCAGCTTTGTCGAAGCCGGAGAACCCCACCTTCCCCTCGCCCCTGATCGGGGGAGTGATTAGCGGATTTTGCTAGGGCTGCCCATCGTATCTGGAGCGGATAAATAATCGCGTTTTGTGTTTACTGAGGGCAAACGATGAGTCAATATAGCACTCTAAATGTGGACATTTGCAAATTCCAGCACAACAAGATAGTCAAAAATTAGGTCCGATAATAAACGATTAGAAGGTAAAGTCTAAGATTAGGTCTTAAACTCAAGGATAAGGTCTAATATTTTTAGAGTAGGTCTTGTCGTCGTATATTACGACTAATAGTAAAACACTGGTAGAAAACTAAGTCCGATAATAAACGATTAGGTATTAATGTCTAAGATTAGATCTAATAGTGCAAGATTAATTCTTAAACTAAAAGATAATGTCAAATAGTTATAGATTTGGTCATGCAGTCGTAGATTAGAACTATTTATTTATTTATTTTATTTATTTATATCTTTTCCACTTTGAATCATTATCAGTGATCACTTGTGTACGTCAAAATGGAAGTGTCAGGAGGGCCTATTTCGATACCAGATTTATCGTAATAAGCCCTTCTGTAAAAGCACTGTCCAACTTAATGTTAAAGCTATGAGGGTTCCAAACGCGTCCAAGTCTGAGAAGAACCACACAACAAACTCAGCCGGATATATATTTTTTTTATATTGTGATCACTGTTTCACAAATGTCAATCTTAAAAGCTATTTTGAAACAACTAGAACCGTCGCAATATAATGAAAAAAATAATAATTATTATTACAATAATTATAATAATAGCAAAAAAAAAAATTAATAATAATGATAACAATAATAAAAAATAAAAATAGGCCTGCTACACAACCAGTCACCGCAAGCAGCACCCGTTCACGAGCATAACGCAAGAGTCAGCCATCACCCCCTTCGCACATATTTGAGGGACGAGCGCAACCCGACTCCCGACGCTACCGCAAGTAATGACTTCTAAGGAATCGGTGTGATGCAACAGGTCGATAAAACGAAATTAATCTACAACAAAAATCAAATTGCGGAGATTACTAGTTATTCGCAATATAATACAATTCATTCCCAGGCCATACCGTCGTTGATGTAATCCTGTACACTATAGTAGGATTTTTTTATCAAATTTATTTTTATATATAATTTAAATTTATTTAACGATAAACTTAAGGCTTCATTTGGGAGCTTATTATAAAAACGTATACAATTAACCTTAAAGGATTTACCTATTTTATGGAGCCTAGTGTTGGGCATAGCGAGTTTATTTTTATTTCTCGTATTAATTTTATGAAAATCACAATTTTTTTTGAACTTAGAAATATTTTTATGAACGTAAATTAAATTTTCATAAATATATTGATTATAAACCGTCATTATTTTAAATTCTTTAAATTTGTTTCTTAAGGATTCTCTAGGTCTCATATTATATATTGCTCGAACAGCCCTCTTCTGCAGTGTGAATATGGTATCGATGTCGGCTGCATTACCCCATAAGAGTATACCGTAAGACATTATACTATGAAAGTAACTAAAGTAAACTAATCGAGCAGTTTCCATATTTGTCAAACGACGTATTTTTTTAACCGCGTATATAGCAGAACTAAGTCTACTTGATAAATCAAATATATGAGGACCCCATTGCAATTTTTCATCTAAGGTAATGCCCAAGAAAGTAGTAGATTTGACCAAGTCCAATTCCTCATTGTTTAATTGTACATTGGTTTTAACATTTTTAACATTTGGTAAAGTAAATTTAACACATTTCGTCTTTTTTTTATTGAGCAACAAATTATTGGCGTTAAACCATTGTACAACATCTGAGAGAGCATTATTTACATCGTCAATAACAGATTGCCTTCTGCTAACTTTAAAAGTAAGAGAAGTATCATCAGCAAACAACACTATCCCATGTTTTTCCCTCACTAGGTGAGGTAAGTCATTTATGTAAATGAGGAACAAGAAAGGCCCTAAGATAGAGCCCTGTGGCACACCTATTTTTACCAATGAACCGGGGGAACGTATTCCATTTACGTCTACTTTTTGAATTCTATCATTAAGATATGAACTGATCAAATCTAGGGACTTATTCTTAACTCCATAATGTTCTAATTTTTTTATAAGGATTTCGTGTTGAACGCAGTCAAACGCCTTAGATAGATCACAGAAAATGCCAAGTGCATCCTGGGATCCTTCCCAGGCTTCAAATATATTGAGTAATAGCTCAACCCCAGCATCTGTTGTAGAGCGACCGGCAGTGAAACCAAACTGGTTTTTGTGCAAGAGATTGTTTTTACTGAAAAAATCAACAAGTTGATTAAGAATTATTTTTTCAAAAATCTTGCTAAATGTAGGTAAGACTGAAATTGGTCTATAATTACTAGGATCTAATGAACTGCCAGATTTAAATAATGGAGTTATTTTACTTTGTTTCATTAGATCAGGAAATATACCACATTCTAAACAATTATTAAATATCAATGCTAAGTCTGGCGCTACAATGTCAATTATGGACTTGAGTACGTCAACAGATATTCCCCAAAGATCACTAGTCTTTTTAACGCTAATTAATTTAAATACTTTGATTACTTCTTGAGCATTAACTTTTTTAAAATTAAAAATGCTAACACATCGATCTACATTATCTCTAAGTAATCCTATAGCTGCAGCGGGAGAAGAATTTAAAGATAACGTTGTAGTCACTGGAATATTAGTAAAAAAGGTTTCAAAAGCAGTAGCAACCTCGAGGTCAGACGTAACATATTTATTATCTATATTTAATTTAAAGTCGATCCTCTGGGATTTAGCTCTTCCAGTTTCCTCATTAATTATTTTCCAAGTTGTTTTTATTTTATTATTGCTACTTCCTATTTTTTTATTGATATGTTGAGATTTAGCTATTTTACATTGTTTTTTAAAAGATTTGGAAAATAATTTTACCTCATCCCTAAACTCATTACTAGTATTATACATCAATTCACTATACATATTGTATAATTTTTCTCTATTTTTGTGTAACTCAGCAGATGCCCACTCACTAAATACTAATTTATCATTAACAACCACTGTTTTTGTGGTAAATACAAAGTTAAATAATTTAATGAAAGTATTGAAAAACTCATTATACATAACATTGGGATTTGATTTTTTCAACGAGGGCAAATAGTGTATTAAATCATTTTTAATTTGACTAATACGTTCTACAGTCACTGGTATAAAACTTACTTTCTGTTTTGATTTTCTTATCTTGTTACAACTGAATTTAATAAATTGGCCATAGTGGTCGGAATCTAATGTATTGAATAAACATTTAAAATTTGGAATAACACTTGTAAAAATATTATCAATACAAGTGGCACTAGTAGTTGTGATTCTAGTAGGCTCCATAAACATGTGTAAAAGATTATAAGATTTGAATAAATTTAAAAATTTTATACTTGTTGAATTTTTTTCAAGAATATTAATATTGAAGTCTCCACAAATGATTAGCTTTTTACTAGAATGTGATAGATTAAACAATACCTCATCCATAATCTTTTCAAATTGTTCAAAGTTAGATGACGGTGGCCTGTATACATTTACAATTATTAATTCGTCTAATTCAACTGATGCTAGTTCAGCTATTCGCTCAACAGAATGGCTCACTATGTCTTTACGTTCTTTAAATTTTATTTGTTTATTTAATAGAATTAAAGAGCCACCATGTATGGAATTAACTCTGTTGAACGAACTACCAACCTGGTGGTTATTAAAATTAAACATTATTTCATCATTTTTAAGCCAGTGTTCAGTTACACAAAAAATATTAATATTAAAATTATTCAAAAATAACTCTATTTCTAATTCTTTATTTCTCATACACTGGATATTCTGATGCACCAGGTTGATATAATTTACATTGTTATTTTTCTTACTCACATTGACAATATTTTCTTTTCTATAATAATTATTGTGATTGCACATTTCATTTATTCGGCTAGAGAATATCTCTTCTGTCTTAGAATCTAGTTTAAACTAATATTGTTTGGGATAGCATCCAAACTTGTACTAGTAGTCAAAGGTTAGTTTTTATAGAAGGCGGATTGCGATCTTTTATTACATCCATGGGGACTGGTATGTTTATCTTCTTATGATCCCAAAAACTGTGCTGCGATTGTAGTTGATGTGATACTAAAGGGAATTATTTTTACTAAAATCTGTAATCCCGTTCTGTGGCAGATTGCAGCCGTGGTTTGATATGTCTGTCAGGGCTGAAACAGCTGGCAAAAAGCAGGCGTATCAAGCTTGGGCTAATGCGTTAAATGCTAAGGATTTTAACTCTATAGTTCTGAAGAGGAAATATAACCTGTCTGTACTCTTTGATTCAGACAAAAGGCAATAAGATCAAGTGCAGCGCTACGTACACCACACTAGTAACCCCTGCATAACGACAATAGGTTTCGTAGTCATTTGGAGAGCAATGTCAAGTTGGTGATGGCCTCGATGAAATCGGTGATTTGTGTTCAATAGAGCAAGACTGTATTTCAGGCCTGGCCAAAGACTTGTGTTCTGTAAGATACGAGTATAAGTCCGGCCACACATGGAGTTCGTGGGTGGCGATGATCACATCCGTGACCTGCCCACTCGCTTGCCCTCCTTGAGAGAAACACAAACAAATAAACAAAAACGTGCATGCAACACAAATTATTTATAGTATACTAAATAAATTAAGAATTATAATAATTAATTTTTTATATTTGTAACAACTAATATTGTCATATTTCAATGTTGGTTTGCTTTGTCGTTTATTACAATATGTATGTTTTAATTACTACAGTAATAAGGCTTAATGAATGTCTCCAGAGAGTAATCTGTAACTTTATCCCAAGCAGTGTTTGTGCACTGAATATTTTAATAACATGAAGTTATTATTTTGGGTAGACCTCGAAGAATTCGGTCTGCCCATTCATTTGTACCCGACTTACGAATTTTGGAAAAATTTTTTCACAGGAGGTCTTCTTATGACCCTCTGAGTCCGAAATGACCATTGGTCAAAATGTTTATATATATATATATATATATATATATATATGTATATATATAAACATTTTATATATATATATATAAGCATATATATATATATATAAGCATATATATATATATATATATATATATATATATATATATATATATATATATATATATATGCGTGCGTGCGTCCAGATTCGACTTTTGTCAGCACGATAGCGGCCGCAGTTTCACTCGGATCGCTTTCAAACTTTGCACAAAAATCAAACATCCAAAAATGAAGGTCAAGTTCGTTAACCAGAGAAATCCGGCCACAGGAGGCGCTAAGGCTTCACTTTTTCTGATTTCAGTTTTTCGACTATAACTTTTTCCATATATAAAGTAGATCAATCGCGTTCATATTATATGATGTGTTTAATGAATACCTATAACTAATGTAGATAAACCGAAAACCTAACTTCAATAACTTAGGAGTGGGGGTAAAAAAACCGAAAATTTTTGGAAAAAAAATCATAACTTTTTTCTGGTAAACATTCTTACATCACAAGTATTTTTAATAGAAACGTTATTTTTTACTCTATACTTAGGTACCAAAAGTTTTTCCGTAGAAGGTACCGTTTCCGAGAAAAAAAATAATAACCACTTTTAGCTTGAAAATTAAATTAAAAAATTAAAAAATTAGCTTGTAAAACCACGGCAACTTTTTTCTGGTAAACATTCCCTCCTCGCAAATATTTTTAATAGAAAGGATATTTTTGCTCTAAATTTAAGTATCAAAAGTATTTCCAAAAAAGATACCTTTTCCGAGAAAAAAAATAAAAACCGCTTTTTGCTTGAAAATTTTTGATGTAAACAACGGCATCATGTGTTATTCTTAGGTAGTGAGTTACTCGTATATTTTAAACGAGTTACACACGAGGTCTACCCACGCGTGTCCCCCTGCGGGCACGGATTTTTTTTTATATGTTTTAAATTAATTATTGTTAGATATGAGAATAAAAGTAAAGTCGAAATATTGAGTCGAAAGAAAATCAACTGATATGTATTTAAATTACCTTTGATTCTATTTTATTTACAAAATAAATTAAACATTGTATATGTTTCTATATTCCCCTGTTGTGTAGAACCAGGGAAGCGAATAGAATATAGCAAAACAAACAAAATATCGAATAAAAACTTTAAATACAAAATATATCCCCGAAAATTCATCCAAAATACTGTTATTTAAATAATATTTAATTACTGTTACTAAATTCAGGTATTTCGAGAATGAAAAGCACTGCTTCGTTGTAAGTATATTCGGTCGTCCCGTACCTTGGGTTGTAATTAGAAAGTACAGATATATTATTAAACATACATTGAACTAGAAAACCGACAAGTTAATACAAGTTTAAATCTATTCCTGAATATAAATTAAGGATGAGATTTATATAAATAAATACCAATAAAAACGTTACATTATATAGTTTTTTAGATGTAGACAAAATTTCTTTCTGTCGAATGACTTAATTTAATGAGTTTATTCACAAAATGATAAAATTCAATATTTTTTGTTTGATTTACGTGTAATAATTAAGTCTTTTTCAATTAATATTATAAGTTTAAAAAATATCCAGCTGTTTATCCTTATAAGTAAACTAGGATCCGTCAACTGTGCGCGGCGGGTGTTGAGATGAGCCCCTCTTCTTTCTTCTTTTCTTGATAACTTTTGAATGGCTAAACATTTTTTTAACCTGTTTTCGCTATAACATCCGCGTTTAACTCAAAAATACACGAGAAAATTTTTAATTTATTGTCTCGTCGCATTCTGGAGACAACTAAACACAAAAAAAGATCTTCAAACGGTTGAGATCGTCACTTACGCTCACCTCAATTAAAAAGCATTATTTATAAATTTGTTAAAATAACAATACGAAATAGCGAGTTAAAAATTTCATCAAAGAATTATAAAGAATTATAAATTATACGGTATATTGAGGACTGGTTAATTAGCAAATACATTGAACGTCCCGACACGTGAGATGTAATCACGACCCATTACCTGCGTTACTCAATAAACGATAACAAAGGAGGGAGCAATTGTTCTGCGTAGACGACTCACTGAAATAACAGAGCTGAGGTGAAGAGGGTAAAGCAACGTTCCTTAGCATTTTAGATAAAATAAATGGTGCGACACTTCTTTTTCATGATATTATTTAAAATAAGTTTATACTTGTAGTTTATCACTATTTTTAAAATATATTTGAGAATAATCAATTTAATAGTCTTCAGTCTACTCTAGATTAAATATTTATATAGTTTTGTTATAACGCCAAAGAGTAATAATTTTACTTTAGTCAAATAAAATGAACAAAATTGAAAATCTATGACTTAAAAGACTTTTTGTAAGTTATATTATTTCTATCAATTATCATAACTTCAAAAATAGTACTAAAACTACATATCTACCCATCATTATACAAATATCAGTAATAAAACAAATAAAACACAGCGATTGATTTACATACAGAATGATCCTTACTATATAATAACAAGCTAATTGACTCTGTATGCACGCGCATCACTTATCACCCACAAATCACACAATAATGTGTAATACATCAAAAAACAGCTATTGAATCAGGCTACAAAATAGAGTGAGTGCCAACCTCCTACGTGGCTGCTGACCCTTCCCGGCCCGGGCCGGGAAGTTCCCTCGTAAAATATATAATATTGTGCTGTGATAAAATATATCACTAATATATTTTGTATTGACTCCAACCCTTAACGACTCATACATAACACATAATACTATTCGTGGTAATATTAATAAATCACAAACATATCTTTGACAATAGCAATTTCATGCTTTCTAAGCTATAATTAAATGTTATAAAAGATAACAGTCAAATGATTTGTTTCTTTGTTTCCCAGCATGTAAAAGCATCACTTATTTACATATCTTTAAATGGTCAAGAGGTCTGAAGTGAATCAAATAATGGACGAAGCGTAATCAAAGTAATGACTCTTCATCCATCTTTGTCACATAATGCATGATGATGAGATCACAATGATGAGATGTTCAAATGTTTTAGAATTGCGTTGGCTTTCTTTTGAAAAGTATTAAAATATGTTACTGTTCACTCGACAGTACAGTATCAAATAACAAATAATGTAATTTCGTTGATCGTTATACAAATTTTTTTTTTAATAATACAAGTCCTACTTTGTAATTCTATTGCTTTAAACTTATTTATTTCAATAAATGGAAAACTAAAAACAAATTGTGTTATTAAACAAAACAATTTGGAATACCTTTACTTCTCTCCTAGACTTTAATAACTTTATTAAAAATTCTGCTTGTAGTTTCGAGAATATCCGTGGAGGCAAATATTGGTAAGCTGAGTTTAAAGGGGATTTTAAGTGAATTGATTCTGATTTCAGAGAGCTTTGGGATTATTAAAATCCGATTCAGCGCCTATTCTTTTTAAGTTACCCCTGTAATGCTTTTTTTATATTTCACCAAATTTATTTCATTTAATACATTTTATTTAAGTAGCTCTTTGTATATTGTCGCAGTCAATTTTTTTAATACCATTAAAAGTTTTTAGTTAGCTCCTAAATATTTGATTTAACTGTTGAAAGTAAGAAGTTCCAGACGTTATAATGTAATATAATATTGTAATACTCGTACACTGACTGCGCGGCACTCACCTGAATATAGTACTGATTATGATTATAGAGCTGTTATGATCAAAATAAAAGTAAAAAGTTGAACAAAAACATATATTGAAATTTATCGAGGCATCAATTCTTTTTTCTGAAATAATTGTCAATTTGATGAAACAATCTCTAAACCTTCACAATAAAACAGTTGGATCTCATCCCATTTTATATTCAATCTAAGAACTTAAGAACTGTGTGTCATTCAAATGACCGACACTTCCTCAGACGTCGTAAACAGAGGACCTCAAGTCGACCTAATACTGATTTGACTTTAGACGATTGCTGCTAAAATTTTTCTGTAATACATTGTATGTACAAAATATTTCAGAGACATTTCCCGACCCACAAATGACTTGCTGTCTAATATTATTGTAGTTAAATAACCTGTGTTTTAATATTATATAAGAAAACATAATTTCTTAGTTTTTCAACTAGAATATATGTTTAAGTAACTCATAATTTGGAAATAAATCGAAATAAAAATATGAATTAAATTGAAATCACATATTAAAAAAATACATAAATACTGATATTTAGTATTCAATCGAATTTGGCGTCAGAATTAGAAGAATTTCAATAGAAGATGGCGTCGTGAAGGCCGTGTTACTACTTGAACACGGCCTTCACGATGCCATCTTCAACGAATAGCATGATCGCAGGTTATTTACTGGCAACAGAAATATACGGTCCATAAAATAGATTAATTTTTAAACCTTTATTTAATTAATTACATAGTTTGATTATTTATAACATAAAGATATCTTATCTGAACATATTACGAGGCATGACAATATTTACAAAACTGCACAAAACAAGTGAGAAGCTAATATTGACACCAATTAAGATTCTTTTTTAATAAGATTACTTACGTAATTTAGTAACAAATCCTCACAATTTTTTTATACAGTATAAGAGTTATTCAAAGTTTCCAATTTTATTACTGGGTAATTAGTATCAGTAGGTAAATCAATATTAATGATAACGTAAACAACACGAGGAGACATCGCACCGTACATTACCATCGGACGGAGACTGAAGTGACAGAGGGAGGTCTAGAGACAGGTCATACTGCGATGAGGTTAAAGTACAACTTACTATAACTAATTATAACTAATTATATAGATTATGTATGTATGTATATGATATGTATCACATATGTAATGAATAAAATACAATTCATCTTCTAAAACTCAAACAAACATGTAGAGTTATAGAAAAGTTAATAAACGTATGCATCTTCAGAGAGCTCTGCATTTTATTAAATATTATATATTTGTTACATATATTTGTTATATTATTAACAAGTAAAGTACAATATTAAAAGAGCATAGTAGAGTTGTCAAAGTTATTATGGGATGAAGATGAAAAGGTATGTATGTGTGTATAATAGGTTTGTATTCTAATAATATTTATAGATTTATTTAATTGTCCTACAATTAATATATAAAGAAATAACACATATATATATAAATAGTCAACGTTGTATTAAATCATCGGATGTAACATATATGTAAATCAAGGAGCTTTGCACAAGTCCTCTGTGATGCATTGCAGAGCGCGGAATTAGCACTCGATGAGTTATGAGTATGTGATGTGTAGTCATTGAGGAGGAATTGTAATATCATTTAAGTATTGATCTTTCACTGAAGTGTAAATGCTCATCTATATTTAGTTATTTTTAAAAACATGTGCAATGATAAAAAGAAATATAACAAATATATATTTTTTATATTAAGTTTTAATGTTGTTAAAAGTTATATTAATTATTAACACTATATAATACTAATTGTATTACTTCGTTGCTCGTTCTAATCTCAGACCCAATTATATTCATTGAAAAGCTTTTATAAGTTACAAATGTAAGAAGCACGCTGAGCATAAAGCATTTACAAAATGTCCATACATAAATCTCCACAGCATCTAATTACATGGTTCCAGCAATATCCAGTCCCTTGTGTACTAATTTATAGGAGTCATACGTCATAACGTTTGTATGAAAATATTACGAGACTTGCACCCTCTTATGAATATATTAAATATTCCTCATACCGGCGTTCATGGTAATAAAACATATCGTAAGTAATTGCAAAATAAAATTATATCTAGTAGTGTATTCTCTGAAATCCTAAGCTACATTAATCTTTCATATTATCGTACTTAAATTTCTTTATGCCCTATACTAATTTCATTGTAAAGGAAATTTTATTTTCCAGACACGCAGGGAGTCACGTCGACAGTCCGGGTTAAGTCTCCCTGAGTCTATTTACGTAATATTATAAGCGGAGCGTCGCTAACTGCCGGGTGCAATGTGTCACAGATGACGTCACTCGGCGATACTGTTGCCTCGGACATGTATGGCATTCTGGAGTTACTAAAATTAAATATTCTTTAACAAGACACAAACACTTCAAAGTGCTTATGTGAAAAATATTGCTTTTACCAGGTACCTTCTTTATTCCAAAAACAAATTCATAAAAATATAAATTTGTTTATTTCTGCTTAAATAACATATTTTTAATTAGTAATAATATTATAAGTATGAATGAATCAATGAATCAAAAATAAATTCGCAGCGAATATATATATGTCGGTTCAGGGTACCGTTCACAATTATGATCTCCACCAGAAAACATATTTGTGGGCTTGATGAGGGTAACGAGCTGAAAACAAAATATCTTCTTAACTTAAGACCGGACTCTGCCGAAGCGATGACTTATCGCTTGCGCCTCGTTATCAATTAGCTCCCGTACTAATGACTTCCCGACATATATATATATATATATATATATATATATATATATATATATATATATATATATATATATATATATATAGCCTTACCTAACCATTCATTACCACCACTTACACATATATATTTTTGAAACGCCATATGAATTAATTAATAGATCCACTCAATTAAGTAAAGAATTAAAATAAAACAAATAACTATAAAAAACATAATGAAAATGATTTTGCAACATGTAAATAGATTGAAGCTCACTGCTAATTATTTTAATTCTCACCGCAAAATGAAACAACAAAGAAGGCAATTTAAACGCTAATTAAGTTTCATGAAATGTTTTCCTTGTTCTGTGCAGCGTTTATAGTAGTTGATCCAACGGAACGTAACATTAGGGTAATCAAAGGTCGTCAGTACACTGCGCTTCAAAGGAGTTTAATGTGAGTGGCCCGAAACATGATGCGGCTTAATCCAACTGAAACGAGGTAACTGGAAACGCAAGTATTGTTTCTTTAATTTCATTATTGTATCTTTTAACATAAATCTAGTAGTTACTTTAATATAAATTGTGTTCTTAACATGTCACGATAGAACGTCTAATGAATTAAAGTCTTTAGAGTTATTGAGCAAGTCCGTTCCGGTGACCTTATTGAGTATCCAATTTGCATTTTATCGGGTGTGGACAGGAGGTCGCGTGACGCTGTCGGAGTTATCATAGTAATGGATGAATAGTCCATAGCTTTCCTCGACAAGGATTTCCTTAGACTATTGTTTTCTTTAATATTTTTATTTATTTTCATTATTTTCAGCTTTTTATTATAGAAATTATGAAATACAACATGTAATACTAAAATATGTATACATATATAATAACATTATATATAATACAACAACGTAATCTCAGCGAGAACAGAAAGAACTGAAGTTTATTTGTAATAAATATAGACAAAACAGAGTAAGTAAACATAGACAACATTGGTAATTTGTAAGATACAAGATGTCGCTGGCAGTGGGTTCAAACATATTTTGCAATTACAATAAGTTTAAAATCCAAGTAAATAATTTATATTGACGTGTGTGCCTAATGACTGTAGCTTTTGAGTGAATGTTTGGAAATGTGGATTGATGGAATAAAAAAAAAGTTACGCCATCTGATGTGAAAACCGTACGAAATTATTTGCAGCCCTATTAATATAATAATTTTCTACAGTAGTATCTTACACAAAAGCAAAAAAGGCATATATTCCTATTTCCACGGCCGGCAACGCTCTTTTGAATCCTTGGATGTTGCAAGAGTTCATGGGCGGCGGTGATCACATATTAACGGTGACCCGCAAGCTCATTTGCCCTCCTAAGATAAAAAAAAAGTGTCTACTGTAATACAATCTATATGAAGATATATATATATATATATATATATCTATATGAAGATATGAAGATAGTTATACAGATTGCGAATACTATGAATATGTGTGTTGTTTGATTTACATGTGATAATTTCATTTTTCAAGTAATATTATAAGTTAAATAAATATGTAGCTATTTATCCTTCCTTATAAGTAAATTAAAAAGTATCGTTTATAAATTTGTCAAAATAACAATAGGAAATGCCGAGTTAAATATTACATCAAAGAATTATAAAGACTTATAAATTATATTTAATCTTGAAGACTGCTTGAATTAGGACGTATAATGAATGTCACGACACGTAAGATGTAATTACGACCCATTACCTGCGTTATTCAAGTAGCGATAACAAACGAGAGAGCATTTGTTCTGCGTAGACGACTCACTGAAATAACAGAGTGCGTTCCTTATCATTTTAGATAAAATAAATGGTGCAACACTTTTTTTTATGATATTAATAAGTTTATACTCGTAGTTTTTCACTATACCTATTTATAAAATTATTTAAATACATTTGACAATAATAAATTTAATAATTTTCGGTCTACTCTAGATGAAAAATTGTATAATTTTTGTTAAAACATGAAAGTAATAGTTTGACATTAGCCAAATAAAATGAACAAAGTTTTTAACGATACTAATCTGTTTGTTCATATAAAACTGTTGAACCCGTTGCTATAAGTTTTAAATATATGTTTATAATACAAATTTGAGTCATTTGTGCCTCGGAATTTAATTCAAATATGTGTGTGTCAAGGCGGAAAAATTGTCTATATCCTGAAAATACAAAAAACAGTGAACAGATCACTGAACCTTGTTTGTGACGACAGCAATTAGAATCAATAAAACGATGATACAGAGATTATATCTTTTATAACATTACAATAAACTCAAATATGGTTTACTGCTCGAAACAAGTACCTTTGTACTTGTTTCAAGCAGTAAATATTATATTAGTAATGAGTGAGATACCACTTCGTCGTATAATACGTGAAGCATCACTTCGAAGGCAATACCAGTATGTTGTGCGCCAGCATGAGTCTGTATCTATGACTTTAAAACTGTTTGTAAGTTATATCCTTTCAATTATCACCCCTTCATAAGACAGTCCCAAAATTACACATCTACCCTTCATTATACAAATATCAGTAATAAAACAAATAAAATACTTTGATTTACAGTACAGAATAATAAAATATATAATACTGTACTGTGATAGAATATATCACTAATATATTTTGTACTAATTCCAACCCTTAACGACTCATACATAACACATAATACTATTTGTGGTAATATTAATAAATCACAAAGATATCTTTCACAATAGCATAATTTCATGTTTTCTGAGTTATAATTACTGTTGTCTTATTTTGTAATGAGATGGTACAATGTAGAAGTAATATATTTAACAAGGTTGGAAGATTTGTTTGAACGCCGTATGATTATTGATACTGGAAGGGCTTCTTCTTTAAGTCGGTGCAAATTATCTACTTTTATAATATCTTTCTTTATTTTAAAATATTAGAAAAGCTAACAGTCAAATCATGTCTTTTTTTGCTTCGGCATGTAAAAGCATCATTTATTTACTCTTCTTTAAATGATCAAGAGGTCTGAAGTGAATCAAAAAGTGGACGAGGCGTAATCAAAGTAATGACTCTTCATCCATCTTTGTCACATAATGGGTGATAATGAGATCATAATGAAGAGATGTTCAAAAGTTTTAAAATTGCGTTCATTTTTTTTTAAGTATTTAAAATATTTTACTTTACACTGCACAGTATTTATAATAAAATATGTTATTTCGTTGATCGTTATACAAAATATTTTTGCACGTATAAGTCCATTTTGATTTTTGTAACAATAATAATGCAAATACTACTTTGTAAGTCTGTTGCCTTTAAATTTATTTATTACATTAAATGTAAAACTAAAAGCAAATTGTATTATTAAACAAAGCAATTTGGAATACTTTTACTGCTCTCATAGACTTTATTAATTTTATTAAAAACTCTGCTTGTACTTTCGTGAATATCCGTGGAGGCAAATATTCGTAAGCTGAGTTTAAAGTGGATTTTAGCTGAATTGATTCTGATCTCAGAGAGCGCTGGGATTATTAAAATCCGCTTCAGCGCCTATTCTTTTTAAGTAACCCTGTAATGTTTTTTATATTTGACTAGAATTAAGGTTTATATTTAATTTAATAAATTTTATTTAGTTAGCTCTTTGTATAGTGTCGAAGTCAATTTATATAATAATATTAAATATTACTAAGTCAGTAAAATGATTTTAAACAATTGACACACAAATTAGTCATTACTCGTAAGTAAAAGCAAAGTTTTTAGTTAACTTCTAAATATTTAATTTAACTTTTGAAAGTAAGAAGTTCTAGACGTTGTAATGTAATACAATGAAGTAAACTGGCTGCGCTGCGAGGTAGCTCTCCTGAATATAGCATTGATTACTATTAAAGAGGTGTTATGATCAAAATAAAAGTACAAAGTTAAAAAAAAACATATATTGAAATTTATCGAGTCATCAATTCTTTTTCTGAAATAATTATCAATTCAACGAAACAATCTCTGAACCTACACAATAAAACAGTTTGTAGATCTTACCCCATTTTATATTCAATCTACGAACTCGAGCTTTGTGTATTTCAGATAACCGACACTTCCTCAGTCGTCGTATGACCTCAAGTTGACCTAATACTGATTTGACTTTAGACGATTGAATTTTTGATGATTTTTTTTCTGTAATATTGTATATTGTATATGCAATATAAAGCATAGAGATAAATAACTCTCAGGGTCAAAACTACAATCTATGAATAAAACTAATATTTCTTTCGTGTGTGATCAAACTCACAACTTTCTGTTCATCATACACGTACAGCTACTACTAAACCAACGGGCCAGATCATTTAAACTATAATTACTAATATTTCAAAACTAATACACTTATGTAAGTACAATTAGTTGTATCTCAAGATACTGGGTAATATTATTTTCACAAACTTTTTTTAATAAAATAATTATATAAACATATACATTAAAATCAAATATGTAATAAATCTTACAACAACTTTCAGAGATATTTCCCGAGCCACAAATGCCTTGTTGTCAGTTTATTGCAGTAAAGACCCTCTTTGTTCGCAGAGAATGACGTGCGGCTTATTATAATAATCTTTGAAGTATTCCCATTATAGCAAAGTTATAGTTGTAAGTTTTGTTTGTAAGAAATATTTGTGTGAATATTATTATCATAATTTTAAATTAATTGCCTTAATTGAAAAAATCTTATCATAATAAAGTATTATTAAATTGTTATAATATTAGTAAGTGCTGTTGTTAGTTAAGTCGTGTTTTAATATTATAAAAGAAAACGTAATTTCTTAGTTTCTTTTTAACTAGAATATATGTTTAAGTAACTCATAATTTAGTAATAAATCGAAATAAAAATATTAATTAAATTGAAATCACATTAAAAAAATACACAAATACTAATATTTAGTATTCAATAGAATTTCAAGTAACAACACAGCCTTCACGACGCCCGCGCCATCTTTAACGAATAGCATGATCGCAGGCTATTTACTGGTGACAGAAATATGCGGTCCGTAAAATAGATTAATTTTCGTTTTAAACCTTTATTTAATTAATTACAGAGTTTGATTATTTATATGTAAAAATATCTTATCTGAACATATTACGAGCAATGACAATATTTATAAAATTGCATAAAACAAGTGAGAAGATAATGTTGACACCAATTAAGATTCTTTTTAAATAAGATTACTTACGTAATTTAGTTAGAAATCCTCACAATTTTTTTATACAGTATAAGAGTTATTCAGTTTCCAACTTTATTACTGAATAATTAGTATTAGTAGGTAAATCGATATTAATGCTGCATACTGCGATGAGTTTAAAAGAAACCTAACTATAACTAATTGATCAGAAATTATATCGATTATGATTAAAATTTATAGTCATTCATATATTTTATATTACGTCAATAAAACTTCCGCAATAAACATACAACATAATATATTTATAAATATAATATTTTTCACATATGTAATGAATAAAATATAATTCATCTTCTAAAGCTCAAACAAACATCTAGAGTTATATAAAAGTTAATAAACGTATGCATCTTCAGAGAGCTCTGCATTTTATTAAATAACTTTATTGTGTATCATCATCTGATCGAACTGCACTGCCTTTATTATCTTATATCTACTCGTAGGAGAACACATTAGCCTAAGACATTTTAATAATAAAATATTATAAAATATAGTAAATTAGTAATTAAGTGTTATCATTTAAAATGTATTACAGCCACTGACAATATCACCTTATAAGTCAAGAATACTTTCAGGTTTGCAAATGTTTTATTTCAGACAATCCATAAATGAAACAAAAGTGTGATAAAAGTAAGAAAATTATTCTATTTTATTAATTTGTCCGGCTACAAAAGATTTAATAAAACGAATAAAGTAATTACCACATAATGTAAACTTATAGGTATAAAAAATATTTTAAGTTATATACCTATAATAAGATAATTTAAAACATCTAAGTATTATTATTCTTTATTATAACAAAATATAGAGGGTTATTGAATTTAGAACCACTTCTTAATATCTTAGTTTATATTATTACCAAGTACGAATGTGGAGAGCAGCAGTCAGTGACAATGTGTTAGTTACTCTCTTCCTATACGAGTACGTCGACCGCTAAATAACAACGTGAGTGAGTCTCTCGTCGTCGAGAGTGGTTCCAGCGTCGTTCATGTTTTATTTGGTTGACTTCAACTTTAATATTCCATTTTTACAGATTACTATTTGTTATATAATTAACAAGTAAAGCACAATATTAATATTATATTCGATTGGTGTGACTCAATAACCTGATATCTAACAGATGTAACGTACCGTAGCAATGAACTGACAGTAAATGACAAGACAACGATGAATAACTACAGCGGTAATAAAAGCGACAAGATCATTAAAATCTACGGCCATAGGTTTATTGGATTTCAATATGTTTATAATATTTGTTTAAGAAATTTTATGCCTTTTTTCTCTGAAGACGAACGAAAGAAGTGCCTCGAGCTTAATATCTATATAATAATCTTACAATGAAAGAGTGCATTTTCTGAATTTTTATTTTCTTATGTAGTTATCACACTTTTTTCTAATTTTTTGCAGAATTTTATAATAGCAAAATAGAGTTGTAACAGTTGTTATAGTTCATTTCATAATTATCATTTAATTTCAGTAGTAATTCAAATACTTAGTCACATTCAAATTTTAAGATAATAAATTCATTAATTACACAGGCACACAAAAAAAAAAACGTCATGAACCAGAGGGGAGACATACATTTTGATTTTATACAAAATTGAAACTACCCCCACCCCCTCCCCCCCGTCAGGGGTAGTTAGGGGGTGGTATTGAGTAAAAGAGGTATCAAATTCACTTTTGGTTGTCATTTTCGGTTTCAGCATCCCAAGAAACGTAGAAATACGCATCTGTCTTGATTTTATAGAAAAAAATGAAATTTTCACCCCCTGTAAGGGATGGTAGGGGGTGATAGTGGTCATGAATTTATTTTTAGTTATCATTTTCGGTTTCAGCATCCCAAAAAACGTAGAAAAACACATCTATCTTGATTTTTTACAAAAAAATAAATTTTCACCCCTTAAGATGTTGTAAGGGGGTGCTAGCGGGAAAACTGGCATTTAAAATTAGTTTTTATTGTCATATTCGGTTTCAGCGATCCCAAAAACCTAGGAATAATGGGGTCTCCCCTCTGGTTCATGACGTTTTTTTTTTTTTGTGTGCCTGTGTTATCTGTTGACAGGAAATTCACAAGACTTTAATAGTCTGTGACATTTCGTACTATTTTACAAATTAGATGTTGCCAGCTTGAGGAGGCTTTGGATTCCTCAAAATATAGAATTTTATTATTTAGATTCAGTGTTACACTTATGTTATACGTTTTATAAATTGATAGCATTCTGCGGTATATTATTTAAAAGCTGCCTACTTTGTATATTTGCATTATATTAAAATATTGTAATTTAGTAATACCTATTTGTTTCCAAAGACATCTAGTTCTTTAGTTTAATATCGTTATCGTATTTGTAGAATTTTGTAGAAGTCGTATTCGTTATCGTTATCGTCGTTATAGTTATCATATTTTGTAGAAGTCTAGTATACGAGTATTTCCGATATTTCTTTTTTAATTACCCTCCGGTGCGTGTGGTTGAAATTAGTGTACGATTATAAGGCGTTGATCCTTTTAATCATACATGTGTATTATTGCAGGGCTGATTAAATATTATGGAAAAACCATAATGCGTATTCCGGCATTTAGCGGTTAGTTCAAAAGTTTCCTTGAAGGACATATGGTAACCAATTGAATTTACACTATAAATTATGAGGTGTTCTTTAGTTTTCATAACTTTCTTTAAAGCTTTACGGAACGTAATGCAGTAAATAATTTTAGTTTTTGTCCGGTTTTAACTATTGGAGTCGACATAGGCTATAGTAATATTTGTGAGGCCTTTTTCCTTCATAATTTGATATTATTTGAATAGATTACGGCGTGATTAGTGCTATTCCGTATATATTTTGTTCATTAAAGGAGTTTTTTTTTATTTATACAATAAATCTTTACCACGTGCATACGTGTAACTTCGAGTCGACTTGTATGTCCTGCTTCTAAAATGTTGCTATAACTGTAGCTGCATTCGAGGTCTGCCTCTAAATTCTCCTCCCCCTTCCTGCTCCTCGTTTTATATTAAGAAGCTTTCTGGTAATGTACTACTTTATATATAATTTATCTACACTATAAACAAATATTTGAAGATCATATGTTCGACTGTAGTCTTCTTGTACTGACAAACAAGGGGGCTGTGTATATGTCTTCACTTGTCCATTGTCAGTGACGCCTGGGAATTTAATTTAAAATATTAATATCAAGGATATTATTCAATTATTAATATAAGTATTTCAATTATGTTTTATTCAAGTGACCCACTGCTGAGTCTAGCTGGAAAATTATCTATTGCATTCAAATAAATTTAAGCTATCACATAAAGTGTTAATAAATTGAGTCTCAAATATTGAATTGGATATTTGATTTAAAGTGGCACAGACGCATTAATTAGAAAGGTTACAATAAACATATTCAAATTAATATATATTATATATTTCATTCATGTTCGCATACTTTAATTGTAATGATACATGTATTAGAAAAACAAAAGCGTACCTGTTATGTAGATCCAAATGAAATTGAAAAGATGCGTTAAATTTGTATTCTAATAATAATTTATAAATTTAGTTAATTAAGTCCTCCAATTAATATATATAAAGTATTTGTATAATAAATCATCGCTCACATAAATAGTCAATGTAGTATTAAATCATGGGATGTAACATGTATGTAAATCAAGGAGCTTTGCATAAGTCCTCTGTGATGCATTATAGAGCGCGGAATTAGCACTCGATGAGTTATGAGTATGTGATGTGTAGTGATTTAGGAGGAACTGTAATATCATTTAAATATCGATTTTATAAAGAACTTTAAATGCTTATATATAAAATTTTTTGTGTAAATTAATAAATACTAATTGTAATAGAAAAGTCAATAAATGACGAATAATTATGTATATAATGTAAATAAACTATCTATTTAGTTTGGAAATAATAAATAACGAATATATTTTTTTAATATTTAGTTTTAATATTATTGTAAGCTGCATTTATAAAAATCACTATTTAATATTAAATGTATAACTTCAGCGCTCATTCTAATCTCAGACGGATTTTTTTTTATTGATAAGCTTTTATAAGGTAAGAATGTTAGAAGCACGCTGAGCATAAAGCATTCAGAAAATGTCCGTACATAAATCTCCACAGCATCTAATTACATGATTCCAGCAATATCCAGTCCCTTGTGTACTAATTTATAGGAGTGACACGTCATAACGTTTGTATGGAAATATTACGAGACTTGCACCCTCTTACGAATATATTAAATACTCGGCATACCGGCGTTCAGGGATATTAAACATATCGAAACTAATTAATAAATAAATTATACCTAGTAGTGTATTCATTTTCCGAAATCATAAGCTACATTAATCTTTCATATTAATTTCATTGTAAAGCATATTTTAGCGATATGCAGTGAGTCTCGTAGAAGGTCCGGGTTAAGTCTCGTTGAGTCTATTTTCGTAATATTACAAGCGGAGCGTCGCTACCTGCCGGGTGCAATGTGCCACAGATGACGACACACGCGTTACTGCTGCCTCGGACATGCATGACATTCCGGAGTTACTAAAATTAAATATTCTTTAAGGTACACACATGTACTTGAAAGTACTTATGCGAAAAATATTGTACTTACCAGGTACATTTATCATTCCAAAAAACAAATTAATAAAGACATGAAAATTGCCTATTTCTGTTTATATAAAATGTTTTTTAATTTGTAATAATATTATAAGTATTGAAGTTTACAAAATTTGATAATTTTATTACAATATCTACTTCTAATCTTTACGATTCGGTCAAGAATTGTAGTATCTTATACAAGCTTATCCTCTTAATTATAACAATACAAATGTTAAGTTAAGGCTATTTGCTATTTATAAGTGATGGTAAGGAATGGTACATAAGCCTTATACATATAGTACTAATCCTTGCTTTACCACTTATTACCACCACTTACACATATATTTTCTTAAAACGCCATATTAATAAATAAACAGATTAAATAATATTAAATATTAAATTAATAAATAGATCCATATAATTAAGTAAAAAATTTAATTAAAACAAATAACAATAAAACACTTAATGAAAATGATTTTCCAACATGGTAAATAAATTGAAGCTTACTGCTAACTGTTTTAATTCTCACCGCAATATGAAACATAACAGAGAAGAAAATTTAAACGCTAATTAAGTTTGATGAAATGTGTTCCTTGTTCTGTGCAGCGTTTATAGTAGTGACCTTCCGGTGACCTTATTGAGTGTCCAATTTGCATTTCATCGAGTTTGGACAGTAGTTCGCTTGACGCTGTTGGAGTTATCATAATGATGGATGAATAGTCCATAGCTTTCCTCGACAAAGATGTACTTCGACTATTGCTTTGTTTAATATTTTTATTTATTCCTTTTCTTTAATTTCAATTGCTTTATATTATAGAAATTATGAAATACAACATGAAATACTAAAATATGTATACATATATAATATAATAACATTATATATAATACAACAACGTAATCTTATCGAGAACAGAAAGGACAGAAGTTTATTTCTAATAAACATAGACAAAACAGAGTAAGTAAACATAGACAACATTGGTAATTTGTGAGATACAAGATGTCGCTGGTAGTGGGTTCAAACATATTTTGCAATTACAATAAGTTTGAAATCCAAGTAAATAATTTATACTGACGTGTGTGCCTAATGACTGTAGCTTTTGAGTGAATGTTTGGAAATGTGGATTGATGGAATAAAAAACAAGTTACGCCATCTGATGTGAAAACCGTACGAAAATATTTGCAGCCCTATTAATAATTTTCTACAGTAGTATCTTACACAAAAGCAGAAGTAGCCACAATAATAGTAATCACAGTACTAGCAGCCGAAGCATCAGCAACAGTGGAACCGACAATTTTACAATATCTCACAACACCTTCTAGTAAAACACTTATAGATCTGTTTCGGCGCAACCAAAAAGCATTAACATGTATATGCATGTGCAAGATTACCAGACGCCACGATTTACTAACTCTAACACGATGTCCCGAATACCTACAAAATAACGATGGTAGTATTTAATTGAATAAGTTTGGTTCTTACTTTTCAAATCTAGAATAATGAACTCTTCAAAACTACTAACTCAATTTTGGGAAGAGATGTCGCTTCATAATTTCACATCATACGAAAATCGTTCGGTCTAATCTATTTGACAACATCCCTGTTTTGACCTATATAGTAATCAATCAAACTATATTATCGACAAAACATTTCAAGGTTACACAGAAAAATACGTTTTTAGTCAACCGTTTAAATATAGGTACATTCAATTATCCGGGACCCAGTTCTCTGCGAACGGTTGGACTCTTTGGCATTGCGTAGAGACGTGGCTTCTCTGTGCGTCTTCTACCGCATTTACAACGGGGAGTGTTCTGAAGAACTATTCGATCTGATACCTACTGCCAAATTTCCCCACCGCACAGCTCGCCATCGTCTCCTTTACCATCCATACCACCTGGATGCGTTGCGATCTTCCACTGTGCGGTTTACAAGATTTTTTTTCCCACGTTCCACTCGGATGTGGAACGAACTTCCTTCGGCGGTATTTCCAGATCGATACGACATGGGTACCTTCAAAAAAGGCATATATTCCTATTTCCAAGGCCGGCAACACTCTTTTGAATCCTCGGATGTTGCAAGAGTTCATGGGCGGCGGTGATCACATACCAACGGTGACCCGCAAGCTCGTTTGCCCGCCTCTAAGATAAAAAAAAAGTGTCTACTGTAATACAATCTATATGAATATGTGTGTTGTTTGATTTACATGTGATAATTTCATTTTTCAAGTAATATTATAAGTTAAATAAATATGTAGCTATTTATCCTTCCTTATAAGTAAATTAAAAAGTATCGTTTATAAATTTGTCAAAATAACAATAGGAAATGCCGAGTTAAAAATTACATCAAAGAATTATAATATAAAGAATTATAAATTATATTTAATCTTGAAGACTGCTTTAATTAGCACGTATAATGAATGTCAAGACACGTAAAATGTAATTACGACCCATTACCTGCGTTATTCAAGTAGCGATAACAAAGGAGAGAGCAATTGTTCTGCGTAGACGACTCACTGAAATAACAGAGTGCGTTCCTTATCATTTTAAATAAAATAAATGGTGCAATTTTTTATTTTATGATATTAATAAATTTATACTCGTAGTTTTTCACTATACCTATTTATAAAATTATTTAAATACATTAGAGAATAATAAATTTAATAATTTTCAGTCTACTCTAGATAAAAAAATGTATAATGTTTGTTAAAACATGAAAGTAATAGTTTGACTTTAGTCAAATAAAATGAACAAAGTTTCAAATAAAACTTTTGAACCCGTGGCTGTAACTTTTAAATATAATACAAATTTGAATAATTTACGTCTCGGGATTTTATTCAAATATATTCGCAGGCGGGAAAATAGCCCACATCGTGAAAATACAAAAAACAGTGAACAAATCACTGAAACTTGTTTGTGACGACGCAATTAACGGTGTTACAGAGATTATAAATAAACTCAAATATGGTTAATTTGTACTTGTTTCGAGCAATAAATATTATATTAATAATAAGTGAAATATCACTTCGTCGATATCATACGTGAAGCATCAGTTCGTAGACAATACCAGAATGCTTGTAATAACGGAATGAGTCACAGTTAAAATCACGCGGCGCCAGCACGAGTCTGTATCTATGACTTGAAAGACTTTTTATAAGTTATTTACTATTATTTCTCATATCTTCAAAAAATAGTCTCAAAACTACATATCTACCCATCATTATATAAATATCACTAATAAAACAAATAAAACACTGCGTTTGATTTACAGTACAGAATAATAAAATATATAATATTGTGCTGTGATAGAATATATCACTAATATATTTTGTACCAACTCCAACCCTTAACGACTCATACATAACACATAATACTATTTGTGGTAATATTAATAAATCACAAAGATATCTTTGACAATAGCAATTTCATGCTATAATTACTGTTGTCTTATTTTGTAATGAGATGGTACAATGTAGAAGTAATATATTTAACAAGGTTGGAAGATTTGTTTGAGCGTCGTATGATTATTATTACTGGAAGGGCTTCATGTTTGTGTCGGTGCAAATTATGTACTTTTATACTTTTATATTTTAATGTTACAAAAAGTAACAGTCAAATGATTCCTGTCTTTTTCCTCAGCATGTAAAAGCATCACTAATTTACTTATCTTCAAATGGTCAAGAGGTCTGAAGTGAATCAAATAATGGACGAAGCATAATCAAAGTAATGACTCTTCATCCATCTTTGTCACATAATGCATGATGATGAGATCACAATGAAGAGATGTTCAAATGTATTAGAATTGCGTTTGCTTTCTTTTGAAAAGTATTAATATATGTTACTGTACACTCGACACTGCACAGTATCAAATAATAAATAATATAATTTCGTTGGTCGTTATACAAAATTTTTTTTGCTAAGTCCTTTTTGATTTTTTTAACAATAATAATGCAAGTCCTGCTTTGTAATTCTGTTGCTTTAAATTAATTTATTACAATAAATGGAAAGCTAAAAACAAATTGTGTTATTAAACAGAGCAATTTGGAATACCTTTACTTCTCTCATAGACTTTATTAACTTTATTATAAACTCTGCTTGTAGTTTCGAGAATATTCGTGAGGCAGATATTCGTAAGCCGAGTTTAAAGTGGATTTCAACTGAATTGATTCTGATCTCAGAGAGCGCTGGGATTATTAAAATCCGATTCAGCGCCTATTCTTTTTAAGTAACCCCTGTAATGTTTTTGATTTTTCACCAGATTTAAGGTTTTTATTTCTTTTAATACATTTTGATTTATTAACTCTTTGTATTTTTGATTGTCAAAGGCAATTTATTTAATACTATTAAATATTATTCAGTACAGTAAAATAATTAAAAAAGAATTGTCACACAGGTTAGTTATTAAGTAAAAGCAAAGTTTTTAGTTAACTCCTAAATATTTAATTTAACTGGTGACAGTAAAAAGTTCCAAACGTACAGAATTGAATACAATGTTGAAATATCCTAACTGCTCTGCGTGGCACCTCACCTGAATATAGATAATATTGATTACTATTACAGAGCTGTTATGGTCAAAATAAAAGTACAAAGTTGAAAAAAAATATATATTGAAATTTATCAATTCTTTTTCTGACATAATGATCAATTCGACGAAACAATCTCTAAACCTAATAAAACAGTTGGATCTTACCTCATTTTATATTCAATCTACGAACTCGAGAACTGTGTTTCAGATGACCGACACTTCCTCAGAGGTCGTAAACAGATGACCTCACGTTGACCTAATACTGATTTGAGTTTAGACGATTAGGGTTATAAATTTTTCTGTAATAAATTATATGTACAATATAAAGCGTAGATATGAAACGACTCTCAGGGTCAAAACGACAACTTATGGATAAAACATCACATCTTTCTGCTCATCATTCACGTACAGTTACTAAACCAATGGACTAGATCATTTAAATTGTAATTACTAATATTTAAAAACTAATACACTTATGGAAGTACAATTAGTTGTATCTCAAGATATTGGGTAATGTTATTTTCCCTATATTTTTTAATAAAATGAATATAAAAAAAAATATATAATATTCAAATATGCAATAAATCTTACAACAAATTACATAGATATTTCCCGAGCCACAAATGGCTTTTTGTCAGTATATTGCAGTAAAGACCCTCTTTGTACGCAGAGAATGATGCGCGGCTTATTATAATGATCTTTGAAGTATTCCCATTATAACAAAGTTTTAGTTGCAAGTCTCGTTTGTAAGAAATATTTGTATGAATATTTACTAGAATTACTACTAGCAAATCGTCCTTCACGACGCCATCTTTATCACCGTATCACAGAGCAGTGTAACGACTAGCATGATCGCAGGCTACTTACTGGTCACAGAAATATACGATCCAGACAATAGATAAATTTTTGTTTTAAACCTTGTTTATTTATTTGATTACAGATTTTGATTATTTATAAAATAGGGATATCTTATCTGAATAATTTATGACCAATGTCAATATTTATAAACCTGTATAAAATAAGTGAAAAAATAATATTTACAAAAATTGAGATGCTTTTTAAAAACAATGGGTGTCTTAATTAAAATAACAAATTTTGTATACAGTATAAGAGTTGTTCAAAGTTTCCAACTTTATTACTGTATAATTAGTATTAGTAGATAAATCAATATTAATGATAACGTAAACAACACGAGGAGACATCGCACCGTACATTACCATCGGACGGAGACTGCAGTGACAGAGGGAGGTCCAGAGACAGATCATACTGCGATGAGTGTAAAAGACACTTAACTATAACTAACTGATCACAAATTATATCGATTATGATTAAAATTAATAGTAATTTATATATATTATATTACGTCAATAAACCTCCCGCAACAAACATACAACATAATATATTTTCCACATATATTATGAATAAAATACAATTCATCTTCTAAAACTCAAACAAACATCTAGAGTTATATAAAAGTTAATAAACGTATGCATCTTCAGAGAGCTCTGCATTTTATTAAATAACTTTATTGTGTATCATCATCTGAACGAACTGCACTGCCTTTGTTATCTTATATCTAGGAAAGAAAATTAGTCTCAGATATTTTAATAATAAAGTATTATAAGATACAGTAAGTTAGTAATTAAGTGTTATCATTTAAAATGTATAACAGCCAGTGACAATATCACCTCACAAGTCAAGAATGCTTTCAGGTTTGCAAATGTTTTATTTCAGACAATCCATAAATGAAGCAAAAGTATGATAAAAGTACTTCTTCAACTTCAACTTTAGCATAAATTTAAACTATACAAAACATGTCCAGTGCTGGTAAAGATTCCTATTGTATCGCTATTGTTAAATCTTTGATTTTCAATTGGATATTCGATTGGTGTGACTCAATAACCTGATATCTGGAAGGATGTAACGCACCGTAGCAATGAACTAACAGTAAATGACAAGATAACGCTGAATAATTAGAGCGGTAATAAAAGCGAAAAGACCATTAAAATCTACTGCCATAGGTTTATTTGATTTCAATATGTTTATAATATTTGTTTATGAACCTTTATGCCTTTTTCTCTGAAGACGAACGAAATAAGTGCCTCGAGCTTAATGGAAAATAATCTTACAATGAAAGAGTGCATATTCTGAATTTTATTTTCTTATGTACGTATCACATTTTTATCCTTAATTTTTTAAAAGATTATCTATAGTTATATAATGAAGAAGTAAAGCACAAAAGCATAATACAGTTGTCAAAGTTATTATTGTTAATAGTATGAAAAGAAACATTTTGTCAGAAATTGTTAATTTGAATAGATACATATGTGTATATATATATAGGTATGTATTTTCATTAATGTTTGCATGTTTAATGGTACGTGCAGTTGGAAAACATAAGTTTATCTGTTATGTAGTTCCAAATGAAGTTGAAAAGATGCCTTAAATTTGTATTCTAATAATATTTACATATTCAATTAATTAAGTCATCCAATTAATATATGTATATAGTATTTGTATAATAAATCATCGCTCACATAAATAGTCAATGTAGTATTAAATCATCGGATGTAACATGTATGTAAATCAAGGAGCTTTGCATAAGTCCTCTGTGATGCATTGCAGAGCGCGGAATTAGCACTCGATGAGTTATGAGTATGTGATGTGTAGTGATTGAGGAGGAACTGTAATATCATTTAAGTATTGATTTTACACTGCAGTGTCAATGCTCATCTGTAAATATTTTAATTTAAATAAGTAAATAAGTTTTAATGTGTGTAATTTCCTTCTTCAATCATTAATAAATATTAATTGTAATACAAAAGTCAATAAATGATGAATCATTATGTATATAATGTAAATATTTTTTAAAAACTATGTTTTCAGTTTGGAAATACTGAAATTATAGAAAGAAATATATGCAATATAGCCAATATATATTTTTTATATTAAGTTTTAATGTTGTTATAAGTTATATTAATTATTAACACTATATAATATTCAATGTATTACTTCGGCGCTTGTTGTAATCTCAGACCGAATTATTTTTATTGAAAAGCTTTTATAAGGTAAAAATGGAAGAAGCACGCTGAGCATAAAGCATTTACAAAATGTCCGTACATAAATCTCCACAGCATCTAATTACATGGTTCCAGCAATATCCAGTCCCTTGTGTACTAATTTATAGGAGTCATACGTCATAACGTTTGTATGAAAATATTACGAGACTTCACCCTCTTATGAATATATTAAATACTCCGCATACCGGCGTTCAGGGATATGAAATATATCAGAACTAATTGCTAAATAAATTATAACCAGAAGTGTATTCTCTGAAATCATAAGCTACATTTATCTTTCATATTATTTTACTTAAATGTCTTTATGCCCTATACTTACTATAATTTCATTGTAAAAGTAAATTTATTTTCTCAATACGCTGCAGTCACGTCGACAGTCCGGATTAATCTTCGTTGAGTCTATTTTCATAATATTACAAGCGGAGCGTCGCTACCTGCCGGGTGCAATGTGACACAGATGACGTCACACGGCGCTACTGTTACCTCGGACATGCATGGCATTTTGGAGTTACTAAAATTAAATATTCTTTAAGCTAGACACAAACTCTTGAAAGTGCTTATGTGAAAAGTATTGTACTTATCAGGTACCTTTTTCATTCCAAAAACAAATTAATAAAAATATAAAAATTGCCTATTTCTGCTTATATCATATTTTTATTTGTAATAATATTGTAAGTATTGAATCAATTAATGAAAAAAGACACTGGGACAGTTTACAAATTTTGATAATTTTATTACAATATCTACTTCTTAAGATTACGACTTGGTATGAGAGTTGTAGTATGCTATACAATCTTATCCTTTTAATTATAAATTAAAACAAATAACAATAAATCACAATGAAAATCATTTTCTAAAATGGTAAATAGATTGAAGCTTACTGCTAACTGTTTTAATTCTCACCGCAATAAGAAACATAACAGAGAAGGCAATTTAAACGCTAATTAAGTTTCATGAAATGTTTTCCTTGTTCTGTGCAGCGTTTATAGTAGTTGATCCAACGGAACGTAACATTAGGGTAATCAAAGGTCGTCAGGTGGACTGCGCTTCAAAGGAGTTTAATGAGAGTGGACCGAAACATGATGCGGCTTAATCCAACTGAAACGAGATAACTAGAAACGCAAGTATTGTTTGTTTAATTTCATTGTTGTATCTTTTAACATAAATCTATCAGTTAACTCTAATTTAAATTGGGTTCTTAACGTGTCACGATAGAACGTCTAATGAATTAAAGTCTTTAGAGTTATTAAGCAAGTCCGTTCCGGTGACCTTATTGAGTGTCCAATTTGCATTTTATCGGGTGTGGACAGGAGGTCGCGTGACGCTGTCGGAGTTATCATAATAATGGATGAATAGTCCATAGCTTTGCTCGACAAAGATTTCCTTAGACTTTTGTTTTCTTTAATATTTTTATATATTCCTTTTCTTTATTTTCAGTTTTTTATTAAAGGAATTATGAAATACAACATGAAATACCAAAATATATATACATATATATATAGATATATAACTAGAAATTAATCATTCATATTGAAATAATGAAGTAAAAGTCCCCGCAAAAATATAATTTTGGACAACATTTTCCATTTTCGTTTATATAAAAAGTATTGCTACTTACAATGTTACTACATAATTTATACTGTCGTTTGTGGCTAATGACTATAGCTTCTGAATGAATGTTTGGAAATGTGGACTGATGGAATAAAAAATAAGTTACATCATCTGTTGTTAAAACGCCACGAACTTATTACCAACCCTTTTAATTATATTAATTGTTTTCTACGGTTTAAATTATAGCTATAATTTTAATAGCTTTAATAAGATTTAAGGCATCGGGACCCATTTATTTGGCAACGTTCTCTAGCGGCTTCCATTAACATCCGTCGCCTGTAGATTAGAAGTTCGAAGCATGGTAGTAACTTCCACTATAGAAGCAGCAGCCACAACAGTACTACCAGCCGCAGCATCAGCAACAGCAGTGGAACTGATAGTCGCATGCCTGCAGCAGCGCCGACAAACAACTCATCTACTGACACGTTAATATACCAAATGACAATTTAACAATATATTAAAACTCCTTCTAGTAAAACTCTAATAGATTGTTCAAACGAAACCGAAAAGCCTTAACATGTGCAAGATTATCAGTCGGCACGATTTACTCACTCTACCACGTTGTCCCGAATATCTACAGAATTATGGTAGTATTTATTTGACTTAGTTTATTTATGATTGCTAATTAATTATTACAGGAAACATGTCAGTTGATTCATTGTATGTGTAACAAACTGCATTTACATTGTGCTATTGTTTATTTCCTCTGTGTAGTCGAAATTGAATTCATATTTGTATTCGCTCGATATAATTTGCAGAACAATTTGGATAGTTTTTAACTTGAACCTGCTGCTACTTCTATCTTTTCTTAACACAACACAATGGCATTATTGTGTGTCAAAGACGCAGATATATTTTCATTATAATGACTAATTCTAATTACACAGCAGTCAATCAACTATTACAAATTAACCATTGTCCGTCACAGCTAACATACGTACTGACGTATAGTTTAGTCAGCTAATTGACAAATTTGCAGCGACTAATATATTTTAAGCCATCCTCATATTCTTTTAGATATATATTCTTAAATACTGATAATAATAAATTCTTTTTTACTTGTAATGTCAGAATTCTGAAAAATACTTACTGTTATTGTCCATGTCCACTCAGCAGCAGCACTTATACTGTCAGCAGCACTCGTGGGTTGTGAAAGTATAAGTACTAATAAATATCTTTGTAATAATATGACCCCTCACTAAGTGGTAAGTATTGTTTATTCGATCTGACGGACCCTCATCGCTCTCTATTCAAACTATATTTTGAACAATATGTGTTTCAGATACTCAGTGTGATGTAACAAAGTAATAAAAACTTATGCTATAATATTTTAGTAGTTATTATTCTTACAAGTGTTGTAGCAGCCTTCAAAGGAATTGGAGCTATCTATTATTTAAATACCGAAATATGATCACATATTTAGTTTTGTAAAATTTGTGTAATTTTTTTCAAACAGATAAAAAATATGTTTTGATTTTTGTCAGTAAAAAATACGGACTCTGCATTGTGCCATGCTTTTAATAAAAAGAAATATTCAGCTATTTCTTCGTTACTGCATTACTTCGTATATGTGTTATTATGTATGTGTGTTATTAAATATTGAGTGTTGTTGTCAACAACAATGTATGAAAACTACAAATTGAAAACAACAGTTCAATGATAAAGTGAGTACAGAACGCGAGGAACTAAAAAGAAAGTTGTATTTCCAATAAAGGAAAGTAATTGAACTTTATTGAAGTTTTTCCATTTTAATAAACTACTTCTAGCATTCATTTACACAGTCGAGTGAAATAAAAGAAACACAGATGTACTAAATAATAATATTTAAAACATTTTTATCATAGCGTTATGTATTATGTATATAATTAATATTAAATGCCTTCGTCTCGTTTTATTTCTCCATTTACTATAAGCCCTTTAAAGTTAACGCTAACCTTCTACAGAATTACATAAAAAATAATATCATTTACTTGCATTAATATTAGCTGTGCCTTGGTAAATGATATTTATTTCCTGTGACTAAAAGAAGTAAAGAAAGGCTTTCCATTAAAACAATAGAGCGCTTAGACAAATAGTTAGTGTGCAAATGGAACGCCCTCTGACTTTAGAACTTAATGACTGACTGACTCAGAAGATATGACGGTGCATTATCAAACAATAGACCACGGAAATGAAGGAACTAACCCTTTGTCTTTGTAATCCTTATACAAACCTCATAAACCATTTGGGTAACATAATAACGAAAGGTGGCACCTTTCGTTATTATTACGCTGTTCATTATTTCACCTTTCTGCAGATATAGGATTTGGTTCAATTTTCCAAAAACGTGTCTTATAAAGAAGAAAAATGTAAATATACATATAATAAAACACTTATTGTTTGTTTAAACATTCATTTTTAATCTCTGTAATGTTAATGAAGTTATCTTTATGTACTGATATATGCAAGAGGGTGGGGGGGCAATAGCACCGATTGTTCTGTATAACCACAAGTCTACAACCTCTCACTAAGCCTCATAATGGGTTTCTTAGTATCGTTTAACAGAACGTGACTGAGATATTTCCTTTATCCACAAGCTCTGAGCGTTATATATGCATATAGTCCATATTAGTATTTACTTCACCCTTAAACCAAACTGTATAACTAAATATTCTCATCTTATCTCATTCGTCGAGTGATAAAGATTTATATAAAATATTTTAAAGAACTGACAAACTGACAGGAAAAATAGTTAAAAGTTTCAATTCATTCATTTCAAAATACATCATAATTTATTATTTATTTAGAAGGCGAATTCTTGGAAGAGTGAAAATATTTGAAATGACTTAGAAGAGATAAAAAGAAAGTTACGAATTCTTTGTTTTAAGATTCCTCTAAGTTTTCTTTTAGATACAATTTCTGCAATATTTACAAACTTCTTTCAAGACTGTTATAGAACCTTAATTAAGTTGTATTATTGCTTTAATTGATCATATTTTGTAAATTTTCATTTTTATCGAATGCTGTAGCATGCGAAGAATATGCTTTCCAACATACCAAAAATATAATCACAAAACTGAACTCGACTTATGATATTATGGATAAGTAATAATCTATCTATATAATATTGTCTTGTTATTTTCTTGAATTTCAATTCTCATTTTACAATTTCCTGTCCTATATATTTTTTTTTTAATATTTTTTAATATTTAATTATTTAAAATGACTCAGTAATAATAATAATAATAATTATAAAGTGTGTGCGTGTGTGCGTGTGCGTGTGTGCGTGTGCGTGTGTGCGTGTGTGCGTGTGTGCGTGTGCGTGTGTGCGTGTGCGTGTGTGTGTGTGCGTGCGCGTGTGCGCGTGTGCGCGTGTGCGCGTGCGCGTGTGCGCGTGTGCGCGTGTGCGCGTGTGCGTGTGCGTGTGCGTGTGCGTGTGTGTGTGTGTGTGTGTGTACAGATTAGATAACATGAACTGTTGTGGTGTTGTTAATAACAAAAATATTATTAACGTATTGTTTTCTTTCCTTTCATTATTAAAAGCTGAAAATTGACAATGTATCTTTATTATCCATCTTAATTCTCTTTTTTATTTTCATTTATAAATATTTTA
Organism: Melinaea marsaeus rileyi; assembly: GCA_918358865.1. Classification (NCBI taxonomy): domain Eukaryota; kingdom Metazoa; phylum Arthropoda; class Insecta; order Lepidoptera; family Nymphalidae; genus Melinaea; species Melinaea marsaeus. The sequence goes on from OU911090.1 coordinate 891,305, forward strand.
ATAAATAATTGTTAATTATTCGAGTTTTGACAAACAAGTTACTTTATATTTTGAAATGTTAGAACTTAAATATTCAATTTTTAAATATTATATATTATAACACTTTGTCGATTGTATTTATTGAATATGAAATTTCTTTTTAAGAAATAGAAATAATACGATAAGCAGCTCTGAAGGGTGCTCTTCGACTGTTTAGTTTCTTTAGATCACGAGAATAAGGAGTTATTTCTTATAATATTGTGAATAAAGGAGACAATAAAATGCTCTTCAGCAGCTGTTCAGTGAAGCGGTGATCTGCATTTTACACTCGAGGATGATATAGTCCAGCTGTTTTTACTTAGTTTGTATTGGATATAGTCTGCGCTTGTAAAAATAAAAATAACATTACGAATTAATACTTAACTTATGTAGAATTTTAAGAAATTTATATTTTGTACAAATTGTTATTGGTATATTTTTAACTTATATATTTTCAATTAGCCTAATTCGAATTTTATAAAGCGTATTTTTTCTGATTCTCACATCATAACAATATTTACTAATGAGTTTGCATCTTAGGAGTAAAAAGCTCGTATAAATTTTCATAATATTATATGAATATCAGTGTAACCAACCTTGTTTATTTACAGCAAAATATTTTTTTAAACATTTAATTTCAAGATTTAAAGAACTGATATTCTTATTGGAGTGTTCACGGTAATCTGAATTATTAATTGTTTTTTTTTTATTTTGTAATTATATATTAAATTATTATAACAATTAAGGGTTGATTAAATTTTTTTTTCGTTAGAAACAAATAGTTATATTCCTATTCCACTTCTGCGGAGTCCTATTCTGTATAAGACATATCAGTAATTTGTAAGTTTTTTTTTCAAGGAGTTAAACGATGAAACCTTGTGGCTTCTTTTAACTGTAATGTAGTGTATATGGGCGCAAATCATTATGTTAATGATTATATTGTTTTAAAAATTCCGTAATTATTTATATTTAGTTTTTAAATAATCATCCGTAATCACAAAACTGTTATTTCTCTAATTTCAATCTCTTAAAGACATTGTATTGACTGATTGGTTAGTGATTGGTAAATTTCACATCCAATCGGTGAGATTCACATTGGATGTAAAATTTATTATTTAATAATTCATATTGTTGCACCTTTTCATGTTAAACATTTAAAGTAAAACTAAATTAGATTTATTTTACTCCAACATTCATTATGTTATTAAATAAACCAAACTTTATTCAATTTGCATCTTACGTGGTGCGCCATCTGTTGAAGATTCATGTAAACTTGTAAGAAATGGAGTTTATAATCTTAAAATAAATGTAATTTGTATAAAATAAATCATTTAGAGTTAGATTAAATTCATTATAATATCAATTGTAAAGATTTAACTATATTTGAAGATTTTATATACAGTAATTTTAATATTTGCTTTAAACAAATTTTGGTTGTTATTTAATATAAATGTAATTTGTATTAAATAAATCATTTAGAGTTATATAAAATTCATTATAATATTAATTGTGAATATTGAATAATATTTTAAGATTTTATATACAGTAATTTCAACTCTTGCTTTAAAATAAGTTTTGATTGTGACCACGCCTAGAAATAAGTATAAATATGGCTGCTATTATTCAATTGCGTCATTCTTGTTACTAGCAGTTGTGCGAAAATAAACTATACAAATTCTAAGTGAATTTTCATTATAATGGACAACGAACACGGAATCTCTGACCTATCACCGACATGTACTTTACTGACACGTTACAGATGTTCATGAGCGGTCATCATCTGCTATCATATGAACTGCCTGTTTATTTAAAACACTGCTAAGTAATAAAAAACGACTCAGAAGCATTTTTAACGTATTATATCAATTGTATCATGACAGACAGATCTAAAATAACACTATCTGTTAATCAACAACACGTGTATGTACTTAATTATTCAGTTTACTGAAGCTACGTTCAAACTTTACCAACCTAAGTATAATGTATTACCGTGTTGATATTATGATGTTAGGTTTGTGGTGCTCACTAACTTAATATCGTAGTTAATAGTATATTTTCTTCCACTGACGACATGAATACAGGAGAAGATATAATAAACCAATTTGATAAAGAGCGAACGAAGACGAAAGATCGATAAGAGTAGAGAAGGTGGAAGAGGAAAAGATATAAAAATTATAATGGGTTATAAAACGGAAGAAGAAAGAAAGAAAGCAAAAGAAAGAATACAGCAACTGGAAAAAGGTATAGTACTTGAAGAAATAAAAAACAAAGACCCTCTCCCCATAGCCTACGGCGTCTTTAAAGTCCATAAGGATGAAGAATTGCTAACGGCTATAAGTAATAAGAATAAAGGCATTTTCCAAGACCTGATCAAGGAAGAAGACAGAATGAAGATCAAATTTATAAAGAAGGCACGTAATCCCCACACCCACACTGTCGTGATCAGAGTCTCTCCTGCGATCTGGAAAAGAGCAATAGACCAAGGGACACTGCAAGTGGATATTCAACCGGTCAGAGTGGCGGATCAGTCACCCCTAGTGCAGTGTACCCAATGCCTCGGTTACAGATAGCAAGAGTTCCTGTAGGGAGACTGAGCCAAGCTGCAATCATTGCGGGGGCCTCCTTATGAGCGCTGAGTGCGAGGACAGACTATCTAAAACAGCAACAAGCTGTCGTAACTGCCAAAAGGAAATTATCAAACATCAGGAAATCTGATATTATCAACATAGTATACTCGAAGAGAACCATCTTTTACCTAAAGTCCATTAACTTTAAAACCTGTAGAGTTTTAGTCACGTACTTAAGATCGCTAGTAATTATTTATTTCTATATAAAATATTAAATACATTTTACCTGGTACATAAATAATTAAGATATATCACTTCAATTATTGGTTTATTGTCTATTTTGCGAAATTTTGTTAGAAATGAAAGTAACATTCTAGGAGTGAAAAAATTAGATCCCAATATTGTTATTGCGAGGGCAGGATTGATTCTTGTAAACTGGACCCGTGTAGAAATAAGATGATGTTACGGAAATCATGATCCAAATGATTTATTTGCTGATTGCAAATAGAAAACAGCTTTTTAAGAAGAAAATTTGTAATGATTTTGTAGTTTGATACCGTTTTTTTATAAGGAATGTATGTAATACATAATTATCATTCCATACGTTTTTTATTAACTTTACTATTTCTGATGTCCCTAAAGCAGTCTTACAAGAGTATCTGCTATAATTTAATCTATAATTGAAGATATACAGACTGCGAGTATGATGAATATTGTTTTTATATTAGACCACTCTATAATTGGATATTCATAAAGCTCTAACAAATTGTGAAGGCAAGCAAAAGGTCGGAAATCATATCAAATAAGCTGTATTGGTCATCAGTTTACGATGGAAGGAAATGACCGGTCACTTACAGATGTAACTCTCATATGTTGAATGAATACCTTAGAGTGTTTTATTATAACGATATATATATGTATATATCTGTCTATATAATAACTATATACCTATATATATACCTTTCATGGTAAAACTTGTTTAAAAAATATTACAATAACAACCTTATATTAGGTAGTTAAGTATTATAATTTGATAAATGTTGTTGAAAAATAAATCTCATCCTACAGATGTAGAGATTACAAAGGAATATCCCTTGAAAGGCGAGGGCTCAAATCTGTAGCCTTTGTGCACACCACCAGTTGGACACACAATAGAAGATTCTCTTATGTCTGTGTCGTGGTTATTCAACTTTGAAATTTTCTTCTTGTTTAAATTTAATTATAAAAAACATATGTACATATTTAATAAAATACTTAATAAAACACCTGTTAAATAGATACATACGGCTAGTAATATGCGGCATGTAAAATAGATCTTGTACAAAATATTCAAACTGTATTTCGGTTTAAACCTAACTTTAAATATTGGTAATATAGAACTGATTAAAAAAAATAATACAATGTTGTACTGTATGGGCGTAACGCATCAGAATTTAGCAACTTACGTTCTCAATACAAGTAATTTAAATATCACTCAAAGTTCTCTGACGGGTTTGAAGACAATTCAATTAAATTATATTTGCACCTTCGACTGATTCGAAAGCAAAATAAAAACAAATAGTTAACAGGCAAGAAATTAAAAGAACATTAAAAATATAAAAGAAATTCGAAAATAAAAATAAATTATTAAATAGTAATAACAGCGCTGCTGGTGTAACTCGAGGTGAGGTCATTCGTTTCAAATGAAACTTAATAAGTATTTTCTCCTGTCACGAGACAAACCTGTTGCAAAAGTAATTGAAACTGTACAGGAATGTTTTCACTTTTCGCTGCTAATATTTGCTCAGTTTATTTTTCCGTCTCGAGAGCTCGAGAGTTGAACACACATAAAAGTCGCCTCGGTACACTGCGTCCCTGCGTCAAGGTGACATTAATACGACGTTTCGTACTTGATCTTTATTAGCAAATTAAAAAAAATCAGTTCACTACCATTACCCTTAAGCACCACCCACCTGTTCACTCTTCTTTATAAAATGTAAAATAGAAATTTCTCTAATATTTCGCAAAAGGTTTTTGCAATGCGCTCTTTCATTACATGTTTAAAGACGCTCTGGATAATGTTTAAATAAAAGAAATACTTATGTATGCAGCGACCGTGTATGCAGTAGTCTTCTTAAAAATCAAGAATGTTTTGAATACTAAAAGCGAATTTTCTGAGAAATATAAGTTACAACGACTTAAAATACATTCTGGATCAATAAGAATATTAATTTTTAAAATGCGCAAATTAATATTACTATTTATGAGTTCTCAGACCCTCAGGATCCTATAAATTGAAGTCACTTCCACACATCAGTTGAATTAATATGAAGTAGGGAAGAATTAACTACACGCTTGATTAATGAATTTTTTTAATAATAATATCAGATTTGGAACAAACCTCAAACTGAAACATTTCGAATTTTAATAATATACGAGTATTTACTTCGTGGTTGTAATGACAATAATCTTGCTAGTTGACTACAAGCACGGGACCATTTACCAGATAGGTTAAAAAATATGTTAAAATTATGAACAAACTGAAAACATTCAAAAGTGTCAATATTTATTTTATTGTGACTTTTTAATACATATAGCCTTGATGTAACTTTACACAGTACGAGATGTTTAAGAACTTATCTCTAATGACTTCAACATTTAAGTTTTTCTTAATAATATCATGGTCTGTGTGTCATGTCACTGTGCTGTTGTGTAGATATCATATATTTATATATTGAAAACGTAGAAATTAGATTAGTTTAAATCGCAGCAGTTTAAATAAAATATAATATCCTTCATAATTAATACTGCATACTTTTATAGAACCACCGCTAGATTTTACGGGGGAAAGTGCAGTTATTATAAAACGTGTCATTATATGAAATGTGTATTTTTATTCCAGTATGTATGTTATTTAAAGCGAACGCCTGTGTCGTTAACAGGCAGTGTTGCAGCGATACTGCCGTCGCTCGTCCAGGAACTTGACATTTACAAACAGTATATTTTTATTTTTATACTTAAACAATGAACTTTTAACAAAAATTAAAAGATTGAGTAATTTAAACGTCGCGCAGGGATGTTTAAATCTTATTTGATAAGAGGTCGTGTAAAGCCTCCCTGTGTTAACTGACTGATTATAAGTAATGAAAATCTTGTAATCTCTGCGTCGCCTAAACTAAGTATATTGTTTTTAAGAATATTTGTTTAAATATTTTTCTATTTAAACATATTTATTATTATATGTTTTACTTCCGTGATATAGAAATATATATATTTTATTTTATTTTACATTACCTAAAATATTGTAATAAATTAGTTGATTTACAACGTACTGCTGAAATATATTATACGAAGTTATATGTGTCATAAGTATAAAATGCAAAGAAATTTATTTGAGATTATTAACAAAGAAATTAATATTAACACAATAACAACAAAAACATCGAACTGATGTATTAATACAAACAAACAGAAAATATCACTTAAAACAGAACTTTATTATATATATAATATATTTTCCGGGCGCTACTACTTACCGCCAAAGCATCTGTGCTGAACGGCTATAGTGCTGCCTTTAGCGCTGTTAGCGCCATTCAACGTTCACGTAATGGTATAGCATAGCTATAGTCAATTGATTGAAGCTTGTATTGGGCTGGGTTAGCCAGGGAAAGACCACACTCTCATGGAACATCGATATGTAGTAACCAAATTCATTTCGTTATGTTTCGTGGTGAGTGAATCTGGATCCGGAAAAGACACTAAAGATTCGAACTGTAGAGTTCTGAAGAGAAAATATAACTGTGCCTCCAGATTCTTCAAAAGACAAACCTTTACAGCAAGATTCAAATATGTCATCAAAATTGGACATCAGCTGGCAAGGTTCACAACTGACACGAGCAAGTTCTGGGCCCTTTCCAAAGCCACTCTGGGAAACTTTTACCAGCTGTCCTTTCCATATTAAGAATAACTGTTCTACAAGGCAGAAGAAACAGCCGACCTCTCGGGTAATCTTTCTGCCTGAAACTCGATTTTATACGATCAAGGGAATACACTGCTTTCCATTCTGCAGTGTCAGAACTCAATGCCTGTAATAGTTATTCGGTAACAAAACACCCGAAAGTCTCTATTTTTCTTGAACGTTTATATGTTGAGTAGGCTAGATAGCAGTTCCCCAATGGTGCTACGAACATGATCCCGAGTTGACTACAGTGCTATTTCGATATTCGATCTCATGAAAGTGTGTCCTCCACTCATCTGTCCATGTCATACTTAAAAAAATCTAAAAAATTATTGAATATTATTTCTCTATTTTAGATTTAAAACCAAGAAAAGGAAGGTGTAAGATATCTTGTGGAACTTTATTATATATGCGTATACTGAAACTCATGAAGGATTTGTTAACTTTTTGAGTTGAGTTGAGAGAATATCAATTGTTATGTATTTAAATCACCTTTGAGTTCTGTTTTATTAACACAACAGATGAAGCATTATATATATAACGATTCACCTGTTGTGTAGAACCAAGGAATCGAATAGATTATAGCAATTGTTTTGCTACAATCTATTCGCTTCCTTGGTGCCAAAACATCGAATAAAAACTTTTAATACAAAATATGTCCCCGATAATATCATAAAAAATACTGTTAATAATAAAAATATTGAATTACTCTTACTTCATTCTGTTTTATTGAGAATGAAAAGCACTGCTTCGTTTGTATAGTTGTAGTTAGAGAGTACAGATATATATTATTAAACATTCATTGAACTAGAAAACCGACAAGTTGCTACAAGTATCAATCTATTCCTGAACATAAATTGAAGAAGAGATTTATATTAATAAATACCAATAAAATATTACAGTAAATAGTTTTTTAGATGTAGACAACATATGTCTACATTGTTTGTGTCAAATAACTTAATGATTTTATTCACAAAATGATAAAATTACATAATTGTGTGTATTGTGTGTTGTTTGAAATAAGACTTGTGATTTACATAAATAAATTACATAATAACGAAATAGAATGCTAAGTTTAATAAATATCTATCTTATAAAAAGTTTAATTCATAATTATGTGGAAATAACAATAGGAAATGCCGAGTTTAAAAATGTTATCAAAGAATTACAAAGAAAACTTCCGGAAGAGGAATTAGTCGAAATCGTGAGGACTGGTTTAATTAGCAGGTACAATGAATGTTCCGCACGTAAGATGTAATTACAACCCATCACCTGCGTTATTCAAGTAACGATAACAAAGGAGAGAGCAGTTGTTCTGCGTAGACGACTCACTGAAATAACAGAGCTGAGGTGAAGAGGGTGAAGCAACGTACCTTATCATTTTAGATAAAAAAAATGATGCGACATTTCTTTTTCATGATATTATTTAAAATAAGTTGATACTCGTAGCTTTTACTATACATATTTTAAAAATTATTTAAATATATTTGAGAATAATAAATTTAATAATTTTCAGTCTACTCAAGATTAAAAAACAATTATTTTTAGTTAAAACGCCAAAAAACAATAGTTTGTCTTAAGTCAAATAAAATGAACAACATTTTATACGATACTATTATGTCTGTTCACATAAATTGTGTTGAATCCGTGGCTATAAGTTTACACCAAATATTTTTAATACAAATTTAAATCATTCATGTCTCATTATATCATTCAAGTATATGCGTAAAACAAGTGTAAAACAGTGAACTATGATAGAATATTTATTCTATACTGACTAATATATTCTATACTGACTCCAACCCTTAACGGCTCATGCATAACACATAATACTGTTTGTAGTAATATAAATAAATCACAAAGATATCTTTAACAATAGCAATTTCATACTTTTTAAGCTATAATTACTGTTGTCTTATTTTGTAATGAGATGGTACAATGTAGAAGTAATAAATTAAGTAAGTAATATAACAAGGTTGGAAGATTTGTTTGAGCACCGTATGATTGCTATTACTGGAAGGGCTTCATGTTTGAGTCGGTGCAAATTATGTACTTTTATAATACCTTTATATTTTAATGTTACAAAAAGTAACAGTCAAATGATTTCCTTTTTTTTGCTCCAATATGTAAAAGCATCTCTAATTTACTTGTCTTTAAATGGTCAAGAGGTCTGAAGTGAATCAAATAATGGACGAAGCGTAATCAAAGTAATGACTCTTCATCCATCTTTGTTACATAATGCATGATGATGAGATCACAATGAAGAGATGTTCAAATGTTTTAGAATTGCGTTTGCTTTCTTTTGAAAAGTATTAATATATGTTACTGTAAACTCGATACTGTACACTATCAAATAATAAATAATGTAATTTCGTTGATCGTTATACAAATTTTTTTTGCTAGTGTAGGTCCATTTTGATTTTTTAACCATAATAATACAAGTACTACATTCTAAATCTGTTGCTTTAAATTTAGTTATTTCAATAAATGGAAAGCTAAAAACAAATTGTGTTGATAAACAAAGCAATACGGAAAACCTTTACTTCTCTCATAGACTTCATTAACTTTATTAAAAACTCTGCTTGTAGTTTCGAGAATATCTGTGGAGGCAAATAGTCGTAAGCTGAGTTGAAAGTGGATTTTAACTGAATTGATTCTGATCTCAGAGAGCGCTGAGATTATTAAAATCCGATTCAGCGCCTATTCATTTTAAGTAACCCTGTAATGCTTTTGATTTTTCACCAGATTTAAGGTTTTTATTTCATTTAATACATTTTGATTAATTAGCTCTTTGTATATTGATTGTCAAAAGCAATTTATTTAATACTATTAAATATTATTCAGTACAGTAAAATAATTAAAAAAGAATTGCCACACAGGTTAGTTATTAAGTAAAAGCAAAGTTTTTAGTTAACTCTTAAATATTTAATTTCACTGGTGACAGTAAAAAGTTCCAAACGTACATAATTTAATACAATGTTGAAATATCCTAACTGTTCTCTGTGGCACCTCACCCGAATATAGATAATATTGATTACTATTAAAAAGCTGTTATGGTCAAAATAAAAGTACAAAGTTGAAAAAATATATATACTGAAATTTATCAATTCTTTTTCTGACATAATGGTTATTCGACGAAACAATCTCTAAACCTAATAAAACAGTTGGATCTTACCCCATCTTATATTCAATCTACGAACTTGAGAACTGTGTGTTTCAAATGACCGACACTTCCTCAGACATCGTAAACAGACGACCTCAAGTTGACCCAATACTGATTTGAGTTTAGACGATTGCGGTTATAAATTTTTCAGTAATAAATTATATGTACAATATAAAGCGTAGAGAGATAAAGTGACTCTCAGGGTCAAAACGACAACCTATGGATAAAACTAATATATTTTTTTGTGTGTGATCAAACTCACATCTTTCTGTTCATCATTCACGTACAGTTACTAAGCCAATGGGCTAGATCATTTAAACTATAATTACTAATGTTTCAAAACTAATACACTTATGTAAGTACAATCAAAACAAAAACTTCTCAACGAAGTAAATACCGAGTGACGAAAGCGAATCCACTGACAAAACTCCTGATATGAATTTTGCGACGAAAAAAACCACGAACACTTTTATTCACAAACGTAAACAAACACAAAAAATGTGAATGTGTTCGGAACGTTACCAAATTGCCTTGATCAATCTAATAAAATAAAAACAAAAATGCAATTTGTGCAACGTTTCAAGCACATTCACATTTTTTGTTTGTATTTTTTTTTGTTTGTTTTTTTGTTTGTTTGTTTGTTTGGCAGGAGTTTTGTCAGTGGATTCGCTTTCGTCACTCGGTATTTACTTCGTTGAGAAGTTTTTGTTTTGATATCAATAGTTTTGTAAAAGGATTGGAAACAAAATGCTGTGCGATTATTTTTCATGCAAATATATACTCATTTATTTGGAATAGTTGCCTCTGACAAAATGAGAGTGTTTTGGCTCAGAGGATGAGCGTTATAATGACAAAGACGAGACCTCGAGTTCGATTCCCACAGGTGCCCGATTTTTTTTTCATTTGATTTTTTCAGTTTCCATTTATTTTTTAACTCATTGCTTCAAAACAGATTTTCTTCAGCATTCGGATTTTTTTCTGTAAATTTTGTTTTATTATTACAGACGGCAATGCGTTAGTGAGTTTATTCACTGTGCAACTAAAAGTCATTTTTTGGCCATTTTTGGTCATTTTTCATGATTTTTTGAACTTCTCACGGCCATATCTCAAAATAACGAATTTTTCCAGATATATGCTATATACCAAATTTTAGCTCTAATTTGCTCTACGAATGCGGAAATTTTCGAAAAAATCGTTGGCGCCGTTTTCGAGAAAATGGCCGATCTGTCCCCGGCCAATTGGCCATTTTTTGCCTTTTGACCAAAAATGTCACGCCAACAAATGTTTTTGCCATTAAAATGGACATTATTCAAAAGATGAGCTTGAGACCTTTCCAATGATGCTCAATTTGTCAATGTACGTCAACTTGTTTGGCCACAGTCCCTGTACGAAAAATGGCCATTTTTGGCCTTTCGAGGGCTCGCCACGGCCAACATGGCGGCCAAATCGAAATGTCGTAGAGCAAAAAAGTCTTAGTTTTTGATGTACTTCAATCCCTGAAAGTTTGAACAAAATCAGTTGAAACTACGAATATACCCACAAACAGACAAAGTAATCACCGATGGAGGCGCCAGTCAAAATTTTCAAAATGTCATATCTCATCAACCAGTGGTCGGATTTTGGCGTTTTTGGGCTTGTTGAAAAGGTCTCGACAAGGACCTTTAGGAAAATCTCAAGGTGGAAATAAATGAATTATACTGGTGCGGAGCCAAAAACTAAATTTTAGTCTCATTTTTCAAACGGCCGTAGAGGTGAGGCGGTAGGTATATTGCTAAGTGTAAATGCATTTTCTGGGTCTATAGGCCAAGGGCTTTCTAAAAATACCACACTCATACCAGAAGGTCTCCTGTATAAAAAATCGATATTGCGCGTATATATACAGAGTTAGACTTTCAGCACTATGGGTGCTTTCGTCACTCTGAGCTAGCTAACGCCCGCTTTGATTAGTTGTATCTCTAAATATTGGGTAATATTATTTTCACAAACTTTTTTTATTATTAAAATAATATTTAATAATAAAAATAAAATAATTATATAAACATATATATTAAAATCAAATACGCAATAAATCTTACAACAAATTTCAGAAATATTTCCCGAGCCACAATTGACTTGTTGTCAGTTTATTGCAGTAAAAAGACCCTCTTTGTACGCAGAGAATGACGCGCGGCTTATTATAATGATCTTTGTAGTATTCCCATTATAGCAAAGTTTTAGTTGTAAGTCTCGTTTGTAAGAAATATTTGTGGGAATATTTTTATCATAATTTTAAATTAATTGCCTTAATTGAAATAACCATATCATAATAAAATATTATTAAATTGTTATAATATTAGTAAGTGCTGATGTTAGTTAACCCGTCTTTTAATATTATAAAAGAAAACATTATTTCTTAGTTTTTTTTAACTAGAAAATATATTTTTAAGTAACTCATAATTTGGTAAAAAATCGAAATAAAAATATGAATTAAATTGAAATCACATATTAAAATACTTCCTTCGACAGGGTCGATCGTGTTAGGTAGATTCCCATCACGCGATTCTCGATATGCAATATGCGAAGGTAACAATGAAACCGAGAATGCGATAAACATGTAATGATTGAATGATTTACTTTAGTTGTGGGGTGGGGGGGGGGTCGGATCGACAAAGAAAAACAAGCCGGCAGTATTCTACTGGTCATAACGAGTCTTATGACGGGTCACTCTGCATATATTAGGTGAGGGTGGAAACGCCCCCTACCCCTATCTCATAAACGGAGAGTCGGATCAAAAAACTTCTCGAACAAAAAAGTTTCCACTTTTAATTTGTTAATTTTCTAAGATTTTTCTTTATCCAATAGCCATCTTTAACAAATAGCCATCTTTAACGAATAGCATGATCGCAGGCTATTTACTGGTGACAGAAATATACGTCCATGAAATAGATTAATTTTCGTTTTAAACTTTTGCTTAATTAATTACAGAGTTTGATTATTTATAGCATAAAGATATCTTGTCTGAACATATTACGAGTAATGCCAATATTTATAAGACTGCATAAGACAAGTGAGAATATAATATTGACACCAATTAAGATTCTTTTTAAATAAGATTACTTACGTAATTTAGTTACAAATCCTCACAATTTTTTATACAGTACAAGAGTTATTCAGTTTCCAACTTTATTACTGAATAGTTAGTATCAGTAGGTAAATCAATATTAATGATAACGTAAACAACACGAGGAGACATCGCACCGTACATTACCATCGGACGGAGACTGCAGTGACAGAGGGAGGTCTAGAGACAGATCATACTGCGATGAGTTTAAAATACATCTAACTATAATATATATATATATAACTATAATTATCACAAATTATATATATATTATATAACGCCAATAATACTCCCGCAAAAAACATACAACATAATATATTTATAATATAAATATAATATTTTCCACAAATAAAATGAATAATGATACAATTTATCTTCTAAAACTCAAACAAACATGTAGAGTTATAGCAAAGTTAATAAACGTATGCATCTTCAGAGAGCTCTGCATTTTATTAAATAACTTTATTGTGTATCATCATCTGAACGAACTGCACTGCCTTTGTTATCTTATATCTAGGAAAGAAAATTAGTCTCAGATATTTTAATAATAAATTATTATAAGATAAAGTAAATAAGCCGTGGTTTCATTTAAAATGTATAATAAGTACAAAAAGTAATTAAATACCTAAATAAGATAAACCAGCATTTCATGATATAAAAAAAAATCAATTTACTACATCGAAGTCTTATTATTCTTTATTATATAAAAATGAAATGGATTCTTTAATTTCAAGAGGCGCAGTCGGTGACAATGTGTTAGTTTCTCTCTTCCTATACGAGTACGTCGACCGCTAAATAACAACGTGAGTGAGTCTCTCGACGTTCATGATTTATTTTATTGACTTCAACTTTATTACTCTATTTTAATTTTTAGCATTAGTTTAAACTATACAAAACGTGACCAGTGCTAGTAAAGATTCCTATTGTATCCCTATTCTTTAAAACTTTGATTTTCAATCCGATATTTTATTAGTGTGACTCAATAACTGATATCTAGAAGGATGTAACGTATCGTAGCAATGAATTAACAGTAAATGACAAGAAAACGCTGAATAATTATAGCGTAATAAAAACGATAGGCCGTAGGATAATTTGAATTTCAATATGTTTATAATATTTAAAACTTTATGCCTTTTTTCTATGAAGACGAACGAAAGAAGTGTGCCTCGAGCTTAACATAAACATAAATTGAGTAGATCATAATATTCTAACGCTAGTTGAAAAAAGTGTTTTAAATTTTTGTTGTAATAATATTTAATGATTCAGTTAATTAAATCCTCCAATTAATATATATAAAGTATTATATGGTATAATAAATCATCGCTCACATAAATAGTCAATGTAGTATTAAATCATCGGATGTAACATGTATGTAAGTCAAGGAGCTTTGCATAAGTCCTCTGTGATGCATTGCAGACCGCGGAATTAGCACTCGATGAGTTATGAGTATGTGATGTGTAGTAATTGAGGCGGAACTGTAATATCATTTAAGTATTGATTTTATTTATTTTATTTATTTATATATTTTCCACTTTGAATCCATACCAGTCATCACTTGTGTACGTCAAATGGAAGTAACAGGAGGCCTATTTTGATATCGTATGTATTAAAATAAGCCCTTCTGAAAAGACACTTTTTTTTTATTGTGATCACTGTTTCACAAACGTCAATATATTGATTTCACACTGCAGTTTAAAAGCTCATCTGTAAATATTTTAATTTAAATAAGTTAATAAGTTTTAATTTGTATATTTTCCTTCTTAATCTTTAATAAATACTAATTGTAATGCAAAAGTCAATAAATGATAAATACGAGTAGATGTATATAATATATTTTTTTGAAGATCTATGTATACAGTTTGGAAACTCTATAATTGTAAAAACAAATATATATTTAACATAAGAAATATTTATAACAGTATGTACTACAAATGATGAAAATAAATAAATAAATAGAAAGAGGAGTCATACGTCATAACGTTTGTATGAAAATATTACGAGACTTGCACCCTCTTATGAATATATTAAATAATCCGCATACCGGCGTTCAGGGATATGAAACATTTCAGAACTAATTGACCAATGAATTATACCTAGTAGTGTATTCTCTGAAATTATAAGCTACATTAATCTTTCATATTATTGTACTTAAATTTCTTTATGCCCTATACTAATTTCATTGTAAAGGAAAATTTATTTTCCAGGCATGCAGGGAGTCATGTCGACAGTCCGGGTTAAGTCTGCCTGAGTCTATTTACGTAATATTACATGCGGAGCGTCGCTACCTGCCGGTGCAATGTGCCACAGATGACGTCACACGGCGTTACTGCTGCCTCGGACATGCATGGCATTCTGGAGTTTATAAAATTAAATATTTTTTAAGCTAGACACAAACACTTGAAAGTACTTATGCGAAAATATTGTATTTACCAGGTACCTTTTATATTCCAAAAACATTCTTAAAAATATAAAATTTGCTTATTTCTGCTTAAATAACATATTTTTAATTAGTAATAATATTATAAGTATTGAATCAATGAATCAAAAATAAATTCGCAGCGAATATATATATATATATATATTATATATATATATATATATACATAGCCTTACCTAACCATTCATTACCACCACTTACACATATATATTTTTGAAACGCCATATGAATTAATTAATATATCCACTCAATTAAGTAAAGAATTAAAATAAAACAAATAACTATAAAAAACATAATGGAAATGATTTTTCAATATGTAAATAGATTGAAGCTCACTACTAATTATTTTAATTCTCACCGCAAAATGAAACATAACAGAGAAGGCAATTTAAACGCTAATTAAGTTTCATGAAATGTTTTCCTTGTTCTGTGCAGCGTTTATAGTAGTTGATCCGACGGAACGTAACATTAGGATAATCAAAGGTCGTCAGGTGCACTGCGCTTCAAAGGAGCTTATTGTGAGTGAACCGAAACATGATGCGGCTGAATCCAACTGAAACGAGGTAACTGGAAACGCAAGTATTGTTTTTTTAATTTCATTATTGTATCTTTTAACATAAATCTAGCAGTTAACTTTAATATAAATTGGGTTCTTAATGTGTCACGATAGAACGTCTAATGAATTAAAGTCTTTAGTTATTAAGCAAGTCCGTTCCGGTGACCTTATTGAGTATCCAATTTGCATTTTATCGGGTGTGGACAGGAGGTCGCGTGAGTCCATAGCTTTCCTCGACAACTATTTCCTTAGACTATTGTTTTCTTTAATACTTTTATTTATATATTTTTTTATTTTCACATTTTTTTATTATAGGAATTATGAAAAATAAAATGAACTAACATTAAAAAATATACATTCAATAACTGTATACATACAATAACTGTATAATAATCGAGATTACAGCGTAAACTATAAATCTATTACAAAATAATAAAAATATTAGGATAAAAAGAACATCGTAGTGTTTCCATTGTAATTATTAAAAATAAAAATTGAAGCTTTCAGTTCGTTTGTGTACAATTAAATATGATAAACACTATAGTACTAACATAGAACATAGAAGTAACAGTAACATAGTACAGTAACAGTAACTTAGAAGTAGTAAAATCACGCATATAGTATATAAAAACATACTTACAATAAAAAATCTACATTTTATGTAATATTAATTTAAACCTTTACAATTTTAGCAAGTTGTAAAAGATAGTTTAAGGCTGTTATGAGGTGGGGGTAGTGCAATGTAATTTAAATGAGATTACTTATATAATTGTTTAGTTACGTTTTATGGATTCGGAAATCTTATCATATACGTGCAAAGTATGTTAGCAAGTTTCTAAAAGTCAATAGTCGTACCTAAAGTTTCTTTTTTAAATGAGCATACATTGTATTTGCACCGCTCTCCTCATTCTACCAAATCAAATCAAATCAAAAATCTTTATTGAAAATAAGTTTCATGCAAAACATTTTTTCATTGTCAAAGCCACCACCAGCTTGGAAAACTAATTCCCACAGACCTGAGAAAAGCTGGCAACAGAAACTCAGCGGGATTGTCATGATTTTTTTAAATTTTTAATTAGATCTTAAATTCATGACATAAATACATTACACAATACTAAGTAAATACGTATGCGTAGGCGGCAGAGCTAAGTTTACTAGCCAATCCAGCTATATGAGGGCCCCATTGTAGCTTAGCATCAATAGTGATTCCTAGAAAAACTGTGGGTTCCACCACTTCCATCGCTTCCTCATTTAAAAGTACATTAGTTTGCACCTGTTTAATATTAGAAGTTGAAAATCTAAGAAGTTTAGTCTTCTTATTATTAAGCAACAGGTTATTAACACTAAACCAATGCACTATTACAGAGAGAGCCTTGTTTATATCGTCATACATTACCTGATGCCGTTTTACTTTAAATATTAAAGAAGTGTCATCAGCAAACAATATTATCTCATTATGTTTGTCTACAAAAGTAGGCAGGTCATTTATATAAACAAGGAAGAGAAATGGGTCTAAGATTGAACCTTGAAGAATCCCCATATCAATCGGAGCCCCAGCCTATCTTTTTCCATTCACCTCTACCCTCTGAATTCTATTAGACAAATAAGAAATCAAGAGTTTGAGATCAATGTTCTTAATGCCATAGTGGTAAATTTCCTGACCAATGTTTCATGCTGAACACAATCGAAAGCCTTAGACTAATCATAGAATACTCCAAGAGCATCCTGTGACTGATCCCAGGCCTTATATATATGCTTTATAAGAAAGACGCCGGCGACCGTAGTAGAGCGACCTCTAGTAAAACCCAACTGTTTATTGTGAAGCAATTTATATTTATTAAAATCTTCTATCAGCTGATTAAGCAAAATTTTTTCAAAAATTTTACTAAACCAAGGAGAATAACCAGAAGAAACTCCCTGGATACTCTTTTTACTTATTATTATATATTTTTATAGGATTGTCTTTTAGTTACTAAGCATTCGTTTTAGTATACTTTGCAATTACCGTAAAATATCGAGTAAAATTAATTTAACCCTGAGTTTAAGAAGTGTAGACGCAATATTTACTCTCGAGGCGCCGCTGTACTTAAAACCACGAGTATTTCCTATATTGCATTTCAGTGACTACATCAGAAGAAATAGTCAGTGTGAGAACAGCGAATGAAGTCCAAACTGATTGAATTGCAGAAGGATTTAAAGTGAAGATTATTAATTTTTAAAACTTGTCTACATATATATATATATATATATATATATATATTATGTATAAGCACGATAAAAAAATAACAACTGTTTTATAATATATAATTCTTTATGATAATGATTTCATCTAGAATACCAAATATCTAAGTTGATACTATTAACTATTTAAATCTCTATTGAAAATAGATTAGTACATTTGACATCAATTTTCAAACTTTATTTTACTCAATGAATATTAAAGTTAGTTTCGTCGTTACCTGCCGCTTAGTTATTTACAGAGTCCAACCGCTTCTTATAAAAGCGTTACAATATAGTACCATTATAATGTAGCAAGTCTACTAACCAACAGTTTATTTCTGAGCTTATATGAGTTACTTAATTAAAAACCTTAGCATCTTAGAACAATATTAGGAATAAATGTTCATATAATTTATACAATATATAGACAGCATATTTATTAAACGGCTTGTGTGTCTCAATGATAATACAGTGTTAGGACAGCGGCGTTCGTTATTTGGTAATAATGACACCATTTGTTACGGCGCCAACATCACCAGGAAGCTCATAATTCAGATAAAGGGTTGACGATACTGTGGTTTACTATAACACTTACTTCCACTGAAACTTATATTTTATAGACAGAAAAATAATTCCAGCGAAATATTTCTGACAGTCATTACTTGATAATAGGAATTGTTATTGAGACTTCATTGTATTTATTGGAATAAGAATATGAATATAAACTGTTATTAACATATTTGTTTACGGACGCTGTACTCACGTTAACTAAAGGAATTACACGGAATGGTTCAAACCACCTATCAGAATCTATAAAATACAAAAATTGCTAACCAGTTTAACAAAATAAACCAGTGAAGACGCCTAGAGTATTTCCCGAACTAATTTGGACGAAATTATGAATATTAATAAACAACAGTTGATTTTTAAGTAAAATGATTATTATTTATTGAGGAAAGAAAATGTTGAAAACATTTTTATTTATAATAACTAAAAAATAAAAAAAAAGTGTGATTAATAATAATACAAAATAGTAATGTCATTAAATATGAAAATAAACTAAATCAGTAAACTATAAATAGCGCCATCTCTCGACAGTAATGAAAATTTTTCTTGTCTACCCACATCCATACATCCATTCATCAATCCGAGAAAATTAAAGAAAATGTATCCGGCTGAGTTTGTTGTGTGGTTCTTCTCAGACCAGGACGCGTTTGGAACCCTCATAGCTTTAACATTGAAGTTGTAAAGTGCTTTTACAGAAGAGCTTATTACGATAAATCTGGTATCGAAATAAGCCTGACACTTCCATTTTGACGTACACAAGTGATCACTGATAATGTTTCAAAGTGGAAAAGATAAAAATAAAAAAAATAAAAAAAATAATTGAAAACAATACAGAAGGAACAAAATTCGATCCTGAAAATATTTCACAAGCTGATAATTAAATATGTTTAATTGCAGTAATATTTAAAACAAGTGCATAATATTAAGCTGATTTGTGAAGTGTTAACAAAAATATTAGGAATTAATTAATTAATTAATCTCACTTATATCGATAACAATAACATAATAGTAGATATAACGACTAAAATAAATTACTAAGCACGACCAAACTAATACTCTTTTAAAATGGTGTAAACAAAAATACCTATCACTTTAATCTGATTTTATCAAACATTTTATCATACAAAAAATTGCCGGAGATAAAGACTTTAGGGACAATGGATTTTCTGACCTTGTAGATAAAACATTATTAGCTGAAACGTTACATTTAGACACTCAATTAAATTGAAACGATTAATTAACAGTAGAATTGATAAACAAAAACAATGACGCTGAATACAAGCGCTGTTCGTTACAAAGCTCGAACCTATACAAATCGACACCTAAGCAACATCTTAAAAACATTGTATGTGTATATCCAATGACATATGCAACTCATATATGGTAAGCAAAAACATTACATGGTACCACCGCAGCAGTAACGTGAGGATAACCATTACTAACCGTAACTATATAAGGATACGGAGTCGCGAAGCAGGCACCAATTGATTATTTGATCTAACATCGATCATTGTCTTTAGGTTAAATTGAATTAGGTAAATACAGTATTATTTAAATAAATTAAGTTGAAAAATAAATTTGTATGTCACCGTACACCGGGTGCACTCAACATAACTTGGTTACAATTAAATATATCTAGCGATGTCTAAGTACGAATGGAGTAATACTAAACTTAATTCACTGTTAAAAGATAGTAGTAGTAAGTAGTAGTAATACCTCATTCGATACACAAAAGAAAAAACAATATAGAGGACACACAGTTAATTAATTAGGTAATTTAAAACTGATTGTAGAAACGTATAGAAATATAAACATATTTTCATAACTACAATCCTACTCGCAGAACTGCAAATAAACTAACAGAATAGAAATGTTACGGGCGACTGAAATAAAGACTATTTATTAGTTTCAATAAGTGGCATTTCCTTAAAGATTTATAAATATCGTTAGCCTTCTGAGTCAGATAGACTCCTCCTTATATGATAGCTCAATATTTAGCAACCATTTAGTAAAACTAAGACTATATTGAAGATTTGCAACATTCTAAACAAATTAACATTCATATTGAAATATAAATATTGTTATTATAGTAAGTTGTAACATACGAGTAGTATCACTCTTTACTAACATCCCAAATGATGTAGTTATTCATATAACAAACAAAACATCGTTAAATATTTTAGAACAATAACTAATATTACCGGTATAGTTTTGTTTGAAGAATTTGGCTTATTTTCTAGGTAGGGATTTAGTTTTTCTTAGGAATCGTTCTACTGATAGCATATCTTTTATCCCGTTTCTCAAAGGAAAAGTTTTATATTAACGCATCCTCTCAGACGTCAATATTGGGGGACACTATGTAAGTGTTATAATAATTTTAT
This sequence comes from Melinaea marsaeus rileyi, assembly GCA_918358865.1. Lineage (NCBI taxonomy): Eukaryota > Metazoa > Arthropoda > Insecta > Lepidoptera > Nymphalidae > Melinaea > Melinaea marsaeus. The sequence continues at coordinate 912,251 of OU911090.1, forward strand.
CAATTACGATGACACCATACTACAGGCCAGTTTCATTGCTTAGAGTATTGTCTTGACGGTGCACATACAATGGTATAATTATTTATGGAAAAAGCAAGCGACTGTGAATTACATTTATTTGACGTGATTTTGAAACGAACGATTCAATAATTGGAGTATATAGAAAGTCTTTACTTTTCAGTACTACTTTCAGTTTCAGTACTACTGTTTTTATTTACATAAAAACAGCATTTAATTTCTGTTATTGGGAAGAAATATTCAAAGTGTTTTACTTTTTTAATATGTACTTTATTATAATTCTCGTCTATTGAAACCAGGAGTACAAACTGAATGCCATAAACATCTTAGAATATGTTTATTAAACTACAAGTTAAATTAAACTATTAGTTCGATTCCACGACGATAACAGTAAAATCGATGGTTTATTTCCATGAAAGTAAGTTACAATTATTAAATACAGTGTATATTAAATAAGTCAATAATTTAAATTATTTACTTAAATAGGCAGAATCTCTGTAGGCTTGCAACTCCATAACAATATTATAAATGCAACTGTGCTATCGACAACTTAATGTACTTAATTATTAAATAAGATTCAGACGTCAATATTCTCAAACATTTATTTTCGGAATATAATTTCTTTTCCTACTTCGAAGTAAAATTTAAATTTAAATTTTTTATACTTACCACCCTTTATAATGAAACTTTCACATTTCCACTGTTAAACTTAAAATCTATTCGGTAAAACCACTTCACGTAGGATTCCTAAAACTAAACTTAGTAATATCATTTCGTAACAGAGTAGTAGTTTCGCTTTATTATGTATACGGTATGTATATATTTATATTTTACGAGAAAATGTAATCTGTGCACATTTTAAGCGATTCATCGTACTCTGTTACTTTTATAGTAATTTTGATTCGTGTTTTATTTTGTAAATAGATTTTTGTGTCGTCTGCAAACATTAATAAACTTGAATATTTTAACAAAGTATTTATACCATATACGTAGATATTGTATAGTGAGTGGCAAATATGGAGCCATGAGGGACACCGGATTTTGTGAGTACATAATGACTACGAGCACCTCCCAAAGCCACACCTTTTATTTGTCACATATGAAACGATCCACCTGCACAAGTTACCACGAATACAAATGGCCTGCAGTTTTCGCAATCAGATTAGGATTAGATTAGATTAGAAGCGATTAGATTAGATTAGAATCGAATACGATTAGAAAACAGCAAATTCATTTAGAGATACATTTAAAATTACAGATAATAGCTCACCAAAATTATCCCAACAAGGAGTATGAAAAATAATCAGTGCCGGCAACCGAATCGGTAGAATCGATGGAAGAAAACATAGGAGCAGTGTGTAAAAAATAATAATATGGCGAAAAAGCAAATTTCCTCAAAGTGACGTATAATAGAATGGCCTTGATGAAATTGCCCTATTGTGCCGACCCCACATAATTGGGATAAGGGCAGGATGATAATAGTTCGCACGGCTAACCGTTCTTTTCATGAACGAACTTTGTTCGTTCTGTATTGTTTTCACTTTTCTCGGATGGATGTATGGATGTCTGTGAACAGGATAAATTTTCATTACTGTCGAGAGATGGCGCTGTTTATAATTTACTGATTGAGTTTATTTTCATATTTAATTATATTACTATTTTGTATTATTATTAATCACACTTTTTTGTAATTTTTTAGTAAATATAAATAAACATGTATTTAACATTTTCTTTTCTTTATATATGTTCCACATGATTATGTGATTTTAAATTTTAGAAATTGTAGTCATTCATCAGATCTATTGTGTTTAGTCGGTGATTTTAATATTAGTTAAAAAAATCCGTTTTTTCAGTTAAAAAGAATATGATGAATTTTAAATCAAATTTTATTAGCGTATAAATAGTGATGACTGCAATCTGCGAAATGAGAACAGACACGCCATTTACGCATTAAGCAAAATTTAAAATCTATTGATCTCTCAGTGTCTTTACATGTTTACAACAAAAAATAATTTTCATCGATTTGTACGAATTTTATTATAACTGAGTTCGTTTATTTCGTGTAAGAAGATTACTGACAGTGTGACCGGAAAACAACAATAATTTTTTGTGAATTAAATGTTCGTTCGTAAACGTCGAAATTCGAAACATCAAGCAAACCGACCGAACCGAGAGTTTTAATGAAAGTGGAAAGCCTCGGACCGTTAGGTCGCGATTCCCGTAGGATCAACTCATTTGGACGTGGGTCAAATTTACACGAGCCAATCTCACACAAGCACGCACCTACGATATTGCGACATTGCTGGTATATTGCTTTAATTGCGACAAGGTACCGATAAACAACTAAAGTAACTTACAATAAGACAATACGATACTAATTAATTTCCCAAAGTTAATAATAAATCTGGACCCTTACGAGATTGCACGAAATTGCTTAAGAGCCACAGATGCTGTGAGTATTGGATTTAAAATGAGAGTTTTAATTTAATTTTATAAAAAAAGTATACTTATTATGGTTTGCTTTTTATTATATTTAATAAATATAAAAGAAATATTGATAATTTGTGATTCTTTTGAATTTTAAACTTTATTCGGTAAAGCAAAATATAAATAAGTAGATAAGAAAAAAAACATTTCAAATGTATTTATTATATTGATGCAATAACCAAAATAATTTAAAAACATTAAGATTTTAAGATTAATTACAAATAAAATCAGCATGGATTGAGGTCATACTCACACAAAGAGAACTTAAGTTTGCTCACAAAATTCATTATCAACATGAGATAAGGAAACGGCAACTCTGTTATCTCACAGCAACCCCTCTCACTCTTACTCGGGTATAGTCTGAGAACTGGGAGAGCAAATATAATTTTTATGAAGATTCTAAAATTAGTTTTCAATTAATTTAAATTACGTAGTAAGGAAAGACCTTGTCATACTTTAATTGAAATGATAATTTCATTGTTATTATTTAATCAGTTAATTAAATTCTAGTGAATGTAATTCAATAGTTACACATGACTATATTCCGTGGTGTATTGTTAGTCCGCTGCTCACAGTGAGTGTGTCTGTGCTCTAGTTATGACGTTAACAATGAGGATGAATACATGTGTGTCATGAGTACGAGGGTCAAACTGAAAGTTCTTAGAAAATCAAAAACTAAGCATTCTAGCAAGTTATTAGTTTTATTGTAACTTTTCAAAATAGCGTCCATTTACATCAATACATCGCTGCATTCGATGGAACCATTGAGAAAAGCACCTTGCCCACTCGGCCTTAGGGGTCTCTTCGACGGCGTTTTGAAACGCAGCCACTGCTTCTTCGGCGTCTATAAAACGTTTTCCTCAAAGTTTTTCTTTTATTTTCGGAAATAAATAAAAATTGCAGGGTGCGAGGTCGGGGCTATACGGCGGGTGACCCAGTAATTCCACGTCTGAGGTCACCAAATAGTCGATCGTTTGCCTGGCGGTGTGCGACGAGGCATTGTCGTGATGAAGGAGGATCCTGCTGCGAGGTCGTTTCTCTCGAACTTTTTCCAAGACAAGTGGCAAACAATTGTTAGTATACCACTCTGCATTAACCGTTTTCTGATCCTCTAAGACTACTGTCGCGTAATGACCTGTCTTTCCGAAGAACGAGGCCACCATCTTTTTTCCAACAATTCGACCTCTCTTCATTTTAGTTGGCAACTCTTCGGAAGGAAACACCCACTGAGCAGACTGTCTTTTGGTTTCCGGATCATAACAGTAAATCCAGCTTTCGTCACCCGTTAGTATGTCGAACACAGCATTTGAGTCACCTCCGTTAAATTTTTGGATCATTTCTCGGCACCAATCAGCACGGCGGAGTTTTTGAGCCTCGGTCAAATTATGCGGTATCCAGCGGGCACAAAGCTTCCTGACCGCTAAATGTTCATGGAGGATTTTGTGCACTTGACTCATACCTATGCCTAGACTTGTCCGAATCTGCTGATAGGTCACTCTTTTGTCAGTCTCTATCATACGCCGCACAACACTGATGTTATCTTCAGTCGTCGCTGTAGAAGGCCGTCCCTCACGCAAATCATCGGTGAGATTAGTTCGACCACGTTTGAATTCATTAAACCAGTTGTAAACTGTGGCACGAGATGGGGCTTCATCGTGAAAAGCCAATCGAAGTCTATCATAACTTTCTTGTTGACTTAAATGACATCGAAAGTCATAAAAAATCATTGCTCGAAAATTTTCTCGGCTTAAATTCATTCTGACGTGCACAGACAATTTTCAATTTGCCGCCAAATCGTAAAACAAATGACAAATGAATGAAATGTACACCCAATAATATTGGTAAAGAGTTCTATTTTCAAAATTTAAACTATTTTTTTTAATATAATGCTTTTAAGTGGCCAGTTCTAAAAACTTTTAGTTTGGCCCTCGTAGTACATTGTGTTAGGTCAGGTTCGTTGATTTAGATAAATATTCATCGTTTAATGCAGTTCCTGTTTGTATTTACATATAATTAGCATGTAATAGAGGAGTTTATTAATTTTACAAATATTTTGATAAGATATCACATATTAATGTGTGAGATCTGTAAGCAATAATTTAATAAAAAACAACATTTAATAGTTTTTTAGAAGAAAGACATTTTTTTTCAGTTTTACATGTTTATATTATTGTAGCGATGTCAATTCTGTACATTAAACTGTTTTTAAATGATTATTTTATCTTCATTAGATAAAAAATATTTTACACTTTTTTATACTATATTGTTTTAGGTATAACATACCATTTTAGCGATTCTTTAAAAAAAATATTTCCCGGGGCTTACGTGGGGTGAGAGGAAAAAAATATATGTATATATCTGTAGCGAGTGTTATATATATGATGTTTTGATCATCTTTTATCCGTTTAGTTTATACGAAATTATGTTATTTCTAGGTTACTAGTGTCAAGCAATGGTTAGGTAACAATTTTTCAGTAATGATTATGTCTATTGATAATCTTAACAATACAAATTAATATGGGAATTATATTTATGTATTTTAAAATTAAATCATTAATGAAATATATTTACTTTATATAAATATTACAAGTAAATAGTGTATATGTATATTGTAACAGCGAACCTCACACGCGACACAGTGTGTTATAACACGTTACAGCGAGTGCTACATGAGTTATTGCATTTCATCACTCAATCATCCATTAAGTAACACAGTGCATTTTTTTAACGCATTAACCTATAAAAAGTAGTTAGAAATACAAAAATATGTAAACCGTCTGAAAATATAAACCATTTTCAGACAATAGTGATAGAAATGTGAAACAAATTACACTTTTTAAAGATGTTATCTTAGAACTTCGTGAAGTACTTGTAATTTAATTTTATTCGCAAGCAATAATATAAATCCCGCCCGTGAGGAATGGTAGTAAGAATGTTGGTTGCATTCCTCCTTCAAATAGCGAGGCTTCGTTGCATCGTAATGAGATCGTTCTGGTATCTAAGATATTTAAGTCTTATTAAACTAGAAAATTTCAAATGAATGTACGTAGAACTAGAAGAGAATTTTGCAAAACTGAAAAGAAAACGAAATAATTATAATGTTATTAGAATTTAGGAAATGTTATAATTACTTTTTAATTACCTCAATACTATTTATATATAAATAGTTATTAGTCTCCACGCCGTCAGTTTGTGTTTAAAAGAAACCTTTAATTTCTTTGTCGATTTGGAAATTGAGGGAATCCTTCTCTTATCTTTAGTGGTTGTAATTGTATTAAGAGAGTAGATTACGAGCGTGAGGCGAGATAAACACCGAGGTTTACAACTCACATAAACTTTTTACTCAGCTTGCCCCCTTAAAGTTTTCTCAATTATTTTAGCTTTGCATGACTTCTTTATGAATATTCTTTCAGTTAATCAAACTTAATTCCAATAAAGTACCGCACAACTCCAATACTTTAATAATATATTTTTTCAAGAAAGTTTAATTACTTTTATTTACGAATAAAGAGATCCAAAGCATCGGATCAAATTTACAATAGTATGGTACTTATATAATTGAAACTTCTATTACGCACAATAATTCAACACAAATATTTTGCTTAATAAATGTAGAGAAATTTTATGCTATTTTACAGTTTTATTTACTTAAACTCATATGGCACAGTGTAGCTCAATTAAATAAATGAATGACATTTTTTGTTTTTTTTTATGTTTGTTGTTTTAGGAGGGCAAACGAGCTTGCGGTCACCCTTGGTAAGTGATCATCGCCGCCCATGAACTCTTGCAACATCTGAGGATTCACAAGAGCCTTACCGGCCTTACAAACAATACAAACCAGGGTTTGATTGTCTCCACAACTTTCTGTTGTTTATAATAACTCCTATCGTCATAATGCAAGTAAACATTTTAGGCATTAATTATTTGGGTTTATTAACATTATATGAAGGTATTGTGCCAACATAATGTTTATCGTACTATTCACCATATTAGTCAGCAAAAAATCTTAACGAAAGAATATTTATTTCTAAATTTGGGAACAAAGTATATATTTAAGTTACATGTTTCAAATCACGATAAGGTCAGCAGAATAAAAGGTCCTGTTTATGCGAGGGACGTCATAACTTGGTGTCATCAAATTCATTTAAACGTATTCACTGGAGGTGTTCTTTACCTAACTCATCCTGCTTTGATTACTTAAGGATTAAACAAATATTTTTTCTCTCCAACCCGTGTGCTTGTATCCTCTTATATCATTTTATTTCTATACTTTTATGATACGGTCAAAATAAATTTGGAATTTGTAATATAAAGGGAACCCATTTCCTGGCACGTTGTTACCAGAGTTGTTTACCTTTTATCTTTCGTTCACTAATCTCCTAATGTCGAGGATCTCTTTCGTGGTTCTAATTGTATTAACATAGTTGATTACGTGAGAGAAGGGCGAGATAATCAACTCGGTTTACAACTGAAGTAACCTTTTTCCCTAATTCGCTTTAAACCAAATTCTATCTTTACCTACAATGCTTTTGGGCTAATTTGAAATGATGAAAGCAAATCTTTAATCAACAATATGTTTTTTCTTATTAACCTCCAGATACTTTTCACACTATCTCCAAAGGAATTAAATGGTTCTGAATATTTACAAAATATTTGTACAGAGAAGATTCGAATGAAAAAACAGATCAATCGTGAAATTGGTTTTTATTTACATATCGGAGCCAAACAACACATCACCTTGTTACGTAGTTAGTTGAGAGTTTCAATCAAGTAGAATAATTAAATGCAAACAAAGTGCCGTCCGCCGGCGATCCAGATAGTTTATTTTTTGTTTTCGTTTCGTATTCAAATAGTGTGTTTAAATAAACTGTCAAAAACCTTTTACACCGGACATTATTTATTACGTTTGACAGAAAATATATTGTTTCACTTAATTTATGTTTGTAAAACAGTCTAATGAGATCAACGTAATTGATATATTTTAAACCTGAGAAAAGTTAATAATGTATTCCAAAAGACTTGTTTCGTCTATATTTCCTTACATGTCAAAGGTTACTAACGGGAATAGGTGAAGTAAGTGACTAGTTGCATGCAACAAATTATAATTGTGAATTTGATAAATTAAACCGTTTTTGATCCGACACCAGACGTTTAATCAGATATATTTTATATTAATAAAGCAATTTAATCTTTTAAGAAGAAAATACTTAAACAAATATTGGTTTATTAAGGTCTATTAAGACGACATAACGATCTGACAACGATTACGCCGAAGGTGGAATGGTTATATAATACACTTAACTCAAGATTAACACAGCAACAGAAGATGTTTAAATAATTTAAGCGTTATTCTGACACAAATAAAGCCCAAATTTCTCCACGTACTTATATTGAAACTATCTTTAAGTAAGATATTAATACACGATGCCATAGTTCATTATAGATAAAGCAACACTTTAGATGCAACCTCTCCACGCTGGTGTAGAGCGGTAACGTTCCCGCATTCTATAACATTAATACCAATGTTAGTGTTCAGTTTAGCTAAAAACATTGAATCCTTGCAGGCGAAATGAATAGGGATTGAAACTCACTTATCTACGACTAAATTATTTATACTTAATCTATACTTATAATAAATCTGTAGAGAGGTCAATTCTGTACATGAAATATATTTACAAAATAAGTAGCAGGGGGTGATTAGTGTTCGATACTGATGCCAAAAATGCAGTTAAAAAATTTTTTGTCTGTCTGTCTGTCTGTCTGTCTGTTTGTATGTTATTTATAGAAAAAAAAACTACTCGACGGATTTTAACGAAACTTAGTACAATTATTCTTTATACTCCTGGGCAGGTAATAGTATACTTTTCATCACACTACAATGAATAGGAGCAGAGCAGTGAAAGGAAATGTTGAGAAAATGGGAGAAGTTGCTTGATTTTTTAAGCTTCCGTCGCGTGTGCAGCCTTAATGGTTAGAGCTACATAGAAACTATGTATAACGGAAATATTCTACATAAAAATACACGAAAAATATTCCAAGACAGCATATATCTACCTTTTATAGTTAACTCACAATAACACGCATAACTCTCGATAGCTTAGCAGTTCGGAGATTTCTTATTATATTTGTTTACTTTTACGTTTATAAAACCAATAATGCTCACCATCATTCCTAATTAAAAAAAAAATAAACATTAGCACCAATTCAATAAAAAAAGAATCATTGAAATCGGTATAGAAACACCAAACTTATACTTACTTACATGAAATACGCCAACAAGACATCGCGCGTGAATAGTGAATCAAGCTATAAGGATTATTTTTGCGTAACGGTTGCCGCGCTCGACGGGGCTCGCGGCGGCAGAGTATAAAAGGGGCGGGAGGCGAGCGCAAGCGTCATTCAATATTTGGCTGTTGATGCGTTCAGAGTGTTGAACTTTATTGACAGACAATAATTGTTATTTTATAAACCGTGCTTATCAGCGCGACTTTTTGTCTTTAAATAGTTTATTTTAATTTCTTTTGTTGTTATTTTCTAAATTAGTTTTAGTTTTGTTTAAATTCTTAACTATTAATAGTTCCTATTTTATTTCTTTTTAAGTAGATTTAGATTCGATTTTTAGATTAGATAATAGATAGATAGATTAGATTATTGTTAGATTTTTAGTTACTGATAGGTTAGTTTTGGGCATTTTATGTTTAGTTTTTTTTGTATTGAGTAGATAAAAGCGTAGGTAGGTACTTTTATTAATTATAGTATTCATAGGTATTTTTTATTTATTTTTAAGTGAAGTAGGTATAGGTAGATATTGCCTACTATCTACCTATACTGCACACGTGTTTTAGCTTTATTTTCATTTCTTTTTTTTGTACCTAAGTTGTAGGTAGGTAGGTACATATTTCTTAGTTTAATTCTATTAGAATATTAGGTATTTAAGTTTAAATAGGCACTTAGATTTATATTTTTTTATTATATAGCAGCTGTACTTAGAACATCTAAGGTTTTTTTTGTATTAGCATAGGTACTTTGATTAATTACAGTAGTTGTAGGTATTTCTTATTATTCATTTTTAAGTGAAGTAGGTAAGTGTAGATAGTATTGCACACGCATTAAGTATAGCTTTATTTTCATTTTTTATTCTTTTGTAATTTGTAGGTACCTACGTACATATTTATAATTCGATTAGAATATTATTTTAGTTTTAATAGGCACTTAGATTTATATTCTATTTATTATATACTTAGCTATAGTTATAACCTCTGACGTAAGTTTTTTGTTGGGTAACTAAATAGAATTTAAGTTACCGTCGATTAAAAATAAAATAAACGATGCCACCTAAAAAACGACCATCTTTATCTCGAACTTCGAGTCAAGCTAGGAGAATGAGAATGACGCGTTCTCAAGAATCGGAAGAGGAAAGAGCACATCGGTTAAACTCTATGAGAGTTAGTGCCTCAACATCTCGAGCTAATGAAAGCTCTCCAGAAAGAGAGATGCGATTAGCAGCTGAAAGAGCGAGACGAGCTACAACACGGGCTTCTCAAAGCTCTTCTCAACGAGAGCTAAGGCGTTCCATTGACCGGGAACAACATGCGTTATCCCGAGAAGCTGAAACTGCTTTACAACGAGAATTGCGACTCACAGCTGACCGCGAACGGCATACATTATCTCGCGAGTCTGAAACCTTCACTGAGAGGGAATTACGGCTTACAGCTGACCGCGAACGTCATATTTTATCTCGCGAGTCCGAAACCTTCACTGAGAGGGAATTACGGCTTACAGCTGACCACGAACGTCATATTTTATCTCGCGAGTCCGAAACCTTCACTGAGAGGGAATTACGGCTTACAGCTGATCGCGAACGTCATATTTTGTCTCGAGAATCTGAAACTTTTACTCAATATCAAGACCGTTTGACAAATGATAGGGCGCACCATAACATGATTCGATCTCTTGAAGATGAACATGAGCATGAACAACGACTAGAGTCAGGACGCGATTATTACAATTCTTTGAGACAAGAACAATTGATTACTTTATCTAATGAAAGATTAAGAATTGAAAATATTCGGTCGCTTGAAACAGAAGAACAGCGAGAGGCCCGTCTTACTGCAGATAGATTTCGACATGGTCTTAATGACTTAGATATACACGTGGTAGATCAATCTACAAATTCGGTGGCGTGGTCCGATAAATATAAAAGTGGGTTTGCTTATAACCTCACAATTGATTACAGATCATCTTCTGAAATAGGCGATATGAACGTAGTATGTTCCTTTTGTAATGCTTCGAAGTGGAGGAAGGAGTCTGCTGGTTTCTGTTGTTCTGGAGGTAAAATAAATTTGCCTTCGTTCGAAGACCCACCGGAACCTTTAAAATCACTACTTTTAGGGGAACATTTGCAATCCAAACAGTTTTTAGATAATATTCGCACTTATAATAGTGCATTCCAAATGACATCCTTTGGTGCTAAACAAATCTCAGAAGGCCCTTTCATGCCTACTTTTAAGGTACAAGGTCAGGTTTACCATTTGATAGGGTCCCTTTTGCCTGAAGAACAACCTAAATTTCTTCAAATATATTTTGTATCCGATTACAACGAACAGTCGAATATAAGAAATCAATATTTTCCGAATTTAAATACTGAACTCATTTCACAACTTCAGAACATGTTACATCAGGTTAATTCGTACGTATGCAGTTTTAAATCGGCATTAGAAGCCCTTTCTCAAGATGGTAATAACAATTATAAAATTGTTATAAATGCCGATAAGCGTCCAACTCAGGAACACCCTGGGCGTCATAACGTTCCATCCACGAATGAAGTTGCTGTAGTACTGGTCGACCAGGAATGTGATAGGCGTGATATCGTTATACGTTCCAGAGACAATCGTTTGCAACGTATTTTCGAAACCCACAGGGCTTACGACAGTTTGCAATATCCTATGATATACTGTCGAGGGGAAGATGGTTATAATTTCGCTGTATACCAAACCGATCCGCGCACAGGCGCACCTAATTATAATAAAAAGGTGTCATGCCTTCAATTTTATTGTTACCACCTGCAAGTGAGACGGAATAGATTGGTATACTTTCAACGTTTTCGTGGCTTATTTAATCAGTTTATTGTTGACATGTACGCAAAAACTGAAACCGAAAGATTAGTTTATATACGATCTAATCAAAGGCAGCTGCGCGCTGAAGAATACGTGCACCTTCGCGATGCCATGCAGCAAGATAACGATACTGTGAATATGGGTCGTTTAGTTATTTTACCCTCTTCTTTTACTGGTGGTCCACGCTACATGCATGAACGTACTCAAGACGCTTTTTGTTACGTAAGAAAATATGGACGTCCCGACTTATTTGTTACTGTAACTACCAATCCCAAGTGGGATGAAATCACTCGGGAGCTTCTTGAGGGTCAGGCACCGCATGACCGCCATGATATTATTGCAAGAGTGTTTCATTTAAAATTAAAATCAATGATAGATCTTCTTACCAAAGATAACATTTTTGGAGAAGTATTGTGTTATATGTATAGTGTTGAGTGGCAAAAACGCGGCTTACCTCACGCACATATCTTGCTTTGGTTAAAAGATAAGGTTCGACCTAATGATGTAGACAGATTAATCAGTGCTGAAATTCCAGATCCGACTGCAGATCCCCTGTTATACGACATTGTTAAAACTCATATGATACATGGTCCATGTGGTGCATTTAACGCAAATGCTCCTTGCATGCAAGACGGTCGTTGCACTAAAAGGTATCCAAAAGCATTAGTGGATGAAACTGTAACAGGACATGATGGATACCCATTATATCGTCGCCGTTCAAGAGACAATGGTGGTTTTACTGTTGAAAAGCGAATGTCTGGACAACAGGTTACTTTAGATAATAGGTGGGTCGTTCCGTATTCGCCTGTATTGTCCAGAGCATTTCAAGCTCACATAAATGTAGAAATGTGTAATAGTGTAGAGTCAATTAAATATATTTGTAAGTACATTAACAAGGGCAGTGACCAAGCTACGTTTGCGTTAAGAAATGAACATGATGAAGTTACTAGATTTCAGTCAGGCAGATATATCAGCTCTTCAGAAGCTGTGTGGCGGATCTTAAGTTTTAATATTCACGAAAGATATCCACCTGTGACCCATCTGGATGTTCATCTGGAAGGCGGTCAACGTATATATTTTAACGCCGAAAATGTTACAGAACGATTAGAGAACCCTAGACAAACAACTTTATTGGCATTCTTTCGACTTTGCCAAACTGATAATTTCGCAAAGTCTCTTTTGTATGAAGAAGTTCCATCGTATTATACCTACGATAAACAACGAGGTGTCTTTAACCGTAGACGCCGAGGCAGGCCTGTAGATGGCGAGACAGGTATTTTCAAAGAACATGTTCTTGGTAGAGTGTATACTGTTCATCCTAACAACGCAGAATGTTTTTATTTGAGATTATTATTACATACAGTGCGAGGACCAACATCATTTATAGATTTGAGAAAAGTAGACGATGTTGTTTATCCAACTTATCATGCAGCTTGCCAAGCGCGTCATTTGCTTGAAAATGATCAACATTGGGATGACGCTTTAGCAGAATCCTGTGTTAGTGATAATCCACGACGGTTACGCCATTTATTTGTAACATTACTCACATTTTGTAATTTATCTGATCCTGTCCAATTATGGGAAAAATATAAAGAAAAATTTGCAGAAGACTTTCTTCGGAATTTATCTCACAATAATGAAGGCGCAACTAATGATAATTTTCGAGATCTGGCTATAAATCAGTGCTTATTAGCTCTTCAGGAAGACTTAACAGCAGTAGGCGGTAAATCACTTTGTGAATATGGTTTGCCAACGCCAACCTCAGTCGGAGAGGTTACCAATAGGGAATATTCCGCAGAGATTGGTTACAACCCAATGGAACTGCTGGTAACATTAGAAAACGGTGTCCCAATGATGACTGCAGAACAACGCTTAGTCTATGATCGCGTGTGCGAGAGTGTGCAGAATAATTTAGGAACAATATGGTTTTTAGATGCACCTGGAGGAACTGGGAAAACTTTTTTGACTAAATTAATATTAGCTTATGTTCGAAATCAGCGTAAAATCGCTCTTGCCGTGGCTTCATCAGGTATAGCTGCAACATTGCTACCAGGAGGTAAGACTGCTCACACTATGTTTAAAATACCAATTAATTTAGATCGCACGGAAAGTCCAACCTGTAGTATTTCAAGAAATAGCGACAAAGCTAAGGTATTGCGTGAGTGTAATTTAATCGTATGGGATGAATGTACGATGGCCCATCGAAAAGGAGTAGAAGCAGTAGACAGAACTCTAAGGGACATAAGACAAAATGATCGACCAATGGGCGGTATTACGGTTTTATTTTGTGGTGATTTCCGACAAACCTTACCGGTAATACCACGGGGAACCCGAGCTGATGAGATTAGGGCTTGCCTGAAAAGCTCTTATTTGTGGCGTGATATACAATCGGTGCATTTGACTATAAATATGCGAGTGAGAACTGGAGACAACGCAGATAATCGTGAATTTTCTGATACATTATTGAAGATTGGTGAAGGTACCTATCCACAGTTGTGGATACACCAAGGAAACACCACAGGTGTAGTTACACCAAGGAAAACTTATTCTGACACCTGAGTTATGTTGTATAGTGCAATCCCAACAACATCTTATATCTTCGGTTTACGGTGACATAACAATTATATTAAATAGGGACAATTCTTGGCTTTGCGAAAGGTCCATTTTGACTCCTCGCAATGACCAGGCATCTGAAATTAATAATAAAATACTGTCTAATATACAGGGAGAAAGCAAAGTTTATAGTTCAATAAATAGAATGGTTGATGAACAAGAAGCCACTAATTACCCGATAGAATTTTTAAATTCTTTAAGTATGCCTGGACTACCTTCTCATATAATTTGTTTAAAAATTGGCATACCGATAATTCTGCTCCGAAATTTAAGACCACCTCAACTTTGCAATGGAACTCGGCTAAAAGTAACCCAGTTGCAACAATATGTAATCGAGGCTCAAATTTTAACAGGTTGCGGTGCAGGAGAAACTGTCTTTATTCCCAGAATTCCCATAATACCAAATAATTTTCCATTCCAATTTAAAAGAACGCAATTCCCAGTATCGGTGTGCTATGCCATGACTATCAATAAAGCTCAAGGGCAGACTTTTCGTGTTGCTGGAGTAGATCTCGGTGTTAGCTGTTTCTCGCATGGTCAATTATACGTCGCTCTTTCCCGGGTTAGCAATTCTAGGAATCTTTACGTTCACGTGCCGGACGGGTCGACTCTTAACATAGTCTACCCAGAAGCTTTGCGCTGAAACATTTTAATTTGATCTAAAAATATTAGCAATATATTATCTTAATAAAAAACAAGGAGTTACATGCTGACCGAGTCGTGGGTATAGCGTGGGTATATTATAATATTCTGCGGTTACTTATATTTTTCAACAGTTTTGTGGATTGGCATATTATATTACTATTGCCCTTCTAAAATACGAAAGTGAATCTGCCTGTTACGTCAAAACTATGAGGGAGGACATCTGCTAATTTTTTTTCGAAAAACGACGGAAACGCGGACGAAGTCGCGGGCAAAAGCTAGTATTAAATATACATATATATGTATGTATTTCATAATTATTTAATTATCTTATTTATTAACTAGTTAATTTTTCTTGTTGACAGGATTGATACTATATATATTCATATATTCTTTGTTACTATAGATATTTTCTTTTTTTTTATTAAATAACAATAAAAGATATGTGGACTCCAAAGAAGAAGAAAGAAGGAATATCTTTTTTCAATTTATTTATATTAGTTTATAGTAGAAAATGTATATAAATATATACATTTATACATTATAAGGAAACATCAGTGATTAAACAAAATTGTTGGAACACTCTCTGTCATTAAGAATTATAAATTAGAGCGAGCTTAGCTCGTTAGCTTTATGATTATAGTCAGCGTGCAGCTTTTATATTTGAATATGAATAGAACTTCAGGCATTTTGTTCGTTTGCGAAAATGGCTAAGGCTCATTATGAGAAAGCTCCCGCGAGATTATTCGGAATCTAACCGAGTTTTAAAGCGCTATGAAATTTAAAGTGAAACTTCAACTAAGTCGGAGCGAGCGATGTGTAAACATTTTGGCCATTCCGATGCTCCGAGGCTAATGTTTAAAGACTCAAAGGATGTTTCATCTAAAATGTCAAATACTTTTTAAATAATTGTGAGTGGCTCTACACGAGTTCATATTTTGAATTAGATTGAAGACAATGATTATGATATGTACATATTTTACTGTTAATTACTCTTTGTATTGTATATTAGGGTCAAATAAATTTTAAAAGTTATCTTTCTGTCAATAAAATAATATATGATTTTGTTTTCTATAATTCTTTTAATGATTTCCAATTTTGTTGTGAAATTATTATTTAATGTGTATAAATTACTGTTAATTTCATATTATTTCACATAAATCAGAGTAATAAATGTTGTTTTATAAGAATACTTTTTAATGCAATATCAAAATCCTTTTTCTCAAGCAAGTAACAGGATATTTGTGATTAATTGACCGACATATTTATTTTCCGTTACGTATATATAAGTTATGGTCTTCAGGATAGTTTGAAATAACCACAGATATCGAACAACATCATTTATACAACAGTGTATAGTATCATATTGTCACTCAAACTACTACGACAGGAGGTCGCGTGACGTTGTCGGAGTTATCATAATAATAGGTGAATAGTCCATAGCTTTCCTCGATAAAGATTTCCTTAGACTATTGTTTTCTTTAATTTTATTCTTATTATACTAAATGACAATTTTACAATATCTCAAAATACATTCTATTTAAACCGTTTAAATATAGGTACATTAAAATATTAGGGTTCTATTAAACGAAAACTCTACCCTCAATGACATATCTTTACTCCTAATGATGAAATTATTTGTACACCTGTTATTAGGCTATATTGTTTCATTTTAAGTTATGTCATAATGCTTAGGAGAAGTCACGTGTTTAATGTCGTGGTTCTGACCACTCACAAGTAACGTGTGTGCAATTCCTTTTCATTTCATGTTATCGACACTTATATCATTATTTTAAGTATAATACATATTAAACCTGTGTATGAAATTAGCATATTAATTTATGATTACTATAATTAATTATTACAGAGAACATTTGAGTTCATTCATTGCATAAGTAACAAACTGCATTTACTTTGTATTATTGTTTATTTCCTCTGTGTATTTGAAATTAAATTCATATTTTCTTCATTCTCAATTTAATTTTCTAAACTAATTTCAATAGTGTTTAACTTGAACTTGCTGCTACTTCTATCTGTTCTTAACACAACACAATAGCATTGTGACATGTGTATCAAAGACGCAGATATATTGTCATTATAATGACTGATTCTAATTACACACCAGTCAATCAAATATTACAAAGTATCCATTTTCCGTCACAGCTAAGCACACGTCAGTGGTTACTCAGCTAATTTACATATTTGCAGCGACTAATTTATTTTAAGCCATCGTCATATTCTTTTGGATATTGTTTCCGAAATACTGATAATCATAAATTCTTTTTACATGTGATGTCTTATTTTTAAATCAATTTAATAGGCACAAGTTGTGTCAGAATTCCGAAAAATACTTACTGTTATAGTGCATGTCCACTCAGCAGCAGCACTTATACTGTCAGCAGCTCTCGTGATGTGTGAAAGTATAAGTACTAATAAATATCTTTGTAATAATATGACCCCTCAGTAAGTAATAAGTATTGTTGGTTCGATCTGACGGACCCTCATCGTTCTCTACGCAAACTACATGTTCTGAACAATATGTGTTTCACATACTCAGTGTGATGTAACAAAGTAATAAAAACTTATGCTATAATATTTTAGTAGTTATTATTCTTACAAGTGTTGTAGCAGCCTTCAAAGGAATTGGAGCTTTCTATTATTAAAATACCGAAATATGATCAGATATTTAGTTTTGTAAAATTTGTGTAATTTTTTTCAAACAGATAAAAAATATGTTTTGATTTTTTTCAGTAAAATATACGGACTCTGCATTGTGCCATGCTTTTATTAAAAAGAAATATTCAGCTATTTCTATAATTTCGTTCTTGGTATTTTTTGTATTTTACATATTAGCAGTGTGTATGTGTGTTATTAAATATTGAGTGTTGTTGTCAACAACAGTGTATGACAACTACAAATTGAAAATAGCATTTCAATGGTAAAGTGAGTACAGAACTCGAGGAACTAAAAAGAAAGTTGTGTTTCCAATAAAGGAAAGTAATTGAACTTTATTGAAGTTTTTCCATTTTAATAAACTACCTCTAGCATTCGTTTACACAGTCGAGTGAAATAAAAGAAACACAGATGTACTAAATAATTATTTAAAACATTTTTATGATTGCATTATGTAATATATATATAATTAATATTAAATGCTTTTGTCTCGTTTTATTTCTTCATTTACTATAAACCCTTTAAAGTTAACGCTAACCTTCTATAGAATTACATAAAAAATATTATCATTTACTTAATATTAGCTGTGTCTTAGTAAATGATATTTATTTCCTGTGACTAAGCGACGTAAAGAAAGGCTTTCCATTAAAACAATAGAGCGCTTAGACAAATAGTTAGTGTGCAAATGGAACGCCCTTTGACTTTAGTACTTAATGACTGACTGACTCAGATGGTATGACGGTGCATTATGAAACAATAGATCACGAAACTGGCGGAATGTTCCTTTGTCTTTGTAATTCTTGAGCAAACCTCCTAAACCATTTGACGTTTTGTTATTATTACGTTTTGTTCATTATTTGACCTCAGCAGATATAGGATTTGGTCAGGACGAGAATTTGGAGGTGGGTAGTGAAAAAATAAATTTACAAATTTTTCAAAAATTGTGTCTTATAAAGAAGAAAAATGTAAATATACATAAAATAAAACGCCTATTATTTGTTTAAAGATTCATTCTTAATGTTTATAATGTTAATGAAGTTATCTTTATGTACTGATATATGCAAGAGTTTGAGGTGGTGGTGGGGGGGCAATAGCAACCATTGTTCTGGATAACCCCACGCCAATAACCTCTCACTAAGCCTCATAATGAGTTTCTTAGTATCGTTTTACAGAACGTGTCTGAGACATTTCCCTTATCTACAAGCTACGGACGTTATATATGTATATATTTATTATTTATTTAGTTTCACGCCATATCCCTTGCGGGGTAACCAGGAACGACGGAGCGCCGAACGCTACTGTCTCTGCATACCTCTTTCGCCTCGCCTACAGACATCAACCTGAAGAGGGCATGTATGAAGATACATGCCCTCCGGGGGTCCTCATACTTTTTACCTGACCTTCCTCCAGTATCATAGATACTGTGTTTTCGAAGGTCACTCGAGGCCTCCCCCTGTCTCTCTTACCGCTCACTTTTGCTATATAAATCTTTTTTACCATTCTTTCATCACTCATTCGTTCGACGTGCCCAAACCACCTGAGCACGTTCTTCTTCATTCTCACTGTGACATCTTCGCTAGTCCCTGTCATTCTGTGGATCTCTTCATTGCGGATTCGATCAGCTAGACTGACTCTCTACAGCATCTCTACAGCATTCATCTTTCTTACATTCTTCTTCTGTGTTACCCACGTTTGGCTGCCGTATAACAGCGTAGGTAGCAAAACTGTATTGTGTACAGCCAAACGTGCAGCTATGCTGACGTTTTGACGTCTCAACAATGCAGTCAAACACCGTTGACTCTGTTACGGGCAGCAAAACGCCTTTCCATATCCATTTCGTATCTTCCGTCTCTGCTAAACATACTTCCCAAATATACCACTTCATTCACTTGTTCTATTATCTTATCATTCACATTGATCTTACATTCTATTGTTTCTTCATTTCTTTCAAATATCAGAACCTTCGTCTTATCTACATTCAGGTTTAGACCATTATTTTCACACCCATCTTTCAGAGTGGTGACCAATGCCTGCGAATTGCATTCTGATGATGCAATGAGCACTGCATCATCTGCATATAGCAAGCAATTGACCTTAAGGTCATAAGGTGTAAGGTTACTTTCACTCCCATGTCACTGTCTTTCACGCCTTGGAGACAACTATCCAAATACAAATTGAACAACCAAGCTGACATAGCGCAACCTTGCTTACCACCCGATTGGATGTCAAACCAGGGCGACATGTCAGCTTCTACTCGCACACAGGCTGAGTGATCTCTGTAAAGAGACTTTACAGCCTGTAGCAGGGGTCCGCTCACATTATATGGGGGCAGTATCTCCCATAACTTCTTTCTCAAAACCCTGTTTAACGCCTTTTCCAAATCCACAAAAGCACAGAAAACCTTTTGGTTTAGGGCCAAAAACTTTTCCGTGATCATGCGGAGGGAAAACATCTGATCTATACACCCTCTTCCAGGTCTAAAACCTCCTTGGGCCTCCCACAACAGCCTTTCAGATATCTCTTGCATTCTTCTCGCTAATATTTTAGCATATACTTTACCGCCCAAGCTAATCAAACTGATAGCCCTATAGCTTGCACAATCTATCTGTGACCCTTGGCCTTTATACAAAGGTACGATGACTGCACTTCGCCAATCGTCTGGGACCTCCCCCGATTTCCAGCATAAATTGCACAAAAACCAGAAAAAGTCCAAGACGCGTGGCCCACTATATTTGATCATCTCGGCAGTAACTTCATTTGCTCCCGCAGCCTTACCGCATTTCAGACTTCGAAACACGCTCTCTACTTCTTCCAAACTGATTTCACCATCGGCTACATCTGGACTCAGCAGTACGCTGGTAGTCAAGACCGAGACGTCCTCACGTTCATACATCTCCTTGTAGAATTTCGCCCACCGCTGCAAAACGTGTACTTGCTCAGTTAAAATTTTACCGCTCTTCGAAAACACCCCTTTCATTCTACAGGTTACCGAACAACCCCGGGAACCAGTAACTTCTCGCCAGAAAAGCTTCGTGTTTTCCCGGAAGTTGTTCGTCAACCTTTCATCCCTTTCTCTCACAGAATTTTCACGCTTTATCTTTATAAGTGCTTTCGTTTTGTACTTTTCCAGCTTGTACGCTCTTTTTCTTATCTCTCTCATACTTTTATCCTTACCAGAGGCTTTATAATCCAGCCATGCTTTCTTCTTTAAATCTCCAGCATCTTTCACTTGATCATCCCACCATTCATCACGCTTTTTACTAAAACCTCTTTTCCTCGTACCACCACATACCTCTGTCGCTACTTGCACCATACCATTCCTAAAGTTCTGCTAGCATACTTCAACACTTTCATTTCCAGAATCACAGCTTTCGAGCTTCTTGGAAACCCTTTCTTGATATTCCTCTCTGATCGGTGGATCTTGAAGCTTCCAGCTTCTTATGCGATAATTCGACGCCAAGCTTGGACACGTCGTGTGGCTGCGCCAACCTGCAAACAGACATCTTATTCTAGTAACGACTAGATAATGGTCAGTTTCCAGATCAGCACCTCTGAACACTCGCGTGTCCATAACTTGACTTCGAATACACTGGTCCACTAGGAATAAATCAGTCATACTTCTTTCTTCCGCTCGCTCCCATGTGTACATGTGAATTTGTTTGTGATCAAACATCGTGTTTGCCACAAACAAATTTCTCTCCTTACAAAATTCCAAAATAAGCTTTTCAGCCTCATTTACCCTCCTATCACCGTATTTGCCTAGCACGCTTTCGTAACCGCTTCGCGCGGTTCCAACCCATCCATTCATATCTCCACATACTATCAACTTTTCATTATCTCTGATACTACTTAGAACATCCCTGACACTCTCCCAAAACTCCTCGAGCTCACTCACTGGAGCTGAGGATACTGGCGCATAAATGGCCAACAAGAATACTCTTGTTATCCCCAGCTTGAAGCGAACCCAAAGAAGCCTCGGGTTGATAGCCTTGTATTCTACCATTTCATTAATCATTCGAGAGGACAACAACACGCCTACACCTTGGCAATCTCGCTCACCCTCTGGAACCCCAGCCCAGAAAGCGACCCGGTTGCCAGGCAAATCGGTCGCATCATTGCCTTTTCGTTTGGTCTCAGACACACAAATAACATCCAGATATTTGTTGATGGATGACATCTAATAATTCATTTATGTTCTGTTCCATTCCTCCTCTTACATTCCACGTAGCTATTTGTAGCTCCGTCCTCCACCTTGCGCCGTTCGGAACTTGGCATATTGGTTGGCGGTTCCCAACGCCGCATTTGTTCACATTATACATTACATATTATAAACATACATTTTATTTTAACATACAATAATAATTTAAATTCAAAATACAAAATTATTAATATTATTAAATTATTCACATAAAATATATATATATGTTTTATCTTTGGCCTCCCTTGGACAAATATTCACTTTCATTATTTGGACTTCATTCGATGCACCCTCGTTTCTCAATTGTATGCACGTCCGTTCACCTTTTAACTAAGTTTTTGCTTCCAATCAATTAAACGTCTGCTGATCAGGATAAACAGTTGAACAGTTTATTGATTATTCACAATATTACAATATTAGCCACAGGATAGCCGGCCGTTTCGTTTAAAATAGTTTATTATTACGAATTTTATTATTATTTTATTATTACGAATAGTTTATTATTATTATCACTCACACGGATGTCGTTCGGCCCGAGCGGCCGATCTGCGCGGATTCAATTGATGTTTTGATTTCAAGTATATTCATAAGTATTAATTTTTTATTAACTTTTTCTATTGATTAATTTAAGTAATTTAGAAAACATGTGACAAAAACACGTAAAATATTGTAAAATTAAAAATTTAACAAAAATTATTATATAGTCCATATTAGTATTTACTTCACTGAGAAACTGTATAAATAAATATATTGATGAAAAAAAATGATGCTACATATAAATATAATTTGCGCTTATCTCATTCGTGGATTGATAATGATTTATATGAAAAATTTTAAACAACTGACGAACTGACCGGAACATATCATTAAAAGTTTGAATTAAATCATATAGTTATTATTTATTTAGAAGGCGAATTCTTGGAAGAGTGAAAATAGTTGAAATAACTTACAAAAGATAAAAAGAAAGTTAGAGATCTTTGTTTCCAGACTCCTTTCAGTTTTCCTTTACATACAATTTCTGCAATATTTTCAAACTTTGTTCAGAACTATTTATTATAGAACCTCAATGAAGTTGTATTAATGCTTTCATTGAAGTAAACAATCGCTGACCATTTTTGTTTTAATGCTTATAATGAATGCTGTTGGAGTGAAGTCATTAGTAGTTAGTATTGAACCTCAACCAGTAAGAGTAATATAATTGTTAATAAGTGATTGATTAAATTTTGTAAATTTTCATTCTTATTGAATGCTTCTTGCGAAGAAAATGCTTTCCAACGTACTAAAAATATAATCACAAAACTGAACTCGACGTATGATACAATGGTTAAGTATTAATCTATCTATATAATATTGTCCTGTTATTTTTCGGCACTTCAATTCTCATTTTACAATTTTCTGCTCATTTTTTAATATCGTGACCTCATGTTATGAAATAATATTGAATAACACAGTCACGTAATCTATTTGTAAGCATGGTTCGATAAAGGTGTCTGTCGTAACCGATAACCCCTTAAATACTTTAAAACTTCTATGGTTTAGTAATTATAACATTAAGTGTAAATTTGACCAAAATAGTTTTAAGATGAAATAAAAAAAAGATAATATTTAATTATTAAAATTATTTAAAATACTCGATAATAATAATAATGGATCTCATTTTGTAATATAATACTCTCTCTTTATTTTGAATATTTTAAAGTAAATATTATAATTATCATTAATGTGTGTGTGTGTGTGTGTATGTGTGTGTGTCACCTCTGTGCATGTGCGTTGTTATATGACACTGCAATGTGACAAGGACATGTGAGTGTTTAAACAGTGATTTACAGATGAGATAACATGAACTGTATATAACAATACGATACGATTAAACTTTAACAACATAAGTATAATGTATTACCGAGTTGATGTTACATAAGTTAGTTTTGTGATACTCACTAACTTAATTAATATCATAATTAATAAAGCATTGAATTTCAAATGTCCTTATCAATATAGTATTCTCCAAGAGAAACCAACTTTTGTATAAAGTCTATTTACTTTGAAACCTGTAAAGTCTCAGTCACCTACTTACTGCCAAAAGTAACTACTTGTCTACTGTAGTGTACTTCTATAAAATATATTAAATACAATTTACCTAATATATATAATTAACTAAGATATATAACTTCAATAATCTCAATCCATTTCTCCTTATCATTAATATATAATTAAGAATTTAAAAAAACAAAGTCCTTTGCTGAAACACTGTATATATAATATAATATTGGATATTATTCTACTATATATGTTTCCGGCGTCTTTGTTTTTATTTATTAAACTATATCGGTTTTTCATAAAGTTAATTCAGATAATATACATTATTTAGAAATAAAATAATAAGTTGAATAATACAAAAGTGGGAACAAATTTAATATTTACTTTAAAAAAATAGAAAGGTTATTTTCTTATTGGTTTATTGTCTATTTTACGAAATTTTGTTGAAAATGAAAGTAACATTCTAGGAGTGAAAAAAGTAGATCCCAATATTGTTATTGCGAGGGCAGGATTGAACCTTCTAAACTGGACCCGTGTAGAAATAAGATGATGTTACGGAAATCATGATCCAAATGATTTATTCGCTGATTGCAAATAGAAAACAGCTTTCTAAGAAGAAATTTTGTAATGATTTTGTAGTTTGATACCGTTTTTTTATAAGAAATGTATTAATACATAATTATCATTCCATACGTTTTTTATTAACTCTACTATTTCTGATGCCCCTAAAGCAGTCTTACAAGAGTATCTGCTATAATTTAATCTATAATTGAAGATATACAGACTGCGAGTATGATGAATATTGTTTTTATATTAGATCACTCTATAATTGGATATTCATAAAGCTCTAACAAATTGTGAAGGCAACCAAAAGATCGGAAATCATATCAAATAAGCTGTATTGAGTCATCAGTTTACGATGGAAGGAAATGACCGGTCACTTACAGATGTAACTCTCATATATTGAATAAATACCTTAAAGTGTTTTATTATAACGATATATATATTTTTATATCTGTTTATATAATAACTATATACCTATATAAATACCGCTCATGGTAAAACTTGTTTAAAAATATTACAATACCAACCTTATATTAGGAAGGTAGTTAAGAATTATATTTTGATAAATGTTATTGAAGATAAATCTCATCTTACAGATGAAGAGATTACAAAGGAATATCCCTTGAAAGGCGAGGGCTCAAATCTGTAGCCTTTTTAGACACTACCAGTCGGACACACAATAGAAGATTCTCTTATATTTGTGTCATAGAGAATGAACTTTGAAATTTTCTTCTTGTTTAAATTTAATTATAAAACGTTAATATTTAAAAATACTTAATAAAACAAATGTAAAATGCATACATAAATACATACAAACATACGGCTAGTAATATACGGCATGTAAAATAGATCTTATACAAAATATTCAAACTGGATTTTATGTTTAAACCTAACTTTAAATATTGGTAATATAGAACTGATTAAAAAAATAATACAATGTTGTAATGTATGGAGGTAACGCAGCAGAGTTTAACAACTTACGTTCTCAATACAACTAATTTAAATATCACTCAAAGTTCTCTGACGGGTTTGATGACAATTCAATTAAATTATATTTGCACCTTCGACTGATTAGAAAGGAGGAAAGCAAAAAAATGCAGCAATTGTTAACGGACAAGAAATTAAAAGAAACATTAAAAAATAAAAATAATTTCGAATATATATCTAAATTATTAAATGTTGACAACAACGCTGCTGGTGTAACTCGAGGTGAGGTCATTCGTTTGAAATGAAACTTAACAAGTATTATCTCCTGTCACGAGACCAACCTGTTGCAAAAGTAATTGAAACTGTACAGGAATGTTTTCTCTTTTCGCTGCTAATATTTGCTCAGTTTATTTTTCCGTCGAGAGCTCGAGAGTCGAACTCACATTAAAGCCGCCTCGGTGCGCTGCGTCCCTGCGTCAAGGTGACATTAATATGACGTTTCGTACTTATTCTTTATTAACAACTTTAAAAAATCCTTTTCACTACCTTTACCCTTAAGCATCACCCACCTCTTCACTCTTCTCAATAAAATGTACAATAGAAAATTATTTATGGTATCTTTAATATATCACCAAAGGTTTTTGCAATGCACCCTTTTATTATATGCTTAAAGTCCCTCTGGATAGTATTTAAATATAAGAAATGTTTGCAGTAGACTTATAAGAAAATAAGGATATTTTAAATAGTTAAAACGAATTTTCTAAGAATTTTTTAGATTATTCAAAATAATACTAATTAATAACTTACAAAGAATTAAAATACATTA
Organism: Melinaea marsaeus rileyi; assembly: GCA_918358865.1. Lineage (NCBI taxonomy): Eukaryota > Metazoa > Arthropoda > Insecta > Lepidoptera > Nymphalidae > Melinaea > Melinaea marsaeus. The sequence goes on from OU911090.1 coordinate 938,352, forward strand.
CATACTAAATAATAACAAAATAAATTTTCATATAGAATAATTAAAATAAATGAAAGGTAGATATTACTATTCCGGAGTTCTCAGACCCGCAGGATCCTAGTAATTGAATAATGTATTATTCTACTTTCTTACATTTTATCTCAACGATGTGACCAGTTGATATTGGTATGTGTTACACAGAGTACAAAATAAAATTATTTTACCGGACTGGCGATTTTGTCATTGGTGGATAGTATATATATTCTTGATAATCAAATCTTAAAAATATTAATATTTTATAAGGTAACAATGTAAGAAGCGCGCTCAGCATAAAGCATTTAGAAAATGTCCGTACATAAATCTCCACAGCATCTAATTACATGGTTCCAGCAATATCCAGTCCCTTGTGTACAAATTTATAGGAGTCATACGTCATAATGTTTTTATGAAAATATTACGAGACTTTCACCCTCTTATGAATATATTAAATACTCCGCATACCGGCGTTCAGGGATTGCAAAAAAAAATTATACCTAGTAGTGTGTTCTCTGAAACCAAAAACTACATTAATCTTACACGTTATTATACTTAAATTTCTGTATGCCCTATACTAATTTCATCTAAAGTAAAATAATATTGTCATTTGGTTGCTTATAACATACTTGAAGGCGGTCCAAAGAGATTTTGAAGTTATTATATCATATTTGCTTCTGAATAGAGTGAAAGCAAATCCATGTCAAATAATTCAGAAAATCTCAAACAGCTTTAACCGACCTTGATCAACTATCCAAGAACATTTGCCGCAGATTGGAAAAATAAATAGAGCTGATTTTTGGGTCTCCCATAATCTGTCCAAACAGAATAAAGCCAACCGGTCCATCACGTGCAACATAACACTTCAACGGCACCGTACAAATCTGTTTTTTCATCGTTTGATAACTGGAGACGAAAATTGGGTCCTGTACGACAATCCGAAACGCAAAAGGCAGTACTTCAGCTGAAATGAATTACCACAAATTACTGCAAAGCCAGGTTTATACCCCAAAAAGACACTTCTGTGTGTTTGGTGGAATACACGCGGAGTTGTTCACTTTGAAGAATTAAGACCTGGAAAAACTGTTAATGTAGATATCTATTGTGACCAATTGGAACGAGTAAACCAGTCTTTGATTGAAAATAATCCGGCAATTGTCAACAAAAAAGGAGTTATTCTGCAACATGACAATACAAGACCGCACTGTGCAAAACGGACCTTGGACATAATTAACGAAGTAGAGTGGGAGGTACCTACTGACTCACCCCCCTTACTCCCCTGTTATTTCACCCTCGGATTACCATTAATTTCGATCACTACAAAATTGTCTTAGTGCCAAATATTTGAAAATTTGGATAATGTCCAAAATGCTATATCGACATATTTTACAGAATACCCGATTGATTTTTACCGCCCTGACATTGAAAATTTGTATACTAGATGGCAAAATGTTGTTGATAACGAAGGTGAATATATTGTTGATTATAAATAAAACTTGTTTTAAATGTAGTCGTGTGAATTTGACTTAAGAAAGCGACATTACATTCCGGTCCCTCAATATATTTCACCGATATGCGGAGAGTCACGTCGACTGTACAGATTAAGTTTCGTTGAGTCTGTTTTCATAATATTACAAGCGGAGCGTCGCTACCTGCCGGGTGCAATGTGACACAGCTGACGTCACGCGCGTCACTGTTACCTCGGACATGTATGGCATTCCAGAGTTACTAAAATTAAATATTCTTTAACAAGACACAAACACTTACACTTCAAAGTACTTATGTGAAAAATATTGTATTTACCAGGTACCTTCTATATTCCAAAAACAAATTCATAAAAATATAAAATTAGTTTATTTCTGCTTAAATAACATATTTTAAATTAGTAATAGTATTATAAGTATTGAATCAATAAATCAAAAAAAAATAATTGGACAATTTTATATTTTTATTCCAATATCTACTTCTCATGATTATGACTTGGTATGAGAATTTTAGCATCTTATACAATCATATCCTCTTAATTATAACAATACAAACGTTAAGGCACGGCTACGTACTATATATATATATATATATATATCGTAATCAATAGCATTACTTTACCACTCATTATCACCATTTACACATATATACATATTCTTGAAACTCGGTATGAGTTAATAAATTAAACCATATAATTAAGTTAAAAAAATAATTCATAACAAATAACAATACAACACAAAGTGAAAATGATTTTCCAACATGGTAAATAGATTGAAGCTTACTGCTAATTGTTTTAATTCTCACCGCAATATGAAACATAACAAAGAAGGCAATTTAAACGCTAATTAAGTTTCATGAAATGTTTTCCTTGTTCTGTGTAGCGTTTGTAGTAGTTGATCCAACGGAACGTAAAATTAGGATAATCAAAGGTCAGTCGTCAGTGCACTGCGCTTCAAAGGAGTTTAATGTGAGTGGACCGAAACATGATGCGGCTTAATCCAACTGAAACGAGGTAACTAGAAACGCAAGTATTGTTTGTTTAATTTGATTCTTGTGTCTTTTAACATAAATCTAGCAGTTAACTTTAATATAAATTGGGTTCTTAATGTGTCACGATAGAACGTCTAATTAATTAAAGTCTTTAGAGTTATTAAGCAAGTCCGTTCCGGTGACCTTATTGAGTGTCCAATTTGCATTTTATCGGGTGTGGACAGGAGGTCGCGTGACGCTGTCGGAGTTATCATAATAATGGGTGAATAGTCCATAGCTTTCCTTGACAAAGATTTACTTAGACTATTGTTTTCTTTAATATTTTGATTAAATCCATTTCTCTATTGTCAGTTTGTTATTATAGGAATTATGAAATACAGCATAAAATACTAAAAAAATATATACATACATAATAACTATAAATTATTCGAGATAACAGGCTATAAATCTATTACAAAATTTATTAGGATTTTTTTATCCTAATATGTAATTTTGGACATCGCAGTGTTCCTTTTGTAATTATTAAAAATTTAAAGTAATTATTAAAAATTCAGTTCAGAATCGTTCGTTTCCGAGTTTAGTTCAGTTCAGTTTCGGAGTTTCAGACAATTTGCGTTTTAATAAATTATATATAAAATAAATATCAGAAGAAGCTGTTTAAATTTAAATTCAACAAATTTAAACTAAATGTTGAGAAATATTGTTACTAAGCCAGGAGGAGAAGTAGGAACTGCAACTAAATGAATATTTTCCATTTAGACCTGTATAAGATCCATCGAAGTTTATTATCTGGATAAAACACATCTACCAATTAAGTAGAGAGATATGGAATATTTGAAAAGCGATCTATTGACTTAAATTATCAGTCCATGGAGTATGAAATAAAAATCCTTTATTCGCTGTCCTACTATAACTTTAGGTAGTAATTATTTACAACTATATTGGTTTAAAGATGGTGAAACAATTTACATTTAAATTAAATAACACGATTTAATTAATGAACGTTCGATCATTGATTAGCAGAAAAATAAAAAATTGTATAAAAGAATGATGATTAGGTTAGGTCTGTCTCTGCATTGGGGAAAACAAGATCTTGATACTTATTTTGTGAGTATATTTTTGTTCTTAGTTTTATGTAATAAAGTTCTAATATTTACAATCAAATAAACTTTATAAATAAATGTAAAAATATTTAACTAAAGCAATATGCTAAGAATGCGTTTTAAAATACTTGGCAATTATAAAATAACGAGTAAAATTAATTTAACCCTGAGTTTAAGAAGTGTAGACGTAATATTAGTTCTCGACGCGCCGCTGTACTTAAAACCACGAGTGTTTCCTATATTGCATTACAGTGACATCAGAAGAAAAAGTCAGTGTGAGAACAGAGGATGAATTCCAAATTGATTGAATTGCAAAAGGGATTTAAAGAGAAGATTATCAATCTTTAAAACTTGTCTACACATATATATGTTTTTATAAGCACGATAAAAAAATAACAACTGTTTTTTAATATATAATTCTTTATGATAATTATTTCATTTAGAACACCAAATATCTAAGTTGATACTATTAACTACTAGCTTTTGCCCGCGACTTCGTCCGCGTTTCCGTCGTTTTTCGAAAAAAAATTAGCAGATGTCCTCCCTCATAGTTTTGACGTAACAGGCAGATTCACTTTCGTATTTTAGAAGGGCAATAGTAATATAATATGCCAATCCACAAAACTGTTGAAAAATATAAGTAACCGCAGAATATTATAATATACCCACGCTATACCCACGACTCGGTCAGCGTGTAACTCCTTGTTTTTTATTAAGATAATATATTGCTAATATTTTTAGATCAAATTAAAATGTTTCAGCGCAAAGCTTCTGGGTAGACTATGTTAAGAGTCGACCCGTCCGGCACGTGAACGTAAAGATTCCTAGAATTGCTAACCCGGGAAAGAGCGACGTATAATTGACCATGCGAGAAACAGCTAACACCGAGATCTACTCCAGCAACACGAAAAGTCTGCCCTTGAGCTTTATTGATAGTCATGGCATAGCACACCGATACTGGGAATTGCGTTCTTTTAAATTGGAATGGAAAATTATTTGCTATTATGGGAATTCTGGGAATAAAGACAGTTTCTCCTGCACCGCAACCTGTTAAAATTTGAGCCTCGATTACATATTGTTGCAACTGGGTTACTTTTAGCCGAGTTCCATTGCAAAGTTGAGGTGGTCTTAAATTTCGGAGCAGAATTATCGGTATGCCAATTTTTAAACAAATTATATGAGAAGGTAGTCCAGGCATACTTAAAGAATTTAAAAATTCTATCGGGTAATTAGTGGCTTCTTGTTCATCAACCATTCTATTTATTGAACTATAAACTTTGCTTTCTCCCTGTATATTAGACAGTATTTTATTATTAATTTCAGATGCCTGGTCATTGCGAGGAGTCAAAATGGACCTTTCGCAAAGCCAAGAATTGTCCCTATTTAATATAATTGTTATGTCACCGTAAACCGAAGATATAAGATGTTGTTGGGATTGCACTATACAACATAACTCAGGTGTCAGAATAAGTTTTCCTTGGTGTAGTTGTGGATAGGTACCTTCACCAATCTTCAATAATGTATCAGAAAATTCACGATTATCTGCGTTGTCTCCAGTTCTCACTCGCATATTTATAGTCAAATGCACCGATTGTATATCACGCCACAAATAAGAGCTTTTCAGGCAAGCCCTAATCTCATCAGCTCGGGTTCCCCGTGGTATTACCGGTAAGGTTTGTCGGAAATCACCACAAAATAAAACCGTAATACCGCCCATTGGTCGATCATTTTGTCTTATGTCCCTTAGAGTTCTGTCTACTGCTTCTACTCCTTTTCGATGGGCCATCGTACATTCATCCCATACGATTAAATTACACTCACGCAATACCTTAGCTTTGTCGCTATTTCTTGAAATACTACAGGTTGGACTTTCCGTGCGATCTAAATTAATTGGTATTTTAAACATAGTGTGAGCAGTCTTACCTCCTGGTAGCAATGTTGCAGCTATACCTGATGAAGCCACGGCAAGAGCGATTTTACGCTGATTTCGAACATAAGCTAATATTAATTTAGTCAAAAAAGTTTTCCCATTTCCTCCAGGTGCATCTAAAAACCATATTGTTCCTAAATTATTCTGCACACTCTCGCACACGCGATCATAGACTAAGCGTTGTTCTGCAGTCATCATTGGGACACCGTTTTCTAATGTTACCAGCAGTTCCATTGGGTTGTAACCAATCTCTGCGGAATATTCCCTATTGGTAACCTCTCCGACTGAGGTTGGCGTTGGCAAACCATATTCACAAAGTGATTTACCGCCTACTGCTGTTAAGTCTTCCTGAAGAGCTAATAAGCACTGATTTATAGCCAGATCTCGAAAATTATCATTAGTTGCGCCTTCATTATTGTGAGATAAATTCCGAAGAAAGTCTTCTGCAAATTTTTCTTTATATTTTTCCCATAATTGGACAGGATCAGATAAATTACAAAATGTGAGTAATGTTACAAATAAATGGCGTAACCGTCGTGGATTATCACTAACACAGGATTCTGCTAAAGCGTCATCCCAATGTTGATCATTTTCAAGCAAATGACGCGCTTGGCAAGCTGCATGATAAGTTGGATAAACAACATCGTCTACTTTTCTCAAATCTATAAATGATGTTGGTCCTCGCACTGTATGTAATAATAATCTCAAATAAAAACACTCTGCGTTGTTAGGATGAACAGTATACACTCTACCAAGAACATGTTGTTTGAAAATACCTGTCTCGCCATCTACAGGCCTGCCTCGGCGTCTACGGTTAAAGACACCTCGTTGTTTATCGTAGGTATAATACGATGGAACTTCTTCATACAAAAGAGACTTTGCGAAATTATCAGTTTGGCAAAGTCGAAAGAATGCCAATAAAGTTGTTTGTCTAGGGTTCTCTAATCGTTCTGTAACATCGGCGTTAAAATATATACGTTGACCGCCTTCCAGATGAACATCCAGATGGGTCACAGGTGGATATCTTTCGTGAATATTAAAACTTAAGATCCGCCACACAGCTTCTGAAGAGCTGATATATCTGCCTGACTGAAATCTAGTAACTTCATCATGTTCATTTCTTAACGCAAACGTAGCTTGGTCACTGCCCTTGTTAATGTACTTACAAATATATTTAATTGACTCTACACTATTACACATTTCTACATTTATGTGAGCTTGAAATGCTCTGGACAATACAGGCGAATACGGAACGACCCACCTATTATCTAAAGTAACCTGTTGTCCAGACATTCGCTTTTCAACAGTAAAACCACCATTGTCTCTTGAACGGCGACGATATAATGGGTATCCATCATGTCCTGTTACAGTTTCATCCACTAATGCTTTTGGATACCTTTTGGTGCAACGACCGTCTTGCATGCAAGGAGCATTTGCGTTAAATGCACCACATGGACCATGTATCATATGAGTTTTAACAATGTCGTATAACAGGGGATCTGCAGTCGGATCTGGAATTTCAGCACTGATTAATCTGACTACATCATTAGGTCGAACCTTATCTTTTAACCAAAGCAAGATATGTGCGTGAGGTAAGCCGCGTTTTTGCCACTCAACACTATACATATAACACAATACTTCTCCAAAAATGTTATCTTTGGTAAGAAGATCTATCATTGATTTTAATTTTAAATGAAACACTCTTGCAATAATATCATGGCGGTCATGCGGTGCCTGACCCTCAAGAAGCTCCCGAGTGATTTCATCCCACTTGGGATTGGTAGTTACAGTAACAAATAAGTCGGGACGTCCATATTTTCTTACGTAACAAAAAGCGTCTTGAGTACGTTCATGCATGTAGCGTGGACCACCAGTAAAAGAAGAGGGTAAAATAACTAAACGACCCATATTCACAGTATCGTTATCTTGCTGCATGGCATCGCGAAGGTGCACGTATTCTTCAGCGCGCAGCTGCCTTTGATTAGATAGTATATAAACTAATCTTTCGGTTTCAATTTTTGCGTACATGTCAACAATAAACTGATTAAATAAGCCACGAAAACGTTGAAAGTATACCAATCTATTCCGTCTCACTTGCAGGTGGTAACAATAAAATTGAAGGCATGACACCTTTTTATTATAATTAGGTGCGCCTGTGCGCGGATCGGTTTGGTATACAGCGAAATTATAACCATCTTCCCCTCGACAGTATATCATAGGATATTGCAAACTGTCGTAAGCCCTGTGGGTTTCGAAAATACGTTGCAAACGATTGTCTCTGGAACGTATAACGATATCACGCCTATCACATTCCTGGTCGACCAGTACTACAGCAACTTCATTCGTGGATGGAACGTTATGACGCCCAGGGTGTTCCTGAGTTGGACGCTTATCGGCATTTATAACAATTTTATAATTGTTATTACCATCTTGAGAAAGGGCTTCTAATGCCGATTTAAAACTGCATACGTACGAATTAACCTGATGTAACATGTTCTGAAGTTGTGAAATGAGTTCAGTATTTAAATTCGGAAAATATTGATTTCTTATATTCGACTGTTCGTTGTAATCGGATACAAAATATATTTGAAGAAATTTAGGTTGTTCTTCAGGCAAAAGGGACCCTATCAAATGGTAAACCTGACCTTGTACCTTAAGAGTAGGCATGAAAGGGCCTTCTGAGATTTGTTTAGCACCAAAGGATGTTATTTGGAATGCACTATTATAAGTGCGAATATTATCTAAAAACTGTTTGGATTGCAAATGTTCCCCTAAAAGTAGTGATTTTAAAGGTTCCGGTGGGTCTTCGAACGAAGGCAAATTTATTTTACCTCCAGAACAACAGAAACCAGCAGACTCCTTCCTCCACTTCGAAGCATTACAAAAGGAACATACTACGTTCATATCGCCTATTTCAGAAGATGATCTGTAATCAATTGTGAGGTTATAAGCAAACCCACTTTTATATTTATCGGACCACGCCACCGAATTTGTAGATTGATCTACCACGTGTATATCTAAGTCATTAAGACCATGTCGAAATCTATCTGCAGTAAGACGGGCCTCTCGCTGTTCTTCTGTTTCAAGCGACCGAATATTTTCAATTCTTAATCTTTCATTAGATAAAGTAATCAATTGTTCTTGTCTCAAAGAATTGTAATAATCGCGTCCCGACTCTAGTCGTTGTTCATGCTCATGTTCATCTTCAAGAGATCGAATCATGTTATGGTGCGCCCTATCATTTGTCAAACGGTCTTGATATTGAGTAAAAGTTTCAGATTCTCGAGACAAAATATGACGTTCGCGATCAGCTGTAAGCCGTAATTCCCTCTCAGTGAAGGTTTCGGACTCGCGAGATAAAATATGACGTTCGTGGTCAGCTGTAAGCCGTAATTCCCTCTCAGTGAAGGTTTCGGACTCGCGAGATAAAATATGACGTTCGCGGTCAGCTGTAAGCCGTAATTCCCTCTCAGTGAAGGTTTCAGACTCGCGAGATAATGTATGCCGTTCGCGGTCAGCTGTGAGTCGCAATTCTCGTTGTAAAGCAGTTTCAGCTTCTCGGGATAACGCATGTTGTTCCCGGTCAATGGAACGCCTTAGCTCTCGTTGAGAAGAGCTTTGAGAAGCCCGTGTTGTAGCTCGTCTCGCTCTTTCAGCTGCTAATCGCATCTCTCTTTCTGGAGAGCTTTCATTAGCTCGAGATGTTGAGGCACTAACTCTCATAGAGTTTAACCGATGTGCTCTTTCCTCTTCCGATTCTTGAGAACGCGTCATTCTCATTCTCCTAGCTTGACTCGAAGTTCGAGATAAAGATGGTCGTTTTTTAGGTGGCATCGTTTATTTTATTTTTAATCGACGGTAACTTAAATTCTATTTAGTTACCCAACAAAAAACTTACGTCAGAGGTCCTAACTATAGCTAAGTATATAATAAATAGAATATAAATCTAAGTGCCTATTAAAACTAAAATAATATTCTAATCGAATTATAAATATGTACGTAGGTACCTACAAATTACAAAAGAATAAAAAATGAAAATAAAGCTATACTTAATGCGTGTGCAATACTATCTACACTTACCTACTTCACTTAAAAATGAATAATAAGAAATACCTACAACTACTGTAATTAATCAAAGTACCTATGCTAATACAAAAAAAACCTTAGATGTTCTAAGTACAGCTGCTATATAATAAAAAAATATAAATCTAAGTGCCTATTTAAACTTAAATACCTAATATTCTAATAGAATTAAACTAAGAAATATGTACCTACCTACCTACAACTTAGGTACAAAAAAAAAAGAAATGAAAATAAAGCTAAAACACGTGTGCAGTATAGGTAGATAGTAGGCAATATCTACCTATACCTACTTCACTTAAAAATAAATAAAAAATACCTATGAATACTATAATTAATAAAAGTACCTACCTACGCTTTTATCTACTCAATACAAAAAAAACTAAACATAAAATGCCCAAAACTAACCTATCAGTAACTAAAAATCTAACAATAATCTAATCTATCTATCTATTATCTAATCTAAAAATCGAATCTAAATCTACTTAAAAAGAAATAAAATAGGAACTATTAATAGTTAAGAATTTAAACAAAACTAAAACTAATTTAGAAAATAACAACAAAAGAAATTAAAATAAACTATTTAAAGACAAAAAGTCGCGCTGATAAGCACGGTTTATAAAATAACAATTATTGTCTGTCAATAAAGTTCAACACTCTGAACGCATCAACAGCCAAATATTGAATGACGCTTGCGCTCGCCTCCCGCCCCTTTTATACTCTGCCGCCGCGAGCCCCGTCGAGCGCGGCAACCGTTACGCAAAAATAATCCTTATAGCTTGATTCACTATTCACGCGCGATGTCTTGTTGGCGTATTTCATGTAAGTAAGTATAAGTTTGGTGTTTCTATACCGATTTCAATGATTCTTTTTTTATTGAATTGGTGCTAATGTTTATTTTTTTTTAATTAGGAATGATGGTGAGCATTATTGGTTTTATAAACGTAAAAGTAAACAAATATAATAAGAAATCTCCGAACTGCTAAGCTATCGAGAGTTATGCGTGTTATTGTGAGTTAACTATAAAAGGTAGATATATGCTGTCTTGGAATATTTTTCGTGTATTTTTATGTAGAATATTTCCGTTATACATAGTTTCTATGTAGCTCTAACCATTAAGGCTGCACACGCGACGGAAGCTTAAAAAATCAAGCAACTTCTCCCATTTTCTCAACATTTCCTTTCACTGCTCTGCTCCTATTCATTGTAGTGTGATGAAAAGTATACTATTACCTGCCCAGGAGTATAAAGAATAATTGTACTAAGTTTCGTTAAAATCCGTCGAGTAGTTTTTTTTTCTATAAATAACATACAAACAGACAGACAGACAGACAGACAGACAAAAATTTTTTTAACTGCATTTTTGGCATCAGTATCGAACACTAATCACCCCCTGCTACTTATTTTGTAAATATATTTCATGTACAGAATTGACCTCTCTACAGATTTATTATAAGTATAGATTAAAATCGATTAGTACATTTAACATCAATTATCACATTCTCAAACTTTATTTTACTAAACAAATATAGTAGTTAAATAACAAGTAAGTTTCGTCGTTATCTGCCACTTAGTTATTTATATACCTTAGAAACCTAAAAGTCGAACCGCTTCTTATAAAACATTATAAAATAGCATTATAATGTAGGAAGTCTACTAACCAACTTCATTTCTGAGCTTTTATGAGTAACTTAATTAAAAACTTTAGCATCTTTGAACAATATTAGGAATAGGGGTTCATATAATTTATATAATATATAGACAGCACATTTATTAAACGACTTGTGTGTCTCAATAATAATACAGTTTCACGAAAGCGGCTTTTGTTATTTGGTAATAATGACACCATTTAATACGGCGCTAACATCACTAGGAAGCTCATAATTCAGATAAAGGGTTGACGATACTGTGCTTTATTATAACACTTACTTCCACTGACACTGTTTTATATTTTATAAAAAGAAAAATAAGGCCAGCCAAATATTTCTGACAGACATTACTTGACAATAGGAATTGTTATTGAGATTTCATTGTATTTATTGGAATAATAATACAAATATAAACTGTTCTTATCATATTTATTTACGCACGCTGTACTCAAGTTAACTAAAGGAATTACACGGAATGGTTCAAACCATCTATTAGATCTATAAAATACAAAAATTGCTAATCGGTTTAACAAAATAAGCCAGTGAAGAGGCAATACCCAGGGTGTTTCCCGAACGAACTTTGACGAAATTAAAAATGTTAATCAAAACAGTTGATTTATAAGTAAAATGATTATTATTTATTGAAGAAAAGAAAATATTAAATACATTTTTATTTATAATTACTAAAAAATTACAAAAAAGTGTGATTTATAATAATACAAAATAGTAATATAGTTAAATATGAAAATAAACTAAATCAGTAAGTTATAAACAGCGCCATCTCTCGACAGTAATGAAAATATTTCTTGTCCACAGACATCCATCCGAGAGAAGTGAAAACAATACAGAACGAACAAAATTCGTTCGTGAAAATATTTCACAAGCTTACAATTAAACATGTTTAATTGCAGTACAATTTAAAACAATTGCAGTCTACAATATTAAGCTGATTTGTGAAGCGTTAACAAAAATATTACGATTTAATGAATTAATTAATCTCACTTGTATCGATAACAATAACATAATAGTACGTATAACGACTAAAATATATTACTTAAGCACTATTAAACTAATACTCTTTTATAATGGTGTTAACAAAAAAGACCTATCACTTTAATCTGATTTTATCAGACATCTTATCGTACAAAAAAATTGCCGGGGATAAAGACTGTAGGGACGATGGATTTTCTGACCTTGTAGATAAAACATTATTAGCTGAAACGTTACATTTAGGCACTCAATTAAATTAAAACGATTAATTAACAGTAGAATTGATAAACACAAACAATGACGCTGAATACAAGCGCTGTTCGTTACAAGTCTCGAACCTATAGAAATAGACACCTAAGCAACGTCTTAAAAACATTGTATGTGTATATCCAATGACATATGCAACTCATATATGGTAAGCAAAAACATTCCATGGTACCAGCGCAGCAGTAACGTTAGGATAACCATTACTAACCGTAACTATATAAGGATACGGAATCGCGAAGCAGGCACCAATTGATTACTTGATATAACATCAATCATTGTCTTTAGGTTAGATTGAATTAGGTAAATACAGTATTATTTAAATAAATTAAGTTGAAAAATAAATTTGTATGTCACCGTGCACCGGGTGCACTCAACATAACTTGTTTACAAGTGAATATATCTAGCGATGTCTAAGTACGAATGGAGTAATACTGAACTTAATTCACTGTTAAAAAAAAGATAGTAGTAGTAAGTAGTAGTAATACCTCAATCGATACACAAAAGAAAAATCAATATAGAGGACACTAATGGGGATCTTAATTTCAACTAAAGACGTCGAATTTAATTAGGTAATTTAAAACTGATTGTACAAACGTATGGAAATATAAACATATTTTCATAACTACAATCCTACTCGCGGAACTGGAAATAAACTAACAGAATAGAAATGTTGCGAGCGACTAAAATACAGACTATTTATTAATTTCAATAAGTGCTATTTCCTTAAAGGTTTATAAATATCGTTGGTCTTCTGAGTCAGATAGACTCCTCCTTATATGACAGCTCAATATTTAGCAACCATTTAGTAAAACTAAGACTATATTAAAGATTTGCGACATTCTAAACAAATTAACATTCATATTGAAATATAAATATTGTTATTGTAGTAAGTTTTAACATACTCATGGTATCACTCCTTACTAACATCCTAATCTATGTAGTTATTCATATAACAAACAAAACATCTTTAAATATCTTAGAACAATCCCTAATACTACCGGTATAGTTTTATTTTAAGGATGGCTTATTTACTAGGTAGGGATTTATTTTTTCTTACGAATCGTTCTATTGACAGCGTATATTTTATCCCGTTTCTCAAAGGAAAAGCTTTATATTAACGCATCCTCTCAGACGTCAATATTGGTGACACTATGTAAGTGTTATAATAATTTTATCAATTACGAAGACACCATACTACAGGCCAGTTTTATTACTTAGAGTATTGTCTTGACTGTGCACATCACATTTTGTAGTTCTTTTGGAAAAAACAAACGATTGTGAATTAGATATTTTTGTCGTGATTTTGAAACAGACGATTATCGAATCAATAACTAGAATATCTAGAAAGCGATTACTTGCTATTGAATTTAATAGCAAGTAATCGCTTTTTTGTGGGTAACATAAAAACAGCATTTCATTTCTGTGATAGGAATTATTTTTCAAAGTGTTTCTCTCCTTTAATATATACTTTATTTATAATTCTCGTCTATTAAAACCAGGAGTACAAACTGAATGCCATAAACATCTTAGAATGTGTTTATTAAACTACAAGTTAAATTAAACTATTAGTTCAATTCCACGATGATAACAATGAAATCGATGGTTTATTTCCATTAATGTAAGTTACGGTTATTAAATACAGTATACATCAAATGTCCATAACATACATTTATTTCCTTAATGGATTCATGGTTATTGTTTGTGTGACTGCACGCCTTACACTATACATACCTGATATTTTCTTCATTTTAATGTAACATCATGAGGATCTAAGGTTGTTACATTATATATTTAAATAGGTAGAATCTCTGTAGGCTTGCAACTCCATAACAATATTATAAATGCAACTGTGCTATCGACAACTTAATGAACTTAATTATTAAATAAGATTCAGAGGTCAATATTCTTAAACATTTATTTTAAGAATATAATTTATTTTCCTAACTTCGAAGTAAAATTTAAATTTAATGATTTTATACATGATTATAATGAAACTTTCACATTTCCGCTATTATACTTAAAATCTATTCGGTAAAACCACTTAACGTAGGATTGCCAAAACTAAACTTGGTAATATCATTTCGTAACAGAGGAGTAGTTTCGCTTTATTATATATATTTATATTTTCAACAACATTATTCCAGCAAAAACTATTAAAAATAGGACGAATCTTATCAGTGCCGGCAACTTAAGTAGAATCCATTTGTTACAGTCATATTGAAGTTTTTCATGAAAACAATCTTAATTATTTAATTTCTGTCACCATCATACTTAGATTCCGGTTTTCAGCAAATACACATTGTGATGTTCCTCCAAAGCAAATTTATTATTTTAATATATATATTATTATTTAATATTTATTCCAAAATGTTATCATGTATGTTACTGTAAAGAACAAGTAATAGTACTGTGAAGTTTCACTCAAATGCGTGCAGTGTTTTTTGCGTCAAAGAGTAATATATGTACAAAAAAACATATTCATAAATTTTTGGATTTATAGATGTAGTCGTATATATGTAAGCATTATAGAATATGAATATAGGTGGTATAAGAAACAAGGGGTGACGGATGAAAACATAGGTGAAGTGTGTAAAAAATAATAATATGGGGAAGAAGCAAATTTCAACGAAGTGACGTATAATAGAATGGCGTTGATGAAATTGGTCCATTGCGCCGACCCCACATAATTGGGATAAGGGCGGGATGATAATAGTTCGAGCGGACAACCGTTCTTTTTTCGAATTAAATTCATATTTTCAACATGGTTATGTGATTTAAAATTCTAGACGTTGTAGTCATTCATCAGATCTATTGTGTTTTGTAGGTGATTTTAATATTAGTTAAAAATATGTTTTCCATTTAATTTCAGTTAAAGCAGGATATCATAAATTTTAAATGAAATGTTATTACCGTATAAATAGCGATGACTGCAATCTGCGAAATGAGAACAGACACGCCATTTACGAATTAAACAAAATTTAAAATCTATTGATCTCTCAGTGTCTTTATGTAAATATGGAATACAGATCTAAAAAAATATTAATTTTTATCGGTTTGTACGAATTTTAGTATAACTGAGTTCGTTTATTTCGTGTTAGAAGATTACTGACAGTGTGACCGGAAAAAACCGTATTTTTTTGTGAATTAAATGTTCGTTCGTAAACGTCAAAATTCGAAACGGCAAGCAAACCGACCGAACCGAGAGTTTTAATGAAAGCGGGTTTACCGTTGGGTCGCGATTCCCGTAGGATCAACTCATTTGGACGTGGGTCAAATTTACACGAGCCAATCTCACACAAGCACGCACCTACGATATTGCGACATTGCTGGTATATTGCTTAAATTTCGACAAGGTACCGATAAACAACTAACGTAACTTACAATAAGACAATACAAGACTAATTAATTTCCCCAAGTTAATAATAAATCTAGACCCTTACGAGATTGCACGAAATTGCTTAACAGCTACAGATGCTGTGAGTATTGGATTTAAAATTAGAGTTTTCATTTAATTTTATTAAAAAAGTATACTTATTATGGTTTGTTTTTTTATTATATTTAATAAATTTAAAAGAAATCATGATAATTTGTGATACTTTTCAATTTTTAAACTTTATTCGGTAAAGCAAAATCATTATACGTAGATAAGAAAAAAAATATTTCAAATGCATTTATTATATTGATGCAATAATCAAAATAATTCAAAAACATTAAGATAACTTTAAGCGAATTACAAATAAAATCAGCGCGGTTTGAGATCATACTCACACAAAGGGAACTTAAGTTTGCTCACAAAATTCATTACCAACATGAGATAAGGAAACGGCAACTCTCTTATCTCACAGCAACCCCTCTCACTCTTACTCGGGTATAGTTTGTGAACTGGGAGGGCAAATATATTTTTTAATAAAGATTCTAAAATTAATTTTCAATCAATTTAAATTACGTAGTAAGGAAAGAACTTGTTATACTTTAATTAAATTATATTTATGTAGTTATTTAATCAGTAAAACTAATTCTAGTGAATGCAGTTCAATAGTTTACACATGACTATATTCCGTGGTGTATTGTTAGTCCGCTGCTCACAGCGAGTGTGCTGTGCTCTCGTTATGACGTTAACAATGAGGATGAATACATGTCTGTCATGAGTAGTACATTGTGTTAGGTCAGGTTCGTTGATTTAGTTAATATTCATTGTTTGATGCATTTCCTGTTTGTATTTACATATAATTAGCATGTATTAATGGAGTTTATTAATTTTACAAATATTTTGATAAGGTAAGATATTAATATTTAAAATCTGTGAGCAATAATTTAATAAAAACAAAATTTAACAGCTTTTTAGCAGACGGGTGTTTTTTCGGCGGTTTAGCAGAAAGGCGAGATAAAATTTGTACATTAAACTGTTTTTAAATGATTATTTTATCTTAATTGGATAAAATATTGTAAAAGAATGTTTCAGAATAATATTAAAAACTTTAGTATTAATCGTAATGACTTGAGGGTATTTTAATAAAACAATTCTGTTCTTATATCACAATTTAATATATTCCAATTATTAGGTCACTCCACTATAATTACTAGCACTGAATTTGTATATAACTTTGATTAACAATCACCAATTGAAATACCAAATTTTAATATACAGAATAGTTGAAACATAGTCATCAAATGGTACTTACAATCTTTAAGTACTCTTCAACAATATTCTCAACTCACTGGGCACTTTATAAAGTCTTTACAGAGCAAACGTCGAGAATTGACTGACTGTTACTCCAACCACAAGGAACTAGGTGGTAGTTGTTTTTTGACTACTTTAATATTACATTTGCAACAGTTAGTCAATTGACGAACTAATATTGACATTTTATTCAATATTTTACCATTTACAATCTAATTAATTATTAGAATATCTTACAGTCGGCCATCCGAACATTAGTACGGCCTCGTACGGTGAAAAGAAAATAATAATTAATAATTTTAATGTAAATAAACAAAGTTGATACATAAATATTATTTTAATTTATACATTGAAATCAATTTATCTATCTATACTAAGTAATTTATACAAAAATTATATCAATTTATAATACATTAATTATTTAATTATCAAATAGATTTCTGATTAACAATTATACAAACTTTTTGTACCATGTTAGACCAACTGCTCAAGTTATCTAATTAGATACAACAGGAATCAAATTGCTTTGTGCAACATTTTGCAATCAAAAGCAATAAATAAATTCTTATTCTGTGCAACATTTTGCAATCAGATGCAATAATTCCTGAAATTAATAACTTGCTCTGTGCAACATTTTGCAATCAGATGCAGTAATTTCTGAAATAAAAGGAAACTTGCTCTGTGCAACATTTTGCAATCAGAAGCAATAATTTCTGAAAAAATAAATAATAACCTAGCTGGTTATATTAGTGTCATTTACAGAATCGTCATGTGGTCTATTAAACGTTGACCAAGGTTTCATTTTATCTATTGATATTATAGTTGAGTAGCATCTATTACTCTTACGGGTTAATGGAGTATCTTCGGTGACAAAACGATCTAAATCCAATATTTTAGCGATTCTATAGGGACCTTGGTATTTGGGAACAAGTTTCTTACTCTGACCAGTTGATGGTATTTGTTTTTCTACACTTATTAAATCACCTACGCTATACTTAAATGGTTCACATCGTTTTTGATCATAGGCCTTCTTTTGCTGTTCCTGAGTAACTTTTACAAATTTTGTAATATTATCCCTAATTTCAGATAAATTTAAATTCCTATCGTCAGTAACAGCTAACTCAGAAACAAGTTTACCTTCGGTAGCACCAGTTAATCGAAGACCAAACAAAGCCTGCGTTGGTGTGCAGTTTATACCCTTATTAAAAGTATTATTTAAACCCCATTGTACGTCATTTATATGTTCGTCCCAACGTTTTTCATTGGACCCAATGCATTTGGCTGTTAAAGCCTCTAAAATCGTTCTATTATAACGTTCTACCTGACCGTTTGCTCGGGGGGTGGCTACAGCATTAAGAACGTGCTTAATACCTTTTCCTTCGACAAACTGTTTAAATATGTCGCTCGTAAAAGACGTACCGCGGTCGGATATAATACGTTTGGGTACTCCAAATAATGCAATATAATCATTGAAAGTGCTAATTGTTGAACGAGATTTGGTATTTTTAACTGCTTTCAGAATAATATACCCGGTAAATGCATCTATAAAAATTAATATGTACGAGTTTCCTTTACTACTGCGAACGAAGGGACCTAAATGATCAATGTGTACAGTGTGAAAGGGCATGTCAGGCTTTTCTATAGGATGAAGGAACCCAGGACGTTTACCGCCCGATGATTTGACATAGGCACATTTTAGACAAGACCTAATATATTTCTTAACAAAGGAATTCATGTCACTAAACCAATATTTAGCCTTTATTTTTTCGAGAGTTTTTTCTACAGAAAAATGACCGATATCATCGTGATTCTGTTTAACAATTTGCCATCGTACGCCCTTTGGCACTACCCATCTGTCACCTTCAGGCGTAATTCTAAATAAGTTACCATTTTTTTGTTTGTACGACGATTTTATATGGATTACGTTTTCTAAGTCTGGATCTTTAAGAATATTAATTATTTTTTGAATTTCGCTATCTGAACTCTGAACCGTTACTAACCAATCGACTTCGTTTACTTCTAATACGTCAAGATTTTGGGAGCTGGTAATCGGATTACGACTAAGAGCGTCTACATGTGCCATCGAGCAACCTGGCTTATATTCTATGCTAAAATTAAATTCCTGCATTTGTTCCCACCAGCGAGCAACTAGGGGTATCATGTCACGTTTTTGAAAAGTAGCTCTAAGGGAGTTACAATCGGTCAGAATTTTAAATGGTACACCTATTAAATATACTCTAAACTTTTGGAGAGACGCTACTACGGCGAGGGTTTCAAGATCGTACGAGGAATAATTTTGTTCTTCAGGAGTAGTCTGTCTGCTAAAGTAAGCAACTGGTCTGAGGGAACTACCACTAACACCCCTTTGTAATAATATGCCAGCCACACCAAGTTTACAGGCATCTGTGTGAAGTTCGGTATCTGCATTAGGATTATACAAGGCCAGTGTAGGTTTATCCACAAGAGATCTTTTAAGTTTACTAAAGGCTACATCCTGTGCTGGTCCCCAGACCCATTTAGTATCTTTCTTTAAGAGGATAGTTAAGGGTTTAGCAATAATTGAGAACCCTTGAACGAATCTTCGAAAAAAAGCTTGCTAACCCTAGGAACTGGCGTAAGCAATGTTGGTTAATGGGGGTAGGAAAACGTGAAACCGCTTCGATTTTCCGTGAACCTGGCCTTATTCCGTCGGAAGAGACTTCAAATCCTAGATAGTCTACTATACGGCTAAAGAAAACGCATTTAGGTAATTTTAGAGTTAAGCCAGCATCGCGAAAAAGTTGTAAAATAGATTCTAATCTTTGTAAACCCTGTGATATATCTCTGGATGGTATGATAACGTCATCAAGATATGCCAGTGCCTCTCCATGACGAGCAGCACCCAATACCTCATTCATCATTCGTTGGAAAACAGCAGAAGCATTAGCCAGGCCAAAAGGCATCCGATTAAATTCAAAATGACCATCTGGTGTAACAAATGCTGTTTTATATTTATCGTTTTCCTTTATCGGCACTTGATAATAACCGGATGCCAAATCAAGAGTTGTATAGAATTTATAGCCCGCAAGGAGGTCTAGCTGGTCGTCAATGAGAGGCATTGGAAAATGTTCTCTAACGGTATTTTTGTTAAGAGCGCGGTAATCAATGCAGAGTCTAAACTCTCCATCCTTTTTTCTCACTAAAACTATAGGACTTGAGTATGGAGAAGTTGATGGACGGATTATGTTATATTGAAGTAGTTCATCAATCATTTCCCTAACGTATTCTTTTTCTTTAATTGCTAGCCTATAGGGTCTATAGACAATAGGTTCATTGCTATACAGTTCGATACTCATTTCGCCCTTTGTGGCCTGTCCCAATTCAGATAAATCAATAGCTATGCAGTCTCTGTATTCATTTAGTAAGTTTAAAAGATTATTCTTATCGTCACTTGACGCGTCATATCCGATATTAATGTCAGAATCTATAACTGGCTTTTTTCTGTTACTTTTACTTAAATCAGAGATATTCAAAACTGGAATGTCTTGTTGCTGGACTGCGGTTTTACCACGAGCTATTAAAAAATTCTTAGGTAGCATAAATGAACCGCTACCGGGACAATTTAAAACGATCGACCCTATTCCTCTTTTAATTTCGAAAAGTCCTGACAGGGCAGAATATCTAACTCCTGAGTGATACCGCACACTTCCTTCAATAATTATTTCTCCAGTAAATTTATTTTCACTATAAATTTCAACTATCGTAAGGCCTGACACTTTTATATTATCTTTTGAAAACAAGCTAACCCTATTATTACCGATTTCGCAATCATTAGGTAGTTGAGATATTTCAAGCGAATTACTAGTTTTACTTATAACTATATGAGACTGTTCAGTATAAGACTGACCTACAAGTAATTGCATATTCATGGAATCGTCGGGGACGACAAATAAATCAACAATAGCACTAACGCCATCTATTTCTAAGCTTACGCGTTGTTTACCTACTGCCTTTACTAGGGAATTACCGAAACCCTTAAACGAAATATCGCAATCTTCAAACTTAGAATCGAGTAAAATAAAAGCACACTTCTGGATTAAACAAACGCGGCTTCCGAAATCAATAAAGGAGTTGAATTTAACGCCATGAATAATTGCGGTTTTAAAATATTTACTACTTGGGTCACTATCGCTTGTAGAAATTTGCATTACTGGTTTCGGATTACTTTTCACATTTGCTGTTAAAGACGATGACATTTTAAGGAAACATCGATCTGCTTCATGGCCTATTTTGGAACAGTGACTACATTTTCTAATAGGTAAGGTACAATTAGTTGATATGTGACCTATCTGTCGGCAATTAAGACATTGAGAGCGGCTGGTAATCATAGTAGCGGTCTGGGCATTTTCTTGATTTTTAGGATGGAGACTTAAAGGATCGCTTTTCATTAATTGGGGTCCTAATGTTTCGAGTACAACGTAGGTATGCTAGAAGTTTGTTAGGATCTGAGAATTGCGCGGCTTCAGCACCTAACCTAATGGACCGGTCATCGATACCGTGAAGAATACACTCAACCGCCCTTTTACCCGCTATGTCGCATCGATTCAAAAGAACTACTTTTTCATAATAATAACTTTCTAAACAGTCCCCAAACCGAGCACGTTTGCCTAACATATCTGTCAGTATCTGTCCAGAATTTTCGTCTGATGGAAACGCTTCGGTAAGTTTTTGCTGCCATTCGGTCCACGAATAAAGAACGGACGGTAGGCCTTCGTACCAGCGTTGCGCAACCCCACATAATTTGGGAAGGGCATAATGGATAGTTTGTCTATCACTCCAGCCATATATCGTAGCGCATTCATTTACTTTATGCAACTACATTTTTATAGTTTGGCCTTTCCTAGACGGATCAAATTCGGGAATGGTGTTATGGATAGACCCTAACTTTTCAACAGAATCAGATGACTGGTTACTATTTCTGATAGCTCTTATTAACTCATTGATGATATTGGAGTCGGATTGAGTCACTAACCTTGTTTCATTATGTTCATCGTGGCTGCCGTGGAATGCTGTGAAGTTTTCATGTAGAGTCGCGCTGCGCGAAGGTGGCTGGCCCATCTCTATGACGGACGGTGTGCTTTGGTGTTGCCTGCTAATGACGCCGGGGTGACTTCTTGGCGACGGGCTACGTAGACAGCGCCGTCGTCCTTGGTTATTGGCTCCAGATATCCCTGGACTGCGCGAGCGACATCTTCTTCTTGAACTACTTGTACGCGCAGACGGACTGCGTCGTCGCTGTAGGTTTCTTGCTTCATCATTAAAAGCACGACGAAGTTGACCGCGAGAGCGGCGCTGTTCTCCTAACCCCTCGTTGGTGGAGCTCGTAGATGGGCTGCGGGGACAGCGCCATCGTTCTTGGTTATTGGTTCCAGATATTCGTCGTCGCTGTAGGCTTCTTGCTTCATCATTAACAGCACGACGAAGTTGACCGCGAGAGCGGCGCAGTTCTCCTAACCCCTCGTTGGTGGAGCTCGTAGATGGGCTGCGGGGACAGCGCCATCGTTCTTGGTTATTGGCTCCAAATATTCGTGGACTGCGCGAGCGACGTCTTCTTGAACTAGTTGTACGCGCAGACGGACTGCGGCGACGCGGTAGGCTCCTTGCTTTATCATTGATAGCCCGAGGAAGTTGACCACGAGAGCGGCGCTGTTCGCCCAACCCCTTGTTGGTTGAGCTCGTAGACGGGCTGCGGGGACCGTGTTCCCTTCTTCCGTGTTCAACCGTGGAGCGAAGTGCAGGGCTACGTGAACGGTGTCTTCCACTTATAATGTTTCCAGTATTGCTCAGTAATGGGTTGCTCCGGACGTCCCGTTCACTGGTAGGATGTGGTTCTGGATCTTGAGTACGCAAGCGGCTAGTTAATACCGGCGAGTTTCGGGTGCCGGTACTGCGCCTATTAGCAGGTGTCAGTATCGGAGAACGCTGGTTTTCATTAAGATCCATTTGTTGACTGAGAAAAAAAAAATTAAGGTCTTCGGACAATTATTGTCTCTTTATGCGTTTTTGTGGGTAGGTAAATAAAAATTTTGCTTGATGTGGCACTCTTAAGTATAATAGAATGTATAGTCACTTGAATTTCTTCATTTTAATAAAAGCTTCAATGTATAATTATATACTGAACCATTAAACCGAATATTAAAGTTAGTGATAAGAAGGAATTATAGGAGTGACCTTGTAGTTCATCCACAATATTACTCAATTTAAATTAATATATAATCGTCATTCTATTCCAATAATAAAATAAAAAAAATAAATAAATAATAAAGTTGAAAATAAAATATGTGTGTATATTTGCACAAATTGTAGCGTTCAATATCCCACTTCTGAGATGTAAAAGAATGTTTCAGAATAATATTAAAAACTTTAGTATTAATCGTAATGACTTGAGGGTATTTTAATAAAACAATTCTGTTCTTATATCACAATTTAATATATTCCAATTATTAGGTCACTCCACTATAATTACTAGCACTGAATTTGTATATAACTTTGATTAACAATCACCAATTGAAATACCAAATTTTAATATACAGAATAGTTGAAACATAGTCATCAAATGGTACTTACAATCTTTAAGTCCTCTTCAACAATATTCTCAACTCACTGGGCACTTTATAAAGTCTTTACAGAGCAAACGTCGAGAATTGACTGACTGTTACTCCAACCACAAGGAACTAGGTGGTAGTTGTTTTTTGACTACTTTAATATTACATTTGCAACAGTTAGTCAATTGACGAACTAATATTGACATTTTATTCAATATTTTACCATTTACAATCTAATTAATTATTAGAATATCTTACAATATATACTAAACATTTATACACTACACAATATTATGTAAAAAATGGCATTTTATTGATTCTTTAAAAAAGTATTTGGGGGGCTTACGTGTGGAGGGAGAGAGCAGAGACGAAGTTACTAACAATTAATTATATATATAGCGAGTGTGGTATATATGATATGATATTTCGTTTATCTTTTAGTTTTTGTTATTTCTAGGTTATAACTTAGTAAAGTTAGGCCTTGGTAAGAATTTTCAGTAACGATTATGTCCACTGATAATCTTAAGAATACAAATTATTACGGGGATTATATTTAAGTATTTTAAAATGAAATTATTATTGAAATATATTTATTTTATATAAATAGTATATATATTTGTGTATAGATATGTATATTGTAACAGCGCACCTCACACGCGACACAGTGTGTTATAACACGTTACAGCGAGTGCTACATGAGTTATTGCATTTCGTCACTCAATCATCCATTAGGTAATACAGTGCATTTTGCTTAACGCATTAACCTATAAAAAATATTGAGAAATAGAAAAATATGTAAACTGTCTTAAAATATAAACTTTTTTAAGACAACAGTGCTAGAAAAGTGAAAAGACTTCAATTTTTAAGATGTTGTCTTAGAACTTCGTGAAGTACCTGTAATTTAATTTTATTCGCAAGCAATAATATAAATCCCGCCCGTGAGGAATGGTAGTAAGAATGTTGGTTGCTTTCCGCCTTAAAATAGCGAGGCTTCGTTGCATTGTAATGAGATCGTTCTGGTATCTAAGATATTTAAGTCTGTCTTATTAAACTATAAAATTTCAAATTTGAAATAGTACGTAGAACTAGAACAGAATTTTGCAAAACTGAAAAGAAAACAAAATAAGTATAATGTTATTAGAATTTAGGAAATATTATAATTACTCTTTAATTACCTCAATACTATTTATATATAAATAGTTATTTGTCTCCTCACTGTTTGTTTGTGTTTAAAAGAAACCTTCAATTTCTCAGTTGATTTGTAAATGAAGGGAATCCTTCTCTTAGCTTTACAACCACTAATTGTATTAAGAGAGTAGATTACGAGAGTGAGGCGAGATAAACACCGAGGTTTACAACTCACATAAACTATTTACTCAGCTCGCCTCTTTAAAGTTTTCTCAATTATTTTAGCTTTGCATGACTTCTTTATGAATATTCTTTCAGTTAATCAAACTTGATTCCAATAAAGTGCCGCACAACTCCAATACTTTAATAATATATTTCTTACAAGAAAGTTTAATTACTTTTATTTACGAATAAAGAGCTCCAAAGCATCGGATCAAATTTCCAGATAACATGGTACTTATATAATTGAAACTTCTATCACGAACAATAATTAAACACAAAGATTTTGCTTAATAAATGTAGAGAAATTTTATGCTATTTTACAGTTTTATTTACTTAAACTCATTTGTCACAGTGTAGCTCAATTAGATAAATTAATGACTTTTTTTTTTTAATGTTTGTTGTTTTAGGAGGGCAAACGAGCTTGCGGTCACCCTTGGTAAGTGATCATCGCCGCCCATGAACTCTTGCAACATCCGAGGATTCACAAGAACCTTACCGGCCTTACAAACAATACAAACCAGGGTTTTATTATCTCCACAACTTTCTGTTGTTTATAATAACTCCTATCGTATTATCATAATGCAAGTAAACATTTTAGGCATTAATTATTGGGGTTTATTAACATTATATGAAGGTATTGTGCCAACATAATGTTTATCGTACTATTCACCATATTAGTCAGCAAAAAATCTTAACGAAAGAATATTTATTTCTAAATTTGGGAACATAGTATATATTTAAGTTACATGTTTCAAATCACGATAAGGTCAGCAGAATAAAAGGTCCTGTTTATACGAGGGACGTCATAACTTGGTGTCATCAAATTCATTTAAACGTATTCACTGGAGGTGTTCTTTACCTAACTCACCCTGCTTTGATTACTTAAGGATTAAACAAATATTTTTTCTCTCCAACCGATGTACTTGCGTCCCCTTATATCATTTTGTTTCTATACTTTTATGATACGGTCAAAATAAATTTGTAATATAAAGGGAACCCATTTCCTGGCACGTTGTTACCAGAGTCGTTTACCTTTTATCTTTCGTTCACTAATCTCCTAATGTCGAGGATCCCTTTCGTGGTTTTAATTGTATTAACATAGTTGATTACGTGACAGAAGGGCGAGATAATCAACTCAGTTTACAACTGAAATAACCTTTTTCCCTAATTCGCTTTAAACCAAATGCTATCTATACCTACAATGCTTTTGGGTTAATTTGAAATGATGAAAGCAAATCTTTAATCAACAATATGTTTTTTCTTATTAACCTCCAGATACTTTTCACACTATCTCCAAAGGAATTAAATGGTTCTGAATATTTACAAAATATTTGTACAGAGAAGATTCGAATGAAAAAACAGATCAATCGTGAAATTGGTTTTTATTTACATATCGGAGCCAAACAACACATCACCTTGTTACGTAGTTAGCTGAGAGTTTCAATCAAGTAGAATAATTAAATGCAAACAAAGTGCCGTCCGCCGGCGATCCAGATAGTTTATTTTTTGTTTTCGTTTCGTATTCAAATGCTGTGTTTAAATAAACTGTCAAAAACCTTTTACACCGGACATCATTTATTACGTTTGACAGAAAATATATTGTTTCACTTAATTTATGTTTGTAAAACAGTCTAATGAGATCAACGTAATTGATATATTTTAAACCTGAGAAAAGTTAAAAATGTATTTCAAAAGACTTGTTTCGTCTATATTTCCTTACATGTCAAAGGTTAATATCGGGAATAGGTGAAGTGAGTGACGAGCTTATTTTAAATCTTTATTTTGCATGCAACAAATTATAATTGTGAATTTGATAAATTAAACCGTTTTTGGTCCGACACCAGATGTTTAATCAGATATATTTTATATTAATAAAGCAATTTAATGTTTTAAGAAGAAAATACTTAAACAAATATTGGTTTATTAAGGTCTATTAAGACGACATAACGATCTGACAACGATTACGTCGAAGGTGCAATGGTTATATAACACACTTAACTCAAGATTAACACAGCAACAGAAGATGTTTAAATAATTTAAGCGTTATTCTTACACAAATAAAGCCCAAATTTCTCCACGTACTTATATTGAAACTATCTTTAAGTAAGATATTATAACACGGTGCCATAGTTCATTATAGATAAAGCAACACTTTAGATGCAACCTCTCCACGCTGGTGTAGAGCGGTAACGTTCCCGCATTCTATAACATTAATACCAATGTTAGTGCTCAGTTTAGCTAAAAGCATTGAATCCTTGCACGCGAAATGAATAGGGATTGAAATTCACTTATCTACTACTAAATTATTTATACTTAATATTAAATATACATATATATGTATGTATTTCATAATTATTTATTAACTAGTTAATTTTTCTTGTTGACAGGATAGATACTATATATATATTCATATATTCTTTGTTACTATAGATATTTAATTTAAGATATGTGGACTCCAAAGAAAAAGAAAGAAGGAATATCTTTTTTCAATTTATTTATATTAGTTTATAATAGAAAATGTATATAAATAAATACATTTATACATTATAAGGAAATATCAGTGATTAAACAAAACTGTTGTAACACTCTCTGTCATTAACCCTTTATAACTAATCATTCGTCGAGGCGACGACGCGCCACTTGATGAAATTCGAAATCACCTACTTCGCTCCGCCTCCTGACATTGACTCTTTCATTACCTTTCTAATTTGAGTAAACAGTGCAGCCCGTGACACTATTGGGTCCACACGCATCATAGGACGTGCTCTGTAACCTTTTCGTCGTCCGCTGGACGAAGGTTTAGTAATAACAACAACTTTATTGTTACGGTACGTACATTAATAAATTCTTATATTTATTGTTTTACATATTGTAGATCTGCTTTTTATCGATAAATGTAGTATAGTATTTATTACATTTCTAATTTAATTTATTGGATTGATTTAAATAGAAAGTTTAATGCAAAATTTAGTAGTAAGTAAATTTTTGGTTCGGTTTAGATACACGGTACGGAGAAATGTAGAGATGTTTTCACTTTTTTATATTTGTTTTAGATGGATTTGAGGAATCAAGAGGATCAGATTCGTCATTGGCTGGAGTCAGCATCGGAAAGCGAATCGACGGAGAGATCTGACAGCTGAACATCGGAAACGGACGACATTTTAGAGAAATATATTAGTTTCATTTAAAGCCAAATCCAACGAAGTTGTATTTTTATTGTCAAGTATTCATGATCAACCTATTATTAATGAAACGACATGACAAAAGGTGCAGTGGACACTGTCGATCAAATGTGTGCAAATATAAGCTCTAACCGGGAAACCAAGAGATGGCCGGTGTGTAACATTTGTAACATTCTCAATATATGTTCTATTAATTCTTACGCTATTCATGTCTGTAACAACATAAGAAATAAGAAAAAGCCAATGACTGGGGGCGATTTTGTAATGAAGTTAGGAGAACAGCTAATGGAACCCTGGCTTCGGCAACGATAACAGACCGTGAGTTTGGGGCGTAATATAAGGGTCATGATTGAGGATATTCTTGGCGAATCTTCGACAATAGAAGCTCCTGTTCCTTCTACGTCAAACGCGCGTAAAATTTGCTACCTATGTCCATCAAAGGCCCGGAGAATGACCAAGCACCGTTGCACCAGATGTAGAAAAGCTGTTTGTGGTCCACAAAATGTTGGCATGTGTCGTCACTGTGTAAATTGATATTATAACATTAATTAGTACTTAATTTGTTCATTATAATCCTTACTTTTGTGCGATGAAACAAGTTCCTATCTTAATTAAATATTTTTTATTATATTTCATTGTTTTATTCCGTAGTCCGTTGGACGAAGGTGTAGTAATTATGTAACAATGAAAACAGTTTAGTTATCTAGGGTTAAGAATTATAAATTAGAGCGAGCTTAGCTCGTTAGCTTTATGATTATAGTCAGCGTGCAGCTTTTATATTTGAATATGAATAGAACTTCAGGCATTTTGTTCGTTTGCGAAAATGGCTAAGGCTCATTATGAGAAAGCTCCCGCGAGATTATTCGGAATCTAACCGAGTTTTAAAGCGCTATGAAATTTAAAGTGAAACTTCAACTAAGTCGGAGCGAGCGATGTGTTAACATTTTGACCATTCCGATGCTCCGAGGCTGATGTTTAAAGACTCAAAGGATGTTTCATCTAAAATGTCAAATACTTTTAAATAATTTTGAGTGGCTCTAAAAGAGTTCATATTTTGCATTAGATTAAACACAATGGTTATGCTATGTACTTTGTATTGTATATCACAGTTATGGTTTAAACTTAAAGCATTGAAGTATGTCATCAGAGTCAAATTAATTTAAAAGATTAACTTTCTCTCAAGTAAATTATATATCTTTTTTTTTTCTATAATTTTTATTATGATTTCCAATTTTTTTGCAAAATTATTATTTAGTGTATATAAACTACTGTTCCGTATAAAGTGCTATTTTCGCAATCACTATATAACTTAATGTATTAGTGAAGGGACGCCGTGATAAGCAGCCGCCCCAGCGCCGCCCCGGGGCCGCCCCAGAGCGCCCCGGGCTGTGGGGTTGCGGACAAAGGGCTTAGTTTGTTTCCAATGGAACACAAAAGACAACCCTAACTAAACAAACATGTTACTTTACAAATTAAATGTATTTTTCGTAACAGAAAACTGAACATTGCTTTTATAGTTAATATTTCTGCGGGCGTTGTGTTTTGATGTTTCTATCTTTTTTGATACACAACTGTTTTGTGTGGATTTTGAGATGTTATGAAATATAATAAATATTTTTGTAATTTATTATTTCTTTTATTCTATAAATAGAAAGGCTTTCTAATAAATCTCCTTGTGTATTTAAGAAATCATAAATCCGTAAGTAATAAAGTAACGAAAATCTCCTTTGTATTTTTCTGTTATCATTTATAACTGTTTTGCACCAAAATGCTACAGTTAATTTGGTTTAAAATGAAATAACCGCGTTGAATATTTTAAATGTTTTTGATAAACTAAGCTTTTATAAAACTATTGTAATATTCTTCTTCAGAATAATAGTTTAAACTTTATTGTAATCGCTATAAATAATTTATGTCACTCGATAAATATTCTATAACGTGATGAGTTAGTATTGTCAGTAAAAATGCTTCTTAGTTATATAATATTCGTATTATTTCTAATTAGAAAGAATATTTTAGATATGAAGAATTCTTCATATCTAAAATTTGCTATTTGTTATTAATTTATGTTTAAATAATTAAAGAGCACAGTTACATCTCTATAAGTGGAACAAACATTTAATATTATATTAAAATTATTATTCAATAAGTCAAATGTTCAAAGTCAAAATATTTGAAGAGAAAACGGTACCCGTTTCAAAATATGCCAACTGCCAACAAACAAATGTTCCCTCAAACGTAGAGAAACTTTAAATCAACCCAAAAGTTTTACCATATTAATGTTATGAGTAATTGTTTGTGCTTTATTAATGACGGGAGATAATATACATGGACTAGCTTTAAATAACGACTATGTTTGTCAAAAACATCATCATACTCGGTTTTAACGAAATTTATCATTATTTGATAAGTCAAATAGAATAAGAATTATAAATTATTATTGTCAATCTTATATGTTTATATATTTATATAAATATAAATAATATCGTTAAAAATAAATTATATAATAAACAATAAAATATATAATAATAAATAATAAATAGGTGTGTCGGAGTTTCTGTTAATCGCATTTGTTGGTTTTCGGTATTTATTAATATTATTAATATTTTTATCATTCAATCAGATTTTTTTTAGTTTGTTAAAACCTATAAACCTCTGAATCTGATATTTGGATTTAATATTTTGTGACCATTTGAGGAGGTTTTTAAACTTAATAGTATCACGTTACAGTTATTACTCGCATTGCATTACAAAAATACACCTTTTGAAAAAAATAAACCAAAATATTTGAATAACGGTTTTGTCTCTTCCTGTTTCAGTTATTTAATAATGAACAAATTTTTCGTGTTTCCGTTTCTATAATCCATGCAGGTGGCGTCACTGAGACGAGCTAGCTTATTTCATTTAGAATTTCAATAAATCATTTACTTACACTAAATACAATTACATGAATTATTTTATTAAAAAAAAACTGTTTACCATAAACTTATACGAGGGCCAAACTGAAAGTTTTTAGAACTGGCCACTTAAAAGCATTATATTAAAAAAAATAGTTTAAATTTTGAAAATAGTACTCTTTACCAATATTATTGAGTGTACATTTCATTCATTTGTCATTTGTTTTACGATTTGGCGGCAAATTGAAAATTGTCTGTGCACGCCAGAATGAATTTAAGCCGAGAAAATTTTCGTGCAATGATTTTTTATGACTTTTGATGTCATTTAAGTCAACAAGAAAGTTATGATAGACTTCGATTGGCTTTTCATGATGAAGTCCCATCTCGTGCCACAGTTTACAACTGGTTTAATGAATTCAAACGTGGTCGAACTAATCTCACCGATGATTTGCGTGAGGGACGGCCTTCTACAGCGACAACTGAAGATAATATCAGTGTTGTGCGGCGTATGATAGAGACTGACAAAAGAGTGACCTATCAGCAGATTCGGACAAGTCTAGGCATAGGTATGAGTCAAGTGCACAAAATCCTCCATGAACATTTAGCGGTCAGGAAGCTTTGTGCCCGCTGGATACCGCATAATTTGACCGAGGCTCAAAAACTCCGCCGTGTTGATTGGTGCCGAGAAATGATCCAAAAATTTAACGGAGGTGACTCAAATGCTGTGTTCGACATACTAACGGGTGACGAAAGCTGGATTTACTGTTATGATCCGGAAACCAAAAGACAGTCTGCTCAGTGGGTGTTTCCTTCCGAAGAGTTGCCAACTAAAGTGAAGAGAGGTCGAAGTGTTGGAAAAAAGATGGTGGCCTCGTTCTTCGGAAAGACAGGTCATTACGCGACAGTAGTCTTAGAGGATCAGAAAACGGTTAATGCAGAGTGGTATACTAACAATTGTTTGCCACTTGTCTTGGAAAAAGTTCAAGAGAAACGACCTCGCAGCAGGATCCTCCTTCATCACGACAATGCCTCGTCGCACACCGCTAGGCAAACCATCGACTATTTGGTGACTTCAGAAGTGGAATTACTGGGTCACTCGCCGTATAGCCCCGACCTCGCACCCTGCGATTTTTATTTATTTCCGAAAATAAAAGAAAAACTTCGAGGAAAACGTTTTATAGACGCCGAAGAAGCAGTGGCTGCGTTTCAAAACGCCGTCGAAGAGACCCCTAAGGCCGAGTTGGCAAGGTGCTTTTCTCAATGGTTCCATCGAATGCAGCGATGTATTGGTGTAAATGGACGCTATTTTGAAAAGTTACAATAAAACTAATAACTTGCTAGAATGCTTAGTTTTTGATTTTCTAAGAACTTTCAGTTTGACCCTCGTAAATCTAAATGAAAAAACAAAAACGACTGCATAACAAATATAAAATGTATGTATAAAATATGTAAGTAATGCAAAACATGTCATAATAAATACGCTGAGAATTTCCTTTCAAAAGATATTTAACATTATCCGTCAAACGTTTCTACTCCATTACTTAAAAGCCATTAACTTCGTTTGCCGGTTTAGAATATCAAGGGGATTTATACGTAAGGGTTATCGGGCGCATGTGCACGGAGTTAGCAAACTTACTCCGAGGCATTGCGAAGGCGGCCTTAGTCGCGCTACAGGTCTGTGGCCGGCCGCACGTAGCGCCGCCGCGGTCCGAGCGCTGCGAACTTCCGAGCGCTACGACGATAGCGCCAAAACTATGTAATAAGTAACAACGTCCGTGTTTGATGGTCAGTGAACTGTGGTGCGATGTGAACTGAATGATGGTTGGGAAAATACTATTTTATGTACACTTCGGACTTGTCTTCCATGTAGTGATTTGTTTTAAGGATACCGTTGGTAAGGAACAAAGGAACATTAAATTCTATCCATTATTAATTAAATAACAAAGGGAATAAATCAATTCAAGTTAATAATTAAATTGATAATTAAAGGAAAAAAGTGGACTTCGTTACGTCACGTCGAATAAGATTTAGTTCTTAACAAATTTGTACTGTATTGACTAAAATAAGTAATGATAATAAAATTAATGCAAGACTCCATGTCATAATAAATGGAAATGTCTAAATTTAATTATATTTGAAACGGCTTCAAGCGCTTCTAATGAACTATTCTGTAATTTGCTCACCCCTCTGATCTTATAACATGTCAATTTGCATAACATTCATACTTAACGTTGAATATTTAAGTTGAAAACGGTTTTCTGTCTGTCTTTAAATCAAAACAATTTAAAACAAAACAAACAATTCCTTAAAAATATAGTTTACTTAAAAAGTTACTAAAAATCTTTTTTTTTCTATTATATTTGTACGAGTCCATTTCTTTTCAATCTAATAAAGTAATAATTTTACTTCATATTTAGCATTATAAATATAAATGTATGTTTGTTTATATCCACACTTAATCTATCTTACAATTTTTTTTCCAAAGAACTCGTATTTTATTGCAAATTTTATTGTCTTTTATAACAAACAACAACTCAAATACGGAATAGAAAAAAAGCGGGGAGTTCATACCACAATATTATTTATTATACATAAAGACTCCCTTATAACCAATGCTGTTTTTATAAAGTTGTAAGTTCAAGTTTTGCAATTCATTTCACATCTAATATAAAATTTGCAACTTAAAAGAATAGAACTATTATAATATTTTTAATGATATTTCTTCTAATTACTGAAATATTTGCGGGGTTTATATAACTATGTAGTGACAGAACTCCATTTCTATACAGACATAAATGAATGATAATGTAAAAAAAAGTCACGTACATATTTAAGAATTGTTTTAAAGATTTGTTGATTTGACACCAATTTTCAAAGCAGATTTAAAATTGTGTCCAAAGATCATATCATCTATTATATAAGATATACCTATATATAGAAAGTAATATTCAAAATTAAACTCACTAAAAGATAAATACTTTTAATTTCATTACAGACAAAAAGTTAATCTCAAAAAATAACGAGGACATAAAAGCAAGACAAAAAAAAAACATCAAAAATGATGATTTTAATAAAACTTAGAACAAAACACCTGTAAACATTGTTGAGTTTTTTGTCGTCTAAAAATTCAGCCTACATTCTTTACGTTTGAGATTCTTTTAATTCGCAGAACAAAGGCGGCCCGGTATTACACTCTTTTATCAAACAACTTTATTCTTTCGCAGTAACCTTGTTGGAACGTACCTTTCTTGGAAATTTGAATATTTGAAAGTAAAAATTTGTAAAATTTGTTCATATTATTTATTACCCGGCGGCCGTGGAGCCTCGATGTTATAAAGTATTACATGAAATTATAATTTTATTCTCTTGTAAATTTCTTTTTTAGCATCAATATTTAATATAAATGTCTTTGAGGCTCAAGTAATATTATAAAGTTAGATTTAGTTAATAGAAGATTTATTACCTCAACCTATACCTCTGTGATTATATCTTACTCCAATTCAATATATTCCATCAAACAATTTACAAACTTCCTATAAATAGAGCCCCTATTGAACCTTACCAAAACAAATATGCTAAGACAAAATATTAACTAACGTATTAGATAGCTCAATATACTCCCTATAATCCGAAATTATCAACAGAGACAGGAGTAACACAACAATAATTTACTTGGTACACATGTAGGGGTCGTTTGTTGTTATAACATAAGCCCGGATCCGAGCCGGCTTAGCGGCGTCAAGCGCTCGCCGTCTCACTTACACTGCCAATTTAGAAAATCCCGTAACTGAAAACATAGTCTTGATTAATCAACTAGAGCCGATCGTATCTGATGGAAGCGAATTAACACGCAACCCGAATAAAACCTATTACATGCAGGAACTTCGGAATGGATTTTCTTTTGTGATAGGATTAAAATAAATTAATTGAATCAATGCCGTATAATTAGTTTTTTTGTATAGTGTACTTATTTTTTCAATTAAATTTACTTTATATTCAACTATAAAAACATTTTTATTCATAAACATGAATAGTCTCTTATAAATGCAAAATTATCAAATCATAAAATTTATGGACCGAAATAGAAAAGAAACCTTAGGCCGTAAATTCACCGATTTTTAAATCACACAGCATTCATATCGCCGTAAAACCGATAATCTTTTTCAAATAGGACTGACCGATACGGTAATCGTATTTTGGTGTTTGGACATTCAAAAACACAACATAAAAAAGAAAGCTTCAGCGCTATTTGTAACATTTAAAATAGTGCAATGATTTTAAATATTTCCATAATAAATTAAATCAATTCCACGGAATATTCTATAATATAAGTTGAAAGGTAAGTAACACAATTAAAATTTAAAATATAACAATTAAGTAAATAAGATATGGTATACATCGCATAGCAATCTTGTGTATCTTGTGATTGAATCATTACCCAGAATGTTAAAAATAATTTGTAAATCATACAAAGATTTTTTTTGTATCAGAGTCGAATCCACGACTTTGATCAGCATAAAAACATTCCTTGGTAAGTCATGTCATTATTTTATTAACAGTAATTTAATGAATGCACAGGATTCCGAGGCAAATAAAAATAACACCCGTAAAATATTTTATACAAATATTTTAATCCGCATTGAAAAATATGTTTCTGTTAACCACAAATCCTGGTTGACATGATTACAACGCTTTTAGCTGAACAAGCACTGCAGCAATGTTGTGCATTTAAATAATATTTTATAAAAAATATATATAATTTTTAAATTGGCATTGTCACAGCTTAATTCTAGCAAAAGCTTAAATTTTCACCGAAATATGACGTGTTAGTGATTTAATTCTTAAAACACTTTACAAGAAGAAAACTTTTCATACGTGAGGAAATTACATAACTGTAGCCGCATAGTTGAATGCAATCTAAGTTACTTGCACAAGTTGCTTTTGTTAATATATAACACATTTCTTACCAAAGAATTTAATGAGTAAAACATATTTAATATTAAGCCCAGAGAAACTTACATTATTCTTTAGTAGTATTACATAGTTCTTCAGCTATGTCATTATTTATTTTATTAGAAAAATGGCATAAAATATCATTCTTATATAAACAATTAATTTAGTTCTTATCCCTTCTATCATCAGTTCTTTTTAGCCTGTAAGTGACTAAGTTTACTATTATTATTCACAGTAAAACATCAATTTTTAAAACTTCTGTTTTAAGGAACATGTTGCTATTTATCGATGTAAGATAAAAAAACATTTAATTTTAATTACGTCTTTGTGCCTCCCAAAATTAGCAAAGTCAATCAAATATATTATAAAGTATAGAAATCGTCCACTATTATAAATTTAAATAAATATAAACAGCAGTGAATTGTTCAGTAAATGCGCCAGAATGTCCGCCAGCCGTTCCCGTCCGCCTCACGCCTAACTTCCGACCAACCATTAAATTAAGAACAACCAAACTTCATTTATCTCGGCTTGTTACTTCTGCGGACGATAAGGTTTTGGGAACACGATTGGAAAGTTCCGTAAACTTGCAGCTAACTTCGAGGTAAAGTTGTTGAATCACGCCGATCGTTCACAAATTTGCTAGATACTTACAAAATTTTAAAATACCAGTCATTTATTATCTGTTAACTTTAACGGCTGATTACTTTCAGCTTTGTGTACTATAATAGAGAAAACACGTTTTAAAAATACTTTTAGAAACCATATACCCTAAAAACAAATATATAATAAACTTAACACAATAAATAATATGTTAAAGTTTTTAATACGAGAGCTTTTCTAGAATATAAGTCTCTTTATGTTTAATGAGCGTCGATGTACTGAACGTCTATGATGCTTATAATGTTTTCTGTCTCTCGTGGTGTGCTACTTTACTAAGGTAAGTAGGAAGGTGGCAGGTCGTGATACCCTAATATTTACGTACATCAGTCTCGATACAAGTTATTTTCTAAAAGCGTTATCTTGTAGCTGTCATTTGTTAGAGAATTATGACCAGTCAAGGTAATGTAGAGCTTAACCGTGCAACATGTAAATATACTTCTACCTACAAAAATTTATATTAAGTGATGTTTTAGTAATAAATCACGAAAGATGTTAATAATAAATATGTGGGTTTCTTATTATATATCCATTAATTTTAATACGTTCAGTCAGGGTAATACTCCTGTCAAACAGACGAAAATATATTATTTATTTCGTATACCCGGACTTCTTTTATAAAAATTAATATATTTTTTATAACTGACATATATTAGCTTCTTCAGACTCTCAACAGACTTTAATGTTCGCATAAGAGGTATTGTATTTTCTTGGGTATTTTGCCACACCCATGTTAAAGAAATTAGGCTTTTCCGAATATTGTTAATGAAATGAAAATAGTATTCCCCTCCAATTTCCTTGCATTTATACTTTTGGGTTAACCAGCTTAACATAAAAAAAATCTAAAAGAATCTTTAGAGTTAAGTTTTCGACCACGAAGCATTATTTAATTGTGGAAAATAAAAAGAAATCGCAAGGAAAAATGTGGACTATACGGATGATAGGGAAACATATGTACACCGAAAAACTATTCCACCTAAAATTTGCACAAATTAAGTTTACTCCTCTATTAGAAAATGCGGTATACGGAAAATACATCGAGAAGTAACCTTCCTAGGTTTCAGATGTTAATACGGGCTCGGACAACTGTGATCCAATTTTCAGTTCAGCCTGAATATCCCAACGTATAATGTTATCATTTTCACCCAACGACCACTCCACCCTGAAGATATTTTCATAGGTTACTGTAGTTATGTCTCGGCTAGGTCTGGGATCTTCGGTTAAATTCTCTCGACCACGTTTAAATTCACGGAACAAATACAATCATAGAAAATCACAACACGCACAAAGCTTTTTGCGAGACGTTCATTGTTACAAAGAAAATAATAATTATACATTCGTGGAAAATCTTCAAGAACTTTGCACATATGTATGTATAATTATTATTTTGAAATTAGCGTTTAATTCAAAATAGACTGAATAAAATATGTATTAATTTTACTTTGTGACTAATAGTTTTCGAAAAAGCCTTCGTAACCTTCGTAATAATATATTTTACAGCAAGTCAAAAGATCTAGGAACAGGTTTAAATTTTAAATAATTTTAATAAATATATTTTATCATTCATTCAGCTATCAGCTTATTATATGGTCCTTTATAAATATTGTTCTCTTTAAACGGTGACAATATAAATAATACAATTATAATGGATTTTATTACCAGAATTAACAATTTTAACTTTGCAATTAATGTATTTGTAACTTTTCAACGTAAATAAAAAAATATATAATTGAGTAGTATATAGATTCCATAAATAGAATTCTGAATTCTCTACATGAACGATTATTATTTATCAATAATTTGAAGACAACTGTCAAATAACATTTAATTAAAAATGTTAAGGAAACTTTGATTGTAATTACTAACAAAGGAATTATTACAAACGAAATAAATTATTTTTATTTATATATCTTTTTTTTTATTTGTCTAAAATATTGAAAGAGTCTTTGCCAACTTGTAATGTCCTCAGTAAACAAGACGAGAAGGATATAAAAAGCAAATATACTTATTCGGATCGTTTCTAATATTTCTTGTCAAACATGACGATATTACTAACAAGGGGAATAACAAATTGGCAGCAGCTCACTACACGGCCGCCGTAGTGTCTATTAGTGAAGGTCAGCTCTACCGGCGACACCGTATATTTGTTGACATTCCCCAAGTGTTAGAGACAATGCTAAACTATAACCTAACCTATAACAAATATATATATATATATATATATATATATTATGATTACAAAACTATATCAAAATTATTTCACAAAATATTATATATAATCCTTACCGACCTTATATGTAACCCAACATTTCTTAGTATATAATATTTATTATCAGTATTGTTAAACAATTCCTGAGTTATGGAATGAAATGAAAAAAATGTAATAAGAATCAATGAATCATAAGAAAAGTGTTTATTCAAAAAAATTTAGATGAAAATGTACAGCATTAATAGATTTATATAGCAGTAGTGAAAATATGATACATTATCTTATAAGTATAATAATTAATTGATATTGTTATTATAATTGTTTCAGAAATTAAAAGAGATTATTTATATTACCTGCATTCTACACAATGGCAATGTTCTGTGTATTTTAATCACTATAGCTTAATAAAAATACATACTGTTGTAGAGGGGGGAATGTTTAAATAAGTGCGCCGTATTTTAAATCGTGTTTCCTACATAACATTTTAAAGGTACATTTTACAGGTGCTTAGAAATATAATAGTCTAACATAAATTCCCCCGTGAGTTCACCCTACCCTTGAACCCATAAAAGATAAGGATCGTATTTTGTTACTCCATTTTTGCTGAGTAATATACAATGTTCAACTGCCCGTATGAAATTTTCATATTTTGCAAAACATTCATAAGAAGGAGCCAAAAGATCACGTACGGCTAATATAAATTAATATTACTGTAGTTAACACAAACCCTAATATTTACGATACTGACGTTTTATTAACAATATAAGATTTTTAATATGTTATTATAACAATATTTATATTTTAGAACAAACAATTTTAGTCTTTTAATCCGTTGGTCTAAGAGCTTGTTATGTTTGGCAAATATATAACAATATTACCAAGTAACGTTTGGGTATAAAGTTGAGATATACGCGAGGGGCCACTGGCGTTAGCTTTTATTGGACCTTTAGCGTATTGACTTTTCGCAAGGATACGGGAAAAAACGTTCATTATCGACTCAGGCGGGTAAATAAAACAAGATAGCTCCCCGAGGCCCGTTCACTAAGATATTGCGCCGTGCAAGCAAATTTGCTCTAGGCACAATAAATGCTTAGCAATGAACGTGTGAGAAAACAACACCGCCAGCGATAATATTTATACTCACAATATAGTTGTACGTGCAGGCCAATGAAAAGAAAGGAACGGTAGGACGGAGTTTAATAAAACTGTCGTATTAAGTAAGTTGCAGACAACTTTTAATTAAAGGGATTTTATTAAATTTGCTATTTACATTTATACGTATTCTTAATGCTGTATACATAGGTAGTAGTACAATAATATTCCTTATAATTTAAAACAACAAAATAAATGAGAAACGTTTCTTACTGTTCTATTTAGAACATTAAAACTCTTTTTTTTTTTTTTTTTTTTTTTATTCAAGTAGGCATTTACACGCACTTTTGAATCGTCAATTATTACAATACAAAAAAAGGTCAGTGTAGTCAGTGCGTAAGCAAGCTACCACCGGCTCGGAATGCTGCTCTGTTGAGAAGAGCCGGCCAGAAACTCAACAGTTGCTCTTTTCAAAAGAAATATAACAATAGGTGATGTATATTAATTATAATATAATATAAATCCTGAAAATGATTCAACAACTTAAGTTCCACATATTTCGATATTTCGATCCACTAAAAAAACATTGTAACTTAACACATAATTTAAATCGCTTGATATAAATATAAAAGCGAGTGAAGCCGTATGTTTAAATAAACATAGAATAATTAAAATTAAAACCGCTATTATATCTGTGTATGGAAATTTTATATTCGTACTTCCCAAACTTTTTGTGAACAATGGTATGATTTTCAAAGCGGAGTAAACTTTTCAAGTCTCAGAATAATTAGGTACTTTTAATGTGAGGACTATTGTCCTATTTTTAATTACTTATTAGAACAAGTATAACAAAATAATTTTCTTTAATTTCGTTAGAGAGTTTTGCATAAATTTTCATAATATTTTAGACAAAAAATACATTCAAAAAATATTTATGACGACTAATATACGTATCACAAATGTATTTTATTTCTTTGTTCCCGTTTTTTTAATTAACGCAACGTGGTTCGCAAAGATTTGCCAAAATCTATTTACGGTACAAAGAATTGTTGAATAAAAAAAAAACCTTGTTGGTGTTTTTAATACCAAGTTACGTATGGGTACAAAAATCGTAATATATCGCGCTCCAATTAAAATAAATAAGTAAGTAAAAGATGGTTAAGGAATTTTCCATTGTGGTATCATAATTTCAGGTTAACCGTTTCAAATATGCTAAAGAGTTTTGTAGCAAAAAGTAGAAAAGAATACTTCAAATTAAAACTCCAACTTAATACTGTTATAGGACTTAGTTTAATAAGTATAAGCTATCAAGAGAGGACCTCGCTCAA
This sequence comes from Melinaea marsaeus rileyi, assembly GCA_918358865.1. Classification (NCBI taxonomy): domain Eukaryota; kingdom Metazoa; phylum Arthropoda; class Insecta; order Lepidoptera; family Nymphalidae; genus Melinaea; species Melinaea marsaeus. The sequence goes on from OU911090.1 coordinate 979,791, forward strand.
TGGCTGCGGTTTTGTCTGATTCTATTTAATGACTTCGCATAATTATAATTTAACTTTTACATTACTCTTTGCATACTACATGCAACAAGTAATTTCCTTTATGCACAATATGTGGCAAAGTCTGCGATGCATGTGACAAAACGGTTTAATTTGTCAAAGAGAAAGCTCAGGGACATTTACAATTTACAAGAAATAATCGTCTGTCTCTGCGAGATACAGACCCATTATACAAATGGTTGAATACGCTCTGGTGAAATAGTTATTATTATTTTCTTTCCTGATTATAATTCTCATAGATTAGTGCGAGTAAGCAATAATGAAAGAATGTCTTTGGTTTTGGGCATCTAAAACATCATTTAATAAATACACTTGCATTATTTGTTATATAAAGGGATGAAGCTCGTTACTGAAAACAGATAATTCCTCGTTAATTTTTATTTTACTGCACACAATGATAATCCGGTTTTAATCAAAATTTGCATATTTTTATAATATATTCATATATTAATTAATTATTGTAATTATGCAAATAATATAAAGGCCGTCAATTGTACCGGGACTATTTATTAATTCAAACAACATTAACATCTTTTTCACATACTCTTTTGTAATTTAAATCTCACACCGAGTGTAATTCCTCTCATACGAGTGGGGTCGAGCCTAATCCGATTTTATCCCGAAAAGGGCATAAAGCGATAAAAAATATCAAAATGTACACATGTTCAATGAATACCTTAACAACGAATACATAATAAATGAAAAAGAGGCTGTGAAAGGGTTCAGTCTGTGTTTTATTTATAAATTTAAACAATATATTTTGCTTAATAATGTTTCATGATTTAAAAAACCAATGAGAAACAATTTAATATTTTATATTGAAAGACATTAAAATTATTTATTAACATACAGACATGCTACAATCACACACACACACAGACTTACAGACACACACATACACGCACACATGTTCACATACAGTCACACATACAAATATGTTGCACACTTCTTTTGTACTTAAACATTTATATCTTAGGATAAAGCATTTTTTCTTATGTCCTTTTATCGAATTTGAAACGCGTAATTCATAAAAGTTATCCTCTTTGATCTTCGTCATAAAATATTATATAGATCGTTGATTTTGTAATACTATTACTACTATAAATAAATATTTGTTAAACCAATTTAACCTATCCGACGCAAAAATATAATTAGTGATAAATATTTTTTAACTTATTTTATTAAACATGTTTTATTTGCCTATAAGTAGTTTAATCCACCAACATTGTTGCTGTGCCATATAAAAGCTTTATTAATATTCAATATAAATTAATACGATTACGGTAAAACGTAACACAAAGTGCTGACAAAGTAGAGAAATCAGAAATAATTTATATCACTTTTGTTATAATAACATTTATTACAGATAGGTCTGTCCTATTTTGTTGGTAATATTTAATATCTATAATATCTTAAATTTAGGACAGTAAGCCTTCTTCATTGATTTTTCAAGCTTCACACGCTTAAAACTAAAGTACTCAACATAAATATCCTCTGCGGAAATTTCGTAGAACAGTAATCTTGATATACACGCCAAAACCATATTGTTACAATAAATATTAAGGAATTTCACAAATTTATTATAAGCTTTCTGCCATGTTTCGGTTCCCAAAATAATGAATATTGCTGCATAAGCTTACCCAGTGGTTTTCTGAATCTGTTGCTATTATAATTTATGCTAATACCTGTGTTCGTGAGGACGGGCACTAACTTAACCATGTTAGGCCAAGCCGCACTATCTCTGAACAATTTGTGTATAAACACGAGCCACTCCAGCGCTATAAACTACGGCTACGTCATAATCATTCTGTAATGCAAATTTAGAACATTCTTTATACCTACCTGCATAGATAAATTAACAGAACCCTACACCTATACAATCTTAATGCTACCTTAATGTTAAACTGTAATTCATTAATATTTAATTATTTTCTTCTCTACACTTGGTAAGGAATATTATTTCGTATGTTAAATAATATTAATACATAAACTTAGTTTGATTTTCCATCATGTATTACAGAAGTGCCACGTTTCGAAGACAGTTTAAACAACCTCACAGTGTCATTGGGAAGAGAGGCTGTCTTCACGTGTGTCGTCAATGATCTCGGCTCTTACAGAGTAAGTCCAGATAAGACGTCAACAATTTTTATAGATTTTGTAATTATAATTAATTTAATATGTATTTTAATTCATTTTTATTTATAAAAAAGCGTATTGCTTTTTGCTAAAACCCTCGTGGATTACATTTATTACTAATAATAACCACTTTAAGTATTCACTAAGGTAATTTGCCGTAATATGATTACCTTGTTGTTATATAAACATATAATATTTATATTTATAAATCATTACCAGCGTTTATTACCAGGTGGCTATTGCCACCTGAGGACACTCCACTTACCCCGACTAGGCCTTTTAACTCCCGTGTTGTACTTACAACTAACTAAATAACTAACTAATAACTAAATAACTTTATTTAAACTAGGTTAGGCATTGAATTAGATTTTACTGTGTATAATTGAGTATTTAAATGGTTTTAACTTTAAATAAGGGTATTGGGCTATAATCTTTCTAACATAGCATTATAAAACTATTGAAAATATAAATTATACCGAGTTTGAGATTTTTCATGTAATTTAAAATATATATATGTTTATCGTAGGTTAGAACACCCATCAAATATTAATAACAGTTTTCAATAGGTGGCGTGGCTACGCGTGGACACGCAGACGATCCTGACGATTGCTACTCACGTGATCACAAAGAACCATCGCATAGCGGTCAACCACAGCGACCGGAGGGTGTGGTTCCTGCACATACACGATGTGCGACAGTCTGATCGCGGCTGGTACATGTGTCAGCTGAACACGGATCCCATGAAGAGTCAAACAGCATATCTTGATGTAGTCGGTATGTGGCACTATGTAATATATATTTATAAAAACAGTGGCTGGTTAATTCAATAATTTTTATTACTGACTTCTTCTGGTCTTTTGAAATTATTCAATTATATTATTTATACAAGTTCATTGTGTCGGTAACATGTGTCCAAGATGCAATTTTTTGTTTAATTTTTAATATCACAAGTCAATGAATAATCCATTGTATTCATTAAAACGGAAATTGTTTTTATTATATACTTTTTAGGAATAATACAAAGCTGGGGTTAAAAAACATGACGCAATAAAATTCAAAATACACAAAAGTAATTTAATTTCACGCCAATGAAAGCATCAAGTTAAGCCTCTTATCGGTACGTCAATTTGATATCTGACTATAATTGTGCAAAACAATTTCAAAATTAATTTGTTGGTCGTTTCTCGATTCCTCGTAGTTCAGTTCCCACGGGAGTGCGAGTTCGAAGCAATTCTGCATCGACAGATTTCAATTTCCGTACCACAAACGAAGGTGTAAATAAAGCAACACGTTTATATAATAATATGAATATGCAATACGAAATGCACTTAAGAATTCACTTTCTAGCTTAAAATATGTTTTTGTGAGGGGTTTGAAAATTTAAAACATTTTTAAGGCTATAAGAATATCAAAGAAAAAAATAGAATTTTATCTTTTACTAAGAAAATTAATTACAATAAAACATGATATTAAATTAAATAATTCCTTCCTTGGTATTTAAAATTTTCTCCTAAGGCTTTTGTTGAGCATTCCTGCCATCTTATTAAAATATTAAGCTTTCCGAAACCGTGCTGAAGAATCTTTAAAACATCTGTTCTAAAATGTATATAGTATTTATTTTTATTACCGATTTATATTTCGCTGTAAAGAGAGAACGTAAAGAAAATTATTATAAGCATGCAACAAGAAAATATTGTTTTGTGTTATTAAGAATAATGCAACACTAAGACTGCATGGGGAGTTATTATGAAACTCTAAATTGAAATTATGCGGTGCTGTATGTATGAATATTTATTATCTTTTTAATTTTTTCTCACTATCATTATTTACATACGAGAAATACCGATTAATTATGAAATAAATGTAAGCTTTCGAATAATTCATTATTTAGTAAATTCAAAATGGGAATTGATGTCTAGGTAGGTGATTAATTATAAAATATATGTGTAACAAATAAACAAATTGATTAAAATTGACTCAATACTTCAATCAATTCGTTTATTTCAATTGTCCTCGGACCGAGCATATTATAAAATAAATTTAACATTCAATCTCATCAATATAGTATTATGTATCGTGAAACATTACACTCGGCCCGTTGATATAATTGCATTATATACTTATTGATGTTTTTCCAATAGAATTATTAAATTACCCTCAATAATTATTACAACTACGTTTAAGTACAGATAATACAAATTTTCTTCATACAATGTGTGTCTAATGCAGAAGTTTTATTCCAATTACGTAATAACAACCGGAGTGCGTGCGGTCGCCTGCAGCTAACGACGTGTAATTGCTGTAATAAGTCACAGCTGTGATAAGCGAAAAGCCAATTCCTAGTACATGAACGCTTTCACAAATATTACATTCGCTATTACGTGTAATGCTAATTTGATTATATTTAACATTCTCATTTTCTTAGGTGGAGAATATATAAGGGGTTAATGTTGATAAGGAATTTGTGTCCTTCAATATAAAATATTATTGTACTGAATATCATAATATTTTGTAATAGATCCGTATAATAATATTAATTTAAGCAACACACATGAGTCTAGAATATAAAAAAAAATTGTAGTATAAAAAAATAAATCATAAATTAACTAACTTATTCCTTCACTTCACTGAGCACACTATTAATTTAGATGTGAACTTAGGTTGTTATGGTAACCTTTGTCATATTATCCGTTGTCATTGTAACCATTGCTATGGTAACCGTTGCTATAGTAGCTCTTACCTCCGCGTTAAGTGTAAAACTCCTACAGGTTTAAAACTTGGCAAAATTCAAAAAGTTGAAATCCGTTGGGATGGAAATTCCGTAAAATCTGTTCTTAGTGGACTTCTACGTCACAAAAGAAGTAACTATATAAAATTTTAAGTTAATCGGACAGATAGTTTCGGAGATTTCGTGATGAATCAGTGAGTGTTAAATCGCTATTTTATATATAGATTTATTCTTCGAACTATTTTGAAACCACTTCTTAAAAATATTTTCAGGTGTTTGAATATTTAGTTACTACATATTTTAAATAAGTAGTTTGTGTGCAGTGCCACCAGACATCCTGGACTACCCCACGAGTAGTGACCAGGTCGCCCGTGAAGGAGCTAACGTGATACTACGATGTGCCGCCCACGGTGTGCCCACACCGATTGTTGTATGGAGAAAAGAGGCTGGGGATCTGCTTCCCACTGCTAACTTTAGTGACACTCATAGTAAGAAAATATATCATAATTAGTGATATTTTTATACTTTTAATAATGCAATATATAATTTAGGTCCTTAAATATTCTTATTAAGATACTCATTATTTTTTCAAAATAGAAAGATTCGTAGCAGATGAAAACTTATATTATTAAGGTATTCAATTTATATTAAATGTATTTCATAAAAACTATTGAGAAAAGTAAACGAACACCATTAGGTTAAACCATTCTTACCCGTCAAAAAGAACTTGAAGTGATATATACAAACTTTTAGCAATATATATAAATCCGATTGTCCTAAAGAACTGAATTTATATTTATTTTAAGTATATTTTATTTTATGTAACTTATCTCTTAATTCACGTGTGTTATGTTTTTGAAAAGTGATAAGTAATGAAAAGGTTACCACATCTAAAAGCGTATAATTATGAAATGTGTGGATCCGAACTCTTGATTTGTTATGAATGGAATTTTATAGAGTGAGAGCCAGTAAAACCGAACGAAACATCAACTTCAAAGCATGCAACATGCAAACCACAAAGACCCTTCCACTTTCAATCTACGAGAAATGTGGAGTGAAACTACGATACTTTCACAATATGGATTTTATATTTCCTCCGACGAAACGTGATTCCTGATAAAAATAATTCGCGCAATAAAGATTGATATTTAGATGTATTAAATGTTCAGCGCTAACTGTGGCATAGCACGTTATTAAAAACTTTTTTATTTTAGGTTAAGAAAATGTTTATAAATTACGTATTTAGTTCAAGTAATGAAAATATTCCTAAATGTCGTCTATATTTTCTATTTACAGCTATTTTCGCTTTACATTTGAAATATTTAGCTTATATGTGTATATTTTTTGTGTTCTACTTTCAAAAGAGTAATATTATAAAATTCAAATAAAAAAATTCTTTACATAAAATTCCTCTATTAGCTGTAGAGGTTTATTTCCCAGTATTTAATTACAGTTTGCTAATCTAGACTCGTCGGTGAGCGGTGCCGTGCTGCATCTAGCGAAGGTGTCACGCCTGCACATGGGGGCGTATCTCTGTATAGCAAGCAACGGAGTACCGCCTTCCGTCAGCAAGCGAGTCATGCTTGTCGTTCATTGTAAGTAAGGCTAACACGCTAACTTTGCAACGATGATCGATTTCTGGACGTTGATGGATGTGAGCTGGATTTTACAACGTTAATATAACAAGTTGTTATAATGTTATTTTAGATGGCATATTTTACATTAAGAAAATAAATCTAATAATGTTTTTTTCTTTCGGTATTCCTCTAAACAATTAAATATTAAAAAATATATGTATTTAAATTTTTGAATATAGTATATAGTATATGTTTTAAAAGAAATTAAACTTCTTGCTGCCGGGGACTTAAACTATAATGATGTTAATGTTAAAAGAAAATAATGGCCTATTAAAATCCCGCCGGAGGGCACTGGCCTCCTCAACTAACGAGAGGGATCGAATCTCCACTTCCAACTCAATTATAAAAAGGCCGAATGTATTTCAGTTTTATTTCAATCGCTACAGAATTTTATTTCAAAGCAATGTTTTTATCCATCAAGATATAACATCATTTGATTGCTCTTTACATTTTAATAAAACGATAATTATAAAAGGTGTAGGGTTTTTTTTTATAAGCTAATGTGTTATGTATGGAACATGTTGACTTTTCTCATAAATTTCCTTTCTACAGTCCCTCCAATTATGACGATACAAAATCAGCTCGTGGGAGCGAAGGAGGGCGAGACCGTTCATTTAGATTGTCACTCAGAAGCCTTTCCTAGATCAATTAATTATTGGACTATTAATGACCAAATCATATCACAAAGTAAGTAAAGTTTCATTCAAATATTAATAACTATAAACTAAAATTCATGTTTCAAAACAACGATTTCAAAAATGTTATCTCAAATTTATGTGTGATTTTTATTAAAGCATGGTTTTGGACAAAAATAAAAGACGAATTAACTCGTATCATTTCATTTTACAAACTATTTCGACATTTTGAGTGCTACGCTGCAATTATAAGATGTAGTTTCATGTCATAATGTCAATTAACTTTTTTTGAGTTGTCGGAAAGCGAGTTTAAAATATTGTGGAGTTGTTTTGCACAGAACTCCTTCTTCATCCTAAACACATCACCTCTAATGGGATACATAATGACACATTTTAAAATCTTATGATAAAAAAGTTTAACCCCGGACATAGAAATATGTGATTTAAAACTGTTGAAACGAAGTCTGGCTCTGAATATGACTTAACAATATCATAATGATTTTAGTCTTAACTATACATTGTGTCTCAGTAAAAAATATATTTTATTAATTTGTATTAAACAAAACGAATGAATCAATAACCTTACAGCAGACAAAAGGTTTGATGTAGCAGCTGTAGAAAGAGGCTACGAAGTGGATATGAGGCTAAAAATTAAGAAAGTAGGAAGAAGTACCTTTGGCACATACAGTTGCATATCTAAAAATTCCCTTGGTGATACCGATGGGACTATTAAATTGTATTGTAAGTATTATTGTTTCTTATAAGAGTATATAATTAAAATTTATCCACATAACATTATTCTCTAAAGTTTGTTAAAGACTAAAATTCTAGAGTAAATTGTGTTATGTTATAAACTACATTTACCGTAATATATACGAGCTATATTATTTCAATAGAAATAATAAAAAGCATATTACTTTAACAATTTACCGATTTAAAATACCTTTCAAATTAATATTTTAATATTATTGTTATAATATATTTTTCAATTTCTAATGTAGTCAAATTCATTCACCTAAAACTTTTACCTCAGCATTTATATTTATGACTAAATAGCAAATGTTATTCCAATCTAGACGTTCAAAATAAATTTAATTTATTACTCTTATAAAGATTAATTTCAGTAAATGTATTTTTATAATAAGGCGTACGTACGTATATGAAAACTAATTTAGCTCGAAGCGCCCTCACAAAGTGGAACTCAAGCCAGCTATTAAAACTCTAACTACACACCGTGAAATAAAGCTCACATAAAAATTATATGAAAAGCTTCATACTTTTCTAACAAGTTATTTAATTGCAGCTCTCTCCGGCAAATACGACGAGATGCAATACAACGAAGTGGGTGATTTTGAAGAAACACCCGACGTTAGCGAACTGGAAGCTCTAAAGCGCAGTACTGCCAGACCACTCTCCCCAGTACTCACGCTGATACTGGTCGTTATTGCCCTATTATAAAGCTAATTTGTATATACAAAATATATTGTTACAGTAATCTTTTTTAAGTTGTTTCACTTATCCACCTTGAGAAAAATATATTAATGTTATTAGGATGGACACGGGTATTATTTGAGGGTATATTGTTAATAATAACGGTTCCAATAACCACTCAATATAACTAACCTTAACTTTTAATATAACATAAATTTATAATATTCAAAAATGAAATCAAAGGCGATTGTAGGTTAAAATAAATTTGGAACAAATCCCATTTACTTACCACAGTTCGTGTTCACTGTTAATAATAAAATTAATTTTCTTGTTTACTTCTAAAAACCTTTTCATTTTCACTTAGCGGAGCCACTTGAATATTTAACAGTTGAAGAGAACCAAACTTTTCGGGTTTACCGTCTTCATTATCTTGTTATAACAACAAATATAAACAGCTTCTAAACAACTTAAACTTTAAGTAGAACACTTCAATTGAAGATATTATATCAAAGAATTGTGCTTGTACTGTTTGTTGGTTAAACATCGAAGAAGATTTCTGAGAACACCCTTATTGTTGTTATCTCTAAACATAATTACATTTAAATTAGATCAAATGATATTCTTACTTTGCTTTTATATGTAAAGAGGAAGAAAGTTGTATCTTTTACATTGTAATAGTTGCTTTTTAATATACAATAAAAATAAACAACTTTTGTTACTAAATAATTTATTTGTATTATTCCTTTGTATATCGATAAATCTGTTTGTATTATAGAGCAATTTTATACAATTCACGAAATGTCAGCAATTTGGATGATATGAAAATGTCAATAAATAGTTAATAGATTTATTTTACTGGTTTGCTCTCCTTGGTCATCACATTTTATATACCAATATACAACGACAACGTAACTAAATTACTTATGTTAAAATTAGAAAATTGTTCGTATCATATTTTTGCTTCAACGCATATGATGATATTATTACACTTTTTAAATTTTTACAAGCTTTTACAAAAATCAGATGCATTTATGTATGTATGTGTGTTATGTCTCTTTCTTCATATTATAAAAAGACTTAGATATGTAATCATAGTGTAAATTACAAATCAACAAACAAATTTACTTGTTGTTATATGTACCTACAAATTATTCAAATAGATGTATGTTGTGATGTAAAGCGTAATAAAAAGCGATCGGCCTTAAAAGCGCCTTTGATGCTAGATACTCACTGCTCGGGCTATGCATAAAAATGTTGCATTTCTGACCGTATGATGATCCATTCCTAATTTTAAGTTATCATTAAATATTTGGATTATAAAAATTACTTTAATTTTTTTCATTATGATAGGTTTAACTGACTTTAACTCTTGACCCACTGAAAGTATTTCAGATGATATCTTTGTCCAAACATATTTGAACAATTTAGTGGTATATTAAATGTTCGTTACGGGCAAGCGGTCCATCCTAAGGTAACTAGTTTCGTTGCCAATGGAGATCTACAAATATTGAAAGTTCCCGATACATCGTCAATTAAGGTAAGAGATGACTCCCACCACTACTGCGATGTGGCACACAAGGGAAAGAAGTATTTAAAAATTCGCCTAAACCCCTTTAAAAATTTCACCCCGTTCAAAACATAACTATTATAGCTAAAGTATACATTAAAACTTAAGGTTTACATATTCCTCCACTTCAAATTAAAATCAACTGGCGTATAACTTAAATTATTATATAAAACAGGTTTTTTTTGCAAAACACTTAAAAAATACAAATTTAATAAACTTACGTTAACAGTTCGAAACTACGATGAACTAGTATGTAATAGTATTGTTATTAGTAATATATTAGTAATGGTAGAGCGAATACATTTTGTCAAGCATGAAATAAAATAAACCTATTAATATATCGTTAAATAATGAATAAAGAACGAAAAGTGAAAGAAGCTTAACATAAGCTAAATAAGTATTAAACTTGTAAATAAAATAATATATTTCTAATAGCTAAAATAAATCCTCCAACAAACTCTAACACAATTTCCGTTTTGGGTCAATTATAGGTACTCTTTCAATTACCTTAATTTTGGCTACGTTTATTATAATTATTTTTTGACACCATTTTGTGAGTCATAAACGTCACGATTTTAATTTCAGCTGCGGGTGTACGTGTTAACAACTACGTTGAACCTCAGGCTATTTACATAAATATAATAATTTAAGGTGACATTATTAGTTCCGAGCTTTAAAGAATTATTTGTTACACGCACAATCTTTATACTGTGGAGAATATATTATCCAGAAGAAAAAAAGTTATATTATAATAAGGACAATACGGTATTATATCTAGATTCATAACATCGAACTTTACAACATGCTATTGTTTCTAGAGAGAAAGGAAATATATGGAATAACCATAAATAACTACATAATTGTTTTGTTGTATCATGAATTATAATTCTAACATTAATCACCATAAAATATTATGAAAAATAATTATTATCACATAATTTCGTTCCACTTTATAAAATACATAAAAACTAAGAATAAAATTGAAAACAACAAAATAATTATGTTAAGTTTTAGATTTTCCATAATAAGTTAATTCGAATTATTTAAATAGAATAAAATAACCAAAGAGCTTAAGTTTTCTTTTTACTAATTAGTATAATTCCGTTTGTGCAAATGCCGAGTGAGCTGTTCAACGTTTATTAGTTTAATCCTTTAAGTATGGTCGGAATGTTAAATGGAATTATCCAATAGAGTAATTAAAATTTATATTAAATTCAAATTCAAAATATCTTTATTCAAGTAGGCATTTACACGCACTTTTGAATCATCAATTATTACAATACAATAAAAGTCAGTGTAGTTAGTCCGTTAGTAGGCTACCACCGGCTCGGAATCCTGCTCTGTCGGGAAAAGCCGGCCAGAAACTCAACAGTTGCTCTTTTTAAAAAAAATATAACAATCTTAGATGATGTATATTATATTATAAATCCTGCAAATGATTCAACAACTTAAGTTCCATATATTTCGATCCACTATAAACTCTTGAACGTTATAATAAGATTTATTTAATAATAAACCTTTGATTTTAGATTTAAAACTAAGAAAAGAAAGGTCTAAAATATCTTGTGGAGCTTTATGATATATGCGTTTACTCATAAGATAATATATTCATTGAGCTCAACGAAGAATAGTTCAATAATTCGTTCGACAGAGAGCGCTACTATGTCTGATCGAGACTTTGAAACTATATCACTACAAGCTAAGATAAGTGAGCCACCGCGAATAGCTTTCTCTCTGCAGAACGAACTTGACAATTTATAATTTTCGATATTTATAATATTGTTGCTCTTTGACAACCAGTTCTCTGTAATGCACAATAAAATAATATTGAATATTTTAACAAAAAGTTCCACTTCCGATTCCATACCACCTAAGCCTTATATATTTTGGTGGATAATATTAAACAGCTTAGGTTTTGTAATCAACAAATATTACTGTCTTAGTATATTTATGAATAATTATTTTCTACATTCGCAACATTTTTAAAAAATAAGTATATCTACTTAATTCAAACTATTATTATCATGTCACGAAGCTGTTTATCGTGTATCATTCAAATACCTTTCCTGAATTCCTTGAATGTATCTGTATTTAGCCTTCCGGGCTGAAATGTTATTTTGTAAGCTGTACTGTGTTGGTCAAATCTTGGAGAAACGTAAATCTTAAAATATAATTGAGCTGAGCGTAAGCGAAGCCCCTAACCGTTTGGTTAGAACGTTCTTTGTGTTTAGTTGTCTCCAGATTGCGACGAGATAATTAGCTAAATGTATGTTGGAGCCGAACGCGGGTTTTACAGCGAAAACAGATTGAAAAATGTTTAGCCATTCAAAAGTTATAAAAAAAAGCACTCCTGCCATAGACAATACATTAGAGCTGCCCTGCGCGTTCGAGCAATGTGCTGAGCTTGAAGGTGACAATTAGCCCTAATAAATCGAAATTTCCTGTAGCTATTCAGATGAAAGGAGCTCAACACCTGCCGCGCAGGGTTGGCGGATCCTAGTTTTATTAAAAAAGTTATACAAATTAAACAATCATTACCTTAAACAATTCAAAAATTTAAAGTTATTGTATGTATTGGGACACTTTAATACAATAATACAAAAATTAAAGTATTAGTTAGAAATATTGTGTTTTTTATTCAAAATATTTAGAATGTTGCGTGACAAATATATATTTTTTTAATAATAAAAGTCACTAATTCACGACACAATGTAACGTTTATAATTATATCGGTCGGTCAGTATTTAACACGAGCTGCCGACGAATACAAATTGAAATGGTGTCGATTGTATCAAAATATCGGACTAAAAGCTTTTATAAAATAATAATGTGTAATTGAATCAGTGTCGTTTAAGTAAAAAGTAAATGAAAGAACATTCGAATACCGAAATAAATTTAAGAGAGACATTTTTGAATCGAGCAAGATTTTAAAAAATTTCAAGAGGTAACAGTTATTTAAGTATAGCATTTGACTTGTGAATTAATTTCTCGAAATGAGCAAAGTTTTGTATTAGAATGAATCAAAAGAGATATTCTCTAAAAGAGATATTAGCTTCATAATTTTCTTCTTCTTCTTCTCTACTTCTTATATCAGCATTTATAGGTAAAGCTGATTCTTCATCACTTACCCTCACTCGGTTTGTTTGTCGTCTGTAATCGCATTTTTTGTACAACAAATTTGTTTCTTATTTAAAAGACTTTTAGAAAGACTTTTTAAATAAAGACAATGGCAAAAATATATCTGGGACGAAAAATAAGTTAACAATACGTATTTTTTATGTAGATCAAATTCGTGGGACAAAATTTTTCAAGCTAATATCCAATCCATTTAGTTGGTTTATTTCAGTGAGTGAATATTTGCTTTTAAGAACCAGTCAGTGCAATCCCACGCAACGGCAATTAGGTAATAAAATAGACATCAAACAGACTACGTGCTTTACGAGCTACTGTTACACCCCTGCATGTACGGTGTGGAGCTGCATTGCACCTTTATCTCTGAGTCATCACGTATAGGCTATGTCCGTGACGGACAGAGCTAATGACAGCCAGTCAGTTCTCATTCACAGCACGGGTCGTTCGTCCTTAATTCTATTAAAATTTCCATACTTTCTATTTCTAAGTCTATATTAAAATAAATAATAGTGCCGTGTTATTTAAATGGTTTTCTTTAAAAACCTTCGCTCACTTGTCGTATAATAGTACGTGACATCTGCCTCATTGCCCCAACGATTTAAATTAAAAGTAGGAATTTACATTGCCTCCATTAATTTAAGCTTAAGTACGAACGTTACATTCTGGAATATTCATTCTGTTCAATCTTATTTTAACTTTAGAAAAGATTCCAGTTATGTTAAAGATGAAAGTGCGGCTTAAATGAATTTTTTTAATGAAAAAGAAAATGTAGGCGTCCATCCGCCAACTGTTAATGTAAAATGGTATCAGGTGTCGCATTAAGAAACCCTCATAAGGTTTTATAAATAATGATGCTCTTAGCTACTTTAAATATACATTAATTTAAAAACAAACACTACTGTGATTATATCTTTTGAAAAATATACTTTGATTTTGTTAGAATTTAATAAGGTGTTTTACTTATTATTTAATACAAAAAACCTATATTCAGTTCACTTAAGTCTTATATTACGAATTTTTATTATATTTTATATTCGTTCTTTTTTAGTTAGGTAATTTTGTATTTCTGTTAATATCGAGACAATTTGACTTCCATTAAGGGGTGTGGCTTCGTAGATGCATAAATAACAAAAATAAAACTGTAAAAAAATAACAATTTTCTGTTAAATGTAACATATATAAAAATTTTGCCGTAAGGACTAAATAAAAAAATAACATAATTCACTGTCTTTATATCTAAAATCGACAAGGAATCAAATGTAATTGTAATGTTTTTATTGCAATACTTCTTTATAAATTATACTTTTAATCAATGATGTGAGTTTGGAAATAGAAACGTACACTAGTTGTTTTTATTTACCTAAATATGGTAGTAATTTCACTACTATTAAAATATTACCGTGTTATACACGCCAGTGAATAGTGTATAACACGTACCAACAAAACTGATGATGAATCTGTGTTCAAGGCTCGGTTATAGCACGCAGTACGCAAGAATGACCCGCGCTTCGCTCAGACCTAAGATAACAGCCGCCACGTGCCGCCTTTGGACCTCTCGTGTGACACATTTACATTCAAAGTGTAAACAAGTGGGTCTGATCTGACGGTCGAAGGTGCGGAGTGCCCGGACGTGAGCTATAGAGGAATGAAACACGACCTGTATACTGTATACCTGTATTGAGTCTACAGGCTCAATGAATTAAAAGTATTTAAATTAAAGTCTAGAATGTAACTTTCCTCTTTCCTATATAGATAATCTCAGTGTGTTTAAAACGGTTATTCAATTATATATATCACTTTTATCGAAAAAATAAATGTTAAGGAGATACAGATATTTAAATATATAAATCTATAGATAAATAGATATATAAATATATACATACATTGACTGACGATAGCTGTAATAACTAAAATAACCAAGTCGATATTGGCAATTATCATTTTACGATTAAAATAGTCAGAACCAACGCCATTTAAAAAGGTTATTTTAAAGTTATAACAATTAGGACTCAATTAACAAACTCACATACACACAGTAGGTACTACATAAATATAATTGCAAAAGCAGTTGTGTGAAATACTAAAAAAATGACTTATGTTGCAACAATTTGTCGATAATTGAGTAAAAGGCTGAATTAATACCGTGAATTTATAGTCTCATTGAAAGCGACAAATAAATTGGTTTGGCTTTGAGGAAATCCTCTTAAAAATAATTGTTTTTGATAAATTTTCTTTTGCTGAAGATATTGAACACAAATAATTAAAAATGGCGAAAGCAGCTTACCTGGCGATTGAGGCTTTGAGTTATATTTACTTAGAAATGTGTTTATAGTTTACCTTTTTATCTTTCTTTTAGATAATTAAATAAAAAAATGCAATAAACTAATAAGTTGTAAAATATTTAAAGTAAAATTTTTATCAACGTTTCCACATACTAGCTCAAGGGTTAATTATTTTATTTTGTTTTATAATCTATTTTATAAATGGTTTGACAAACACAATACACACACAATTTTTTTTTGTTAAATATTAAAAATTATATTTAAATAACGATAATAATTGCTCACTATATATGTACATCAACATTTTTAATGTTAATGAAAATAATATTTCTAAAATACATAATATCTCTAGAAGATATATTTATAGCGAATGTTGTTTGTAAGCTATATGCTAACATTATTGGGAAGGAATAGAAGTCAGTTGAATTTCACATAATTTCTAATAGTTATTAGACCGAGTTCGGTTTTTGTTTCTTTGCAACTCTAATTGGTTTTGTGAAAATTTATAGTCGTATGTGTAGAATACCAGCGAGACTTTAAACTAACAAGTAGAAGAACAAATGGGGCGTAGAGAAGAATAATACATTTAACTAAATGTTGTTGTTTCCATTACATATCTTCGAATATATAATCAGGCCTCATTTTGAATATGAAACACATTATTGTAAACCAAGACGTACATAGTACGTACAGGATGATACTAAGTTGTATCAATTATCTTCTAACGCAGAGTTAAAAGGTAATAAAAGTTAAATAAGAAAAGATATTATGTTAAGTTGTTAATATAACAGTAGTTTACTTTACAAGATAAGACATTTTTTTCCTTTCATATAACCAATTTATATCCTATACAAGGTATAGCTGAACCATATTACAAACATCTCAACCAAATTTGGTTTAAAATATTTAATAAATAGTATTATGTATCATAAGAGGACGAAATTTATTGTTTGTCTAATTATCGAAAATACAATTTTTGGATAATTTGTATATTTTAATTATTTTCGGGAACTTTATTGAGCAATGATGATTTATCACAATCATTAATATTATATCTAAATCATTCAGTTTTAAAACAGTTATGTAATCGTTATTTAATTAATTCTATATTTTAATATCGCTGTATTAGTAAATGTCAATTTGGACGCGGCCAGAGCCAGAGCCAGTGGGTTAATAATTTTACAAATCACAAAAGATACAATTACTAGTGAGCGAATAGCTTTTACCTTTTTTAGTGTATCCTTGTTAAATATTTCAGTCACAATATACTAATAAAACAACTAAGGATACGATCGTATAGTACATTCTTATAACTTTAATTATTTCTTAATTATATTTGTGTCAAAATATCATTTAGTCCAAAATTTCAAAAGTTGAATGAGAAAATTAGTTCCATTTTGAAACAAACATCAGAGAAATTTAAAGCCAACATTTCAGCAATGCTAAACGTTGCACCACAAATCAGAACTAAATCAAGTTTTGGTCGTCCGATGGGAGAATGAAGTAGTGTTGTAACGACGTATTGACGATAGATAATATACATGATAATCTAATATCGAATCTTACTTTTGGAGTTAAACTACTTTTATTATCATTTTTGAAAAAATAAATGAATGTCTTTATATCACACAAAAATATTTGTGAACTGAAATAAAGATTTAACAAATACAGTAATATTAAGATAAGTCACTTTAAAAATTTTTTTTTCTTTACATATCATTGTTATTTCAAGTGATTTAAATCGATAAATGGAAAAAATAAATTTCAAGCGTATATGAGAAATATCATTCATAAAAAAGCAAAAGACAGCGTCTTAATAATTTCATATAAATTGTAATAGGATTGTGCTGATGGTGATCCATTGGTGATCTGCTATTGTTTACAAAGATTTTTATTTTGCAGAGTCCTTTCTTAACTTAATTCTCTTTCTATATTCGACTCCAATGTTTAGAAAATTCGTTCGTTGTACTTTTCAAGATTTCCAAATATTTATAAATCATCATAAAATTTAAATAAAGTCTGTGTATACTGTTTTAATTTTATAAAGTGGTGGCTGACCCCGACTATGGCGGACCTAACAACTCGAAAAAAACCCTCAAAAACTCATTAATCGTCACCCACGGAGCACCACTTCCCACCCACTTTACCAGATAACTTCGATAGCGGGTAGACTTACGAGTAAGTTGCCGAAGAAACACCTCCTTTTATAAAAATGCATATAAATTAGGAACTGGAAGTACAATACAAAACAAGAGAAACGTAATTAACATGGACATATGATTAAAAAAATATAAAACTGAATAATAATTTATTCTAAAATATTTTTTAGAAATCTTTCAAGTGAGAATTACTCAATCGGACAATTTAGTAAGAAACTCTGACAAGACAAACATCTTATTTAAGCTTGTTCGGATCAAGTTGTTGTATAAATTTATCAAATAACGATGAAACATTACACTACAATTACATCATCAAGAATTATTAGTTATTTTTAATCTCTCAGCGGACGCTTTGTTTAGTATTAAATATACTAGAATACTAAATAGTGTTAAATTTTTGGGTATACTGTTATTTATTCATGAAAATCTTCTAAACATTGATAATACAATATATAGACATATTGATATCTTCATAATATATATAAATTACGTGTAACTTTGTTCGATGGACGCCTAAGCTACTTAACCGATTTTAATAAAATTCACACACCACATGTAGTTTGATCTCACTTAAAAGATAAGATAGTTTTTATCTCAATTCATAGTCGAAAAATTTTTTTTTACAAATTATTTATTTACTATTTGGCAGTGACAATTTTCAGTTAGTTTCAAACGATTCTAATAGATGGCGGTACCTGTTACTGGTTTCAGTAATTTTAATGGTTCTTACTTTTTAAATATGTCGGTATTATCATAGCCGGCCAAGTGTCACTTAGAAGTATACGTCAAATGCATTTAAATTCCAGTTTTTTTTATTATAAGTGCTTAATTCAAATCTCTATAGTTAAATCATATCATATCAGTATCATATCATATCATTTAGTTATATTACTATATCTGGTATGCATCAGATCACACCGTATGATATGTGTATTTTGATGGTCATGAGATACTAAGGCTCCAGGATCTAAATAAATAATAGCCAGATACGCTATTTATTTATCCATTATCCGCTTGCTGCTCATGTTTTTGATTTATTATATTGTAAAAAATGTACTATCTTCAAAACTTAAGTAATGTATGTATAAAAAATGGTACAAAGCGCCCTACACTTTTCTTATAATTGTATTTTTTTCATTTTTTTTATTTCACGTATAGTAAAAACTATTTTTCACTTTTCATTTGAATGTGTTGTAATAACAAGTTTTTCAGTTTTTTTGTAATATTTTAAGTTTTAAGTTATTATTTTCAGTCAAATGCCACTGAATCTAACCTCAACAATACGCGGAGCAGAGAGGCATGACGCAAACGTGTTGAAAGAGTTCATCAGTCAGAACAAATCTCAACAAGAAATGCATTGGGTCTTAACGCTTGCCGATGCTGCGTTGACGTCAACGTCAAATAATATTCGTCAGCTGTTTGCAATTATTTTGACGACCTGTTTTCCATCGCAAGCACACTCTTTCTAGAAAAAATATAGAAATTGTATGACAAAAGACATATTGCAGCGAATTATACAAATAGATCAATGCCAAAACATAGATTACATGCCAGAGATGTATAACGAAGCGTTAGTGCTGATTATGTGTTTTAATTTCAAATTTACTACTTCATTATGGTATGCCTTTATCTGATCGTTCAGCAACCGACTTAGTCAACACCTATTTACAACGAGAAAACCGTGGAATCTATTTGTGTCAGCTAAAGGTTAACCAAAAATATTGTTTACCGATTAGTGCCAAATTAAACTAAAATTATAAGTGTTTAAAATTCAAAATAATTAATATTACGGTTAACAATCTTAAACTATTTTCCTTACCTACCTTAGTCGTAAGTTCAGTGTTCCATGTTATTTACTAAAACCTTTGCAATATAGTTATTTGTTATAAACTTGGATAAAAGAATTAATAAAATTTAAAATTAATTATTTTGTTTTGATGTTTTGCTTAATACTGACTGTAAGAAAACATAATGGTTCTTATGACAGATGTTCTCTTAACGTTACCCCTTACATAGTTTACTACAATGTAATATATCAAAAACCATAGGCACAGCAACGCGTGGCCGGGTCTACTAGTAAATATAGACATATAGTTATAATAGAGTAAATGAAGGTACCTCTAATTACAGGAGTAATCTAATGACAAGGTCAATATTGGGTATAGTTATTTAAACTTTCCTTTAAATATTAGTTCTATCTACAATAACTTAATTGCCAATATTATTGTTAACCGCAGCAGTGTATACTTTGGATATAGATCAGACTCTCAGTACAATGATTTACAAATACAATTTGACCGCCATTGATTATCTCACATTATGTATAATAACAATTAGATCCAATAATTTTAGAAAATTAGTTATACTTTAAAATTTTATTTCAACAAATAAACAAACAAAAATCAGTACATTAACTGTGAACTTACTTTGATCATTACTTTCTGAATTCTTCATTGTACCGACTCTTAATAAAAGTTTGTTTTATGTGACAGCTTTCGCATACTTGGATAATATATTTTTTTTCTGAAGAATCTATAAAAAATATTATATCTATATCTATATTATATCTACTTTACATTACTGAAAGGTTATTGTCACTTCTTAATCTATATGTAACCAATTCTTCAAACACAATACTTGATATATATTTAAACTTTGTAGTCAAAACCATTATTCAATATTAAATAATCCCCATAAAAAGTACAGAAAATTCTAGACTTTTTATCAAGTTTCAATTGATTTTTTTCTAAGGAAGTTAAGTAAAATATATATATATGTGAAAAGGCGTATGTAGTCTAAAATGCGTTGAGCATTTTTAGAAAATTATTTTTTATAAAACGTAGACAATTCTTCCTACTTAGAAAATTCCGTAAGTATTTCTGTGCTTGTTTAGCCTTATAATTATTGCTTAAGGAAGATTCAGAAATGTTTTCATAACAACGTTTTTACTGATATATTTATTTATAGTGTAATGAACCTACATCGGGTTCTTTATATTTATTACTAATACTATTTCAATAGACCTAATGCACACGTTTTGCATTATATATAACTTTATGAGAATTAATTCAGTATGAATTAGAAATAATTAATTAACAATTAAAAAACAGTAAAAAGATATTAGTACAAACACATAGCCTATGTCTGTCTGATATCTTTTTCTATTCCCGGTTATACTATAGTATATAGTAGTAGTAGTATAGTAGTAGTAGTAGTATAGTATGCCCGTGAATATAAATATAAACTGGACATTGACCAAAATCAGCTAGCATTTGATTATATCCGGTCTTTTTGTACCACGTCATGGGAATTACTTAACAGACGGTAAATAAAGGAGAAATCCAATCACGAATGTCATGTATACAAAATTCATGACGTTCGTGATATTCATACAATATGTTTTTTAACTTCATTAAATTTTTATTGTGTAATTTTCATTGCAATTAATGTAAAAACTCAACTCATTTCTTAATTTTGTATTTGTACATTAAATTGTGTATAAATTGTGTATGAATAAATATTTAAGTAACTTACTAACTATAATTAAAAAATCAGTTAAAAATTCATAATTTTAACATTCATGAAATAAGACATGAGGACTAATAACGAAGTGCAAATTTCATACGGAAATTAATATTTAATACCTTATTGATAGGCAATTTTTCATTAAATTCAGAAGGAAATGACACTCAATACAGGTTCCTGCATCTGTAGTTGCACTTTCCATATATTATTTATATAATACTTTTCAGATTATCGTTGACTCAAGTAATATTGTATTGGTAAGTAATTTTAATAAATATGTATGTACGAAAATAAAAACTCATTACAAAACATACGAATGAATAATAAGTCATTATAAACTGTTTTTTTTTTCTACGATATGGCAATCTGCGTAAAAAAATTATTAAAAAATATGGGTTTTGGATGTTGAAAACTGAATAATGATGGTATGAATTTAATTATTTAGTAGAAACCAAAATTCTGTTTTGAATAAAGATAGGGATATTCTACACAGTGATAAAGGTTGCAGCGTAACCACAATATGGCGGTGAATCTGATTCTCGTCGTGGACGCGGTAAACGCGATCACAATCAAAGTGGGCCGCCGACAATTATGCTATTCAAAGCCTTCCTACAAAATAGGTTAACGAGAATTTACAATAACTGCTTTGGAAATACTACTGGTTTATTGAAATACTTACAAACAATTTCAAATAATCAAATAATACTTAAAAAAAGCGTATCCTTAAGTCATTTGGGCCGTTTAATAAATTTAGAATTTTTGTTCAAGTTTCGCGAAGGACGAACTTCATGATATTCGAAGAAAACTTAGCAATATATAAATATTAATAGTGTGAGCTTCAATTTCATGAAATGTAAATGCGTTTTACCTAAAAGCGTAGAATTTATTTAACAAATATCTAACAAGCAGCTACATCAGATATCTAACGCGCTAAGTCCCTCCAGCGGAAACGTAAATTAAGCTCTTTATTATTCACTTGGGACCTCTCATTTCTATTATATTATTGTCCATTTTATGTTTGCATCAAAATATATTATCTTATCGTCATCGTTTGTAATATAATTTAGATATCAACTTAAATATAAATAAGCCTTTACACAATATTCTTAGATTTATATGGAATAAAATGAATAAGATGACTGTTGCTTTGTTTTTAGTTTTATTTTAAACATGTCAGATTTGGCGATCAGACAGAAGTTTTATTTATCTCAAGTTTGTAACAAAAAAAAAACGTGAAGACGTCTTAGGTACTAATTAAATTAGGTACTAGTATCTATTTTCATAAACGTCAGTACAACGGTTATAAATATAAATACTGTGACGTGAAGTACATTAAAAAATATTTGAATATAATATGACTCTTAGCAATGTTAAAAATAAGTATTTAATGTGTGAAATGTATTCTTGGTGAGTATTTATTTTTTCACATATTTAATTTTCATAGTTACTGTTTCTAAAACATAAATATATTTATTTTCAATATTAATTATAAAACTACAGTTTTAACAATAACAGTTTTGAATAATTCATAAAATAAACTCATTATGTATATTATATAAGATTTTGTATTAAAGAATTCCATTATATATAAATGTTGCTTCACAATTCCCGAACGAGGAGCTTTACTCTCGCTGACTGTTTGGAAAGTTTGTTTTAATGTCTCAAATAAAATCGAAACAATACTGAAACTCGACGCTCAACTTCGGTTGTTTAAAGTTAATTACTGTATCAAAATAACTTAATTAGTTTAAAGGATTTAATCCGGCTGGTGAAATTTTAACATTGAGAAAAAGTTTGTTATAATGGTAAAATAAATACTGCTCTTATTACTTACCACTACAACTTATAAAATGACCATACATCTTAACATTCAAATCTCCGTTACCTGTAAACTCATTTAATCAATCGTCTTCATCGCCCAGCACTTAGATCCATAAATAACGACAAGTCTTTTGATGGTTTTATAGATTTTCCCTTTTAGGTTCAGAGTGTTTCATGCATTACATATTGTCCCCGTGTCGTGTCGCCATGTAATCCGTCCTCTGTTGATTGTGTGCTTTACGCTCCGATCAATATTTCCATCGCTTTGTATGAGAAAACCGTAGTAGCGAAAGTCAGAGCAGACTGGTTAGTTACAGTACTCCATCCAACAAAATAAGAACAAAACTGGAAACACTGTCAAAATCGCAGTTCAAGTGCTCTGTTTCGGTTATGCTTATTTTCAAGTCAATACTCTCCAGTTATTGTTGCCAATTTCCAGTCTGCTCTGCACCTTAAGTCCAACCTCGCCTTTACAAGAACAATGGCTCAGCGAATAGCATGGGTGCCTCTTCCTCGTCCGATGTCCGCACAACCATTATCAAATAAAGAGGTAGGGACTTAGAGCAACCGACCTTTGGTGCAAACCTACTGCCGCAATTGAACTTGTCGGTGTATCCAGCTGCCGACCGGACTTGTGTACTTGACTGTACATTGCACGAACCAACTCGACATATTTTGCAGGTATACCCTTCTATTTCAAAGTCAACCACACCATATTACGGAGAACCCGGCCGTATGCCTTCTGGAGACCAACGAACACGATGTGAAATTTTTTCTGTGTTCGTCTGTAATTCGCGCATAACTGGCGGAGAGCGATTATAGAATCTGTCGTAACCTGATCAGGCATAAAACCGAACAGATTCTCCGGGACATCTCTCTTATCTCGCATCATTTTCTGTATCACTTTCTCCCACACTTTCATATTATGTGATATGAACTTTATTTCGCAATAATTGTTGCCATCTTGTAGATTACCCTTATGTTTATAAAATGGGCACTAGAGAACTTATACATCATTTATAAGAGATGACTTTTTCATGGAACAATTTATTGAAGAACAAACCACTGGTATCGCATCCAACCTTGAAGCTTTTCCATTTTTCATATCTTGCACAGCCGCTTTCACTTATTCAGCAGTCACTTCTTTCACTAACTTTTTCTGGCCTGGTTTTTAAAACTCCACCCCTATAATTTTTTTCATTTATCAATGTTTCAATATATATCTCTGTTATGTCCTTATCTCTCATCAACACCTTTCCATTATCATCTTTTATGCATTTTGCATGTATGCCATCTCTAGCATTCTTATTTTTGCGCTTTGTATACTTTTCATTTTGTCCTTTAGGATATTACAGCTACCTATATAACTCATTTTACGCCTCAGCTCTAGCGATGGCCTATAGCTACTTTCCCTCTCTTCTTACATGTTAGACATAACATTTTCATCTCCACTTTTATACTTTCATTATCATCCGAATCTATCTGCCATTGCTTAAAAGCATCTTAAATCTCTTACAAATTCTTTTGCACATCTCCATTCCACTACCACGTTTCCTTACTTATCATACCTTTTCCTTTCGTTTCGCCTAATACATTCTTTGCCACAGTTCTAATCCATCACGTCATTTTGTTCCAACTATCGTTAACAGATTTTTTAAATTTACTCTCACATTTTTTCTTTCATTCTTTAACAAATACCATTTTGTTATAGGTGGAGGGCGGTTTTTAAACATAGATGCGACCACCCAAAACCAATTCTCACAGAGATTTGGTGCTGCCTCCGCGCGTCACCTACAGAGTACGCCCTAGAAATAAACGTATCTATTACGATGCTGCTAAAAAAAATTAGTTTTGTTTTACGGCCGGCCGCCTGCCTGACGCTAACCCTACTTGGGAATGTTTTATTAATTAGTATTACAATTTTAACAAAGTCTATTTTTACTTACACTTTTCAACTTCTCAAGAAAACGGGGTAAGTAATTGTTTCATATGTGTAATATATATTAAAATTAAAACAAAATACTTCCCGTGATTTTCAAAGATTTTAATAGCGCCGGTCATTACTTTTTTATAAATTTCTTTTTTTTTTAATATAGGTTTTGATATTATTTATATATCTAATACGATATTTAATTACATAAAGATACTTTATTTTACTAAAATATTATTTACTTCTATTAAAAACTAATTTGTATTCGGAGCTACACTTGTGACACATGTCACTTCTTTTTCTTTTAGGAGATTGTTATTCAAATAAATATATTTTTAAATCCGCTTTGCAATAGTCAAAAAAGAAAATCCTGAAATCTCGTTAGTTAATAAAGACCACAACGCAATTTATCAGTATTAGATTGAGCTATTACATAAAACACTATAACGTAAATAAAGTCATTATTTAGATCACGGAACAGCATCTGTTATAATCTATGTTAAGAAACGATATTTCAATATATTTTGATAAAAATGTAAGTTATTATTTATTTTTTATTTTGTAATTCAGTATTCTTAGTTATTGTCACATAATAACATATACTACAAATTTACTTAAAAATAATAAAATTCGTTTGAAATAACAATTATTGCTAGGTAATATACAGTTAGGTATTTAAATGTAATGTGTGTAATATGTCATTTGTGTTTTTATCATGTTACTGTATTATTATAAGTACTTTTAAAGTAACTTGTAATCAAATATAATCAGAATTAAAATTATATTTATTAGGTTAGATGCTGGAATATTCAGTTTCTGTTAATAGTTTTAAATTATTTGTGATATAATTGTTAAAAGTTAATTGTATTATACTGTGTAAAGACCTTTGTTGACGAGGAAAATAAATGCTTCTAACATAACATTTAAAAGTGTTAGGTAAGGCTTGATTTTACACATTAAATTTAACTACAAAATCATTTTTCTATTTTTAAACTCCTGTATTTAGAAAAGTAAACGATTATTAATTAATTAATCTTTGACACATAAATAATCCAAGAGGGTTATATAGATTTAACAATACATTTCCATTCGCAGTAACGGTAGAGAAGACATGAAGTAACCTACGTGACCTCAACAACTACGTGATAACTCTCTTATTTACTAAACGGATTCAGCGACACTTAATGACTCTTACACTAACCCTTTGAAGTCGTTCACAACTCGGTGCATTGCAGTCTGATTAACTACAATAGATAAGGATAAGTACAAAACTTTTAATGTTTTATTTTTGTTATCTTTTTAATTACAGGAATACTTTTTATTATAATAAAAGTATAAATAATTTCGATATTACTTCTAAAATAATATGAGAACTGACTGATTAGGTCGTACATTCATTCATTCATTGAAACTTTTGCTGTTTTCAATTTTCTTGTGCTTTCCTTCCTGTTATATTTAGTTTGTTTGAAATTAGAGTATTTTGAGTATGTTAGAGTCCATTATTTGGAACCTGACAAGAAGAGAATATTCCACAGAGAAAATTGTCCCACATATTAGCTCGGATAATAGGCTGCTGCCATACTAAATCTACATCAAGAAACATTATCATGCGGCATGCTTTTTTCTATTATTAGTCATAGCTCAAATCAGTTTTTGTGTCTTCCTGTGAACAAAAGATATGTTTCAATAAACAGTGATATCAGGTAATGCAATTACGAACATTGAATACATGTTTTTAAAGTATATGTACATATATAATTTCATAAGTATAACATTTATATTAAATGGTGACAATTTCAATACAATCATTACAGTAGTATTCGCATGAAGAGTAAAACATACAAGTATACAGGAAAAGAAATCGAATAGAATTAAATCCTAATCCCAATCCTAAACTAATTCAGTTTTATTTTGATAAAATAATTAACTTTAAACAACCGAAGTTGAGCGTCGAGTTTCAGTATTGTCTCCATTTTATTTGGGATATTAAAACAAACTCTCGAAACAGTTAGCGAGAGTGAAGCTCTTCGTTCGGGAATTGTGAAAGTAATATTTACGTACAATGGACTCCTTTACTTTTAAGTGGTATTCTAATTTAATATATAAACTTCTAATAAATTCTAATTTAATATATTAATATATAAAAATGACTTTGTTTAATTCTGTATTCTATATAACTATATTTGTATACTTCTCATTTAATATAAAAATATATTTCAGGAGTCAGTATGAAAAGCGAAATACCTACCTAGACCTAGACAAATAAATACCTACCTAGATTACATTTTATGTAATAAATTATTATTTCTATCGATGCATAAAAACATGTTATATTTTATTGTTTCTTAATGAACCTCATGTTACAGAACCCATTCTTTAATATCAGTACTAAGAGGTCTTCGCCTTGTTTTGCTACAAACTTAAAACAAATATTACATTTGTCTGTTCCTGACCTCAATTTTATTTAAAATGTAACTAAAGTCAATGATGATTATTTATTTTATTTATTTATTGTTAGGAGTTATGTATTTAATAAATAAACATTATCTTATTATTTCTAAAAAGGTCAGAAATGAATTTTAAAAATATTTATTTTTAAAGTAAGGTTGTGTGTTATTGGGAAAAAAATTGTATCGTTGGTATTACAAAGATTTCACAAATAAAAAGAATATGTATATTTCATCTCTTACTACAATATATCCGAGTACCGATATTATTTTGATTAATTATTTTGTCGCGGATAGTCATGACACTTCGGAGATGAACAGTTTACTGTTCCTTGAATGTATCTGAATATGAAGCCTGCTATTAAATGTTCGCTCCTCGTAATATTTTTGAGAAGTTTTCTGGTGCTGTACCTTTTGACATGTATTTGTTTA
This sequence comes from Melinaea marsaeus rileyi, assembly GCA_918358865.1. NCBI lineage: Eukaryota > Metazoa > Arthropoda > Insecta > Lepidoptera > Nymphalidae > Melinaea > Melinaea marsaeus. Next base: position 1,007,710 of record OU911090.1, read on the forward strand.
ACATAATGTCAACACAACATAATACCGTTATTAATTGATACAAAAATATTTAGTTAATAACTCACTGGGTATAATTGGTATATTTCTGTTGGTCATTTAAAGAGATCCGATAACATTTAAAAGGTAACAAAATATAGCATATTATTTTATTTTAACTGCAGAACTCGGATCACTAAATCAAGAATCAGTCTGAAAAGCCACTGCTAACGGTAACGGAATTACTTCTTTGTTTTTATACATTTATAACTATGTGTGGCTTTTGACAACGTGTATATAATATATTTTTGGCACTTTTTGTACGGTAAAAAATTTTTGTTTCCAATCTATTAATTCAGAATGCCGCAGCTTTAATATTGTTTATAATTATCTATTACTTCTTATTACTTTATATAGACGATACAGTTAGTGTACTCGATAATAACTGGAATAAATTATATTATGCCTATTAGTTAGGAAATATTGACAGCAAAAAAATAACATCCGCAAAATTAATTTACAATTATGATTCCAGAAATCCGATGCCATTTCGATGCTGCTTCGATCTTATTACCGTCAACATTATAGAAGTATTTTTATAACTTATTATAATGTAATATTTGAGCCGTGATACCTTAGAATGAATTAAATATCGATTGCTTCGAAGGTAAAGGTATTATAAAAAGTAGTTTAAAATAATATTTTGTTTGAATTTCAATTCAAATATTTTTTCTGTTTTAAATATGTTATATTTTACACTGAAATATCAAATGCTCGGAATATAACATAGATTTCTCAAATAATCCATTGTGGACCGAAGTTCAGTTTTGTTACGGACGGACGCAGCTGTATCTCCATAAATCATTCTCATTGAATGTAATTTATGAAATACAAACAACTTAGCCATTTTTCAACAAATATCTTAGAAACAAATTTCAAATAACACATCATACACAATATAAATACCGCATTTTATAAGTAATTGGTGATTATTGTTATATTGAATATTACTGTCCCAAAAATAGTATATTTGTGGTTAAAATGTTAATATTTCAATAAATAAATAAATCATGCGTGATAGTTGATTATTATAATACAATCTAAATAGTAATATTTAAAATTTTGAATTATCAACGCACATTCACTTAACATATTAATACATTGTTAAAAATCATATATCATTTCATATTCAAAAGTAGAGTAGGCTTTACAATTTTAAAAGTATGTAATATATGTAATTAAACTTTATTTTCAGTTTAATTATTAAATAACATATTATTCCATTCTTATAAAGTACATGGAGCAGTTTTGAACATACAACTAACAAGAAACTCCGAATGAACATATTTAGCTTTCATGTTGTTGATTTAATTTGCAAAATGAAAGCAAAACGAAAGACTTCATTGGATTTTCTTAGATCTTCATCGAAATGTTCGCTTGTTTAACCACAATAAGATCTGCTGCATTCAGATTGCAACAAACAAATTTAACTCGTTTTTCTTTATCATCAATTATTGAGATTTATTTTACTTCTGTTAATCATGTAGGAAATTAGTTAAATTTAGGAAAGTAGACTAAATTTAGTTATTATTTTAGTCGTGATAATAATATTGTTTATATAAAATTATTCAAAGTATCCTGATCACAGACACACTGTTTTATATGTCTATCAAAATAAAAATAATAATATGTTCGTGAATGTGTCCCGTGATGTTCTTTATATTGAAGAAGTAAACTGTATAATTTTCATGTTTACCTACATACTTTTCAACAAAATCCAAGGATATTTATATTTTAGTAACTATATATAAAATCAAATATTGTATTAAAGTTGTTTCCGTTTGTATGGAAAATTACAATATTGGGTTTCATTACAGATCACAGAATAATGAATAGGTTAGATAAATGATACAAGTACAGTATCAAATTTTAATAGCTTCAGTTAATCAACAGATGCAGCCATATTGTATTTAAATATTTAATTAATATTTATTATCCTTATTTTAGACAGAGAATTTGGAATAATCAAATATATCATATATGACTTGCACAATAAACGTTGTCATCATAATGTATCTGGAACCCATGTAGTTGAGTAATAATATTAAAATAAATTAAAATAATCTGAGCTCTATTAGTACTAACCACTTTTATAAATAGACAGATGAATTGTTGTACTAAACATATAAAAATATATATTTATTTCATTAATAGATCTTCTTGCTATGTAGGGGATATATTGTGGAAGTAAGCAATATTAAATGTATATAAGTGAGTTGCGATGAACGCGATTTGATTTTATTTGATTGTTGAATGAATAACCTTTACTTAAACAATGTTACGAACATTTGACATTTGGATCCAATGGAGAACTTAACAACTTATTGTAATTTTTTATACAATGAAATATTATTTTCTCTATAAAGGAATAAAATTTTATCAAGAATGATATATTGCGGAAGAGTTTGCAATATTGTTTGGTTGTGAAAGTAAACTCTCTTGAGAGTCACCACAGATAACAGGAGAGGTATCTTCCGAGAACTGTTTCTTTGAGAACAGTTTTCACGATTGACAAAGAAACATTCAAATTGTTGTGTGTAAGTTACAATGTCTATAAGAAAATATAAGTTTATAAAATACAGTAAAGCTGTTTTAAACAAGTTATTACGTGTATTATAGTATGTATTAGTGTAATATTAGCAATAACACAAAATACAAATTAAATGTTTTGCTATTAGTTTTTCTTATAATTGATTGAGCGAAGCGAACGAAGTGAGCGGAGCGTTTTACTGGAGACTTTTTGCATTATTTGTCACAATGTCAAAAAAAAAATTGTTTTGTTGGCGCCCCTAGTATTTTTAAATAGATATATAAATATCGGCAAAAAAATCGGTAAATAGTTTGTAAGTTCAATAGAAATCCAAAAATCTAATATGGTAAAACTATGTGCTACGATTCATATATAGTCGTAAATATCAAATTCAGATTGAAACCAATTCTAAGAGGTGTCAAATAATTGATGACGGCAGTCCTCTAAAACCAAATCACACAATCGGTATTAGGTCAACGTGAGGTCGTCTGTCTACGACGGCTGAGGAAGTGTCGGTCATCTGAATGACACAATTCTCCAGTTCGTAAATTGAATGTAAAATGGATTAAGATCCAACTGGTTTATTGCGTAGGTACAGAGATTGTTCTTTTGAATTGTCAATTATATTTGTTCGTGTCAGGAAGACAATTGTTTCACCGAAAAAATATGTAACTGCTACTAACATTTTATTTTTTTTATGAGCGACAGTGCTTTATATTTGTATGTAATATTTTCTACATACTTTTGTTTGGAAATCTTCTTAAGTGTGTTACATATTTTATTTATCATATAATACATTTAAATTTTACCCTTTGACTCTATTTTATACTCGTACATGTCTGTTAAAGTTTCGATCAGTTCTATATTATTTTATAGAAATTCTTCTAATTAGTAACCAAAGATTTTTTACTGGATTCCTTTTTGTCTGAGAAGGTATTAAGGCTAAATTATATATTTCTTTCTGTGTGTTTTTGAGAATCACAATTTTTATAGCGTTTTTATATTAAAATTTTGCCTTAATGTTTTAAACAAAAAATCAATCACATAAGCCCGAATATCAGATTTATAGCTTAAAACACGACGACTGCGGACTTAGCGAAGCATTATCAGCTCAGTTAATCCCTTCTTTAATATAATTCAGTACATTTTCACCCCTACCGTTCTAACATTTTATATACACTTAATGTACTAGAAAAGATTCAGTCCTAATGTTTGAACAATGTATTCGTTATACTTTAACTTCAATGATTTTTCACGTTATGTTTAATGTGTTAACTAGAAATCTAATATACATTATATTTAATTTGTGGTACTTTGTTTCTTTTACATATGTAGTTCTGTTTTCAAAATCAAGTAATATTTATTTATAAACTAGTTGTTTAATTATTAAAATATTTAGTGGTTACCTCATGAAAGCTTTAGATAGTACAGAAGTCAATGCCTTGGACTGCTAATTAACCGACCACAAGATAAATGTCTGCAATCTCGAACGATACTCCATCAACCCTTCGGTCCTGACCGCTTTACCCGTCGTGGGCTTAACAACAAATTACTAATTAACTTCACAGTGAGAAACCTCCTGTAAATTCATGTTTTAATTTTTTTTTTAAGGTTTGTTCAGGAGTCATTGTCAAGTTTAGTTTCGTATTTTAAAAGCAACATGAAAAGTTAGTTTTTGAAATCCTTTTAATCCTCCATCCTACGTTTTGATAATATTTTACATTTCATCATCTTGGTATATTCTCTTAAGTAGCAAACTACACAATTATTTTTGTCATTGTGTTTTGTTGTCATGAGTTACAATTCTAACATTAACCACAATGAAATATTATGAAAATCATCAGTTCTCTCAACTTTAGGACATACTATAAAATAACTCACTGTTACTCTAAGTACCGATTACTTTAAAGAGAACGATGAATAATTCAAAGATGTTTGATAGTGGGTAAAATATTTTAAATATTATTTTTAATATACTTCGGATAACTTATACCTATAATTTGATTTATTTTATTTCGAATAATTACAAATTACCTAAATAATATATATTTTTATTCACTGTAATAAGATATTAATTAAATTAGTGATTGCAGATACAACACTCACGTTCATTTTAAAAATTCAATGAATGCTAACATAATACCCTTAAGAGATGAAAACAAGTATATAATAACATTAACATTTAGCTTTCCTAATAAGTTGATTCAAATTATTTTAAAAGAATAAAACACCAAAAAGCGCAAGTTTTCTTTTTACTAATTTACTAATTAACTCGGCATTTGCACAAACGGAATTATACTTAATTCCGTTTGTGCAAATGCCGAGTTTTCAACGTTTATTAGATAATCCTTAAGTGTGGTCGGAACGATAAATGGAATGATCCAAGAGACTAATTAAAATTTAATCAGTAATTAAAGTTTAGTGTTTTTGTATATATATATATATTTTTGACAATAAGTATATTTAATTAAAGCAAAGTATTGTGATGTAACTTGTATTGTGTTGGTTAAATCTTAGACGAATATAGTGTTTATTATACAATAACTACAGTATCTTTATATTTGTAATAAATAAATAACAAGTCTATTTCCTAAATAATTTTTTACTTCTGACAATTAAAAAAGTTAAAATATTTTTATTTATGGAACCACATTAACACTATTTCATTTATTGAGTCTAATTCAATGTAACAAAAAATGTTGTATATTTTATTGAATATTTAGCATATCGCGTGACCAATATATATTATTAGTATTTAACAGTATTCACTCGAGCAACCGACGAATACTAATTGAAATAGTGTCGATGAAATCAAAGTATCGAGTAAAAAAGCTTTTATATACTAATAATATGTAATTAAATCAGTGTAATTTAGGTAAAAATTTGGGTCTTATCGTAAAAAGTAACAGAAATAACATCAGGATAATTAAAAAAAATTACATGTGACATATTTCAGTCGAGTTATATTTAATATTTAACGGCGGGAGGTGGAGGACGGAGCTACAAATAGTTACGTGGAATGTAAGAGGGCGTAGTGTTTGGCTCTGGCGTAGTCGTCTCTGGCTACCCCGCAAGGGATATGGCGTGAAGTTAGGTTAAGTTAAATATTAAAAAAAAATAGACTATAGAGATAGACTATATTTTAGTAAATAAATTCTATATTAGCCATTAAAATTATAATTTCTTGTTTGAATGTTTAGAAAAGTAATAAATAAATATTCACTTAAAGGTTAAATTTATAAAATTTATTGAATTAGTATTTACTTTCTTTGTAATTTGTCCTTAGCTTCCCTATGAGTATATTTTTATAAATTTGAGCATAAAATAATAAAACCTGATCTGATCTCTGAACTCTGACCAAGCAATGGTACGGAGTGTAGCGCCCATTGAACGTCCAGCTCTCACAAGAAGTCAAAGGATTGGGATGGAATACGGTCCTTTTTTGCATCCTACCCATAGGGGCCGATTTGTTTACCTTTCAATGATCCTAGTGACTGCGCTGCGGCTGTAGCTGATGTGATACTTCAGAGCGTGGAACTATTACTAGTACTCCTACCTTAAAGGCATAGTCCCGGTCTCATGGAAACGTGCCCTTGTCCATCCGATCCCTAAAAAGGGTGATAGCTCGGAGAGTGGAGAGCATTATCAATAAATAGCTCCTAACGTACCTCGAGGATCACCGGAGTTGGTCGATGACCAGCAATATGGCTTTTGCCATGGTGGATCGACTGGTGATCTTCTGTTATATGTTACGCACCGTTAGGCAGCGGTTATTGAAAGCAAGGGAGAGGGTCTGGCAGTTAGTCTGGATATGGCGAAAGCCTCGAATCGTGTTTGGCACAAAGGGCTTCTCTCGAAGCTACCTTCCTGTGGGCTTCCCGAGAGTTTATGCAAGTGGATTACCAGCTTCCTCACTGGGCGGAGCATACAGGTTGTTCTCAACGGTTTTTGCTCGGATCCCAAGCCCGTTAACACTGGTGTTCCCGAAGGCTGCGTGCTATCCCCAAATCTGTTCCTCCTGCACATCAACGATATAAATGATATTTCCAACATACATTGTTATCCGGATGACAGCACTGGGGATGCAGTATATTCCGGCCGTGCAGGTCTCTCTCGGGAAAACGTCGATGAGTGCCGAAAGAAACTTGTGTCTTCTATAGAGGCTTCCTTGGGGATGGTCTCTGTGTGGGATGAACTAAACCACGTTCAATTCAGAAATTGCACATTCTAAAACGTAGCCTCTGTTCAAACAATTTTCGTTGTTGACAATGTTTTAAATAATAAATATTTTTATTTCATTTTAATAGAAAACTCAGAACAACATTTTTATCTATGTTTCTCAATGTGTTTTTTTTGTCCTACTCTTCATAGTTACAGAATAGAACATAAAGGGCATATAATTCTGCCTTATAGAAAAAAGTTAACATTGTTATGTTGTCAGATGGGGAATTATGTGATTTTTCAATAAAAACAATGTTAAAAAATATCCCACACTTTATCTGGACCGGAAAATAAATTTATAGCACATATTGTTTTCTCGTCAAATATCATTTCTCCTCTTTTCAGCTTAAAAACCGTCCTATCATATTAAGACTACAGAATTTATAAGTTGCAACAATATCAACGACTTATAGGTCTTAAAAACTCTACCTTGTTAACTTAAAAGTTATAAAAAAATTGTTTCGATAAAAAGACCGTTTCATAGTTCACCTTCCTAACCTATTTTTTGTCCAAAGTATAAAACTTTAACCTTAGTTTCGAATGTTAGATTGAATTTGTCAATTACAAAAAGTAATGTTGATGCTCAACATTCTTTTAACCTTCTTATAAATACAAAATTTTCTGATTTCATTACATTTTCTGTGATGCCTCAAAACACTTCTTAAGGAGACGTTGGTGTGAGTATTTTTCACCCACAAAATAATATTATTCAAAAAGTTTAATTGCCTCCAGACACTTCTGGTTTTACAGGAAAGTGGTTTTTTCAAATCTTTCGACTATGTTCTCCTTGCAAAACTAAGAAATGTTATATTTTTATATTCAAAGAGTGCGCTACAAGCATTACTCAAATTCCCATTTAAATATAAACTTATTTGTGCTATTATGATTCAAATAAGAGAACTTTTACTATCGTGTTCCCTCAGAGGCCACTCGTTGCTCTTTGCATGGAAACCGAGTCGTTCCAACATTCCTGGTAAAGAAAAAGCAGATCACCTTGCCAATGAATTTGTTTATGATAGCGATACAGCTTATAAAATAATTTTTTACTGTGATTTTTTAACTTTTCCTAAAATATCCCTCCAAAAAATTCTGAAATGAGCTTTGGTCCACAAGCAAACTACTTAAGGGTAAACGATATTAAGAAATTCAAGCTGATATTCCTAACAAACCATGTTTTTTTAAAAACAATTTGAATAGAAAAGTGACATGTATTTTAACGCGTGTGCGTCTAGGCCATGTTTGTAGCCCCAACACTTTTATTTTATTTCAGTGAGAGATTTTTGCTTGAGAGGATCAGTCAGTGCAGTCCCATGCAACGTAACGAGTAATAAAGTAGACATCCCACAGACTACGTGCTTCACGAGCGTACGTGATAGCTGCCTCATTGCCCTAACAGGGTAAATTAAAAGTAGGAATTTACATTACTTGCATTAATTTCAGTCTTAATATGAACGTTGCATTTCGTAATATTTTTTCTGGTATTTACCTTATTTTAACTTTTAGAAAGATTCAAGTTACATTAAATCTGAAATTACCTTTTAATCTAAATAAAATAAGATATGGATAAATATTGAAAGTAAAACTTTTAACAACGTTTTCCGTAATCACATGCTAGCGCATGGTTTAATCTTATTATTTTATTTTGTTTTATAAACTGTGAACAAAATGTTTTGACAATTTAAAACATGATTACATTGCAGTGGTATGGTAACTTTCTTTTTATCTTAAATAGTAAATTTTTTATCTAAATTCATAAAATATTTGCTTACTTTATAAATATATCAATATTTTTAATGTTACTAAAAATAATATTTCTAAAATACAATACATAATATCTCAAGAAGATATATTTATAGCGAATGTTGTTTTTAAGCTATATGCTAACATTATTGGGAAGGAACAGAAGTCAGTTGAATTTCGTATTCACATTATTTCTGATAGTTATTAGACCGAGTTCGGCACGACTTCATTATTTTTATTTCTTTGCAACTTTAATTGGTTTTGTGAAAATTTATAGTCCTATGTACAGAATAGCAGTGGAACTTTAAACTAACAAGTAGAAGAATAAATGGGGCGTAGCGAAGAATAATAGATTTATCTAAATGTTTCCACAACAAACTTTCGAACATATAATCAGGCCTCATTTTCAATATGAAACATATTGTTGTAAAACACAATGTATATAGTACGTACAGGACGTTACTAAGTTACCTACCATACATACATACCTCTAATCGAGAGGACAACAACACGCCTACACCTTGGCAACCTCGCTATTTTGAATTCTATTTTGAAGCAAACATCAGAGAAATTATAAGTCAACATTTTAGCAATGCTATACGTTGTACCACAAATCAGATATAAGTAAATCAAATTTTGATCGTCCTATGAGAGAATGAACTTGTGTTATAACAACGTATTGACGACCGAGAATATACATCATAATATAATATCGAATTGTACTTTTTGAAATAAACTACTTTGACAAACTGAAAAAAAAAAATGATTATTAACAATAATATTAAGATAAGTAATTTTTAATATTTTGTTTCTTTTTAACTATCACACATCGTTATTTTAAGTGATACAAATCGATAAATGGAAAAACAAATTTTAAGCGTAGATGAGAAATATTCGTAACAAAAAAGCAAACTACGTAGTGTCTTTATATCTTGCAGATTGTATTGAATTTTAATTAAATTGTATTAGGTTGGTGGTGATGTTGATCCATTGACGATCTGCTATTGTCACTCCAATGTTTAGAAAATTCGTTCGGTGTCCTTTTCAGGATTTCCAAATATTTATAAACCATCATAAAGTGTAATTAAAGTCTGTGTATACTGTTTTAATTTTTTATAAGAAGAATAATTTAGTAAGATTGTCAATATTTGTGTTCTTTTTTTAAATTTATTTTTTTAGAGTGGTGGCCGGCCCCCATTATGGCGGACTTAGCAAAGTCGAAAACAAACCCAAAAAACTCATTAAGCGTCACCCACGGAGCAATGACACTTACCACTCCCCACCCACCTTACGAATGCAGATAACTGCAATAGCAGGTACACTTACGAGGAAGCTACCGAAGGGGAGTCTCTTTTATAAAAATGTTTATTAATTAGGAACTACAAGTATAATACAAAGCAAGACGAACGTAACTAACATGGACATATGATTAAAAAAATATAAAACTGAATAATAATTTATTCTAAAATATTTTATAGAAATCTTTCAAGCGAGAATTACTCAATTTGAAAATTTAGTAATAAACTCTAACAGGACAAACATCTTTTTTAGGTTTGTTCGGATCAAGTTGTTGTATAAATTTATCAAATAACGATGAAACATTACACTACATCATCAAAAATTATTAGTTATTTTTTAATCTCTCAGCGGACGCTTTACTTAGTATTAAATATACAAGAATAATATAGAGTTTAATATAAGGTATACTGTAATTAATTCACGAAAATCTTCTAAACATTGATTATAAGATAGATAGTTATAATAGAGTAAACGAAGACACCTCTAATAACAGAATTAATAAGGTCAATATTGGATATAATTATTTAAATGGTCCTTTGTACATCAGTCCTACCTACAATATCTTTATTGCCATTATTGTTGTTAACCGCAGCAGGGTATGGACTTATAGATCAGACTCTCGGGACAATAACACAGGCACACAAAAAAAAAAAAACATCATGAACCAGAGGGGAGACCCCATTATTCTTAGGTTTTTGGGATTGCTGAAACCGAATATGACAATAAAAACTAATTTTAATTGCCCGTTTTCCCGCTAACACCCCCTTACTACATCTTAAGGGGTGAAAATTTAAATTTTTGTATAAAATCAAGAAAGATGTGTATTTCTACGTTTTTTGGGATGCTGAAAATGATAATTAAAAATCAATTCAAGACCTCCATAACCCATTAACACTTTCTTCCTACCCCTTATGGGGAGTGAAGTTTTCCATTTTTGTATAAAATAAAGATGAATGTGTATTTCTATGGTTTTTGGTATGATGAAACCGAATATGACAACCAAAAGTGAATTTGATACCTCTTTTACTCAATACCATCCCCTAACCACCCCTGACGGTGGGGGTGGTTTCAATTTTGTATAAAATGAAGATGTATGAAGAAATTTTAACGATAAATGACATGTTTATCAAACTAGTTTGAGGTTACTCTTGGCTCTTATATATGAATTCAGAAATGCTTTATCGATCAGAAGTATCTCATATTTATTCATGATTTAATTTTTCTCTTAGCGTAACCCAGGAACAACGGCGTGGACGTAGTAGATTTCTCTTCCCTTTTGGGATGCTGGATTAAAGTGAGTCCCCTTGCCTCTCACTATTCAGCGTCTACCTGTTTCTACGATAACGAACTCTCTTGTTTTCAAAAGATTTTCTAAGTGGTTTCCTTTTATTGGCTCTTTTCTGTTCTGGCAAATCTCTTTTTAAATTCCAACAGTAGTCTGCTAACATATTCACTGCTCTGTGCGCTGTTCGCTGTTCCATTGTCTTAAGATCTTGATGGAACCTTTCACCTTGCTCCTCACTGTAGTCTCCAAAATTGTCAGGAAAATAGTTCCTTCTATTTCGGAGGCATAGAATTAAGTTTAGCATCTTTAAAGGGTTTTACAAGATTGCCGGATGGATAACAGTATAAGTAGAATTAAATAGAAAAAAAAATAATGAAAAATGAAAAAACTTGTTAAGAATAGGTTGTTAACAAAAATCATGATTCAGTCTTACCATCATAATAACAAATATATGCATACAATGAGCTTACCATATACTTTATAATCATTTTTGTCTCAGTATCTTGAAAAACATAGAAATTCACATCCATCTTGATTTTATATAAAAATTGAAATTTTGACCCCCCGTAAGGGTTGGTCAGGGGTGTTAATGGGTGATAGAGGTCTTAAATTTATTTTTAGTAATTATTTTCGGTTCCAGCATCCTAAAAAACTTAGAAAAACACATCTATCTTGATTTTATAGAAAAATTTAAATTTTCACCCCCTGCAAGGGGTGGTAAGGGGGTGATAGTGGTCATGAATTTATTTTTAGATATCATTTTCGGTTCCAGCATCCCAAAAAATTTAGAAATACACATTTATCTTGATTTTATAGAAAAATCGAAATTTTCACCCCCTTAAGGAGTGTTAGGGGTGATAGTGGTCATGAATTTATTTTTAGTTATCATTTTCGGTTTCAGCATCCCAAAAATGTAGAAATACACATCTATCTTGATTTCATACAAAAATTTAAATTTTCACTCCTTAAGACGTAGTAAGGGGGTGCTAGCAAGAAAACGGGCATTTAAAATTAGTTTTTATTGTCATATTCGGCTTCAGCGATCCCAAAAACCTAAGAATAATGGGGTCTCCCCTCTGGTTCATTATGTTTTTTTTTTGTGTGCCTGTGATAATTAATACACACAATTTGACCACCATTGATTATCTCACATTATATATTATAACAATAAGATCAAGTAACTTTAGTAAATCAGTTATTGTTTAAAAAATTATTTCAGCAAATAATCAAACAAAAATCAGTACATTAACTGTGAACTTACTTTGATCATTACTTTCTGAATTCTTCATTGTACCGACTCTTAATAAAAGTTTGTTTTATGTGACAGCTTTCGCATACTTGGATAATATATTTTTTTTCTGAAGAATCTATAAAAAATATTATATCTATATCTATATTATATCTACTTTACATTACTGAAAGGTTATTGTCACTTCTTAATCTATATGTAACCAATTCTTCAAACACAATACTTGATATATATTTAAACTTTGTAGTCAAAACCATTATTCAATATTAAATAATCCCCATAAAAAGTACAGAAAATTCTAGACTTTTTATCAAGTTTCAATTGATTTTTTTCTAAGGAAGTTAAGTAAAATATATATATATGTGAAAAGGCGTATGTAGTCTAAAATGCGTTGAGCATTTTTAGAAAATTATTTTTTATAAAACGTAGACAATTCTTCCTACTTAGAAAATTCCGTAAGTATTTCTGTGCTTGTTTAGCCTTATAATTATTGCTTAAGGAAGATTCAGAAATGTTTTCATAACAACGTTTTTACTGATATATTTATTTATAGTGTAATGAACCTACATCGGGTTCTTTATATTTATTACTAATACTATTTCAATAGACCTAATGCACACGTTTTGCATTATATATAACTTTATGAGAATTAATTCAGTATGAATTAGAAATAATTAATTAACAATTAAAAAACAGTAAAAAGATATTAGTACAAACACATAGCCTATGTCTGTCTGATATCTTTTTCTATTCCCGGTTATACTATAGTATATAGTAGTAGTAGTATAGTAGTAGTAGTAGTATAGTATGCCCGTGAATATAAATATAAACTGGACATTGACCAAAATCAGCTAGCATTTGATTATATCCGGTCTTTTTGTACCACGTCATGGGAATTACTTAACAGACGGTAAATAAAGGAGAAATCCAATCACGAATGTCATGTATACAAAATTCATGACGTTCGTGATATTCATACAATATGTTTTTTAACTTCATTAAATTTTTATTGTGTAATTTTCATTGCAATTAATGTAAAAACTCAACTCATTTCTTAATTTTGTATTTGTACATTAAATTGTGTATAAATTGTGTATGAATAAATATTTAAGTAACTTACTAACTATAATTAAAAAATCAGTTAAAAATTCATAATTTTAACATTCATGAAATAAGACATGAGGACTAATAACGAAGTGCAAATTTCATACGGAAATTAATATTTAATACCTTATTGATAGGCAATTTTTCATTAAATTCAGAAGGAAATGACACTCAATACAGGTTCCTGCATCTGTAGTTGCACTTTCCATATATTATTTATATAATACTTTTCAGATTATCGTTGACTCAAGTAATATTGTATTGGTAAGTAATTTTAATAAATATGTATGTACGAAAATAAAAACTCATTACAAAACATACGAATGAATAATAAGTCATTATAAACTGTTTTTTTTTTCTACGATATGGCAATCTGCGTAAAAAAATTATTAAAAAATATGGGTTTTGGATGTTGAAAACTGAATAATGATGGTATGAATTTAATTATTTAGTAGAAACCAAAATTCTTTTTTGAATAAAGATAGGGATATTCTACACAGTGATAAAGGTTGCAGCGTAACCACAATATGGCGGTGAATCTGATTCTCGTCGTGGACGCGGTAAACGCGATCACAATCAAAGTGGGCCGCCGACAATTATGCTATTCAAAGCCTTCCTACAAAATAGGTTAACGAGAATTTACAATAACTGCTTTGGAAATACTACTGGTTTATTGAAATACTTACAAACAATTTCAAATAATCAAATAATACTTAAAAAAAGCGTATCCTTAAGTCATTTGGGCCGTTTAATAAATTTAGAATTTTTGTTCAAGTTTCGCGAAGGACGAACTTCATGATATTCGAAGAAAACTTAGCAATATATAAATATTAATAGTGTGAGCTTCAATTTCATGAAATGTAAATGCGTTTTACCTAAAAGCGTAGAATTTATTTAACAAATATCTAACAAGCAGCTACATCAGATATCTAACGCGCTAAGTCCCTCCAGCGGAAACGTAAATTAAGCTCTTTATTATTCACTTGGGACCTCTCATTTCTATTATATTATTGTCCATTTTATGTTTGCATCAAAATATATTATCTTATCGTCATCGTTTGTAATATAATTTAGATATCAACTTAAATATAAATAAGCCTTTACACAATATTCTTAGATTTATATGGAATAAAATGAATAAGATGACTGTTGCTTTGTTTTTAGTTTTATTTTAAACATGTCAGATTTGGCGATCAGACAGAAGTTTTATTTATCTCAAGTTTGTAACAAAAAAAAAACGTGAAGACGTCTTAGGTACTAATTAAATTAGGTACTAGTATCTATTTTCATAAACGTCAGTACAACGGTTATAAATATAAATACTGTGACGTGAAGTACATTAAAAAATATTTGAATATAATATGACTCTTAGCAATGTTAAAAATAAGTATTTAATGTGTGAAATGTATTCTTGGTGAGTATTTATTTTTTCACATATTTAATTTTCATAGTTACTGTTTCTAAAACATAAATATATTTATTTTCAATATTAATTATAAAACTACAGTTTTAACAATAACAGTTTTGAATAATTCATAAAATAAACTCATTATGTATATTATATAAGATTTTGTATTAAAGAATTCCATTATATATAAATGTTGCTTCACAATTCCCGAACGAGGAGCTTTACTCTCGCTGACTGTTTGGAAAGTTTGTTTTAATGTCTCAAATAAAATCGAAACAATACTGAAACTCGACGCTCAACTTCGGTTGTTTAAAGTTAATTACTGTATCAAAATAACTTAATTAGTTTAAAGGATTTAATCCGGCTGGTGAAATTTTAACATTGAGAAAAAGTTTGTTATAATGGTAAAATAAATACTGCTCTTATTACTTACCACTACAACTTATAAAATGACCATACATCTTAACATTCAAATCTCCGTTACCTGTAAACTCATTTAATCAATCGTCTTCATCGCCCAGCACTTAGATCCATAAATAACGACAAGTCTTTTGATGGTTTTATAGATTTTCCCTTTTAGGTTCAGAGTGTTTCATGCATTACATATTGTCCCCGTGTCGTGTCGCCATGTAATCCGTCCTCTGTTGATTGTGTGCTTTACGCTCCGATCAATATTTCCATCGCTTTGTATGAGAAAACCGTAGTAGCGAAAGTCAGAGCAGACTGGTTAGTTACAGTACTCCATCCAACAAAATAAGAACAAAACTGGAAACACTGTCAAAATCGCAGTTCAAGTGCTCTGTTTCGGTTATGCTTATTTTCAAGTCAATACTCTCCAGTTATTGTTGCCAATTTCCAGTCTGCTCTGCACCTTAAGTCCAACCTCGCCTTTACAAGAACAATGGCTCAGCGAATAGCATGGGTGCCTCTTCCTCGTCCGATGTCCGCACAACCATTATCAAATAAAGAGGTAGGGACTTAGAGCAACCGACCTTTGGTGCAAACCTACTGCCGCAATTGAACTTGTCGGTGTATCCAGCTGCCGACCGGACTTGTGTACTTGACTGTACATTGCACGAACCAACTCGACATATTTTGCAGGTATACCCTTCTATTTCAAAGTCAACCACACCATATTACGGAGAACCCGGCCGTATGCCTTCTGGAGACCAACGAACACGATGTGAAATTTTTTCTGTGTTCGTCTGTAATTCGCGCATAACTGGCGGAGAGCGATTATAGAATCTGTCGTAACCTGATCAGGCATAAAACCGAACAGATTCTCCGGGACATCTCTCTTATCTCGCATCATTTTCTGTATCACTTTCTCCCACACTTTCATATTATGTGATATGAACTTTATTTCGCAATAATTGTTGCCATCTTGTAGATTACCCTTATGTTTATAAAATGGGCACTAGAGAACTTATACATCATTTATAAGAGATGACTTTTTCATGGAACAATTTATTGAAGAACAAACCACTGGTATCGCATCCAACCTTGAAGCTTTTCCATTTTTCATATCTTGCACAGCCGCTTTCACTTATTCAGCAGTCACTTCTTTCACTAACTTTTTCTGGCCTGGTTTTTAAAACTCCACCCCTATAATTTTTTTCATTTATCAATGTTTCAATATATATCTCTGTTATGTCCTTATCTCTCATCAACACCTTTCCATTATCATCTTTTATGCATTTTGCATGTATGCCATCTCTAGCATTCTTATTTTTGCGCTTTGTATACTTTTCATTTTGTCCTTTAGGATATTACAGCTACCTATATAACTCATTTTACGCCTCAGCTCTAGCGATGGCCTATAGCTACTTTCCCTCTCTTCTTACATGTTAGACATAACATTTTCATCTCCACCTTTATACTTTCATTATCATCCGAATCTATCTGCCATTGCTTAAAAGCATCTTAAATCTCTTACAAATTCTTTTGCACATCTCCATTCCACTACCACGTTTCCTTACTTATCATACCTTTTCCTTTCGTTTCGCCTAATACATTCTTTGCCACAGTTCTAATCCATCACGTCATTTTGTTCCAACTAACGTTAACAGATTTTTTAAATTTACTCTCACATTTTTTCTTTCATTCTTTAACAAATACCATTTTGTTATAGGTGGAGGGCGGTTTTTAAACATAGATGCGACCACCCAAAACCAATTCTCACAGAGATTTGGTGCTGCCTCCGCGCGTCACCTACAGAGTACGCCCTAGAAATAAACGTATCTATTACGATGCTGCTAAAAAAAATTAGTTTTGTTTTACGGCCGGCCGCCTGCCTGACGCTAACCCTACTTGGGAATGTTTTATTAATTAGTATTACAATTTTAACAAAGTCTATTTTTACTTACACTTTTCAACTTCTCAAGAAAACGGGGTAAGTAATTGTTTCATATGTGTAATATATATTAAAATTAAAACAAAATACTTCCCGTGATTTTCAAAGATTTTAATAGCGCCGGTCATTACTTTTTTATAAATTTCTTTTTTTTTTAATATAGGTTTTGATATTATTTATATATCTAATACGATATTTAATTACATAAAGATACTTTATTTTACTAAAATATTATTTACTTCTATTAAAAACTAATTTGTATTCGGAGCTACACTTGTGACACATGTCACTTCTTTTTCTTTTAGGAGATTGTTATTCAAATAAATATATTTTTAAATCCGCTTTGCAATAGTCAAAAAAGAAAATCCTGAAATCTCGTTAGTTAATAAAGACCACAACGCAATTTATCAGTATTAGATTGAGCTATTACATAAAACACTATAACGTAAATAAAGTCATTATTTAGATCACGGAACAGCATCTGTTATAATCTATGTTAAGAAACGATATTTCAATATATTTTGATAAAAATGTAAGTTATTATTTATTTTTTATTTTGTAATTCAGTATTCTTAGTTATTGTCACATAATAACATATACTACAAATTTACTTAAAAATAATAAAATTCGTTTGAAATAACAATTATTGCTAGGTAATATACAGTTAGGTATTTAAATGTAATGTGTGTAATATGTCATTTGTGTTTTTATCATGTTACTGTATTATTATAAGTACTTTTAAAGTAACTTGTAATCAAATATAATCAGAATTAAAATTATATTTATTAGGTTAGATGCTGGAATATTCAGTTTCTGTTAATAGTTTTAAATTATTTGTGATATAATTGTTAAAAGTTAATTGTATTATACTGTGTAAAGACCTTTGTTGACGAGGAAAATAAATGCTTCTAACATAACATTTAAAAGTGTTAGGTAAGGCTTGATTTTACACATTAAATTTAACTACAAAATCATTTTTCTATTTTTAAACTCCTGTATTTAGAAAAGTAAACGATTATTAATTAATTAATCTTTGACACATAAATAATCCAAGAGGGTTATATAGATTTAACAATACATTTCCATTCGCAGTAACGGTAGAGAAGACATGAAGTAACCTACGTGACCTCAACAACTACGTGATAACTCTCTTATTTACTAAACGGATTCAGCGACACTTAATGACTCTTACACTAACCCTTTGAAGTCGTTCACAACTCGGTGCATTGCAGTCTGATTAACTACAATAGATAAGGATAAGTACAAAACTTTTAATGTTTTATTTTTGTTATCTTTTTAATTACAGGAATACTTTTTATTATAATAAAAGTATAAATAATTTCGATATTACTTCTAAAATAATATGAGAACTGACTGATTAGGTCGTACATTCATTCATTCATTGAAACTTTTGCTGTTTTCAATTTTCTTGTGCTTTCCTTCCTGTTATATTTAGTTTGTTTGAAATTAGAGTATTTTGAGTATGTTAGAGTCCATTATTTGGAACCTGACAAGAAGAGAATATTCCACAGAGAAAATTGTCCCACATATTAGCTCGGATAATAGGCTGCTGCCATACTAAATCTACATCAAGAAACATTATCATGCGGCATGCTTTTTTCTATTATTAGTCATAGCTCAAATCAGTTTTTGTGTCTTCCTGTGAACAAAAGATATGTTTCAATAAACAGTGATATCAGGTAATGCAATTACGAACATTGAATACATGTTTTTAAAGTATATGTACATATATAATTTCATAAGTATAACATTTATATTAAATGGTGACAATTTCAATACAATCATTACAGTAGTATTCGCATGAAGAGTAAAACATACAAGTATACAGGAAAAGAAATCGAATAGAATTAAATCCTAATCCCAATCCTAAACTAATTCAGTTTTATTTTGATAAAATAATTAACTTTAAACAACCGAAGTTGAGCGTCGAGTTTCAGTATTGTCTCCATTTTATTTGGGATATTAAAACAAACTCTCGAAACAGTTAGCGAGAGTGAAGCTCTTCGTTCGGGAATTGTGAAAGTAATATTTACGTACAATGGACTCCTTTACTTTTAAGTGGTATTCTAATTTAATATATAAACTTCTAATAAATTCTAATTTAATATATTAATATATAAAAATGACTTTGTTTAATTCTGTATTCTATATAACTATATTTGTATACTTCTCATTTAATATAAAAATATATTTCAGGAGTCAGTATGAAAAGCGAAATACCTACCTAGACCTAGACAAATAAATACCTACCTAGATTACATTTTATGTAATAAATTATTATTTCTATCGATGCATAAAAACATGTTATATTTTATTGTTTCTTAATGAACCTCATGTTACAGAACCCATTCTTTAATATCAGTACTAAGAGGTCTTCGCCTTGTTTTGCTACAAACTTAAAACAAATATTACATTTGTCTGTTCCTGACCTCAATTTTATTTAAAATGTAACTAAAGTCAATGATGATTATTTATTTTATTTATTTATTGTTAGGAGTTATGTATTTAATAAATAAACATTATCTTATTATTTCTAAAAAGGTCAGAAATGAATTTTAAAAATATTTATTTTTAAAGTAAGGTTGTGTGTTATTGGGAAAAAAATTGTATCGTTGGTATTACAAAGATTTCACAAATAAAAAGAATATGTATATTTCATCTCTTACTACAATATATCCGAGTACCGATATTATTTTGATTAATTATTTTGTCGCGGATAGTCATGACACTTCGGAGATGAACAGTTTACTGTTCCTTGAATGTATCTGAATATGAAGCCTGCTATTAAATGTTCGCTCCTCGTAATATTTTTGAGAAGTTTTCTGGTGCTGTACCTTTTGACATGTATTTGTTTAACATAATGTCAACACAACATAATACCGTTATTAATTGATACAAAAATATTTAGTTAATAACTCACTGGGTATAATTGGTATATTTCTGTTGGTCATTTAAAGAGATCCGATAACATTTAAAAGGTAACAAAATATAGCATATTATTTTATTTTAACTGCAGAACTCGGATCACTAAATCAAGAATCAGTCTGAAAAGCCACTGCTAACGGTAACGGAATTACTTCTTTGTTTTTATACATTTATAACTATGTGTGGCTTTTGACAACGTGTATATAATATATTTTTGGCACTTTTTGTACGGTAAAAAATTTTTGTTTCCAATCTATTAATTCAGAATGCCGCAGCTTTAATATTGTTTATAATTATCTATTACTTCTTATTACTTTATATAGACGATACAGTTAGTGTACTCGATAATAACTGGAATAAATTATATTATGCCTATTAGTTAGGAAATATTGACAGCAAAAAAATAACATCCGCAAAATTAATTTACAATTATGATTCCAGAAATCCGATGCCATTTCGATGCTGCTTCGATCTTATTACCGTCAACATTATAGAAGTATTTTTATAACTTATTATAATGTAATATTTGAGCCGTGATACCTTAGAATGAATTAAATATCGATTGCTTCGAAGGTAAAGGTATTATAAAAAGTAGTTTAAAATAATATTTTGTTTGAATTTCAATTCAAATATTTTTTCTGTTTTAAATATGTTATATTTTACACTGAAATATCAAATGCTCGGAATATAACATAGATTTCTCAAATAATCCATTGTGGACCGAAGTTCAGTTTTGTTACGGACGGACGCAGCTGTATCTCCATAAATCATTCTCATTGAATGTAATTTATGAAATACAAACAACTTAGCCATTTTTCAACAAATATCTTAGAAACAAATTTCAAATAACACATCATACACAATATAAATACCGCATTTTATAAGTAATTGGTGATTATTGTTATATTGAATATTACTGTCCCAAAAATAGTATATTTGTGGTTAAAATGTTAATATTTCAATAAATAAATAAATCATGCGTGATAGTTGATTATTATAATACAATCTAAATAGTAATATTTAAAATTTTGAATTATCAACGCACATTCACTTAACATATTAATACATTGTTAAAAATCATATATCATTTCATATTCAAAAGTAGAGTAGGCTTTACAATTTTAAAAGTATGTAATATATGTAATTAAACTTTATTTTCAGTTTAATTATTAAATAACATATTATTCCATTCTTATAAAGTACATGGAGCAGTTTTGAACATACAACTAACAAGAAACTCCGAATGAACATATTTAGCTTTCATGTTGTTGATTTAATTTGCAAAATGAAAGCAAAACGAAAGACTTCATTGGATTTTCTTAGATCTTCATCGAAATGTTCGCTTGTTTAACCACAATAAGATCTGCTGCATTCAGATTGCAACAAACAAATTTAACTCGTTTTTCTTTATCATCAATTATTGAGATTTATTTTACTTCTGTTAATCATGTAGGAAATTAGTTAAATTTAGGAAAGTAGACTAAATTTAGTTATTATTTTAGTCGTGATAATAATATTGTTTATATAAAATTATTCAAAGTATCCTGATCACAAACACACTGTTTTATATGTCTATCAAAATAAAAATAATAATATGTTCGTGAATGTGTCCCGTGATGTTCTTTATATTGAAGAAGTAAACTGTATAATTTTCATGTTTACCTACATACTTTTCAACAACATCCAAGGATATTTATATTTTAGTAACTATATATAAAATCAAATATTGTATTAAAGTTGTTTCCGTTTGTATGGAAAATTACAATATTGGGTTTCATTACAGATCACAGAATAATGAATAGGTTAGATAAATGATACAAGTACAGTATCAAATTTTAATAGCTTCAGTTAATCAACAGATGCAGCCATATTGTATTTAAATATTTAATTAATATTTATTATCCTTATTTTAGACAGAGAATTTGGAATAATCAAATATATCATATATGACTTGCACAATAAACGTTGTCATCATAATGTATCTGGAACCCATGTAGTTGAGTAATAATATTAAAATAAATTAAAATAATCTGAGCTCTATTAGTACTAACCACTTTTATAAATAGACAGATGAATTGTTGTACTAAACATATAAAAATATATATTTATTTCATTAATAGATCTTCTTGCTATGTAGGGGATATATTGTGGAAGTAAGCAATATTAAATGTATATAAGTGAGTTGCGATGAACGCGATTTGATTTTATTTGATTGTTGAATGAATAACCTTTACTTAAACAATGTTACGAACATTTGACATTTGGATCCAATGGAGAACTTAACAACTTATTGTAATTTTTTATACAATGAAATATTATTTTCTCTATAAAGGAATAAAATTTTATCAAGAATGATATATTGCGGAAGAGTTTGCAATATTGTTTGGTTGTGAAAGTAAACTCTCTTGAGAGTCACCACAGATAACAGGAGAGGTATCTTCCGAGAACTGTTTCTTTGAGAACAGTTTTCACGATTGACAAAGAAACATTCAAATTGTTGTGTGTAAGTTACAATGTCTATAAGAAAATATAAGTTTATAAAATACAGTAAAGCTGTTTTAAACAAGTTATTACGTGTATTATAGTATGTATTAGTGTAATATTAGCAATAACACAAAATACAAATTAAATGTTTTGCTATTAGTTTTTCTTATAATTGATTGAGCGAAGCGAACGAAGTGAGCGGAGCGTTTTACTGGAGACTTTTTGCATTATTTGTCACAATGTCAAAAAAAAAATTGTTTTGTTGGCGCCCCTAGTATTTTTAAATAGATATATAAATATCGGCAAAAAAATCGGTAAATAGTTTGTAAGTTCAATAGAAATCCAAAAATCTAATATGGTAAAACTATGTGCTACGATTCATATATAGTCGTAAATATCAAATTCAGATTGAAACCAATTCTAAGAGGTGTCAAATAATTGATGACGGCAGTCCTCTAAAACCAAATCACACAATCGGTATTAGGTCAACGTGAGGTCGTCTGTCTACGACGGCTGAGGAAGTGTCGGTCATCTGAATGACACAATTCTCCAGTTCGTAAATTGAATGTAAAATGGATTAAGATCCAACTGGTTTATTGCGTAGGTACAGAGATTGTTCTTTTGAATTGTCAATTATATTTGTTCGTGTCAGGAAGACAATTGTTTCACCGAAAAAATATGTAACTGCTACTAACATTTTATTTTTTTTATGAGCGACAGTGCTTTATATTTGTATGTAATATTTTCTACATACTTTTGTTTGGAAATCTTCTTAAGTGTGTTACATATTTTATTTATCATATAATACATTTAAATTTTACCCTTTGACTCTATTTTATACTCGTACATGTCTGTTAAAGTTTCGATCAGTTCTATATTATTTTATAGAAATTCTTCTAATTAGTAACCAAAGATTTTTTACTGGATTCCTTTTTGTCTGAGAAGGTATTAAGGCTAAATTATATATTTCTTTCTGTGTGTTTTTGAGAATCACAATTTTTATAGCGTTTTTATATTAAAATTTTGCCTTAATGTTTTAAACAAAAAATCAATCACATAAGCCCGAATATCAGATTTATAGCTTAAAACACGACGACTGCGGACTTAGCGAAGCATTATCAGCTCAGTTAATCCCTTCTTTAATATAATTCAGTACATTTTCACCCCTACCGTTCTAACATTTTATATACACTTAATGTACTAGAAAAGATTCAGTCCTAATGTTTGAACAATGTATTCGTTATACTTTAACTTCAATGATTTTTCACGTTATGTTTAATGTGTTAACTAGAAATCTAATATACATTATATTTAATTTGTGGTACTTTGTTTCTTTTACATATGTAGTTCTGTTTTCAAAATCAAGTAATATTTATTTATAAACTAGTTGTTTAATTATTAAAATATTTAGTGGTTACCTCATGAAAGCTTTAGATAGTACAGAAGTCAATGCCTTGGACTGCTAATTAACCGACCACAAGATAAATGTCTGCAATCTCGAACGATACTCCATCAACCCTTCGGTCCTGACCGCTTTACCCGTCGTGGGCTTAACAACAAATTACTAATTAACTTCACAGTGAGAAACCTCCTGTAAATTCATGTTTTAATTTTTTTTTTAAGGTTTGTTCAGGAGTCATTGTCAAGTTTAGTTTCGTATTTTAAAAGCAACATGAAAAGTTAGTTTTTGAAATCCTTTTAATCCTCCATCCTACGTTTTGATAATATTTTACATTTCATCATCTTGGTATATTCTCTTAAGTAGCAAACTACACAATTATTTTTGTCATTGTGTTTTGTTGTCATGAGTTACAATTCTAACATTAACCACAATGAAATATTATGAAAATCATCAGTTCTCTCAACTTTAGGACATACTATAAAATAACTCACTGTTACTCTAAGTACCGATTACTTTAAAGAGAACGATGAATAATTCAAAGATGTTTGATAGTGGGTAAAATATTTTAAATATTATTTTTAATATACTTCGGATAACTTATACCTATAATTTGATTTATTTTATTTCGAATAATTACAAATTACCTAAATAATATATATTTTTATTCACTGTAATAAGATATTAATTAAATTAGTGATTGCAGATACAACACTCACGTTCATTTTAAAAATTCAATGAATGCTAACATAATACCCTTAAGAGATGAAAACAAGTATATAATAACATTAACATTTAGCTTTCCTAATAAGTTGATTCAAATTATTTTAAAAGAATAAAACACCAAAAAGCGCAAGTTTTCTTTTTACTAATTTACTAATTAACTCGGCATTTGCACAAACGGAATTAAGTATAATTCCGTTTGTGCAAATGCCGAGTTTTCAACGTTTATTAGATAATCCTTAAGTGTGGTCGGAACGATAAATGGAATGATCCAAGAGACTAATTAAAATTTAATCAGTAATTAAAGTTTAGTGTTTTTGTATATATATATATATTTTTGACAATAAGTATATTTAATTAAAGCAAAGTATTGTGATGTAACTTGTATTGTGTTGGTTAAATCTTAGACGAATATAGTGTTTATTATACAATAACTACAGTATCTTTATATTTGTAATAAATAAATAACAAGTCTATTTCCTAAATAATTTTTTACTTCTGACAATTAAAAAAGTTAAAATATTTTTATTTATGGAACCACATTAACACTATTTCATTTATTGAGTCTAATTCAATGTAACAAAAAATGTTGTATATTTTATTGAATATTTAGCATATCGCGTGACCAATATATATTATTAGTATTTAACAGTATTCACTCGAGCAACCGACGAATACTAATTGAAATAGTGTCGATGAAATCAAAGTATCGAGTAAAAAAGCTTTTATATACTAATAATATGTAATTAAATCAGTGTAATTTAGGTAAAAATTTGGGTCTTATCGTAAAAAGTAACAGAAATAACATCAGGATAATTAAAAAAAATTACATGTGACATATTTCAGTCGAGTTATATTTAATATTTAACGGCGGGAGGTGGAGGACGGAGCTACAAATAGTTACGTGGAATGTAAGAGGGCGTAGTGTTTGGCTCTGGCGTAGTCGTCTCTGGCTACCCCGCAAGGGATATGGCGTGAAGTTAGGTTAAGTTAAATATTAAAAAAAAATAGACTATAGAGATAGACTATATTTTAGTAAATAAATTCTATATTAGCCATTAAAATTATAATTTCTTGTTTGAATGTTTAGAAAAGTAATAAATAAATATTCACTTAAAGGTTAAATTTATAAAATTTATTGAATTAGTATTTACTTTCTTTGTAATTTGTCCTTAGCTTCCCTATGAGTATATTTTTATAAATTTGAGCATAAAATAATAAAACCTGATCTGATCTCTGAACTCTGACCAAGCAATGGTACGGAGTGTAGCGCCCATTGAACGTCCAGCTCTCACAAGAAGTCAAAGGATTGGGATGGAATACGGTCCTTTTTTGCATCCTACCCATAGGGGCCGATTTGTTTACCTTTCAATGATCCTAGTGACTGCGCTGCGGCTGTAGCTGATGTGATACTTCAGAGCGTGGAACTATTACTAGTACTCCTACCTTAAAGGCATAGTCCCGGTCTCATGGAAACGTGCCCTTGTCCATCCGATCCCTAAAAAGGGTGATAGCTCGGAGAGTGGAGAGCATTATCAATAAATAGCTCCTAACGTACCTCGAGGATCACCGGAGTTGGTCGATGACCAGCAATATGGCTTTTGCCATGGTGGATCGACTGGTGATCTTCTGTTATATGTTACGCACCGTTAGGCAGCGGTTATTGAAAGCAAGGGAGAGGGTCTGGCAGTTAGTCTGGATATGGCGAAAGCCTCGAATCGTGTTTGGCACAAAGGGCTTCTCTCGAAGCTACCTTCCTGTGGGCTTCCCGAGAGTTTATGCAAGTGGATTACCAGCTTCCTCACTGGGCGGAGCATACAGGTTGTTCTCAACGGTTTTTGCTCGGATCCCAAGCCCGTTAACACTGGTGTTCCCGAAGGCTGCGTGCTATCCCCAAATCTGTTCCTCCTGCACATCAACGATATAAATGATATTTCCAACATACATTGTTATCCGGATGACAGCACTGGGGATGCAGTATATTCCGGCCGTGCAGGTCTCTCTCGGGAAAACGTCGATGAGTGCCGAAAGAAACTTGTGTCTTCTATAGAGGCTTCCTTGGGGATGGTCTCTGTGTGGGATGAACTAAACCACGTTCAATTCAGAAATTGCACATTCTAAAACGTAGCCTCTGTTCAAACAATTTTCGTTGTTGACAATGTTTTAAATAATAAATATTTTTATTTCATTTTAATAGAAAACTCAGAACAACATTTTTATCTATGTTTCTCAATGTGTTTTTTTTGTCCTACTCTTCATAGTTACAGAATAGAACATAAAGGGCATATAATTCTGCCTTATAGAAAAAAGTTAACATTGTTATGTTGTCAGATGGGGAATTATGTGATTTTTCAATAAAAACAATGTTAAAAAATATCCCACACTTTATCTGGACCGGAAAATAAATTTATAGCACATATTGTTTTCTCGTCAAATATCATTTCTCCTCTTTTCAGCTTAAAAACCGTCCTATCATATTAAGACTACAGAATTTATAAGTTGCAACAATATCAACGACTTATAGGTCTTAAAAACTCTACCTTGTTAACTTAAAAGTTATAAAAAAATTGTTTCGATAAAAAGACCGTTTCATAGTTCACCTTCCTAACCTATTTTTTGTCCAAAGTATAAAACTTTAACCTTAGTTTCGAATGTTAGATTGAATTTGTCAATTACAAAAAGTAATGTTGATGCTCAACATTCTTTTAACCTTCTTATAAATACAAAATTTTCTGATTTCATTACATTTTCTGTGATGCCTCAAAACACTTCTTAAGGAGACGTTGGTGTGAGTATTTTTCACCCACAAAATAATATTATTCAAAAAGTTTAATTGCCTCCAGACACTTCTGGTTTTACAGGAAAGTGGTTTTTTCAAATCTTTCGACTATGTTCTCCTTGCAAAACTAAGAAATGTTATATTTTTATATTCAAAGAGTGCGCTACAAGCATTACTCAAATTCCCATTTAAATATAAACTTATTTGTGCTATTATGATTCAAATAAGAGAACTTTTACTATCGTGTTCCCTCAGAGGCCACTCGTTGCTCTTTGCATGGAAACCGAGTCGTTCCAACATTCCTGGTAAAGAAAAAGCAGATCACCTTGCCAATGAATTTGTTTATGATAGCGATACAGCTTATAAAATAATTTTTTACTGTGATTTTTTAACTTTTCCTAAAATATCCCTCCAAAAAATTCTGAAATGAGCTTTGGTCCACAAGCAAACTACTTAAGGGTAAACGATATTAAGAAATTCAAGCTGATATTCCTAACAAACCATGTTTTTTTAAAAACAATTTGAATAGAAAAGTGACATGTATTTTAACGCGTGTGCGTCTAGGCCATGTTTGTAGCCCCAACACTTTTATTTTATTTCAGTGAGAGATTTTTGCTTGAGAGGATCAGTCAGTGCAGTCCCATGCAACGTAACGAGTAATAAAGTAGACATCCCACAGACTACGTGCTTCACGAGCGTACGTGATAGCTGCCTCATTGCCCTAACAGGGTAAATTAAAAGTAGGAATTTACATTACTTGCATTAATTTCAGTCTTAATATGAACGTTGCATTTCGTAATATTTTTTCTGGTATTTACCTTATTTTAACTTTTAGAAAGATTCAAGTTACATTAAATCTGAAATTACCTTTTAATCTAAATAAAATAAGATATGGATAAATATTGAAAGTAAAACTTTTAACAACGTTTTCCGTAATCACATGCTAGCGCATGGTTTAATCTTATTATTTTATTTTGTTTTATAAACTGTGAACAAAATGTTTTGACAATTTAAAACATGATTACATTGCAGTGGTATGGTAACTTTCTTTTTATTTTAAATAGTAAATTTTTTATCTAAATTCATAAAATATTTGCTTACTTTATAAATATATCAATATTTTTAATGTTACTAAAAATAATATTTCTAAAATACAATACATAATATCTCAAGAAGATATATTTATAGCGAATGTTGTTTTTAAGCTATATGCTAACATTATTGGGAAGGAACAGAAGTCAGTTGAATTTCGTATTCACATTATTTCTGATAGTTATTAGACCGAGTTCGGCACGACTTCATTATT
Source organism: Melinaea marsaeus rileyi (assembly GCA_918358865.1). Taxonomy (NCBI): domain Eukaryota; kingdom Metazoa; phylum Arthropoda; class Insecta; order Lepidoptera; family Nymphalidae; genus Melinaea; species Melinaea marsaeus. Next base: position 1,036,572 of record OU911090.1, read on the forward strand.
TTTATTTCTTTGCAATTTTAATTGGTTTTGTGAAAATTTATAGTCCTATGTACAGAATAGCAGTGGAACTTTAAACTAACAAGTAGAAGAATAAATGGGGCGTAGCGAAGAATAATAGATTTATCTAAATGTTTCCACAACAAACTTTCGAACATATAATCAGGCCTCATTTTCAATATGAAACATATTGTTGTAAAACACAATGTATATAGTACGTACAGGACGTTACTAAGTTACCTACCATACATACATACCTCTAATCGAGAGGACAACAACACGCCTACACCTTGGCAACCTCGCTATTTTGAATTCTATTTTGAAGCAAACATCAGAGAAATTATAAGTCAACATTTTAGCAATGCTATACGTTGTACCACAAATCAGATATAAGTAAATCAAATTTTGATCGTCCTATGAGAGAATGAACTTGTGTTATAACAACGTATTGACGACCGAGAATATACATCATAATATAATATCGAATTGTACTTTTTGAAATAAACTACTTTGACAAACTGAAAAAAAAAAATGATTATTAACAATAATATTAAGATAAGTAATTTTTAATATTTTGTTTCTTTTTAACTATCACACATCGTTATTTTAAGTGATACAAATCGATAAATGGAAAAACAAATTTTAAGCGTAGATGAGAAATATTCGTAACAAAAAAGCAAACTACGTAGTGTCTTTATATCTTGCAGATTGTATTGAATTTTAATTAAATTGTATTAGGTTGGTGGTGATGTTGATCCATTGACGATCTGCTATTGTCACTCCAATGTTTAGAAAATTCGTTCGGTGTCCTTTTCAGGATTTCCAAATATTTATAAACCATCATAAAGTGTAATTAAAGTCTGTGTATACTGTTTTAATTTTTTATAAGAAGAATAATTTAGTAAGATTGTCAATATTTGTGTTCTTTTTTTAAATTTATTTTTTTAGAGTGGTGGCCGGCCCCCATTATGGCGGACTTAGCAAAGTCGAAAACAAACCCAAAAAACTCATTAAGCGTCACCCACGGAGCAATGACACTTACCACTCCCCACCCACCTTACGAATGCAGATAACTGCAATAGCAGGTACACTTACGAGGAAGCTACCGAAGGGGAGTCTCTTTTATAAAAATGTTTATTAATTAGGAACTACAAGTATAATACAAAGCAAGACGAACGTAACTAACATGGACATATGATTAAAAAAATATAAAACTGAATAATAATTTATTCTAAAATATTTTATAGAAATCTTTCAAGCGAGAATTACTCAATTTGAAAATTTAGTAATAAACTCTAACAGGACAAACATCTTTTTTAGGTTTGTTCGGATCAAGTTGTTGTATAAATTTATCAAATAACGATGAAACATTACACTACATCATCAAAAATTATTAGTTATTTTTTAATCTCTCAGCGGACGCTTTACTTAGTATTAAATATACAAGAATAATATAGAGTTTAATATAAGGTATACTGTAATTAATTCACGAAAATCTTCTAAACATTGATTATAAGATAGATAGTTATAATAGAGTAAACGAAGACACCTCTAATAACAGAATTAATAAGGTCAATATTGGATATAATTATTTAAATGGTCCTTTGTACATCAGTCCTACCTACAATATCTTTATTGCCATTATTGTTGTTAACCGCAGCAGGGTATGGACTTATAGATCAGACTCTCGGGACAATAACACAGGCACACAAAAAAAAAAAAACATCATGAACCAGAGGGGAGACCCCATTATTCTTAGGTTTTTGGGATTGCTGAAACCGAATATGACAATAAAAACTAATTTTAATTGCCCGTTTTCCCGCTAACACCCCCTTACTACATCTTAAGGGGTGAAAATTTAAATTTTTGTATAAAATCAAGAAAGATGTGTATTTCTACGTTTTTTGGGATGCTGAAAATGATAATTAAAAATCAATTCAAGACCTCCATAACCCATTAACACTTTCTTCCTACCCCTTATGGGGAGTGAAGTTTTCCATTTTTGTATAAAATAAAGATGAATGTGTATTTCTATGGTTTTTGGTATGATGAAACCGAATATGACAACCAAAAGTGAATTTGATACCTCTTTTACTCAATACCATCCCCTAACCACCCCTGACGGTGGGGGTGGTTTCAATTTTGTATAAAATGAAGATGTATGAAGAAATTTTAACGATAAATGACATGTTTATCAAACTAGTTTGAGGTTACTCTTGGCTCTTATATATGAATTCAGAAATGCTTTATCGATCAGAAGTATCTCATATTTATTCATGATTTAATTTTTCTCTTAGCGTAACCCAGGAACAACGGCGTGGACGTAGTAGATTTCTCTTCCCTTTTGGGATGCTGGATTAAAGTGAGTCCCCTTGCCTCTCACTATTCAGCGTCTACCTGTTTCTACGATAACGAACTCTCTTGTTTTCAAAAGATTTTCTAAGTGGTTTCCTTTTATTGGCTCTTTTCTGTTCTGGCAAATCTCTTTTTAAATTCCAACAGTAGTCTGCTAACATATTCACTGCTCTGTGCGCTGTTCGCTGTTCCATTGTCTTAAGATCTTGATGGAACCTTTCACCTTGCTCCTCACTGTAGTCTCCAAAATTGTCAGGAAAATAGTCCCTTCTATTTCGGAGGCATAGAATTAAGTTTAGCATCTTTAAAGGGTTTTACAAGATTGCCGGATGGATAACAGTATAAGTAGAATTAAATAGAAAAAAAAATAATGAAAAATGAAAAAACTTGTTAAGAATAGGTTGTTAACAAAAATCATGATTCAGTCTTACCATCATAATAACAAATATATGCATACAATGAGCTTACCATATACTTTATAATCATTTTTGTCTCAGTATCTTGAAAAACATAGAAATTCACATCCATCTTGATTTTATATAAAAATTGAAATTTTGACCCCCCGTAAGGGTTGGTCAGGGGTGTTAATGGGTGATAGAGGTCTTAAATTTATTTTTAGTAATTATTTTCGGTTCCAGCATCCTAAAAAACTTAGAAAAACACATCTATCTTGATTTTATAGAAAAATTTAAATTTTCACCCCCTGCAAGGGGTGGTAAGGGGGTGATAGTGGTCATGAATTTATTTTTAGATATCATTTTCGGTTCCAGCATCCCAAAAAATTTAGAAATACACATTTATCTTGATTTTATAGAAAAATCGAAATTTTCACCCCCTTAAGGAGTGTTAGGGGTGATAGTGGTCATGAATTTATTTTTAGTTATCATTTTCGGTTTCAGCATCCCAAAAATGTAGAAATACACATCTATCTTGATTTCATACAAAAATTTAAATTTTCACTCCTTAAGACGTAGTAAGGGGGTGCTAGCAAGAAAACGGGCATTTAAAATTAGTTTTTATTGTCATATTCGGCTTCAGCGATCCCAAAAACCTAAGAATAATGGGGTCTCCCCTCTGGTTCATTATGTTTTTTTTTTGTGTGCCTGTGATAATTAATACACACAATTTGACCACCATTGATTATCTCACATTATATATTATAACAATAAGATCAAGTAACTTTAGTAAATCAGTTATTGTTTAAAAAATTATTTCAGCAAATAATCAAACAAAAATCAGTACATTAACTGTGAACTTACTTTGATCATTACTTTCTGAATTCTTCATTGTACCGACTCTTAATAAAAGTTTGTTTTATGTGACAGCTTTCGCATACTTGGATAATATAAAAATTTTGCTCACGAAACTGTAAAAAATTTTATATCTATGTTTATATTATAATATATCTACTGTACATTACTGAAAGGTTATTGTCACGTCTTAAACTATATGTAACCAATTCTTCAAACACAATACTTAATATGTATTTATACTTTGTAGTCAAAACCATTATTCAATATTAAATAATCCCCATAAAAAGTACAGAAAATTCTACACTTTTTATCAAATTTCAATTGAATTTTTCTAAGAAAGTTAAGAAAAAAAAATATATATGAAAAGGCTTATGTAGTCTACAATGAGTTGAGCATTTTTATAAAATTATTTTTTATAAAACGTAGACAATTCTTCCTACTTAGAAAATTCAGTAAGTATTTCTGTGCTTGCTTAGCCTTATAATTATTATTTAAAATTATTGGTTCAGGAATGTTTTCATAACAAAAAATATTACTTTTACTGATATATTTATTTATAGTGTAATGAACTTACATCGGGTTCTTTATATTTTATTACTAATACTATTTCAATAGACCAAATACACACGTTTTGCATTATAAATGACTTTAGTTTAGACTTCAGTATGAATTAGAAATAATTAATTAACAATGAAAAAATAGTAAAAAGATATTAGTACAAACACATAACCTATGTCTGTCTAATATTCACGGGTATACTATAGTATAGTATATAGTGTGTAGTATAGTATGCCTGTGAAGATAAATACGAACTGGAAATTGACCACAATCTGCTAGCATTTGATTATATCCGGTCTTTTTGTACCACGTCATGGGAATTACTTAACAGACGGTAAATAAAGGAGAAATCCAATCACGAATGTCATGAATACAAGTTTCATGACGTTCGTGATATTCATATAATATATCGTGTTAACTTCATTAAATTTTTATTGCGTAATTTTCATTGCAATTAATGTAAAAATTCAACTCATTTCTTAAGTTTGTATTTGTGCATTGAATTGTGGTAAAATACCTCGTTCGACAGGGTCGATCGTGTAAGGTAGATTCCCTTCGGTCGGATCGACAAAGAAAAACTAGCCAGCAGTATTCTACTGGTCATTACGAGTCTTATGACGGGTCACTCTGCATATATTGGGTGAGCATGGAACAACCCACCACTCCTATCTCCTAAACGGGGGGTCGCATCAAAAAACTTTTCAGACTAAAAAGTTTCCTCTTTTAATTTGTAAATTTTCTAAGATTTTTCCGACGTCAAAATTTTGCCTTCTTCTATGACTTTTTTCGGTTTTTAACTTTCAACCCCCCCAGCTCCTCAACCCCTAGATCGATTTCCCCCGTTCAAGAACTTAACCTTCATTTTGTCCTTAAGAATGTGTATGTCGAGTTTGAAAATCCTCCGCCAATATTTGCGACCTGTAGCGTGTCCCAGAGGTTTGCACTTTCACCCCCCTCCCAGCCCCTCCTTTCACTTTTTCCAAAAAACGAGATGGTACGTTTGTCCTACTAATTTATCCTATCGACCTGTGAAGTCAGATTTCGCCTACGATGAATTTGGACTGATGGATCATATATACATATATATATAGAGGGATATATAAAAATTTTTTTTTCGACGGATTCTCAATCTCCAGTTCATAAACGGCGTAGCGCCCCTACTCTGGGGTCTGGGTCCCGTCATCGCATCGATTGCAATAGGTAGATTCATCTATGGAATCTACCTAAAATGTTGTGTATAATTAGGAACAAATATTTAAGTTACTAACTATAATTTAAAAATCAGTTAAAATTCATAGTTTTAACATTTATGAAATAAGATATGTGGACTAATAACGAAGTGCAAATTTCATACCGAAATTAATATTTAATACCTTATTTATAGGCAATTTTTCATTTAATTTGGAAGGAAAAGACACTCAATACAGGTTCTGTTGCACTTTCCACATATTATTTATATATTACTTTTCAGATTATCGTAGACTAAAGTAATATTGTATTGGGAAGTAGTATTAATAAATATGTATGTACGAAAACAAAAACTCATTACAAAATATAGGAATGAGTAATAAATAAGTCATTATAAACTATTTTTTTTGTAAGATATGACAATATGCGTAAGAAAATTATTAAAATTTATGGGTTTTGGATGTTGAAAACTGAATAATGACGGTATGAATTTAATTATTTCTGTATAGTAGTTTCTGTATAGTCCCAGTAGAAACCAAAAATTCTATTTTGAATAAAGATAGGGATATTCTATACAGAGGTAAAGGTTTGTTGCAGCGGAACCACAAAATGGCGGTGAATCTGATTGTCGTCGTGGCCGCGGTAAATGCGATCACAATCAAAGTGGGCCGCCGACAATTATGCTATACAAAGCCTTCCTACAAAATAGGTTAACGAGAATTTACAATAACCGTTTGGAAATACTACTGGTTTATTAAAATAATTACAAAAAATTGCAAATGTTCAAATAATAGTTAAAAAGATAGCGTACACTTAAGTCTTTTGGGCCGCTTAATAAATTTCGAATTCTGTTCAAATTTCGCGAAGGACGAACTTCAGGGTATTCGAAGAAAACTTAGCAATATATAAATATTAATAGTGTGAGCTTCAATTTCATGAAATGTAAATGCGTTTTACCTAAAAGCGTAGAATTTATTTAACAAATATCTAACAAGCAGCTACATCAGATATATAACGCGCTAAGTCCCTCAAGCGGATACGTAAATTAAGCTCTGTATTGTTCACTTGGGACCTCTAATTTCTATTATATTATTGTCCATTTTATGTTGGCATCAAAATATATTATCTTATCCTCATCGTTTGTAATATAATTTAGATATCAACTTAAATATAAATAAGCCTTTACACAATATTCTTAGATTTATATGGGATAAAATGGGATTGAATAAAGATGACTGTTGCTTTGATTTTAGTTTTATTTTAAACATATTAGATTTGACGATCAGACAGAAGTAATATTTATTTCAAGTTTGTTACAAAAAAAAACGTGAAAACGTTTTAGGTACTAATTAAATTAGGTACTAGTATCTATTTTCATAAGCGTCAGTATAACGGTTATAAAAATAGATACTGTGACGTGAAGTTCATTAAGAAATATTTGAATAGGATATGACTCTTAGCAATGTTAAAAATAAGTATTTAATGTGTGAAATGTATTCTTGGTAAGTATTTATTTTTTCACATGTTTAATTTTCATAGTCACTGTTTCTAAAACATAAATATATTTAGTTTCAATATTAATTATAAAACTACAGTTTTAACGACAACAGTTTTGAATAATTCATAAAATAAACTCATTATGTATATTATATAAGATTTTATATTAAAGAATTCCATTATATATAAATGTTGCTTCACAATCTTCGAACGAGGAGCTTTACTCTCGCTAGCTGCTTGGAAAGTTTGTTTTAATGTCTCAAATAAAATCGAGACAATACTGAAACTCGACGCTCAACTTCGGTTGTTTAAAGTTAATTACTGTATCAAAATAACTTAATTAGTTTAAAGGATTTAATCCGGCTGGTAATATTTTAACATTGTGAAAAAGTTTGTTATAATGGTAAAATAAATACTGCTCTTATTACTTACTAATACAACTTATAACATGTCCATACATCTTAACATTCAAATCCCCGTTACCTGTAAACGCATTTAATAAATCGTCATCATCGCCCAGCACTTAGATCCATAAATAACGACAGGTCTTTTGGTGGTTTTATAGATTTTCCCTTTTAGTTTCAGGGTGATTCAGGCATTACATATTGTCCCCGTGTCGTATCGCCATTTAATCCGTCCTGTGTTGATTATGTGCTTTACGCTCCGGTCAATATTTCCATCGCTTTGTATGAGAAAACTATAGTAGCGAAAATCAGAGTAGACTGGTTACAGTACTTCATCCAACAAAATAAGAACACAACTGAAAACAATGTCAAAATCGCAGAACAAGTGCTGTTTTGGTTATGCTTATTTTCAAGTCAATACTCTCCAGCTTTTGTTGCCATTTTTCTAGCCTGCTCTGCACCTCAATTCCAACCTCGCCTTCACAAAAACAATGGTTCAGCGAATAGAATGGGTGCCTCTTCTTCGTCCGATGGTCGCACATCCATTATCAAAAAAAGAGGTAGGGACTTACCTTTGGTGCAAACCTACTGCCGCAAATGAACTTGACTATACATTGCACGAACCAATTCGACATATTTTGCAGGTATACCCTTCTATTTCAAAGTCAACCACACCATATTACGGGGAAGCCGGTCGTATGCCTTCTCGAGACCAACGAACACAATGTGAATTTTTTTGTGTGTTTGTCTGTAATTCTCGCATAACTGGCGCATACATTATACTGTGTAAAGACCTTTGTTAAAGAGGAAAATAAATGCCTTCTAACATCACATTTAAGGCTTGATTTTAGACATAAAAGCATTTTTTAGTAGTTTTTTTAAAAGTTGACATTATTAATTAGTTTATAATTAATTAATCTTTAACAAATAAATAATCCAAGAGGGTTATATAGATTTAACAATACATTTCCATTCGCAGTAACGGTAGAGAAGACATAAAGTAAACTACGTGACCTCAACAACTACGTGATAACTCTCTTATTTACTAAACGGATTCAGTGACAATTAATGACTCTTACACTAACCCTTTGAAGTCGTTTATAACTCGGTGCATTGCGGTCTGATAAACAACGATAGATAAGGATAAGTACAAAACTTTTAATGTTTTATTTTTGTTATGTTTTTAATTACAGGAATACTTCTTATTATAATATTATAAAAGTATAGATAATTTCGATATTACTTCTAAAATAATATGAAAACTGACTGATTAGGGTCGTACATTCATTAATTCATTGAAACTTTTGCTGTTTTCAATTTTCTTGTGCTTTCCTTCCTGTTATATTTAGTTTGTTTGAAATTAGAATATTTTGAGTATGTAAGAGTCCATTATTTGGAACCTGAAAAGAAGAGAATATTCCACAGAGAAAATTATCCCACATATTAGGATGGATAAATCCTAAATTAATTAAGTTTTAATTTGGTACAATAATTAACTTTAAACAACCGAAGTTGAGCGTCGAGTTTCAGTATTGTCTCCATTTTATTTGGGACATTAAAACAAACTCTCGAAACAGTTAGCGACAGTGAAGCTCTTCGTTCGGGAATTGTGAAAGTAACATTTACATACAATGGACTCCTTTACTTTTAAGTAGTATTCTAAATTAAGATATAAACTTCTAATAAATTCTAATTTAATATATTTATATATATAAAACTTTGTTAAATTCTGTATCCAAAGCTGGTTGTTGTTATAACTATAATTGTATACTTCTCATTTAATATAAAAAATATATTTCCGAAAGAGTTAGTATGAAAAGTGAAAAAATACATACCCACCTAGATACCATTTTATGTAAAAAATTATTCTTTCTATCGATGCATAAAAAAATATTATATTTTATTATTTCTTAATGAACCTCGTGTTACAGAGTCCATTCTTTAATATCAGTACTAAGCGGTCTTCGCGTTGTTTTGCTACAAACTTAAAACAAATATTACGATTATCTGTTCTTGACCTCAATTTTATTTAAAATATGACTAAAGTCAATGATGATAATTTATTGTTAGGAGTTATGTATTTAATAAATAAAAATTAACTTATGATTTCTAAAAAGATCAGAAACGATTTTTTAAAATATTTATTTTTAAAGTAAGGTTGTGTGTTATTGGGAAAAAAATTGTATCGTTGGTATTACAAAGATTTCACAAATAAAAAGAATATGTATATTTCATCTCTTACTACAATATATCCGAGTACCGATATTATTTTAATTAATTATTTTATCGCGGATAGACATGACACTTCGGAGATGAACAGTTTCCTGATCCTTGAATGTATCTGAATGTGAAGCCTGCTATTAAATGTTCGCTCCTCGTAATATTATTGAGGAGTTTTCTGGTGCTGTACAATATTATATGTACTAGTTTAACATAGTGTCAATAAAACATAATACTGTTATTATTGATACAAATATTTGAATGTTTACTAAATAACTCACTGAGTATAACTATACCAACTGGTATATTTCTTGTAAAAAGTTTAAATTCTATTAATAAAGTTGGTTTGTTGGTGATTTGGTTTTGGTTGGTTTCTTGGAGTGAGGTAACAAAATATGGTATATTATTTTATTTTAACTGTAGAACTCGGATACTAAATCAAAAATCAATCTGAAAACCCACTGCTTTCCAGTAACGGAATTACTTCTCTGTTTTTATACATTTATAACTATGTGTGGCTTTTGACAACGTGTATATAATATATCTGTGGTGATCTTTATTTGGTAAATAATTTTTGTTTCCAATCTATTAATTCAAGATGCCGCAGCTTTTATATTGTTTATAATTATCTATTACTTCTTATTACTTTATGTAAGCGATATATTTGGTGTAGTCGATAAAAAAGTAATAAATTATATAATGCGTATTAGATAGGACAAATCAATAGCAAAAAATCACAGTCGCAAAATTAATCTAAAATTATGAATCCAGTAATCCAATGTCAATTCGGTGCTGCTTCGATCTTATTACCGTCAACATAATAGAAGTATTTTTATAACTTATTATAATGTAATATTTGAGCCGTGGTACCTTAGAATGAATATCGATTGCTTCGGGTAGGTAAAGTATTTTGACAAAATTAGTATAAAATAATATTTTGTTTGAATTTCAATTCAAATATTTTTTCTTTTTTAAATATGAAAGATATTTTACACTGAAATATCAAATTCTCTGAAAATAACATAGATTTCTCAAATAATCCATTGTGGACCGAAGTTCAGTTTTGTTACGGATGGACGCAGCTGTATCTCCATAAATCATTCTCATTGGATGTAATTTATGAAATACAAACAACTTAGTCATTTTTAAACAAATATCTTAGAAACAAATTTTTGGAGCATATTCAAATAACACATCATACACAATATAAATACATCATTTTATAAGTACGAGTAATTTGTGATTATTGTAATATTGCATAACTATTGTCCCAAAAATAGTAATTTTGTGATTAAAATGTTAATACTTCAATAAATAAATAAATCATGCGTGATAGTTGATTATTATAATACAATCTAAATAGTAATATCATTAAAATTTTGAATTATCAACGCACATTCACTTAACAATAAACTTACATTGTTAAAAGTCATATATCATTTCATATTCAAAAGTAGAGTAGACCATACAATTTTAAAAGTATGTAATATATGTAATTAAACTTTATTTTCGGTTCAATTATTATATAACATACTATTTCATTCTTTTAAAGTACATTGAGCAGTTTTGAACATACGACTAACAAGAAACTCAAAGCAAAACGAAAGATTTCATTCTATTTTCTTAGATCTTCATCAAAATGTTCGCTTGTTTAACCACAACAAGATCTGCTGCATCCAGATTGCAAATTTAACTCGTCTTTCTCTACCATCAAATATTGAGATTCATTTTACTTCGGTTAATCATTTAGGAAATTAGTTAAATTTAGGAAAGTAGATTAAATTTAGTTATTATTTTAGTCATGATAATAATATTGTTTCAATAAAATTATTCAAAGTATCCTGATCACAGACACACTGTTTTATGTCTATCAAAATAAAAATAATAATATGTACGTGGACGTGTCCCGTGATGTTCATTACATTAAAGAAGTAAACTGTATAATTTACATCTTCACCTACATATTTTTCAACAACATCCATGGATATTTATATTTTAGTAACTATATATATAAAATTAAATATTGTATTAAAGTTGTTTCCGTTTGTATGGAAATGTACAATATTGGGTTTCATTACAGATCACAGAATAATGAATAGGTTAGATAAATGATACAAGTATAGTATCAAAGATTAACAGCTTCAGTTAATCTACAGATGCAGCTATGTTGTTTTTAATTATTTAATTAACGTATATTATTCTTCTATCACACAGGTAGAATTTTGGAAAAATCAAATATATCATATACGACTTGCACAATAAACGTTGTCATAATGTATCTGGAACCCATATAGATGAGTAATATTATTAAAATAAATTAAAATAATCTGAGCTCTATTAGTACTAACCACTTTTATAAATAGACAGATGAATTGTTGTAATAAACATATAAATATATATATTTATTTCATTAATAGAACTTCTTGCTATGTAGGGGATATATTGTGCAAGTAAGCAATATGAAATGTATATAAGTGAGGTGCGATGAACGCGGGGCACTGACACACTCAGCCACACTGAGTCACTCAGTCACTGAGTCAGTCGCCCAATGTAGTTGGGTGTCAAACGTATAACGTATAACGTAAACGTATGTCAAGTAACGTCAATATTTCACTAAATCACGATCACGTTATCCTGACCCACGCACCGAAATCATAATTGTTATAATATATATATATATATATATATATATATATATATATATATATATATATATATATATATATATAAACATATGTTACAAATATATATACATTTTTATTTTATTATTATTTCATAAATATTATTTGATTTTATTTGATTGTTGGATCCAATGGAGAACTTAACAACTTATTGTTATTTTTTATACAATGAAATATTATTTTCTTTATAAAGGTATAAAATTTTATCAAGAATGATATATTGCGGTAGAGTTTGCAATATTGTTTGGTTGTGACGGTAAACTCTCTTGAGAATCGCCACATATAACAGGAGAGGTATCTTCCTAGAACTGTTTCTTTGAGAACAGTTTTCACGATTGACAAAGAAACATTCAAATTGTTATGTTTGTAAGTTACAATGTGTATAAGGAAATTTAAGGTTATAAAATACATTAAAGCTGTTTTAAACAAGTTATTACGTGGATATATGGAGTGTAATATTAGCAATAACACAAAATACAAATTAAATGTTTTGATATTAATTTTTCTTATAATTGATATGGTGTGATCTTTTTAAAAGATTATCTTTATATTTTTAAATAGATATATAAATATCAGCAAAAAAAATCGGTAAAAAGTTTGTAAGTTTAATAAAAATCCAAAATCTAATATGGTAAAACTTTGTGCTACGATTCATATACAGTCGTAAATATCAAATTCAAATTGAAACAAATTCTAAGAGGTGTCAAATAATTGATGAAGATAACGGTATTAGGTCAACGTGAGGTCGTCTGTGTACGACGGCTGAGGAAGTGTCGGTCATCTGAATGACACAATTCTCCAGTTCGTAGATTGAATGTAAAATGGATTAAGATCCAATTGGTTTATCGTGTAGGTATAGAGATTGTTCTTTTGAATTGTCAATTATATTTGTTCGTGTCAGGAAGACAATTGTTTTACCGAAAAAATATGTAACTGCTACTAACATTTTATTTTTGTTATGAGCAACAGTGCTTTATATTTGTATGTAATATTTTCTACATGTTTTTATTTATATTCGAAATCTTCTTAAGTCTGTTACATATTTTATTTAGCATATAATAAATTTAATTTTTACCCTTTGACTCTATTTGATACATGTCTATTAAAGTTTCGATCAGTTCTATATTATTTTATAGAAATTCTTCTAATTTGTAACCATTGACTGTTTACTTGATCCCTTTTTGTCTGAGAAGGTATTAAGGCTAAATTATATATTTTTTTCTGTGTGTTTTTGAGAATAACAAGTTTATATAGCGTTTTTGTATTAAAATTTTCCCTTAATATTTTAAACAAAAAATCAAACACATAAGCCCGAATACCGAATTTATAGGTTAAAACACGACGACTGCGTACTTAGCGAAGCATTATCAGATTCAGTTAATCCTTTCTTTAATATAATTCAGTACATTTTCACCCCTACCGTTCTACCAATTTATATACACTTAATGTACTAGAAAAGATTCAGTCCTAATGTTTGAACAATGTATTCGTTTTACTTTAACTTCAATGATTTTTCACGTTATGTTTAATGTGTTAACTGATAATCCAATTTACATGATATTTCATTTGTGGTACTTTGTTTCTTTTGCATAGTTCTGTTTTCAAAATCAAGTAATATTTATTTATAAACTAGTTGTTTAATTATTAAAATGTATAGTGGTTACCTCATGAAAGCTTTAGATAGTATAGAAGTCAACGCCTTGGACTCCTAATTAACCGACCACAAGATAAATGTCTGCAATCTCGAACGATAATCCACCAACCCTTCGGTCCTGACCGCTTTACCCGTCGTGGGCTTAACAACAAATTACTAATTAACTTCACAGTGAGAAACCTCCTGTAAATTCATGTTTTAATTTTTTTTAAGGTTTGTTCAGGAGTCATTGTCAAGTTCACTTTCGTATTTTAAAAGCAACATGAAAAGTTAGTTTTTGAAATCCTTTTAATCCTCCGTCCTACGTATTGATAATATTTAACATTTCATCATCTCGGTATATTCTCTTAAGTAGCAAACTGCACAATTATTTTTGTCATTGTTTTTTGTTGTCATGGGTTACAATTCTAATATTAACCACAATGGAATATTATGAAAAACATTTATTATCACATCAGATCTCTCAACTTTAGGACATATTATAAAATAACTCACTATTACTCTAAGTACCGGATTACTTTAAAGAGAACGATGAATAATTCAAAGATGTTTGATAGTGGGTAAAATATTTTAAATATTATTTTTAATGTACTTCGGATAATTTGATATATGTTTCATTTCAAGTAATTACAAGTTACCTAAATAATATATTTTTATTCACTGTAATAAGATATTCATTAAATTAGTAATTGCAAATACAACACCCGCGTTCATTTTAAAAATTCAATGAATGCTAACATAATATCTTTAAGAGATGAAAACAAGTATATAATAACATTAACATTTAGCTTTCCTAATAAGTTGATTCAAATTATTTTAAAAGAATAAAACACCAAAAAGCGCAAGTTTTCTTTTTACTAATTTACTAATTAACTCGGCATTTGCACAAACGGAATTATACTTAATTCCGTTTGTGCAAATGCCGAGTTTTCAACGTTTATTAGATAATCCTTAAGTGTGGTCGGAACGATAAATGGAATTATCCAAGAGACTAATTAAAATTTAATCTATAATTAAAGTTTAGTGTATTTCTAGATAATTATTATTTTATTTTTTGACAATAAGTATATCTAATTTAAGCAAAGTATTGTGATGTAAGTTGTATTTTGTTGGTTAAATCTTAGACGAATATAGAGTTTATTATACAATAACTACAGTATCTTTATATTTGTAATAAATGAATAACAAGTGTATTTTCTTAATAATCTTTTAGTTCTAACAGTTGAAAAAACTAACGCTATTTTATTTATTGAGTCTAATACAATGTAACAAAAATATTGTATATTTTATTGAATATTTAGAATGTCGCGTGACAAATATATATGATTAGTATTTAACAGTATTCACACGAGCTGCCGACGAATACTAATTGAAATAGTGTCGATAATATCAAAGTATCGAACAAAAAAGCTGTTATATAATAATAATATGTAATTAAATCAGTGTAATTTAGGTAAAAATTTGGGTCTTATCGTAAAAGTAACAGAAATAACATTAGGATAATTAAATAAATTTACATGCGACATATTTCAGTCGAGAAACATTAAAACAAAATTTAAGATTTAACAGTTTTTTACGAGTTAGAATTTATTTTAATGAATGAAATCTGTGTTAAATTTACAATTTCATGTTGCAATGTTTAAAAAATAACAGATAAAACTTCGTTTTAAATTTAAAATTATAAAATTTATCGAACTAGTACAGGAGTACATTTTCATTTATTTATAAATTCCTGTTATATGTTCATGCACAACATCATAAAACCCTATTTTTATGAAACAATGTTTATTTTTTTGTCAAAACAGAACTATAAACATTTTCTACGAGTAAAAAGTTACTTAAAAATACTATGTATTTAGGCCAGATCCTTGGAGGACCATCAGTATTTATGACTCTCACACTTTACTTTTAAAATATTAACTTTTTTGAACCTTGAATTAATTAACTATTTAGTATTTAATATAAAAAAGTTTAAATAAAATATTTAACAACAATCCCTATGGTTATATTGTTTAATTTTAGCAGATAATAAAGTATTAATTTATTTATTATTTATATTTTTTATAAATTTTTTTGTTCACTAAATATCAAAATGTTAAAAATGTAAATTTGAAATGTTATGCTACATGTTAAACTAACTAACCACATTATCCTGATACAAATCACAACGTGTCCCCGCTATAGCCTTGAGTCGTAGAAGAAGAGCATTGAAGTTTCTTGACTATTTTCTTGATATCAGCAAGGATTTTGTATTAAATCAAAAAGAAATATTATTTTTAGCTTTGTAATTTATTTTTAAATAAATTCTCATGATATTAAGGAACCTTATCAAACAAAGAAATAATAATCATTTTTCAATAAAAAGACATGTATAGTATAGATAGGTATGATATGAATGAAAAAAAAAATGTAATAAGTACTTGTTAATTAATGTCAAAGTGAAATATTTGTTAATGGAATTAATTTCATACCAACGCTAAAATTAAAACAAATTTGTACGAAGGAAAAGAAATGCAAAGTTAAGTTACGGAGCAACAACTAAGCCTATTGAGGCTTACCTCAGAAATTAACTCCACCACTTATAATCCATTCTACTGCATTTCTTGGAGTAAATAAGAAGATTGTTTTTAGCCATTCTTCTCCTCTACTGTCTGCATTTCAACTATTTTTATTTCTTCTTATATCAATACTACATTGTCCATAGATAAGGATGAAATTTATCACTTGCCATCACTTGAGCTGTTTGTCATTTGTATTGAATATAAACCGATGTAGCAAATATTAAATAGAGGGGTCGGAATATGGATTATGTAAAAAGTTAATAAATTGTTATAATATTTTATTATAGCCGACATTGCTTTCTTTTAGTAGATACTGAAATCCTTGAGTGCGAGTATAATGCAATCTACTGGGTCTCGTTGCGAATTTAAACCTTCTAGGAATCTATTTTAACATAAACCAAAAAATATATGTAAATCGGTGAAGTCATTTAGAAGTCAATGAAAAACACACGTACAGAAGTATTATATACGTTTTAATCTTACAAATTCTTGTCATTCAATGTCACGTACGAACAAAAGGTATTGGTTATTTTTTAATGAAATTCTTAACAATATATGCCCGTTTTTGGTACTGTACTCGAACGATTGAATACTTCTGAAGGTCTGAGTCACGTAACTGTACGGATACGTGTACGGTGTGTAGATTGAACACTAGCAAAGTACTAAACTAGATAAGGTGAAATCTCACCCTTTTAATTCGTTAAAAATGAGTTAAAAAGTTAAGTTAAGTTATTAATAAATAGCACACTTTAAAAAGTGACCTTTGCTCAAACCATTTTTGTTGTTTGAAAATGTTGTAGTTAATAAAGATTTGTATTAACTACTTCTTATTTTTTTTTATTTTATTTCCCAATAAAATGAAAAGTTTAAAAGTAAAAAGTCTTAGAACATCAACATTTTTATCTACGGTTTCTGAATATGTCTTTCTTGTCCTATTCTTTATAATTACAGAAAAGATGTAAATGGCATATAATTCTGCCCTTAAAAAAAATGTTAACATTGTTGTGTTTATTTAGAGTATTTAAAATTAACCTATAATAAAATTTAAAAAAGGTTTTAATCATTATAAAAAAGTTTATCCTAATTATCATTATCAGCTCTGGAATGATCTCATTTTCAATAAAGACAATGTTAAAATATATCTGAACCGGAAAATAAATTAATAACACATATTTTTTATCGTGGGTGAAGACGCATGACTTTTTATAGACTAAATGATCAAATTCGAAAAACAGCAAAATTTTTAAGCTAAAAGTCAATACGATTAGTTGGTTAATTTCAGTGCGAGAATATTTGCTTGAGCGGATCAGTCAGTGCAGTCCCATGCAACGTAACGAGGTAATAAAGTAGACATCACACAGACTACGTGCTTCACGAGTGTACGTGATAGCTGCCTCCTTGCGATAAAAGGTTAAATTAAAAGTAGGAATATACATTACTTATGTTAATTTTAGTTTAAATACGCACGTTACATTGAATCTGCAACTTCTACTTAAATGATTTTTTTTGTAAACATGATAAAAACTCCACTACTATTAAAATCTTAGCATGTCATACACCCTAGTGAATAGTCTATAACACTTACTAAGAAGATGGATGATGAATCTGTATTCAAGGCACGGTCATAGCGTGTAGTGCGCAAGAATGACTCGCGCTTCACTCAAACCTAAGATAACAGCCGCCACGTGCCGCCTTTGGACCTCTCGTGTGACACATTTACATTCAAAGTGTGAACAAGTGGGTCGGATCTGACGGACGCAGGCACGGAGTACCCGGACGTGAGCTATAGAGGAATGGAACACGATTTGAAAGATATATCGGGCCTACAGGCTCAATGAAAAAAAAGTATGGAAATTAAAGTCTGAAAGGTTTCTTTTCCACTCACCAGTTTTTTTTACATAATGGTATTTTCTTTCAATGGGACTCAGTGTGTTTAAAATCGATATTCAATTCTTGTTATCTGTTGTGATAGATCGCATATATATGTATTTATAAATTAACTTTACTTTATAAAATTATTAAAATAGTAATAAAAAATATACAACAAATAAAAATTCTAAAATTAATAGTAATTATAGTGCCTCCAACAATGTAAGCAGCAGCAGAAGATTCTCTATGTTTAATGATATCTATGTAAAATATAGATGTGATAACAGGAACAATGAAAATCAATATTGGTATAATAGTTTTCTGACTAAAGCAATTAGAACTCACGCCATACACACTGACATATGTGATATTCTTATTAACGTCACTTTCGCAGAAAAACTAAAAGTGAAGCAGTAAATTTTCAAGTGGAAGAATCTAGAATTTGATTTATATATTGTTAACATACATAACTATTTTGTGGGTTTCCTTAGCCTTCTCCGGGATTTTATTTGTTGATGTTATCTGTATTAACTGTATCACAATATAATCTAAAAGTAATTGTAAACTAAAATCCATTAAGTCTACGTAGAGAAACTTACATGGTAAATAAATAAAAGTGTAAATGTATTTGTGAGTTTAGGTCAAATTAATTGCAAAGGATTTGACTTTAATTGACTAAATTCTCTTAAAAGTATAAAATAAATCTTTTCGTTCCCTAAAGACATTGAGCACGGATAATTAAATATAGTAAAAGCAGCTTACCTGGCAATTGAGGCTTTGAGTTACATTTACTTAAAAAATGAGTAGGCAACCTTTTTATCTTCCTTCTAAGGTTTTTTTATAGAAAAAAATGTGTAAAATTTCTTAAAGACATAATTTTTTCATGGACTTTCTTTTGAATATTGTAATAAAATAATAAATTCGAAGATATTTAAACATAATACAATTTTTGACAATGTTGTATATAATCACGTGTAAGCGAATGGTTTGGTTATTTTATATTATTATCTATGAAATAAATATCTAAACAATTTAAAACAAATCTTAAATTGCAGAGTTTTTTTGGATACATAAAACAATACATCCTATTGCTTATTTATATTTATTTTTGATTTCCTTTTATCGAATTTATATTCACATTAAGCAAAGTTTTCATAAGAGAATATGGTGATTGTAAAATTGAAGATGAATCATTATTCTTTAAACAATTTCATAAGTATGTACGAAAATATACATCATCTCGAGCAATAATACTTATAACGAATGTGGTTTACAAAACTATTTGTAATCATTTACGGTAACATCATCGTGGGGGAACATAGAAGTCAATTGTATTTCGTATTCCCTTTACTTCTGTTAGTTACTGGACACAGTTCGGCACGACTTCAATGATTTTACTTCATCGCAACTCTAATTGGTTTCGTGAAAATTTATAGTCGTAGGTACAGAATCACAGCGGGACTTTAAATGAATGGCGCATAGAGAAGAATTTACTTAAATGTTGTTCTTTTCACAACATACCTTCGAACATACAATCAGGCCTCATTTTCAATATGAAACAAGTTATTGCGAATCACGACGTACATAGTTGCTAAGTTGCATAAATTCTCTTTTAACAGCGAATTAAAAGATAATAAAACTTAAATAATAAAATAAATAAATTAAGTTATTAATATACCAGTCCTTTTTACTTTACAAAGAATAACAGAAATCTTTCCTTTCTTAGAATCATAAATAATATAAAATAGCAAAAGGAAAATAATTTTAAGATAAAAATTAAACCTTACTCTTTGTTTATTCTTCATCAGAACGTATTAAACAATATATTCTAATATAATAAAGCTGAAGAATTTGTTTAAGGGTGCTAATATCTGGAACTAACGGTCGTAAAATATTCTTTATACGTTTATTAGCCAATTTGTTTAAAATGAAATACTTTATAACACAAACAAATTTAACAGCAATGGTAGAAAGTTAAAATATATCGCAAAATATTGGAAGCACTGTTTTATTTTCTCGGTTCGACTAATACATCTGGATTAATGTTCCGAAAGGTTATAGAGCTTAGCTATTGCACTAATTATACAGTCTTTCTAGAAGGCTAATAATATAAAATTACTATAAATAATACAATTAAAGTTGTCGTCTGCTCTTCTTATTTGATTAGGGCTTACTAGTAGATAGTAAAATTAAGACTGATAAAATTTATCGTTAAAAAAAAATTGCTGGAACATTTGTGTACTTAATATAAATTGAGTTAATGACATCCAAGTAGTAATAATATAATAACCTAATTAGTTTATCAAGCCATTGAAAATACAATTGATAATTTTCATTTGTTTAAGTATATGTATAGTTGCACCTTATGTATAGTTGCATCAAAAAGCTATCACTTTGTACACAAAATAAAAAGTTTAATGAGAAGTGTTTGTAATTGAGTTGTATTTTGAAGGAAACATCAGAGGAATTCAAAGCCAATATTCAATGGTACCTCGTTGTACCACAAATCAGAAGTAAATCAATTGTCGATCGTCCACTGAGTGACTGAATGTGTGATGTAACGATGTATTGACCGAGAATATACATGATAATATAATATCAAATAGTACTTTTGGAAATATACTACATGTTTTTTTTTAGTTTTTCACAATATAAATAACTGTCTTTATATCCTATAGAAAAAATTAATAATAAAAATGTAATAAAAACAGTAATATTAGAATAAGTGACTTTTTTCATATTAATTATTCTTAATATAACTTACATTGAAATTGCAAGTAAGTAAGTAGTTTCTTATCTTCTTACAGTTGCATGTTTGTTTACTCTATTTTTTAAAACGTGAGTTTTCGAAATGGGTCACTTGAATAGACTTTGTTCAAAAGTTCTCTTTGCATGCACTGCGTAGTCTTTGTAATTCAAACAATAATTATAATTTATATTTCTTGATTCAATTTAAAAATCTAATTATTTTTTTAATTTTATATTTGAATGATGCTTAAATTCACAACAAGATGTTTATATAGTTTTTATTATTTCATTAATACCACACCTCACAAAGTCTGTATAAAAAATCTGCTGTTCCGTAATTTTCGTCCCTGAATATATTATTACGCATTTTACATATTTATGAAAACGTGTGTCACTAAATGTTGAGTGTCATTGATTAACAACAATGTATGGAAACTTGGAATGAAAACCAATTACAATGATTAGTTGAGGATAGAATGCGAGGCACTAAAGAGAAAGTTTTTTTTTTCTAAACATTAAACTAATTGAATTTTATTCGAATTTTTTATTCGATGGTAAAAAACTCTATACAAAAAGAGTTTGTAAAGTATTGTAACCTTTCTACTAAATATATAAAGATATGTGAAATAAAAGAATCCTTGTTTTTAATTGATACAAAAGTAGGTTTCCTTTACTGATAACAAAAATTTCTTGTTATAAATCCTATATCTTCTTAACCATTTAAGCCTTTATAGCTTATGTTAACCTACTAATGTCACTAAAAACTCTTATATTATTTACAAACATAGTACCTAGTATCAAATTTGCGTTGAATAAATTATATTTATTTCCTATGACTCATTATAATTAATAATTAAGCATTAAATTAAAACAATAAAGCGCTTAAACAAATAGTTAGAATATAAATTGAAAAGTTATGACGATGCATTATCAAACAATAGACCACGAAACTGAAGGAACTGGCCCTTTGTCTTTGTAATTCTACAGCCAATCTCCCAAACTAAAAGCTTTCGCACACATTTGGTTACGTTTTATTATGTGCAACGTTTCATGAATTATTACGCTGCTAATTATATTACCGCTTCAAACGCAGATGCAGGATTTGGTGTAGGGAGAGAAATTGCAGATCAGGGAAGGAAACTATTTAAAGTTATTTTAATAATTTTACAAAAGAACATGTCGCATACACCAGAAGATTTAAATCTAAATTAAAATAATGATTTTAAATAATGATTTATCTACTTTTTAAATAATGATTTTAAATAATAAACAATGATTTATCTACTTGATATCATTGAAAATAGTATTTAACTAGTTGATTGTATTATTTTAACAAAACTTATTTTAACAAAACGTATTTAGTTTCTTGTAACTTAAGAGAATCTCAGTGAGAACTTCGAACTATAGCGGAGTAAGCCGCAGGCACTTTATGCATCGCTGCGTTATATCCTACCACTCAATGAAATTGACACCAAACTGTCTGCCTCAAGCTATATTGGTTGAGAATGTCAGGTGTATGTTTTACTCATGGATCATACTCGTATTTCAAGATTATTATAAGTTTAGTTAGTTAAAACTAAACGCATAAGTTTAGTTAATTAAAACTAAATGCATGATTGTATGTAATTATATTTTTTGCTTTGTTGTAAATCTGATTCTTAAATAAAATTGGCTATACTGAGTTCTTAATAATAATAAAATTCAAATTATAAGGGATATAACGAAAAATGACATTAATCACAATAATATAACTGTGATAGAAAATAATCGTTCCACTTTAAACTGAATAATACGACAAAGCCTAAGCTATTTAATATTATCCACCAAAATTTACAAGGCTTAGGTGGCAAGGAGTCGGAAGTGGAACTTTTTGTTAAAAAATTCAATATTAGTTTATTGTGCATTACAGAGCACTGGTTGTCAAAGAGCAACAATATTATAAATATCGAAAATTATAAATTGTCAAGTTCGTTCTGTAGAGAGAAAGCTATTCGCGGTGGCTCACTTATCTTAGCTCGTAGTGATGTAGTTTTTAAGTCTCGTTCAGACATAGTGGCGCTCTCTGTCGAGCGAATTATTGAGCTATCCTGCATTGAGCTCAATGAATATATTATCTTATGCGTGTACCGACCCCCCTCTGGAGACTTTGATGAATTTGAAAATAAAATGGAGGATATTTTAACAACACTTTGTAATAAAAACAAATCGGTGATAGTGTGCGGCGACTTCAATGTAGATATATTACAAGTAACTTCGTGTAGTGTTCGTTTATTAAATTTGTTTAAATCCTATAACCTGTTAAACGTCTTTTCGGAACCTACTCGAATAACTAGTGTTTCCGCGACTTGTATAGATAATGTGTTCTGTCACTGTAACGTATATGAAGAGAGGATAATATCGAATTTAAGTTCAGACCACTGTGGTCAACAATTTTCTCTCTTAATTAATCATGAAATTGCAAGACCCCAAAAATTTACTTGTAGACCAATAACGAAAAATAGAATGCTCACTTTTAAAAAAAATGTTGCAAAAATAGTGGTTAAAGAAAATGTAACCAATGATAATCCGAACAATTTATATAATAAAGTTTTCGATTTATTGTTAAATGAATTTAATAATATTTTTAAGCCAAAAACGTTTACGAAATTCTTTAAAATTAAATTTAGTGATTGGGCTACCGTAGGAATATATAGAAGCAGAGAAAGATTATATGATTTATATGGTGAGAGGCAATGGAATCATGATCCGGTGTTCTTAAATAGAGTCAGAAATTTCTCTAAAATATTTAAGAACGTTTGCGTACAAGCCAAGTCCATTTATATAAAAAATAAAATTTTAAATTCAGAAGATAAAATAAAGGCAACTTGGGATGTTTTATCTAGTTTTACTGGAAAATCTAGGGCTCCCAATGGACCTATAAAGTTAAAAATTGATAATATTGAAATAAATAAAGAATCAAAGGTGGCGGCTGTTTTTGAGACCGTTTTTACTGAAATCCCAATAACAGTCACACGTAATTTAAATTCCTCATCATCTGTTGCAATCGCGGAATTAAACAAAAATGTTAAAGTCAATAATAAATATTTTGCTTTTAAACCTGTTTCATCAGATGAAATAGTTAACACATTTAGAACCTTAAATTCGAAGAAAACCGGTGATCTCTGGGGTATGTCAGTTAAATTGCTTAGCACTGTTATAAATGATATTGCCCCTCAATTATCCCTTATTTTTAACAAATGTATCGAAACCGGTATATTTCCAGATTTGATGAAAAACAGTAAAATAGTTCCTTTGTTTAAAAGTGGCGATAGATTGGATCCCGAAAATTATAGGCCTATCTCGGTTTTACCGACCTTGAGTAAGGTCTTCGAGAAAATAATTTTAAATCAGATTTCAGAGTTTATGTATAGCAGTGGGATCATGCATAGTGAACAATATGGTTTCACCAAAGGCAAATCAACGACTGATGCGGGTGCTGCGCTTCTTAAGCACATTTACGACGCGTGGGAGAAGTCGCAGAATGCAATTGGGGTGTTTTGCGATTTGTCCAAAGCCTTTGATTGTGTGGACCATCGAACGTTACTATGCAAACTAAACCACTACGGTGTACGTAGCGCTGCGCTTGATCTTATTGCCTCTTACCTGAATCAAAGAATCCAGACAGTTTACGTAAATAATTCTAAATCGTCTGGTTCTCACCTAAAGATGGGTGTTCCACAAGGATCTATTCTGGGCCCCTTTTTGTTTTTACTTTATATTAATGACTTGCCCTTTTTTGTTAAGGGTCTGTGTGACATTGTACTCTTTGCTGATGACACCTCGCTTATTTTTAAAGTTGAGCGTGATAGGATTAATTATGACGAAGTAAACAGTACTTTGTCACGAGTCCTGCATTGGTTCGAAATTAATAATTTAGTGTTAAATGCTAAGAAAACTAAATGCGTAGAGTTTACACTTCCTAATGTAAAAAGTAAAAATTGTAACTTGCTCCTTAACAATGAAGTGTTAGAATTAATTGACTCAACAAAATTCTTAGGTTTAACATTAGATAGAAAGCTCCAGTGGAACCCCCATCTCTCAACACTCGCAGCCAAACTCAGCTCCGCCGTCTTTGCAATTAGAAAAGTCAGACAATTAACGGACATAAATACGGCTCGACTTGTTTATTTTAGTTATTTTCACAGTATTTTATCTTACGGTATTTTATTATGGGGCAGTGCTGTCGAAATTAATTCTATATTTATTTTACAAAAAAGAGCTGTGCGGGCTATTTATAACTTAAAAGCTAGAGATTCTCTGAGAGATGTTTTTAAAGAAATAGGTATTCTTACAGTCGCTTCCCAATACATATTTAATAACATTTTATATATACGGCAAAATTTAAATAGTTATATAAAAAACAGTGACAGACACGCGATAAATACGAGAAATAAAAACAAACTCGTAACGCCAAAGTTTCGGCTTCAAAAAGTTAATAAATCCTTCATGGGTCTGAGTATACGCATATATAATAAAGTTCCACAAGATATCTTAGACCTTCCATTTCTTAGTTTTAAATCTAAAATCAAAAGTTTATTGTTAAATAAAGCTTATTACAACGTTCAAGAGTTTTTAGTGGATCGAAATATGTGGAACTTAAGTTGTTGAATCATTTGCAGGATTTATATTATATTATAATTAATATACATCACCTATTGTTATATTTCTTTTGAAAAGAGCAACTGTTGAGTTTCTGGCCGGCTCTTCTCAACAGAGCAGCATTCCGAGCCGGTGGTAGCTTGCTTACGGACGGACTACACTGACCTTTTTTTGTATTGTAATAATTGACGATTCAAAAGTGCGTGTAAATGCCTACTTGAATAAAGATATTTTGAATTTTTGAATTTTTTTTTTTTTTGAAAATTCAAATTCAAAATATCTTTATTCAAATAGGCATTAACATGCACTTTTAAATCGTCAATTATTACAATACAAAAGGTCAGTGTAGCCAGGCCGTCAGTTAGCTACCACTGTTTGGAATATTGCTCTGTTGAGAAGAACCAGCCAGAAACTCGACATTCAATAATAATAAGCTCTTTTTAAATGAAATTGAACAATGTTTGATGTATTAATTATAATATAAATCCTCCAAATGAGTCAACAACTTAAGTTCCACACATTTCGATCCACCAAAACCTCTTGAATTATTGTAATTAGATTTATTTTATACACTTTTGATTATAGATTTAAATATTTAGTATTATTTAAATAGAATTAAATATCAAAATTTATTTTCTTTTTAATTTGTCGTTCCTTAGTTTCCTTAAGAGTATATTTTCAAATATTTATAAATTTGAGCACAATATCTTAAAACCCTATTTTTATTAAACAATATTTGCATTTTTGTTAAAACACATTTATAAACATTTTCTATGATTAAAAAGCTACTATAGAATACTATGCATTCAGGCCAGATCCTTGGAGGACCATCAGTATTTATGACTCTCACACTTCACATTTAAAATATTAAATGCCATGTTCTTTGAACCTTGAATAATTGTCCATTAATTAACTATTTATTATTATATACAAAAAAGTCTAAGTAAAATATTCAACAATAATCCGTGTACTTATATTGTTAAATTGTAGCAGATAATAAAATATTAGTTTTTTATTATTTCCATTTATTATAATGTAATTTTAGTTCCCGGAATATCAAAATGTTAAAATGTTAATATGAAATGTTCTACTTAATAACTAACCACATTACACTGATATAAATCGCAACATTTTCCCCGCTAATAATTAGGATTAATAATATATTCTAAAAAGTGGCTTTTGCTCAAATAAGTTTTGCTGTTGATAATATTGTAATTAATATATTTTTTTTTATTTTATCAGAAAATAAAAAACTAAAAAATGAAAAGTTTAGAAATGAAAAGTCTCAGAACAATATTTTTATCTACGTTTTTTGAATGTGTCTCTCTTGTTCTACTCTTCATAATTACTGAAAAGATACAAAGGGATTATAATTCTGAACTACATAAAAAACAACGTTTACATTGTTATTTTTTTTATATCTATTTATTTGTTAAAATTTATAGTATTTAAAAAACAACCTATACTGGAATTAAAAAAAAAATTATCCTAATTGTCATCATCAGCACGGGAATGATCTTATTTTTCAATAAAGACAATGTTAAAAGAGATCTGAAGATTTATCTGGACTGGAAAATAAATATATAACATATTTTTTTTATCGCGGGAGGAGCCGCAACACTTTTTATAGACTAAATGATTAAATTCGACAAACAGCAAAACTTTCAAGCTAATAGCCAATAGGATCAATTGGTTTATTTCAGTGAGAGAATATTTGCTTGAGAGGATCAGTCAGCGCAATCTCATGCATCGTAGATATCACACAGACTACGTGCTTCACGAGCGTACGTGATAGGTACCTCATTGCACTAACAAGTTAAATTAAAAGTAGGAATTTACATTACTTACGTTAATTTCAGTTTAAATACGAACGTGGCATTTCGTGATATTTTATCTGTTATTAACTTTATTCTAACTTTTAGAAAGATTTATCATATATATAAGATAAGGCTTTTTAAAATTTTTCAGTATGTATACCTAATACAGATATCGAAATAAAAATATCGTTAAATAGTTAGTAAATTCAATCCTGCCTGGGATTTATAATATTTAGTTAAAAACTAGTAGTTTAATTATAAAAAGGTATAGTGGTTACCTCATGAAAGCTTTGGATAGTCAACGCCTTGTGCTGGTAATTAATCTACCACAAGATAAATGTCTGCAATCAAGAACGATACTCACCAGCCCTTTGGTCCAGACCACTTTACACGTCGTAGGTTTAACAACAAATTACTAACTAGCTGACAGTGAGAGACCTCTTGTAAATGCATGTTTTCATTCTTCTTTTAAGGGTTTGTTCAGGAGTCATTGTCAAGTTTAGTTTAGTATTTCTAAAAGCAACATGAAAAGTTAGTTTTTGAAATCCTTTTAATCCTTTGTCCTACATATTGATAATTTTTAACATTTCATAATCTTGGTATCAAATTAATTACACAATTATTTTGTACCAGTGAGCTGTTTCATTTCGTTTATTAGACAATCCTTTAAGTATGGTCGGAACGATAAATGGAATTATCCAATAGAGTAATTAAAACGTAATCAACCAACATTACTGTTTTATTGTATTTCTAGATAATTATTTTGTAATTTTTGACAATAAGTATATCTAATTAAAGTATTGTGATGTAAACTGTATTATGTGGGTGGGTGGTGAATGTTAGACGCATTTACACTTTAATATACAATAACTACCGTATCTTTATATTTGTAATAAATGAATAACAAGTGTATTTCCTAAGTATTTTTTTATTTCTGACAATTACAAAAGCTAACATTATTTTATTTATTGAGACACATTAACGCTATTTCATTTATTGAGTCTAATACAATGTAACAAAAATGTTGTATCTTTTATTGAATATTTAGAATGTCGCGTGACAAATATATATTATTAGTATTCAACAGTATTCACACGAGCTGTCGACGAATACTAATTGAAATAGTGTCGATAATATCAAGATATCAGACTAAAAGCTTTTATAAAATAATAATGTGTAATTAAATCAGTGTAGTTTAGGTAAAAATTTGGGTCTATGGATATTTAAATAAATTTACAAGAGACATATTTCAGTCTAGAAATATTTTAAAAAATTAAGATTTATTAGTTTTTTACAAGTTACAATTTATTTTAATAAATGAAATCTGTGTTTAATTTATAATTTCATGTAGCAATGTTTACATAAGTACTAAATAAAAATTCATTATTAGGTTAAATTTATAAAATTTATTGAACTAGTATTTACTTCCTTTTTAATTAAAATTTGAGCACAATATCATAAAACCCTATTTTTATGAAATAATATTTGCATTTTGATCAAACCACAACTATAAACAATCCCTACGAGTAAGAAGCTACTACAAAATACTATGCATTTAGTCCAGATCCTTGGAGAACCGTCAATATTTATGACTTTCACACTTTACATTAAAAATATTAAATGCCATGTTCTTTGAAACTTGAATAATTGTCCATTAATTAATTATTTAGTATTAAATATAAAAAATTCTAGATAAAATATTCAACAATAGTCCTGTGGTTATATTGTAATTTTTTTTCAAATAATAAAGTATTCGTTTATTTATTATTTACATTTATTATAAAAATTTTAAAAATGTTAATCTGAATTGTTATACTACTTATTAAACTGACGAACCACTTTTTACTGATATTAATCGCAACGTTTTCTTCGCTCTAGCCTTTTACCGTAGAAGTAGAACATTTAACTTTCTAGATCGTTTTCTCGATATCAGCAAAGATTCTATTTAGCTTTTTAACTTATATTAATTCTCATAATATTAATGAACCTTGTCAAATAAAGAAATAATGATAATATTTCAATAAAAAGAAAACATGAATCTTGGAGTATATAGATAGGTATGATATGAATGATAAAAATATATGTAATAATACTGTTGCTAATTAATGTCAGAGTAAATGTGTTATTAAATTAATTTGATATCAACAAAAAAAGGAAAAGCAAAATGTACAAAGTAAAAGAAAAGCGAAGTTAAGTTAAGTAGCAATAGCTAAACCTTAATAGGCTTAGTTGTTGCTTATCTCAGAAATTAACTCCACCACTCAAAGTCTTTTTTACTGCATTTCTTGGAGTAAATTAGAAGGCTGTGTTTAGCCATTTGTGTCTTCTAGTGTCCACATTTCAGCTATTTTTATTTCTTCTTATATCAATTACATGGTCAGTATGTAAGGTATATTTTTATCACTTACTATCAATTCTCCCCTTTAAATATGACAGATGCAAACAGGACCAGGCCCCCAGTACCCGGCAGTCCCACTGTTTCCGACTTCGGTAGCGGCCGCGGTTATGGTGGGGCAGGGGGTGCTAAGTATCTCTGGATGGGATCGGGCTACCACCCCAAACGACACCTGGCCCTGGAAACACACAATGTCCGTACTTTGCAGACTGACGATCGGATTGCTGAGCTAGAAGAAGAGTTGAGTAGGTTACGCTGGGATATATTAGGGTTATCTGAAGTTCGTATGGAGGAGGAGGACACGATAACCCTCAAATCCGGAAACCCACTATACTACCGGGAGGACGACCAACAGTCCCAAGGAGGTGTCAGGTTTATGGTCCACATATCCCTCATAAACAACATTGCGGTCCTTGAAAGTGTGTCGAGTAGGTTCGCGTACCATATACTCAGATTTTCTAAAAAATACTCGTTGAAGGTCATACAGGTCTACGCACCGACCTCCGCACACCCAGATGATGAAATAGAGGCTATGTATGAGGACATTAGTCGGGCCATACATACTACAAACACTCACTTTAATGTTGTTATGGGGGACTTCAACGCAAAGCTGGACAAGAGAAGCGACGATGGGTTGAGAGTGGGGCAATTTGCATATGGGAAGCGGAACCCTAGGGGACAGAGGCTGGCCGATTTTCTGGAGAAAGAGGGACTCTTTATGATGAATGCCTTCTTCCAGAAGCCGCCTCATATTCAAGACCTCGAAAGCTATCAACTCAAATTATCGAACCGCTTCGCTTGCCTAGATGGTTGCGTATCCGTGGGCCAAATTAACAACAAGTTGGTAGAAACTGTCTATACGGTCCCAATAGACCCCAAAAACTCGCCGACGAAAGCCTCAGACTTATGGCAGCTCAACAGACGCATACGTAAATCTCTCCGAAACGACATCCGTATTCCCAACACTAACTGTATTAAAGATAGCCGAAGAGCGGAACCAAGGCTCCAAAGTGTTTGCGCGAGATTCGTCAATTGAGCAAAGCCGGTTATCGAAGTTGAAATTGGGGGATGGAAGCACAGTGTCGTGTACGGCCGACAGTTTGAGGGAGGTCGAGAGGTTCTATGGACAGTTATATACCTCGGTCGCTAAACCTGTTGATAGCTTAGCAGAAGACCCAAGAGCGGAGCTTACCCGGCCCTATTCCGATAAAATCCCGGACATCAGCTTGCACGAGATCAGTGTGGCACCAGCCTTGTTGTTTTTAAGCTGTTGGTGACCAACACCTGGTGGTGAAGACGATATCACATCAGAGTTTCTGAAAGCGGGCGGATTGCCAGTACTTAAGGTCCTTCAGAAGCTTTTTAATGCCGTCCTGCTCGAGGGCGTAACGCCGGAAGCATAGAACAGAACTGTGGTGACCCTATTCTTCACAAAAGGAGATACTACCTTGCTGAAAAATTACAGGCCTATCTCGCTTCTGAGCCATGTTTATAAGCTGTTTTCGAGGGTTATCACGACTTGCCTCACGAGCAAGTTTGATGACTTCCAGCCTCCCGAACAAGCCGGTTTCCAAAAAGGTTTTAGTACCATAGACCACATTCATACGCTGCGGCAGATTATACGGAATACCGAGAAGTATTATCGGCCATTATGCTAACCTTTTGTGGACTATGAGAAAGCCTTTGATTCTATCGAAACGCGGGCAGTACTGTCGTCACTTCAGAGGTGCCATATTGACTATCGGTACATCGATATGTTGAAGTACTTCTACACAAACGCCACCATGTCAGTTCAAGTCCAAGAGCATTACACGAACGCTATTCCTTTACAGCGAGGCGTGAGACAGAGGTCTCGGAGATGTAACGTCTCCCACGTTATATCTCCGAGACCGTTTACCACTGCAGTGGAAGACGCTTTCAAGCTCCTGGAATGGCATGGACTCGGCATCAATATAAACGGCGAGTACCTAACTCACCTTTGATTTGCCGACGATATAGTAGTCATGGCAGAATCCATGGAAGACCTCAATATTATGTTCGGTGATCTTAATGGAGTCTTTCAACAGGTGGACCTTAAAATGAATATGGACAAGACGAAAATTATGTCAAATGTCCATGTCGCGCCTATCGCGGTATCCGTTGGGAGCTCCGTTCTCGAAGTTGTCGACGAATATCTCTATCTGGGACAAAAAGTCCGATTGGATAGGTCCAACTTCGACGGAGATGTCAATCGACGAATCTAACTAGGATGGGCAACGTTCGGGAACTTAAGGATCGTATTTTCGTCCGGAATACCGCAGTGCCTTAAGTCGAAAGTCTTTGACCAGTGTCTGTTACCAGCGATGACCTATGGAACCGAGACGTGGTCTCTAACAAAGGGACTCTCAGAGAGGCTTAAAGTCACTCAACGTGCGATGGAGAGAACTATGCTGGAAATTTCGCTGCGAGATAGACTCAGAAATTAGTAGATTCGCAGGCGAACAAAAGTAAGCGATATAGCCCAACGGATTTGTAAGCTGAAGTGGCAGTGGGCTGGGCATATAGCCCGCTCAGGTGATGGCCGATGGGGAAAAAGGGTCCTTGAGTGGAGACCACTTACTGGCAAGCGAAGTTGAGGATGACCGCCAACTAGATGGACAAACGAACTGAAAAGAGTAGCTGGAAACCAATGGATGCGGGCCGCTTTGGATCGATCGCGGTGGAGGTCAATGGGGAAGGCTTACGTCCAGCAGTGGACGGACGATAGCTGATAATGATGATGATGATGATGATTATCACTGTTACTGTTTGTTATTTGTAATGAATATAAATGGATGTTACATAGAGGGGTCGGAATATAGTTTCTGTAAGAATTTATTAAATTGTAATAATATTCATATGTTACATATTTTTACTTTGATAGAAATAATATATAGTTTTACTATATTTTTACAGACAGTGTTCTACTTTGGTAAGTACTGAAATCCTTGAGTCTGATTACATTGCAATCTATTGCCTTATTGCGAATTTAAAACTTCTAGGAATCTAAAAAAACATACACAACAAAATATATGTAAATCGGTGAAGTCATTTAGAAGCCAATAAAATATACACGTACAGAAGTATTATTATAGCGTCGGGAGTCGGGTTGCGCTCGTCCCTCCAATATGTGCGAAGCGGGTGATGGCTGGCTCTTGCGTTATGCTCGTGAACGGGTGCTGCTTGCGGTGACTGGTTGTGTAGCAGGCCTATTTTTATTTCTTATTATTATTATCATTTTTTTTTTTTTTGCTATTATTATTATTATTATTTCATTATATTGCGACGGTTCTAGTTGTTACAAAATAGCTTTTAAGATTGACATTTTTGAAACAGTGATCACAATATAAAAAATATATATATCCGGCTGAGTTTGTTGTGTGGTTCTTCTCAGACTAGGACGCGTTTGGAACCCTCATAGCTTTAACATTAAGTTGGACAGTGCTTTTACAAAGGGCTTATTACGATAAATCTGGTATCGAAATAGGCCCTCCTGATACTTCCATTTTGACGTACACAAGTGATCACTGATAATGATTCAAAGTGGAAAAGATATAAATAAATAAATAAATAAATATTATATGCGAATTATATATTATATATGCATGAGATACGTATCAATGTTACGAATTCTCGTTATAAAATGACATGATATGAATAACAGGTATTGGTTATTTTTTTTAATTAAATTCTTAACAATACCATATATCGGGTGTATACTTAACCAAGTTAAGTTTTATTTTACTCGAACGATTTAAAGCTTCTAAAGTTCAGAGTCACGTACCTGTACTGATACGTATACGGTGTGTAGATTGAAAACTACCAAAGTCATAAACTAGATAAGGTAAAATCTTACCTTTGGAATTTGTGAAAAAAAAGTTTGATGAATAAATAGCACATTCTAAAAAGTGGCCTTCGCTCAAATAGTTTTTATTGTTAATAATGTTGTAATAAATAAAGATATTTTTTTTGTTTCATCAGAAAATAAAAAAATAAGAAATAAAAATAAATATAAAGTCTAAGAACAATCATGAACAACTTTTTTTCTATGTTTCTCAATGTGTCTTTTTTTCCTACTCTTCATAATTACAAAATAGATATGAAGGGCATATAATTCTACCCTATAGAAAAAATATGTTAACAGTGTTATATTTATTTGTTAAAATTTATAGTATTTAAAAACAAGCTGTACAACAAAAAAGAAGATGATTTTAAGTGTTATCAGCATGGGAATGATCTTATTTTTCAATAAAGACAATGTTAAAAAAGATCAGAAGATTCGTCTGGACCGGAAAATAAATTAATAATACATATTTTTTTATAGACTAAATGACCAAATTCGTAAAACAACAAAATTATCAAGCTAATTGCCAATACGATCAGTTGGTTTATTTCAGTGTGAGATTATTTGCTTGAAAGGATCAGTCAGTGCAATCCCATGCAACGTACCGAGGTAATAAAGCAGTCATCACACAGACTACGTGCTTCACGAGTGTACGTGATGGATACCTCATTGTACTAACAAGTTAAATTAAAAGTAGGAATTTACATCACTTACATTAATTTCAGTTTAAATGAGAACGTTACATTTTGTAATATTTTTGCTGTCATTAACTGTATTTTAACTTTTAGAAAGATTTAAGTTACTTTAAATCTGAAACTGCTACTTAAATGAATTCCTTTAATAAATATAATATAAGTTTTACTACTATTAAAATATTAGCGTGTCACACACCCTAGTGAATAGTGTATAACACGTACCAAGAAGATTGATGATGAATCTGTATTCAAGGCTCGGTTACAGCGCTTAGTGTCAAGAATGACTTGCGCTTCACTCAAACCTAAGATAACAGCCACCACGTGCCGCCTTTGGACCTCTCGTGTGACACATTCACATTCAAAGTGTAAACAAGTGGGTCGGATCTGACGGACGCAGGTGCGGAGTGCGCGGACGTGACGGACGCTATAGAGGAATGAAACACGACTTGAATTATATGTTGGGTCTACAGGCTCAATGGAGGATAAGTATGGATATTAAAGTTTGGAATGCTTCTTTTTCACTCATCAATTTTTTTTTTAATAAAGGATTATTCTTTCAAAAGGGACTCAGTGTGTTAGAAAAGGTTATTCAATTCTAGTTATCTCGTATCGCGGATCGCATTATATATATATATATATATATATAGATATACTTTACTTTCTATAATTAAAATCGTAATAAAAAATATATAACAAATAAAATTGCTAAAAGAAATTGTAATTATACCGCCTCCAACAATGAAAGCAATAGATACTCTATGTTTTATGATATCTATGTAAAATATAGGTGTGAAAACAGTTATAATGAAAATCAATATTGGTTATAATAATTTTCCGACTAATGACTAAGTCACGCCATCCTCACTGACACGTGTGATATTCATCTTATCGACGCTTTCGGTGAAATATTAAAAGTGCAGCAGTAAAGTTTCAAGTGAAAGGATCTAGAATTTGTTTTAGAGTGTTAACGTGTGTTAAATCCACGTAGTTACGTATTAACTACTTTGTGGGATTCCTTAACTTTCTCCGCGACCTTATAGCTCGAGTTTGTTAACTGTATCACAATACACAAAATAAAATCTATGAAGTCTACGTTGATAAACTTACATGGTAAATAAATAAAATTGCAAATGTAGTGGTGAGAGTTTTGCCTTTAATTTAGTAAATCCTCTTAAAAGTGATTTTGTTTATAAAATCTTTTCGTTCCCTAAAGACATTGAGCAAGGGTAATTAAATATAATAAAAGCAGCTTACCTGGCGATTGAGGCTTTGTGTTAAATTTACTTAAAAATAAGTAGATAACCTTTTTATGTTTTTTTTAAAGGTTGTTTTATAGAAAAAATGTGTTAAATTACTTAAAGAAACAATAATGCCATGAACCTTATTTGTATATTGTAATGAAATAATAAATTCTAAGATATTTAAACACAATACAATTTTTGTCAATGTTGTATATAATCACGTGTAAGCGAATGGTTTGGTTATTTTATATTATTATCTATGAAATAAATATCTAAACAATTTAAAACAAATGTTTGCAGTGTTTTTTTGGATACTATAAATAATAAATCCTTTTGCTTATTTGGAGTCTAGGCATATTTATTTTTGATTTCCTTTTATTGAATTTATATTCAAATGAATTAAAGTTTTCGTAAAAGAATATGGAGATAATAAAATTGAAGATGAATCATTATTCTTTAAACCATTTCATAAGTAAGTACCATAAGATTAATGCATATAAAACTAGAAATGATTTTATTTTAAATTTTACGTTTAAAGAATAAGTTACAAATAACCGAAAAAGAAACCAGATCTTTCTGACTTAAAATATTTAATGGATAAAGATAATATTTACTTACTTAATAGAAATCGTAGTCACATAATTTGCATTAGATACTAGACGCAGGGCTCATTTTCAATATGAAACAAATTATTATGTACATACTTTCTAAGTTATATAAATACTCTTCTAAGGCCGAGTTAAAAGATAATAAAACTTAGATAATAAATTAATATTGAATTAAATTATAAATTTAACAGTCCTTTTTAAGTTACAAAGAATAACACAAATCTTGCCTTTCTTATAATCTTAAATAATATTAAATGTCACGAGGAAGACAATTTTATGACAAAAACTAATGTTGTGCTCTTTGTATATTCTTCGTCGGAATGTACTATCCAATATAGACTAATATAATAAAGCTGAAGAATTTATCTTTCTTTTAACGGTGCTAATATCTGGAACTAATGATGGGAAAATATTTTTAAACATTTAATAGACAATTTATTTAAGATGAATTACTTTATATTACTAAAACAACACCACAAACGGAATTAACAGCAATAATAGAAGTTAAAAAATATCGCAGAATATTGGAGGCATTATTTTACTTTTCCGGTTCGATTAATAGATCCGGATTAATATTCTTAAAGGTTATAGAACTTAGCTACAGCCTTTCTTATACAGTCTTTTTAGAAGGTTATTAATATAAAAAATCTATAAATAATACAATTAAAGTCGCCGTATGCTCTTATAATTTGATTACAAGAAAATTTTTCGTTATAACATTTATATTAAATAATGACTATTTTAATGCAACAGTTATTTTCGCTTGAAGCGTAAACATACAAAAATACAGGAAAAAAATCGAA
The DNA here is from genome assembly GCA_918358865.1 of Melinaea marsaeus rileyi. NCBI lineage: Eukaryota > Metazoa > Arthropoda > Insecta > Lepidoptera > Nymphalidae > Melinaea > Melinaea marsaeus. The sequence goes on from OU911090.1 coordinate 1,073,616, forward strand.
GAGAATTGAATCCTTTCAATTAATTAAGTTTTATTTTGATACAATAATTAACTTTAAATAACCGAAGTTGAACATCCAGTTTCAGTATTGTCTCCATTTTATTTGAGACATTAAAACAAACTCTCCAAACAGATAGCGAGAGTGAAGCTCCTTGTTTGGGGATTGTGAAAGCAACATTTACATGCAAAAGACTCCTTTACTTTTAAGTTGTATTCTAAAATAGTTTATGTACAATGTTTTAGAATATATAAAAATGAATTTGTTTACTGCTGTACTCTAAGTTATTGTGGTAATAAATAGAATTGTATACAGTATTATTTAAATAAAAAAATATACTTCAGAAAAGTAAATACATAAATACACTTCGATTACATTTTATAATTATTGCTGGCTGGCTCGACCGGGGAAGGACCACCCTCTCACAGAAAACCGACGTGTAATAACCAAATTCATTTAGTTATGTTTCGTCGGTGAGTGAGAGAATCCGGAAGTCAAATCTTTTTGGATCGCTATCATGGTTGGCAGGGCCCCCCCTGCCAACCATGATAGCGATCCAAAAAGTATACCACAGGAGGGTACCGGCTTTGATGAAGCCGGGGACCCCCTCCCCGAGCAAAATCGGGGGAATAATTCTCGGATTTTGCTCGGGCTGCCCGTCGTATCTGGGGCGGGCAAAGTAACCCCCATCTCTCAAAACTCGCAGCCAAACTCAGCTCCGCCGTCTTTGCAATTAGAAAAGTTAGACAATTAACGGACATTAATACGGCTCGACTTGTTTATTTTAGTTATTTTCACAGTATTTTATCTTACGGTATTTTATTATGGGGCAGTGCTGTCAAAATTAATTCTATATTTATTTTACAAAAAAGAGCTGTGCGGGCTATTTATAACTTAAAAGCTAGAGATTCTCTGAGAGATGTTTTTAAAGAAATAGGTATTCTTACAGTCGCTTCCCAAAACATATTTAATAACATATTATATATACGTTAAAATTTAAATAGTTATATAAAAAACAGTGACAGACACGCGATAAATACGAGAAATAAAAACAAATTCGTAACGCCAAAGTTTCGGCTTCAAAAAGTTAATAAATCCTTCATGGGTTTGAGTATAGGCATATATAATAAAGTTCCACAAGATATCTTAGACTTTCCATTTCTTAATTTTAAATGTAAAATCAAAAGTTTATTGTTAAATAAAGCTTATTATAACGTTCAAGAGTTTTTAGTGGATCGAAATATGTGGAACTTAAGTTGTTGAATCATTTGCAGGATTTATATTATAATGTACATCACCTATTGTTATATTTCTTTTGAAAAGAGCAACTGTTGAGTTTCTGGCCGGCTCTTCTCAACAGAGCAGCATTCCGAGCCGGTGGTAATTTACTTACGGACTGACTACACTGACCTTTTTTTGTATTGTAGTAATTGACGATTCAAAAGTGCGTGTAAATGCCTACTTGAATAAAGATATTTTGAATTTTGAATTTTTTTGAATTTTATCGCAGTTTGTGTTTTCTGAGGGCAAACGACGGCAAACAGCAGCGCCTCGCTCTACTCTAGATGTGGACTTTTGCAACATCCGGGGGTTTCACTCGAACCTAAACGCCGTCCACTACCACCTTGAGACGGTGCAGCCGGCCTGGTTGTTTTTGACGGAGACGCAGATATCTCAAACTAGCGACACAGCGTACCTATCATACCCCGGGTATAAACTAGAACACCATTTTATACCACACGCCAGGGTATCTGTGTTCGTAAGGGAGGATATCTGCTACTGTCGCCTTCAGATTTTTGAAGGTCAGGACTGGTCCGTGCTCTGGCTGTGTGTGGACATAGACGATATGTCAGAGTCTACGCGTGCCTCTACAGGTCCCATAGTGGTAATGCAGAAACGGATCAAATCTTGGGCCACGTTCAAGCGAAGATTGACGACCTTCTTTCACAGACTCCCTCCGCCAAAGTAGTAGTCCTCGGGGACATCAACACGCACAATACCGACTGGTTAGGATCACGTAAAACGCGGGGAGATCTACTTTTAACTTTGCTTTAGCAGATGGTCTGTTCCAGCTGGCAAAGACGCACACTCGTCTTCTGGACGTGGACAGCCACTCGCCCTCTTTGTTGGATCTTCTACTGACTACCAGGTACCAGGTACCAGGTCACTGTCGAGGCTCATTTAGGGTCCTCTGACCATTATCTGGTACGGAGTGTAGTGCTCATTCAACATTCGGCTCGCACAAGACCTGCGACTGTACGCGTTTGGCACTACAAGTCAACGAATTGGGATGGAACGCGTTTCTTTTTTGCTTCCTACCCATAGGGGCCAAATTGTTTTCCTTTCAATGATCCTAGTGACTGCGCTGCGGCTGTAGCTGATGTGATACTACAGGGCATTGAACTATTTGTACGAAGCTCTGTGGTACCACTTGGTGGCAGGTTGCGGCCTTGGTTTGATACGTCTGTCAGGGCTGCAGCAGCTGGCAAACGGCAGGCTTATCAAGCTTGGGCTAATGCGTTAGTCACTAAGGATCCGAACTCTAGAGTTCTGAAGAGAAAATATAAGCGTGCCTCCAGATTCTTCAAACAGCAAATCGCTAGAGCAAAGTTCAAGCATGTCGTCAAAATAGGAGATCAGCTGGCAAAATACCCGCCCGGCACGCGTAAATTCTTTACACTAACTCTTTGACACTTTGACACTTCTTAACACTAACTCTTTGACACTTCTTTACACCAACTCGTTTATAACTCGGTGCATTACGCTCTGATGAATTACAACAAATAAGGATAAGTACAAAACATTTTCATGTTTAATTTTTATTTTATTTTTTATTGCAGTAATACTTTTTGATATAATAAAAGTATAGATAATTTTGATAGTACTCCTAAAATAATATTAGAACTGACTGATCAGGTCATACAATTATTCATTCATTGAAACATTTGCTGTTTTCAATTTTCTTCTGCTTTCCTACCTTTCAAATTTACTTTTTTCTGTAATTAGTGTCTATTTTTTTCAGTTAGTATTTTTTTGTACATGAAGAGAAAATAATGCATCCAACATGTTGTCTCAGATAATAAGCTGTTTCCACACTAGATCTGCTTCAAGATACATATCAAATCAGTTTTTGTATCTTCCTGTGAAAATTAGATATGTTTCACGAAACAGTAATAATGCGATTACGAACATTATTCTACATTTTTAATTCGATTTACACTTTTGCATACATATTTTTGACATGTATAATAATTTCATAACTATAAAATTTATATTAAATGATGACAATCTCAATACAATCATAACACTATTTTTCACATGAAGCGTAAACATACAAATATACAGGAAAAGAAATCGAATAGAATTGAAACCTTTACATTAATTAAGTTTTATTTTGATACAATAATTAACTTTAAGCAACCGAAGTTGAGCGTCGAGTTTCATTGTCTCCATTTTATTTGGAACATTAAAACAAACTTTACAAATAGTTAGTGAGAGTAAAGCTCCTCGTTCGGGAATTGTAAAAGTAACAATAATGTTACTTTTATAATTCCCGAACTTTATAAAAGTGTTACTTTTATAATGGAATTGTTTACTTAAAAGTTGTATTATAAATTACTTAATATAAATTCTTATAGAATATAGAAAATTACTTTATTTTGTGAATTTTTCAAAGCTGTTTTTACTATAATTTTATAATTAATATGGAAATAAAAAAATATATGTTTCAGAAACTATGAAAATTAAATATGTGGAGGAATAAATACTCACCAAGATTACATTTCACATAATAAATTCTATTTCTTATCAGTGCATAAAAATCATATTATATTCCAGTATTCCTATAGGAACTTCATGTAACAGTACCTATTTTTATAACTGTTGCATTAAAGTTTATGAAAATGGATACTAATACCTAATTTAATTAGTACCTAAGACGTTTTCGCGTTGTTTTTGTTACAAAGTTGAGACAAACATTACTTCAGTCTGATTGGCGAATCCATTTTGTTCAAAATAAAACTTTAAATAAAAGTCTAAGCAACAGTTATCTTTATCAAATCCCATATTATCCCACATAAATCTAAGAACATTGTGTAAAGGCTTATTTTTATTTAATTTGACATTTTAATTTTGTTAAATACGACAAGGAAAGATAATACCTTCTGATACCAACATAAAATTAACAGTAACAGTATAATAAAAATAAGAGGTCCCAAGTGAATGATACAGAGTTTAATTTACCTATCCGAGGGGTTCAGTGGCTTAAATATCTGGTGTAGCTGCCTGTTAGATATTTGTAAAATAAATTCTACGCTTTTGAGTAAAACGCATTTAGATTTCACGAAATTAACGCTCACACTATTAATATTCATATATCACTAAGAGTTCTTCGAATAACATGAAGTTGGTTCTTCGCGAAATTTGAACATAATTCGAAATTTATTAGGCAACCCAAATAACGTAATGAATACGCAAATATTTTAAAACTTTATTTATTTGTACATTTTAAATTGTTTGTATTTAATTTAATAAACAAGTAGTGTTCCCAAAACGGTTATTGTAAATTCGCGTTAACCTATTTTGTAGGAAGGCTTTGTATAGCATAATTGTCGGCGGCCCACTTTGATAGTGATCGCATTTGACGCGACCACGACGAGAATCAGATTCACCGCCATTTTGAGGTTCCGCTGCAACGAACCTTTACCTCTGTATAGAATGACCCTTACTTTATTCAAAACAGAAATTTGGTTTGTACTAAGTTATACAGAAATATTTAAATTCGTACCGTCATTATTCAGTTTTAAATGTGCAAAAGCCCATACTTTTTAATAATTTTCTTACGTCTATTGTAACGTACAAAAAAAACAGTCTATAATGAATTATTACTGATTACTAAATTTTGTAATGAGTTTTTGTTTTCGTCCATAAATATTTAGTAATACTACTTACCAATACAATATTATTTGAGTCTACGAGTATCTAAAAATTAAAAATAATATATGGCAACTAAAAATAGAGTCGATGCAGGTACCTTTGTACTCGTACGTATGTGTGTATCGAGTGTCAGTTCCTTTGCAATTAAATGAAAAATAGGATAAAATAAAATCCTAAATATTTATGTTGGTAAGAAATTTACACTTCCTTTTACCCGATATAAGTCGTCTTTTCTTATTTCATGAATATTAAAACTCAGATTTTTAAATGGATTTTTAATTATAGTTACTAAATATCTTAAATATTTTTTCTTAATTACAAACAATATTTTTTTCCACAATTCAATACACAAATACAAACTTAAGAAATGAGTTGAGTTTTTACACTAATTGCAATGAAAATTACAAAACAAAAATGTAATAAAGTTAAACGATACATTGTATGAGTGTCACGAGTGTCACAATACAATCCTTTATTAACAGTGTGTTATCAATCCACATGACGCGGTACAGAGACCGGGTACACTCACATGATACCCGACCTCGTACAGTGTGTAGATCGTATTTATATTCACGGGTTACTGCAGCCTATGTCTGTATTAATATATTTTTTATTTTTAATGATGGTGATGATGATTATTATTAATTAATTATCATAAAATTATCATTTCGTCATTCAAGACACCCGAGAATTTATAAGGTTTAATAGTAGAACCGTATCAAAATATAGTGCTGTTAAATAACTTCTTCATTTTATTGTCTCACCAATTTACCCATTTACATTTACTACCGTCAAATATGAAGTACATAAATTAAAATAAAAAGATTGCTTTAAATGGAATAATATTTGGTAAAGATAAAATTATATATATTATAGTCCTATTAGATGAGATAATCTGCAGATGTGATCCGTTATTTGTGGCTTTTCAAATTTTATATTATTTTATATACCCCTTGTAGGATTATATACCCCTTGTTGTACATTAACTACAAGTAAACTTCTCAGTAAAAGTGTTATTTTTTTTGTAATAAAAACATATCCATTTTCGCACTTTAATTTTAAATAATAATTATAAGGCTATTTAAGCAAGCATAAAAATACTTATGGAATTTTCTAAGTAGGAAGACTTGTCTACTTTTCGAAATACCAAAGAGATATTTAATAAACTCTCAACTCATTATAGACTAGACTATAGATTAAAGACGTAAGCCTTGGGATATATATTTTTTTATTTAACTTTCTTCTAAAAATTCAATTGAAATTAGATAAGCGTATTTTTATGGGGATTATTTGATATAGAGTAATGGTTTTAATTACAAACAAAGTTTAAATATTTATCTAATATTGTGTTTAAAGGATTGGTTACATATAGTTTAAAATTTATAATAACCATTTAGTAATGTAAAATAGATATAGTATATTTAACACTAAACGAAGCGTCCGCTGAGAAATTAAAAAATAACTAATAATTCTTGACGATGCAATTTTTTTTTATTTTTTTTTTTATGTAAGAGGAGGGCAAACGAGCTGGCGGGTTACAGATGATTTGTGATCACCGCCGCCCATGAACTCTTGCAACATCCGATGATTCACAAGATCGTTATTTGGTCAATTTATACTACACCTTGATCCGAACAAGCTTGAAAAAGATGTTTGTCCTGTCAGAGTTTCGTACTAAATTGTCAAATATTAGTAATTCTGGCTTGAAAGATTTCTAAAAATATTTTAGAATAAAATATTATTCTATTCCATATAATATATTTAATCATATGTCCATGTTAATTACATTAATCTTGCTTTGTATTATATTTGTCGTTCTTAATTTATAAGCATTTTTATAAAAGGAGGTTTCTCTTCGGCAATTTACTCGTAAGTATTGAAATTTTCTGGATTCATAAAGTGGGTGGGAAGTGGTAAGGGTCATTGCTCCGTGGGTGACGATTAATGAGTTTCTTTGGGTTTGTTTTTGACTTTGCTAATTCCGCTATAATGCGGTCGTCCACCACTCTATAAAAATACAATACTGAAGAAAACAGAAAAATTAACAATCTTACTAAATTGTTTAAACTGTATACACAGATTTTAATTAAACTTTATGATAGTTTATAAATATTTGGAAATCCCGAAAAGTACATCGAACGAATTTTCTTTTTGAACAATAGCAGATCATCAACGGTTAAACATCAGCACCAACCTGTTACATTTTATTTAAAATTCTAAAGACGCTATGTCCTTTGTTTTTTATTAAAGATATTTCCCATAAACACTCGAAATTTATTTTTCCATTTATTGATTTGTATCACTTGAAATAACAATGTATGACAATGAAAAGAAAAAACAAGAATAAGTATTAAAAAAGTTACTTATCTTAGTATTATTGTATTTATTAACTTTTTATTTCAGTTTACAAATATTTTTATGGAATATAAAGACATTCATTTAGTCTGTCAAAAATGATAAAAAAAAAGTAGTTTATTTCAGAAAGTACGATTCGATATTAGATGAGCATGTATATTATCGGTCGTCAATACGTCGTTACAACACAAATTCATTCTCTCGGAGGACGATCAACATTTGATTTACTTCTTATTTGTGGTACAACGAGACAGCATTGCAAAAATTTTGGCTTTAAATTCTAATGTCTGTTTCAAAATGGAACTAAATTTCTCATTCAAAGTTGAAATTTTGGACAAAATGACATTTTAACACAAATATAAGCCCATCAACAAGAGCTACAGTAATGCCAATTTTGATGAAGATCGACTGAGTAGTTTTTATGTGATGTGGCGACATAAAATTGATTAACTAACGGTTAATTGTTTCTATTACGCTCAGCGCAATAATTAATAATAATCTGTTAAGATGTTTGAAATATGGTTCACCCGTACCTTCTATAGGATATACAATAATATGAAAGGAAAAAATTGTCTTATCTTGGAAACTACTACTATATTAACAACTTAACATTATATCTTTAACTCTGCGTTAGAAGATAATTTATACAACTTGGTAACATCCTATACATAGAATATACGTCGTGATTCACAATAATTTATTTCATATTGAAATTGAGTCCTGATATGTTGTGTAAACATCAACGTTTAGATAAATCTATTATTCTTCCCTACGCCCAATTTGTTCTTCTACTTGTTAGTTTAAAGTCCCGCCGCGATTCTGTACATACGACTATAAATTTTCATGAATCCAATTAGAGTTGCAAAAGAAATCAAAATAATAAAGTCGACCCGAACTCGGTGCAATAACTATCAGAAGAATTATGTGAATACTAAATTCAACTGACTTCTATTCTCCACCACAATAATGTTAGCATATGGCTTACAAACAACATTCGCTATAAATATATCTTCTAGAGATATTATGTATTTTAAAAATATTATTTTTATCAACGTTAAAAATGTTGATGTTTAGTAAGCATTTATTATCTTTATTTAGATATAATTTTTAATATTTAAGAAAAAAATAAACTTATTCTGTAAACATAAGGTCCAACAAAAATATCACTGCAATATAATCATGTTTGTCAAACCATTTAGTTCATAGATTATAAAACAAAATAAAAAAAAATAATTAAACCTCGCCATGCTACTCCTAGTGCATGTGATTACGGGAAACAATGATAAAATCTTACTTTAAATATTTTACAATTTATTATTCTATTACAATATTTTTTTCTATTTAATCATCTTAAAGAAATATAAAAACTATCTACTCATTTCTAAGTAAATGTAACTCAAAGCCTCAATCGCCAGGTAAGCTGATTTCGCTATATTTAATTATTTGTGCTCGATATCATCACCGAAAAAAATCAATATCAAAAACAATACTTAATAATTTATACAATTATTAAATTATTACTTCAACTTAGTTATTTCTTTAGTTTTTCACACAACTGTGTTTGATATTTTATTTGTGTACTACCTCCTCTATGTAAGTTTGTTAACGTAGACCTCGTAATTGTTATAATTTTAAAACTTGACATATCATTTAAAAAGTTGTCATCAATTAATGTTTTCTATCTATATATTTATATATCTATTTATCTATAGATTTAAATATCTGTATGTCCTTAACAAAAAACTTTTTTCGATAAAAATGATGTACATAATTGAATATCCATTTTAAACACACTGTAACTATATAGGAAAGGGAAAAAGTAACATTATAGGCTTTAATTTCCATACCTTTCCTCCATTGAGCCTGTAGACCCGATATATTATTCAGGTCGTATTTCATTCCTCTATAGCTCACGTCCGCGCACTCCGCACCTGCGTCCGTCAGATCCGACCCACTTGTTTACACTTTGAATGTAAATTAGTCACACGAGAGGTCCAAAGGCGGCACGTGACGTCTGTTATCTTAGGTTTGAGCGAAATGCGAGTCATTCTTGCGTCCTCTTGATTTTTAGGTAGATTCCATAGATGAATCTACCTATTGCAATCGATGCGATGACGGGACCCAGACCCCAGAGTAGGGGTGCTACGCCGTTTATGAACTGGAGATTGAGAATCCGTCGAAAAAAAAATATATATATCCCTCTATATATATATATATGTATGTATGATCCATCAGTCCAAATTCATCGTAGGCGAAATCTGACTTCACAGGTCGATAGGATAAATTAGTAAGACAAACGAAACATCTCGATTTTTTGGAAAAAGTGAAAGGGGTGGCTGGGAGGGGGGTGAAAGTGCAAACCTTTGGGACACGCTACAGGTCGCAAATATTGACGGAGGATTTTCAAACTCGGTATACACATTCCTAAGGACAAAATGAAGGTTAAGTTCTTGAACGGGGGAAATCAGTCGGGGGTTGGGGGGCTGGGGGAGTTGAAAGTTAAAAACCGAAAAAAGTCACAGAAGAAGGCAAAATTTTGGTGTCGGAAAAATCTTAGAAAATTAACAAATTAAAAGAAGAAACTCTTTTGTACGAAAAATTTTTTGATGCAACCCCCCGTTTAGGAGATAGGGGTGGGTGGTTGTTCCCCCTCACCCAATATATGCCGAGTGACCCGTCATAAGACTCGTAATGACTAGTAGAATACTGCTGGCTAATTTTTCTTTGTCGATCCGACCACCGCCCCCCCCCCACAACTAAAGTAAATCATTCATTCTAATCATTGGTACCTTCGAATATTGCATATCGAGAATCGCGTGACGGGAATCTACCTAACACGATCGACCCTGTCGAACGAGGTATTTTAAATATTGCTCATTTCAAAAATATCTCATGTAAATTTAATTTTAACACAATGCCTAAATGTTACCTAAATTACACTCATACATATATACATACATTATTATTATTCTAGGGGCGCCAACAGACCCTCCAATTCGATTCGCTGCGCTCGCGGAATCTCGGGTGCCGTTTGCGCATTGAGCGAAGCGAGCCCAGTATAATAACTCATCGTTTCCCATTGACTTCAATGGGATATCAGTTTTTTGACGTGTTCAACAACATTACATGTTTCAAATTTTTTTAAAACCATCACCTAATGTGTGTGTGTCTTTTTGATTACAAAATTTCATAATTTTCCGTCAAGTAGTTTTCGAGCCTATTCGTGACAAAGAATGTGAAAAAGCCTGGAGTAGGAAGCTCCGCTCACTTCGTTCGCTTAGCTCAATAAAAGCTTTTAGTCCGATATTTTGATATAATCGACACCATTTCAATTTGTATTCGTCGGCAGCTCGTGTTAAATACTGACCGACCGATATAATTATAAAAGTGACATTGTGTCGTAAATTATTGACTTTTTTATTAAAAAAATATATATTTGTCACGCAACATTCTAAAAATTCAATAAAAAACAGAATATTTTTGTTGAATATGTAGCATTCTACGTATTCATATATAGAAAATACCTGTTTGATTAAGTTTTAATTACTCTAGTGTATAATTCTATTTATCGTTCCGACTATACTTAGAGGATTATCTAATAAACGTTAAACACTCATTTGCACAAACGGAATTATACTAATTAGTAACAAGAAAACTTGCGCTTTTTGATATTTTATTCTATTTAAAACTCTCGTATTATTAATACGAGAGTATTAAATCTTAAATCAAAAGTGTATAAAATAAATCTAATTATAATAATTCAAGAGGTTTTATTGGATCGAAATGTATCGAACGTAAGGTGTTGACTCATTTGGAGGATTTATATTATAATTTATACATCAAACATTGTTTAATTTCATTTATAAAGAGCTAATGTTGAGTTTCTGGCTGCTTCTTCTCAGTAGAGCAACATTCCAACAGGTTGTAGCTAACTCACAGACTGGCTATACTACTATACTTATCTTTTTTATTGTAATAATTGTCGATTCAAAAGAGCGTGTAAATGCCTACTTAAATAAAGATATTTTGAGTTTGCATTTGAATTTTATTATTATTAAAAATACAGTATAGCCCATTAAATTAATGAAGCAGATTTACAAGAAAGCAAAAAATATAATTACATACAATTTGCATTTCATCGTTCTATTATATTCTTAAATCTTTTTAAGTTGAACTTTTGTTGCGTTCGTTTCAATTAACTAAACTTATAATCATCTTGAAATATGGTCCATGAGTAAAACATTCTGCCATTCTCAACCAATATAGCTTGAGGCAGACAGTGTGATGTCAATTTCATTGAGTGGTAGGATATAACGCAGCGATGCATAAGGTGCCTGCGGCTTACACCGCTATATTTCGAAGTTCTGACTGAGATTCTTTCAAGTTACAAGAAACATAATACTTTTTTTTTCTGTAAGAGGTGGGCAAACGAGCTAGCGGGTCACAGATGACTTGCGATCACAGCCGCCCATGAACTCTTGCAACATCCGAGGATTTAAAAGAGTATTTCCGGCCTTGTAGGTAGGAGTAGACGTCTTTTTTGAAGGTACCCATGTCGTACCCATCTGGAAATACCGCCGAAGGGAGTTCGTTCCACCAGCGAGTGGAACGTGGAAAAAAGGTCCTTGAGAACCGCACAGTGCAGGATCGCCGCGCACTCAGGTGGTAGGGATGGTAAAGAAATCGATGGCGCGCTGTGCGGTGATAAAATTCGGCGGCAGGCATCAGATCGAATAGTTCTTCGGTACACTCCCCGTTGTAAATGCGGTAGAAGACGCACAAAGAAGCCACGTCTCTACGCAATGCCAAAGAGTCTAGCTAGTCTAACAGAAGATCACCAGCCGATCGACCATGGCGAAAGCTATATTGCCGTTCATTCACTAACTGATGATCCTCGAGGTAAGTTAGGAGCTGTTTATTGATGATGCTGTCCATTACTTTGGAGAGAAGAGAGGTAATGGCGATAGGTCTGTAGTTAGCTGGGTCCGAGCTATCACCTTTTTTAGGGATCGAATGGACAAGGGCACGCTTCCATGTGACCGGGACTACGCCTTTAAGTTAGGAGTACCGAAATAGACGCGTTAGCACTGTTGTCAACTCAGGGGCACATGTTCGTAGCACAACTGGAGTGGGCCAGATGGTATCTCATCTGGCCCACTCGACTTACGAATTTCCAAGGAAAGGAGGGCTTTTCGGATGATTTTTTGCCGAAAAACTATTTCCGGCACTAAGCTCGGACACCGCGGGATGATAGGCGGTGCCTTCCCCTGGTCGTCCAAAGTCGAGTTTAAGGCAAAAAGAGCGCCCAAGAGATCGGCTTTCTCTTTTGCCGTGTGGGCCAAAGAATCGTTCCAAGTGTGCAATGGCGGTAGGGATGGCTGACAGAAGTTTCCCAGACTGGCTTTGGAAAGCGCCCAGAACTTGCGCGTGCCACTTACTTCCCCAGGAGATCCCCAATTTTGACGACATTCTTGAACTTTGCTCTAGCAATTTTCCGTTTGAAGAATCTGGAGGCACGATTATATTTCCTCGTCAGAACTGTAGAGTTCGGATTTTTAGTGACTAACGCATTAGCCCAAGCTTGATAAGCCTGCCGTTTGCCAGCTGCTGCAGCCTTGACAGACGCATCAAACCAAGGCCGCGATCTGCCACCAAGTGGTACCACAGAGCTTGATAGAAATAGTTCCATGCCCTGAAGTATCACATCAGCTACGTATATATAGTTTTAATAAAATAATACAATCAACTTGTTAAATAGTATATTCAAATGTATCAAGTAGATAGTTAATGATTTCAATGTAAATTTACATCTTTTGATTTATGCGACATATTCTTTTGGAAAAATATTAAAATAACTTTAAATTGCTTCCTTCCCTGATCTGAAAATTCTCCCCTTAGACCAAATCCTGCATCTGCGTTTGAAGCGGTAATATAATTAGTAGCGTGATAATTCATGAAACGTTGCACATAATAAACTGTAACTAAATTTAAGCGAAAGCTTTTAGATTAGGAGATTTGTTGTAGAATTACAAAGACAAAGGGCCAGTTCCTTCAGTTTCGTGGTTTATTGTTTGATAATGCACCGTCATACCTTCTGAGTCAGTCAGTCATTAAGTTCTAAAGCCGAAGGGCGTACCATTTGCACACTAACTATTTGTCTAAGCGCTCTATTGTTTTCATGGAAAGCCTTTCTTTACGTCGCTTAGTCATAGGAAATAAATATCATTTACTAAGGCAAAGTTGATATTAGTATGTTTGTAAATAATGTAAGAGTTTTTAATGAAATTAGTAGATTAACATTAGCAATAAAGGCTTAAATGTTTATGAAAATATAGGATTGATGATTTTATAAGGAATATAAAAAAATAGAACAAGGAATCTTTTTTATCAAAATGAGCTAAATAAATGTTTATGTATGTGGGTCGTGATTACCGTGATCGTGATTAAGTGAAAAATCGACGTTGCTTGATATACGTTTATTCATACCTAATTACATTCCGCGACTGACTCCGTGACTGAGTCACAACTCAGTGTGGCTGAGTGTGACTGAGTGTGGCGCGTTCATCGCACCTCACTTATATACATTTAATATTACTTACTTGCACAATACATCCCCTACAAATATAACAATGGTTGATTTTTTATTGTATATTTATTAATTAATTCCCATACGAGTGAATTACACGCTCACTGGTAATTCAAACTTTTTATGAATTGTGAAATTTATGAACCCGTTAGCTTCCCAGCCAGCAGCACTGTGTTTTCGATGGCTTGATAAACATAATTACTTCACTTTATTATTATTACTATTGATGTCATTGATTCCATTTAAATTAAGTACAGAAATATTAGCAATTATTAATATCTTAGTTTTATCATCTATTAGTAAGTCCTAATCAAATTATAAGATGACTTGAATTGTATTATTTATAGATTTTTTATATTAATAACCTTCTAAGAAGACTGAATAGGAAGTACAGTAGCTAAGTTCTATAACCTTTAAGAACATTAATCCAGATCTATAAGTAAAACCGTTAAAATAAAACACCTCCTAAAGTATCTCCAATATTCAACGACATATTTTAACTTTCTATTATTGCTGCTAATACCGTTTGTGTTGGTGTTACAAGGTATTTCATTTTAAATAATAATAAATTGGCTATTAAATGCATAAAGGATATTTTACAATAATTTGTTTCATATTGAAAATGAGGCCTGATTATATGTTCGATGATATGTTTTGAAAAAACAACATTTATTTAAATCTATTATTTTTATTATTATTATTATTCTACCCTACGCGCCATCCAGTTAAAGTCCTGCAACGATTCTGTACCTACGATTTTCATGAAACCAATTAGCGTTGCGAAGAAATAAAATCAATGAAGTCATGCCGAGCTGCGTACCAGTACCTACCAGAAGTAATGTGAATACTACTACATACAACTGACCTGTATGTTCCTTCGCGATAATGTTACCGTAAATGCTAAATAAATGATTACAAATAGTTTTGTAAACCACATTCGTTATAAGTATTTTTTCTCGAGATGATGTATGTTTTGGTACATACTTATGAAATGGTTTATAGAATAATGATTCAGCTTCAATTTTATTATCACCATTTTCTCTTATGAAAACTTTAGTTAATATAAATTCGATAAAAGGAAAACATATGCCTAGACTCCAAAAAAAACCTGCAATTAAAATTTGATTTAAATTGCTTATCCATTTATTTTGTCGATAAAATAAAATAATAAAACCAAACGTTTACACGTAGTTATATACAACATTATCAAATTGTACTCGTATTGTGTTTAAATAGCTTCAAATTTATTATTTCACTACAATATAAAAATAAAGTTCATGACATTAGTATGTCTTTAAATAATTAAACACATTTTTTTCTGTAAAAAAAAACCTTTAAAAGAAATATAAAAAGGTTATATGCATATTTTTAAGTAAATGTAACTCAAAGCCTCAATTGCCAGGTAAGCTGTTTAACTATATTTAATAATTAATTTAATAATCCGTGATCAATGTCCTAAGGGAACGAAAAGATTTTATACTTTTAAGAGAATTTACTCAATTAAAGTCAAATCCATGCAATTAATTTGACCTAAACTCTCACCAGTACATTTGCACTTTTATATATTCACCATGTAAGTTTCTCTACGTAGACTTAATTGATTTTATTTTACAATTACTTTTCAGATTGTATTGTGATACAGTTAATAACATCAAGAAATAAAATCGCGGAGAAGGTTAAGGAAACCCACAAAATAGTTATGTATTTATTTATTTATTTAGCTTCACGCTATATCCCTTACGGGGTAGCCAGAGACGACGGAGCGCCAAACGCTACGGTCCCTGCATACCTCTTTCGCCTCGGCCACAGACATCAACCTCTTCACACATGCCCTCCGGGGAGTCCTCATGCTTTTTTACGTGACTACATCCAGATTTTTGTCATCCATCACATCTAATAATTCATTCATCTTATGTTCCATTCCTCCTCTTACATTCCACGTAGCTATTTGTAGCTCCGTCCTCCACCTCCCGCCTTTCGGAACATGGCATGTTGGTTGGCGGTCCCCAACGCCGCATTCGTTCATTTATGTATGTTAACAATATATAAATCAAATTCTAGATTCTTCCACTTAAAACTTTACTGCTTCACTTTTAGTTTTTCTGCGAAAGTGACGTTAATAAGAATACCACACATGTCACTGTGTATGGCGTAGATTCTAATTGCTTTAGTCAGAAAACTATTATACCAATATTGATTTTCATTGTTCCTGTTATCACATCTATATTTTACATAGATATCATTAAACATAGAGAATCTTCTGCTGCTGCTTACATTGTTGGAGGCACTACAATTACTATTAATTTTAGCATTTTTATTTGTTATATATTTTTTATTACTATTGTAATAATTTTATAAAGTAAAGTTTATTTATAAATACATATGTATGCGATCCATCGCAAATATATGTAAATATATAGATAACAAGAATTGAATATCGATTTTAAGCACACCGAGTCCCATTGAAAGAAAAGTCCATTATGTAAAAAAAACTGGTGAGTGGAAAAGAAACCTTTCAGACTTTAATTTCCATACTTTTCCTTCATTGAGCTTGTGGACCCCATATATCATTCAAATCGTGTGTCATTCCTCTATAGCTTACGTCCGCGCACTCCGCACCTGCGTCCGTTAGATCCGACCCACTTGTTTACACTTTGAATGTAAATTAGTCACACGAGAGGTCCAAAGGCGGCACGTGACGGCTGTTATCTTAGGTTTGAGTGAAGCGCGAGTCATTCTTGACACTACGCGCTATAACCGAGCCTTGAATACAGATTCATCTTCTTGGTACGTGTAATACACTATTCACTAGGGTGTATGGCACGGTAATATTTTAATAGTAGTGAAATTTTTATCATGTTTATAAAAAAAAAAAATTAAGTAGCAGTTTCAGATTTAATGTAACTTAAATCTTTCTAAAAGTTTAAATAAAGTTAATAACAGATAACATATTACGAAATGTAACGTGCGTATTTAAACTAAAATTAACATAAGTAATGTATATTCCTACTTTTAATTTAACCTCTTATCGCAAGGAGGCAGCTATCACGTACACTCGTGAAGCACGTATTCTGTGTAATGTCTACTTTATTACCTCGTTACGTTGCATGGGACTGCACTGACTGATCCTTTCAAATATTCTCTCACTGAAATTAACCAACTAATCGTATTGGCTATTAGCTTAAAAAAATTTCTGTTTTTCGAATTTGATCATTTAGTCTATAAAAAGTCTTGCGCCTTCTTCACCCACGATAAAAAATATGTGTTATAAATTTATTTTTCGGTTCAGATATATTTTAACATTGTCTTTATTGAAAATAAGATCATTCCCATGCTGATAACAACAATTGGAATACTTGTTTATAATGATTAAAACCTTTTTTAAATTTTAGTATATGTTGATTTTAAATACTCTAAATAAACACAACAATATTAACATCATTTTTTTAAGGGCAGAATTATATGCCCTTTACATCTATTCTGTAATTATGAAGAGTAGGACTAGAAAGACATATTCAGAAACCTTACATAAAAATGTTGTTGTTCTGTGACTTTTTATTTTTAAACTATTCATTTTATTAGGAAATAAAATAAAAAAATAAGTAGTAGTTAATAAAAATCTTTATTAACTACAACATTTTCAAACAACAAAAATGGTTTGAGCAAAGGCCACTTTTTAGAGTGTGCTATTTATTAATCAGACTCATTTTTAACAAATTAAAAAGGTGACATTTCACCTTATCTAGTTTATCACTTCGCTAGTTTCCAATCTATACACGTACACGTATCCGTACAGCCACGTGACTCTGAACTTCAGAAGTATTAAATCGTTTGAGTAAAGTACCAAAAACGGGTATATATTGTTAAGTATTTCATTAAAAAATAACCAATACCTTTTGTTCGTACATGACATTGAATAACAAGAATTTGTAAGATTTATACGTATATAATACTTCTGTACGTGTGTTTTTCATTGACTTCTAAGTGACTTCACCGATTTACATATATTTTTTTGTGTATGTTAAAATAGATTTCTAGAAGGTTTAAATTCGCAACGAGACCCAGTAGATTGCAATATATTCGCACTCAAGGATTTCAGTATTTACCAAAAGAAAGCAATGTCTGCTAAAATAAAATATTATTACAATTTATTAACTTTTTACAGAATCCATATTCCGACCCCTCTATTTAATATTTGCTACATCGGTTTATATTCATTACAAATGACAAACACTCCAAGTGATGGTAAGTGATAAACTTCGCCCTTATCTATAGACAATGTAGTACTGATATAAGAAGAAATAAAAATAGTTAAAATGTAGACAATAGAAGAGAGGAATGGCTAAAAACAATCTTCTTATTTACTCCAAGAAATGCAGTAAAAAGAATTTGACTAATGCTTGTAGCGCACTCTTTGAATCTGAAAATATAACTACATTTCTTAGTTTTGCAAGGAGAACATACTCAACAGATTTGAACAAACCACTTTCCTGTAAAAACAGAAGTGTCTGGAGACAATTAAATTTTTTGAATAATATTATATTGTGGGTGAGAAACACTCACACCAACGTCTCCTAACGAAGTGTTTTGAGGCATCACAGAAAATGTAATGAAAATCAGAAAATTCCGTATATAAATACGGAATTTTCTGATTTTCATTACAGGAGGTTAAAAGAATGCTGAGCATCTACATCACTTTTTGTAATTGACAAATTCAATCTAACATTCGAAACTAAGGTTAAAGTTTCATACTTTGTACAAAAAGTAGGATAGGAAGGTGAACTATGCTATTTGCCAGCTGCTGCAGCCCTGACAGACGCATCACACCATGGCCGCGATCTGCCACCAAGTGGTATTACAGAGCTTGGTACAAATAGTTCCATGCCCTGAAGTATCGTATATTAATGTACTTACGGTCGCCAGTCAGTATATTTTTGAAAATCTTAAATATGTACATAAAAATACTGACAATTTTATTAAGCACAGTGATATACACACTATAAATACCAGGAACAAACAAAAGCTCGCGCTACCTGTTACTCGACTTAAAAAACTGAGTAAATCTTTCATGGGGCAATGTATACAGTTTTACAACAAAGTTCCAGCAAATGTTCAAGTATTACCATTTAACAAATTTAAGAGAATAACTAAGGAACGTTTGTGTGCAAAAGGATACTACAATGTATCTGAATACTTAGAGGATAATGCACCGTGGGTATGAAGCGATCGCTGCCAGGCTACTTCAAGATTATTTACTTAGTATTGTGTAATGTATTTATATAATGAATTTAAGTTCTAATTTAAAAAAATTATGACAATCCCGCTGAGTTTCTGTCGCCAGCTCTTCTCAGGTCTGTGGGAATTATTTTTCCGAGCTGGTGGTAGCTTTGACAATGGAAAAATGTTTTGTATGAAACTTATTTTCAATAAAGATTTTTGATTTTGATTTTTGATTTTGATCACATCAGCTACAGCCGCAGCGCAGTCACTGGGATCATTGAAAGGGAAACAAATCAGCCCCTATGGGTAGGAGGCAAAAAAGGACTGCATTCCATCCCAATCCGCTGCCTTCTTATGCGAGCTGGACGTTCAATGGGCACTACACTCCGTACCAAGCAATGATTAAAGTTCAGAGATCAAATCATCAATCAGGTTTATTGTGTTATGCTCAAATTTTATAAAAATATACTCATAAGGAAGCTAAGGACAAATTAAAAAGAAAGTAAATACTAATTCAATAAATTTTATAAATTTAACCTTTAAGTGAATATTTATTTATTACTTTTCTAAACATTAAAACAAGAAATTTTAATTTTAATGGCTAACACAATTTGTTTACTAAAATATAGTCTAACTCGTAAAAAACTGTTAAGTCTTAATATTTTTTTTTTCGATTGAAATATGTCTCAAGTAAATTTTTTTAATTATCCTAATGTTATTTCTGTTACTTTTTACGATAAGACCCAAATTTTAACTAAATAACACTGATTTAATTACACATTATTATTTTATAAAAGCTTTTTTGTTCGATACTTTGATATTATCGACACTATTTCAATTAGTATTCGTCGGCAGCTCGTGTGAATACTGTTAAATACTAATCATATATATTGGTCACGCGACATTCTAAATATTCAATAAAAGATACATAATTTTTTGTTACATTGTATTAGACTCCATAAATGAAATAGTGGTAATATGTCTTAACAAATAAAATAATTTTAGCTTTTTTAATTGTCAGACGTAAAAAAATATTTAGGAAATACACTTGTTATTCATTTATTAAAAATATAAAGATACTCGTACTGTAGTTATTGTATATTCAAGTCTAAATACGTCTAACATTCAGACCAACATAATACAGTTTACTACACAATACTTTAATTAGATTAACTTATCGTCAAAACATTTAGAAAATAATTATCTTGAAATACAATAAAACAGTAATGTTTGTTGATTAAGTTTTAATTACTCCATTGTATAATTCCATTTAACGTTCCGACCACACTTAAAGGAATATCTAATAAGCAAAATGAAACAGCTCACTCGTACAAAATAATTGTGTAGTTTACTATCTTAAGTGAATATACAAAGATCATGAAATGTTAAAAATTATCAATATGTAGGACGGAGGATTAAAATGATTTCGAAATCTAACTTTTCAAGTTGCTTTTAGAAATACTAAAGTGAACTTGACAATGACTCCTAAACAAACCCTTAAAAGAAGAATTTAAACATGAATTTACAGGAGGTTTCTCACTGTGAAGTTAATTAGTAATTTGTTACGGGTAAAGCGGTCAGGACCGAAGGGTTGATGAAGTATCGTTCGAGATTGCAGACATTTATCTTGTGGTCGGTTAATTAGCAGTCCAAGGCGTTGACTTCTATACTATCTAAAGCTTTCATGAGGTAACCACTATACATTTTAATAATTAAACAACTAGTTTATAAATAAATATTACTTGATTTTTAAAACAGAACTATGTAAAAGAAACAAAGTACCACAAATTAAATATAATGTAAATTAGATTTCTAGTTAACACATTAAACATAACGTAAAAAATCTTTGAAGTTAAAGTATAACGAATACATTGTTCAAACATTAGGACTGAATCTTTTCTAGTACATTAAGTGTATATAAAATGGTAGAACGGTAGGGGTGGAAATGTACTGAATTATATTAAAGAAGGGATTAACTGAGTCAGATAATGCTTCGCTAAGTACGCAGTCGTCGTGTTTTAACCTATAAATTCGTTATTCGGGCTTATGTGATTGATTTTTTGTTTAAAACATTAAGGGAAAATTTTAATATAATAATCTTGTTATTCTCAAAAAACACACAAAAAAATATATATAATTTAGCCTTAATACCTTCTCAGACAAAAAGGGATCCAGTAAAAAGTCTTTGGTTACAAATTGGAAGAACTTCTATAAAATAATATAGAACTGATCGAAACTTTAACAGACATGTACGAGTATAAAATAGAGTCAAAGGGTAAAATTTAAATGTATTATATGA
Organism: Melinaea marsaeus rileyi; assembly: GCA_918358865.1. Lineage (NCBI taxonomy): Eukaryota > Metazoa > Arthropoda > Insecta > Lepidoptera > Nymphalidae > Melinaea > Melinaea marsaeus. The sequence goes on from OU911090.1 coordinate 1,095,008, forward strand.
TAAATAAAATATGTAACAGACTTAAGAAGATTGCCAAATAAATATATGTAGAAAATATTACATACAAATATAAAGCACTGTCGCTCATAAAAAAAATAAAATGTTAGTAGCAGATACATATTTTTTCGGTGAAACAATTGTCTTCCTGACACGAACAAATATAATTGACAATTCAAAAGAACAATCTCTGTACTTACGCGAGAAACCACTTCGATCTTAATCCATTTTACATTCAATCTACGAACTGGAGAATTGTTTATTTCAGATGACCGACACTTCCTCAGCCGTCGTAAACAGACGACCTCACGTTGACCTAATACCGACTGTGTGATTTGGTTTTAGAGGGTTGCCGTCATCAATTATTTGACACCTCTTAGAATTTGTTTCAATCTGAATTTGATATTTACGACTGTATATGAATCGTAGCACTTAGTTTTACTATATTAGATTTTTGGATTTTTATTGAACTTACAAGCTATTTACCGATTTTTTTTTGCCGATATTTATATATCTATTTAAAAGTATAAAGATAATCTTTAAAAAAGATATAACCATATCAATTATAAGAAAAATTAATAGCAAAACGTTTAATTTGTATTTTGTGTTATTGCTAATATTACACTAATACTATAATACACATCATAACTTGTTTAAAACAGTTTCATTGTACTTTATAACCTTATATTTCCTTATAGTCATTGTAACTTACACACACAACAATTTGAATGTTTCTTTGTCAATCGTGAAAACTGTTCTCAAACAAACAGTTCTAGGAAGATATCTCTCCCGTTATCTGTGGCGACTCTAAAGAGAGTTAACCGTCACAACCAAACAATATTGCAAACTCTACCGCAATATATCATTCTTGATAAAATTTTATTCCTTTACAAAGAAAATAAAATTTCATTGTATAAAAAATAACAGTAAGTTGTCAAGTGCTCCATTGGATCCAAATGTCAAATGTTCGTAATATTGTTTGAGTAAAGGTAATTCATTCAACAATCAAATAAAATCAAATAATATTTATGAAATAATAATAACATATAAATATATATATATATATATATTATAACAATTATGATTTAGGTGTGTGGGTTATGATTACGTGATCGTGATTTAGTGAAATATCGACGTTACTTGACATACGTCTATTCACACCCAATTACATTGGGCCGTGGGCGACTAACTCCGTGACTGAGTGACTCAGTGTGGCTGAGTGTGTCAGTGTGGCGCGTTCATCGCACCTCACTTATATACATTTAATATTGCTTACTTGCACAATATATCCCCTACATAGCAAGAAGATCTATTAATGAAATAAATATATATATTTATATGTTTAACAATTCATGTGTCTATTTATAAAAGTGGTTTATACTAATAGAGCTCAGATTATTTTTATTTATTTTAATATTATTACTCAACTATATGGGTTCCAGATACATTATGACAAGGTTTATTGTGCAAGTCATATATGATATATTTGATTGTTCCAAATTCTCTGTCTAAAATAAGGATAATAAATGTTAATTAAATATTTAAATACAATATAGCTGCATCAGTAGATTAACTGAAGCTATTAAAATTTGATACTATACTTGTATCATTTATCTAGCCTATTCATTATTCTGTGATCTGTGTGTGATTATAATAATCAACTATCACGCATGATTTATTTATTTTTTGAAGTATTAACATTTTAATCACAAAATTACTATTTTTGGGACAATAGTTATGCAATATTACAATAATCACAAATTACTTATAAAATGATGTATTTATATTGTGTGTGATGTGTTATTTGAATATGCTCGATAAATTTGTTTCAAAGATATTTGTTTAAAAATGGCTATGTTGTTTGTATTTCATAAATTACATCCAGTGAGAATGATTTATGGAGATACAGCTGCGTCCATCCGTAACGAAACTGAACTTCGGTTCACAATGGATTATTTGAGAAATCTATGTTATTATCAGAGAATTTGGTATTTCAGTGTAAAATATCTTTCATATTTAAAAAAGAAAAAAACCCTTGAATTGAAATTCAAACAAAATATTATTTTAAACTACTTTTTTATAATACTTTACCTCCGAAGCAATCGATATTTAATTCATTCTAAGGTACCACGGCTCAAATATTACATTATAATAAGTTATAGTAATACTTCTATTATGTAATGTAATGTAATGTTCTGTGTAATCGAAGTAGCATAGAATTGACATTGGATTACTGGATTCATAATTTTAGATTAATTTTGCGGCTGTGATTTTTTGCTATTGATTTGTCCTAACTAATACGCATTATATAATTTATTACTTTTTTATCGACTACACCAAATATATCTCTTACATAAAGTCATAAGAAGTAGTAGATAATAATAAACAATATAAGAGCTGCATCTTGAATTAATAGATTGGAAACGAAAATTTTTTACTATACAAAAAGTGCCAAAAATATATTGTATACACGTTGTCAAAAGCCACACATAGTTATAAAAGTATAAAAACAGGGAAGTACTTCCGTTACTGGAAAGCAGTGGGTTTTCAGATTGATTTTTGATTTAGTGATCCGAGTTCTACAGTTAAAATAAAATAATATGCTATATTTTGTTACCTATTAAATGTTAGCGGATCTCTTTAAATAACCAACAGACCAACTTTATTAATAGAATTTAAACTAATTACAAGAAATATACCAATTATACCCAGTGAGTTATTAACTAAATATTCTTGTATCAATTAATAACGGTATTATGTTGTGTTGACATTATGTTAAACAAATACATGTCAAATTGTACAGCACCAGAAACCTTCTTAATAATATAATGAGCAGCAGTCATTTAATAGCAGGCTTCACATTCAGAGACATTCAAGGATCAGGAAACTGTTCATTTCCGAAGTGTTATGCCTATCCGCAATAACTACTGTTTCAGAAATATATTTTTTATATTAAATGAGAAGTATATAATTATAGTTATAACAACAACAGCTTTGAATACAGAATTAAACAAAGTCGTTTTTATACATTAATATATTAAATTAGAATTTATTAGAAGTTTATATATTAAATTAGAATACTACTTAAAAGTTAAGGAGTCCATTGTATGTAAATGTTACTTTCACAATTCCCGAACGAAGAGCTTCACTCTCACTAACTGTTTTGAGAGTTTGTTTTAATATCTCAAGTAAAATGGAGACAATAATGCTTAGGGTGGTAAGGCAGCACCAAATCTTTGTGGGAATTGGTTTCGGGTGGTCGCATCTATGCTTAAAAACTGACCTCCACCTAAAAAAATGGTATTTGTTAAAGATGTAAGAATGTGAGAGTAAATTTAAAAAAGAGTGTTGAATAAAATGATAGATAAGGGTGGTGTGAAGAATCTGTTAACGATAGTTGGAACAAAATGACGGGATGGATTAGAACTGTGGCAAAGGATATATTAGGCAAAACAAAAGAAAAAAGTATGATAAGTAAGGAAACGTGGTAGTGGAATAGAGATGTGCAAAAGAATTTGTAAGAAGAGAGCGAAAGTAGCTGTAGCCATCGCTAGAGCTGAGGCGTAAGACGAGTTATATAGGTTGCTATAATATCTTAAAGGACAACATGAACCGTATAACAAAGCGCAAAAATGAGAATGCTAGAGATGGCATAGGTGCAAAATGCATAAAAGATGATAATGGAAAGGTGTTGATGAGAGATGAAGACATAAACGAGAGATGGAAGGTATATATTGAAACATTGATAAATGAAAATAATTATAGGGGTGGAGTTTTAAAAAAACAGGATAGGAAAAATTTGTTAAAGAAGTGACTTCTGAATAAGTGAAAGCTGCTGTGCAAGATATAAAAAATGGAAAAGCTTTAAGGTTGGATGCGATACCAGTGGTTTGTTCTTCAATAAATTGTTCCATGAAAAAGTCGTCTTTTATAAATGATGTATTAGTTCTCTAGTACCCATTTTATAAAAATAAGGGTAATGTATAAAACTACAACAATTATTGCGGAATAAAGTTCATATCACATACTATGAAAGTATGGGGGAAAGTGATACAGAAAAGGATGCGAGATAAGAGTGATGTCCCGAAGAATCTGTTCGGTTTTATGCCTGATCAGGTTACGACAGATGCTATAATCGCTCTCCGCCAGTTATGCGAGAATTACAGACAAACACACAAAAAATTTCACATCGTGTTCGTGTGACTTTGAAATAGAAGGGTATACCTGCAAAATATGTCGAGTTGGTACGTGCAATGTACAGTCAAGTACACAAGTCCGGTCGGCAGCTGGATACACCGACAAGTTCAATTGCGGCAGTAGGTTTGTACCAAAGGTCGGTTGCTCTAAGTCCCTACCTCTTTATTTGATAATGGTTGTGCGGACATCGGACGAGGAAGAGGCACCCATGCTATTCACTGAGCCATTGTTCTTGTAAAGGCGAGGTTGGACTTAAGGTACAGAGCAGACTGGAAATTGGCAAAAATAGCTGGAGAGTATTGACTTGAAAATAAGCATAAGCGAAACAGAGCACTTGTACTGTGATTTTGACAGTGTTTCCAGTTTTGTTCTTATTTTGTTGGATGGAGTACTGTAACTAACCAGTCTGCTCTGACTTTCGCTACTACGGTTTTCTCATACAAAGCGATGGAAATATTGATCGGAGCGTAAAGCACACAATCAACACAGGACGGATAACATGGCGACACGACACGGGGACAATATGTGATGCCTGAATCACCCTGAAACTAAAAGGGAAAATCTATAAAACCATCAAAAGACCTGTCGTTATTTATGGATCTAAGTGCTGGGCGATGAAAACGATTGATTAAATGCGTTTACAGGTAACGGAGATTTGAATGTTAAGATGTATGGACATGGTATAAGTTGTATTAGTAAGTAATAAGAGCAGTATTTATTTTACCATTATAACAAACTTTTTCTCAATGTTAAAATATTACCAGCTGGATTGAATCCTTTCATCTAATTAAGTTATTTTGATACAGTAATTAACTTTAAACAACCGAAGTTGAGCGTCGAGTTTCAGTATTGTCTCGATTTTATTTGAGACATTAAAACAAACTTTCCAAACAGTTAGCGAGAGAAAAGCTCTTCGTTCGGGAATTGTGAAGCAACATTTATATATAATGGAATTCTTTAAATAAAATCTTTTATAATATACACAATGAGTTTATTTTATGAATTATTCAAAACTGTTATTGCTAAAACTATAGCTTTATAATTAATATTGAAAATAAATATATTTATGTTTTAGAAACAGTAACTATGAAAATTAAATATGTGAAAAAATAAATACTCACCAAGTATACATTTCACACATTAAATTCTTCTTTTTAACATTTCTAAGAGTCATATCATATTCAAATATTTCTTAATGAATTTCACGTCACAGTATTTATATTTATAACCGTTGTTCTGACGTTTATGAAAATAGATACTAGTACCTAATTTAATTAGTACCTAAGACGATTTAACGTTTTTTTTGTTACAAACTTGAGATAAATATAACTTCTGTCTGAACGCCAAATTTAATATGTTTAAAATAAAACTAAAATCAAAGCAACAGTCATCTTTATTCAATCCCATTTTATCCCAAATAAATCTAAGAATATTGTGTAAAGGCTTATTTATATTTAAGTTGATATCTGAATTATATTACAAACACTGAGGATAAGATAATATATTTCGATGCCAACATAAAATGGACAATAATATAATAGAAATTAGAGGTCCCAAGTGAATAATACAGAGCTTAATTTACGTATCCGCTTGAGGGACTTAGCGCGTTAGATATCCGATGTAGCTGCTTGTTAGATATTTGTTAAATAAATTCTACGCTTTTGGGTAAAACGCATTGACATTTCATGAAATTGAAGCTCACAATATTAATATTTATATATTGCTAAGTTTTCTTCGAATATCATGAAGTTCGTCCTTCGCGACACTTGAACAGAAATTTTAAATTTATTAAGCGGCCCAAATGACTTAAGGATCTTTTAAACTATTATTTGTACATTTGAAATTGTTTGTAATTATTTCAATAAACCAGTAGTATTTCCAGACGGTTATTGTAAATTCTCGTTAACCTATTTTGTAGGAAGGCTTTGTATAGCATAATTGTCGGCGGCCCACTTTGATTGTGATCGCATTTACCGCGGCCACGACGAGAATCAGATTCACCGCTATTTTGAGGTTCCGCTGCAACAAACCTTTACCTCTGTATAGAATGACCCTTATTTTATTCAAAACCGAAATTTGGTTTGTACTAAGTTATACAGAAATAATTAAATTCCTACCGTCATTATTCAGTTTTAAATGTGCAAAAGCCCATATTTTTTAATAATTTTCTTATGTCTGTCGTAACGTACAAAAAAACCAGTCTATAATGAATTATTACTCATTACTAAATTTTGTAATGAGTTTTTGTTTTCGTCCATAAATATTTAGTAATACTACTTACCAATACAATTTTACTTGAGGTATACGAGTATCTAAAAATTAAAAATAATATATGGCAACTAAAAATAGACTCGATACAGGTACCTTTGTATGTATGTGTGTATCGAGTGTCAGTTCCTTTGCAATTAAATGAAAAATAGGGTAAAATAAAATCCAAAATATTTATGTCGGTAAGAAATTTACACTTCCTTTTACCCGATATAAGTCGTCTTTTCTTATTTCATGAATAATAAAACTCAGATTTTTAAATGGATTTTTAATTATAGTTGTAAATATCTTAAATATTTGTTCTTAAATATAAACAATATTCAATGCACAAATACAAACATAAGAAATAAATTGAGTTTTTACACTAATTGCAATGAAAATTACACAACAAAAATGTAATAAAGTTACAACGATATGTTGTATGAGTATCACGAGTGTCACAATACAATCCTTTATTATCAGTGTGTTATCAATCCACATGACGCGGCACAGAGACCGGATACAATCACATGATACCCGACCTTGTACAGTGTGCAGATCGAATTTATATTCACCGGTATATTACAGCCTACGATTGTATTAATATATTTTTTATTATATTTGGAACATAAAATATTTTATCTATGTTCTATTTTAAAACTCGTATTTAATAAAAATTGTAATTTTTAAATTCATACTGAAATATTTGTCATAAAATTATCATTTCGTCATTCATGATCCCCCGTGAATTTATAAGGTTTCATAGTAAAACGTATCAAAATTTAATTTTGTACTAAATCACTTCTTCATTTTTATTCGTTTACTGTTAAAAGCCTCCAATAGTTAATTATTTGACATACATTTAATCTAATCCAAGTAAAATGAAACTATTTCACATGCCATAATGTTTTTTAAGTGTAATGTTTTAAATATTACAGTACTGTGAGATTATCTGTTATCTGTTGTGTGGTTTATCGAATCTAATATGTTCTTATAGATAATGATTGGGAATATTCCCGCGTTGCTGACTTTGACATGTGCCTATTTCAGACATTGCAGATATGATATGAATTCTTAATACTAATACTATACTATAAATCGAATACTTTTATTAATTATCAAATTTTTCTTTAAGTAATAAATCAATTTTTTTTACAAGTATTGAATTATATAAACAAATTTATCTACATAAGAAGAATTATCGACGTTTCAAAATACGAGAGAATATATTTCATAAAAATGGTCAACTCAATATACAGTATACAGTATAGTATACTGCATGAGCCAAGTGATATTTTTTTAATCTCCTTTTAAACTTTCTTAAAAAAATATTTTAAAAAATATGTATAAATTATATACAAAAAGAAATGTTTCAAAAAGCGTATAATTTTCTATATTTTTGTTGGGGATTATTTCAAATCGAATAATGGTATTAACTACAAGCAAAATGTTATGTAAATATATGTTCAGTTCTGTTTAAAACAATGGTTACATATAGTTTGAAAATAAGACATTAATCTTTTGGTAATGAAATAAAATATAATATATTTCTTACAGTTTCTTGGGCATCTTTATGTTATAGAATATATTTAGAATCATAGAAATAACCACATTATTTGAGGCATCTAAAGATCAGAAATTCCGTTTTACTCTTAACTAAAGATGCCGGCATCATTGAACAGCTCGTAGGTTTCAGGGTTTGATAACAAACGGAAGAGCATCTGGAATACTATTTATCTTTTACTTTCATATATAATGGATTTTTTTGATCTTATTTGTTTATGTACATTAAATAATATAGAATTTTACTTATCATCAAGATTTAAAAGATATTTGTCTATTAACTACAGTATATTTAATCATTAACAACAATCTCCGCTCAGAGTAACAAAAATATCTAACGATTGACGCTTATTATTGCTTGATGTTGTAGTTGAAGTTTAGTGGTTTAGCTATGAACTACTAAAGTTCAACTACAACTACTACTTGGTAAATTTATTCAATTTGATCCGAATACGCTTGCAAAAGATGTTTATCCTGTAAGAGTTTCTTACTAAGTTTTTAAATTGAAACATTCTGGCTTGAGAGATTTCTAAAAGTTATATTACAATAAAATACAATGCAATTTAATATACATATTAAGTTAACTTCAAGGTCATAAATTGTATTAAATTAAAAATAATTTATTGTATATTTGTCAATGCTAATTACGTTCCTTTTGCTTTGTATTATATTTGTAGTTCCTAATTAACTTATAAGTCTTTTTAGAAAAGGAGGAGTGTCTTCGACAACTTCCTCGTAAGTCTGTCCGCTATCGGTATCCCCTGGATTAGTACGGTGGGTGGAAAGCGGTAAGGACCGTTGCTCCACGGGGGACGATTAATGAATTTCCTGGAATTTGTTTTCGACTTTGCTAATTCCGCCATTGTGATCGGTCACCACTCTGTAAAAATATAACGTTGTTACAGTGAACAGAAACGTTGACAATGTTAATGTAGTATTTTCCACATAAAATTTTAAACAGTATACACAGATTTTAATTAAATATTATGATGTTTTACAAATGTTTTGAAATCCTGAAAAGTACACGGAACGAATTTTCTACACTTTTTAAGTTGTAATTAAATACAGAAAGATAATGTAATCGATTACAACATCATCCTATTACAATTTATTTTAAATTCAATATAATTTGCAAAACGCTATCACCTTTGTATTTTTAAGGATATACATATATAATATACGATTAATGCGTAGTTTGCCATTTATAAATATTAACTTGAAACAACAAATTATGACACTTTGAATAATAATAAGAATAATTTCTAAAAAAAAATACTATCTTAATAATGTTGTTTTTATGACGTTTTTATAAGAAATATTTTTATGGGATATTTATTGTGTATTTCCAAAAGTACGATTCGATGTTACAACACACATTCAGTCTCTCAGTGGACAATCAAAATTTGATTTACTTCTGATTTGTGGTGTAACGAAGCAGCGTTGCTAAAATTTTGGCTTTAAATTCCGATGTTTGCTTCAAAATACTACCGCAATTTCGTTCAACTTTTTAAATTTTGGACAAAATGTTATCTAACTATATTTAGACTAAAATAAATAATAAAGGCACAATGAAAAAGAAAAAGCTATACACCCACCAGTATTTATAACTTTTTATGAATTTTTAAATTATTACCCCGTTGGCGATCTGCCCCGTAGCGTGATAATCAAAATTTACTAATTGGGCGTTATTTAAATATAGAATGAAATAATATGACGATTGTAGTCACGTTTTTAAATTTCACTACTATATAGTATATACTGTTGATGAAATTAATTCAATTTAGATTTATTACATAATTTTTTTTAACGAAAAGCTGTATCCAAACTTTAGTTTTGATCCATCTAAGTCAATTTATTAGAACAGACAGACGCGGATAGAGATTTTATTGTTGATTTTTATATAAGTAGTCTTCTAGCATAAGCAATGCAGTCCATGGACTACAGCTAAGCTCTAACTCACCTTTCGGAGCATATTGGTATATATATTATATATTGATAATATATATACCAATATGAATATATTGGTCGAACGGGAAAATAAAACAAAACCTCCAAAATACTGTGATTTGTGTTGGTGCTATAAAGCCTTGCTTCTTAAATGAAATGGATATTAAATACAAAAAAAAAAGGACTATTAGTTTCAGATATGGGCACCCTTTAACAAAAATCCAACTGTTTAGCTTTAATATATTAGTATTATTTATTATATGGTACTTATTTACAAAGAGCACTGCATTAGTTTTTATTTTATAATTCTCTTCCTCTTATGATGTATAATATTATTTATTCAATATTTTAAACCAAATTACTCGAAAATTATAAGTTGGTTATAAAAAAGCAAAGATGTCTACTATCCTTTAAGAAGACAAAGGACAGTTATATTCATAGTATGTATGTCGTGATTCACAACAATATGTTTCATATTGAAAATGAGGCATAATTAAATATTTGAAAGTTGTGGAACATTTAAATAAATCTATTATTCTTCGCTACGTCCCATTTGTTCTCGTACTTGTTAGTTTAAAGTCCGCTGCGATTCTGCTCCTATGACTATAAATTTTCAGAAAACCAATTAGAGTTGCGAAGAAATAAAAACAATAAAGTCGTTCTGAACTGCGTCCGGTAACTAACAGATATAAAGTGAATACGAAATTCTACTGACTTCTATGTTTCTGCAAAATAATGTTACCATATATGCTTAGAAATAGTTTCGTAAACAAAATTCGTTATAAACATTATTTTTCGAGATAATATGTATTCTAAAAATATTAATTAAGTAAGCAAATATTATCACAGTATTCTTTTACGAAAACTTTAGTTGTTGTATTTATTGTTTTTTTTTAATAAAAAAAAACAATACTATGTAGCATTTGTTTTAAATTGTAAAATCATTTATTTCATAGATATTAATTTAAAATATTGAAACCATTCGCTGGTACGTGATGACAGACGACATTGTTAATAATTGTACTGTAAATATGTTATAATTTATTATTTTATTACATTATAAAAACAAAGATCATAACATTGTCATTCCTTTAACTAATTTCATATTTTTCTATTAAAAAACCTTTGAAAGAAATATTAAAAGGTTATCTACTTATTTTTAAATAAATGTAACTCAAAGCCTTAATTGCAGGTAAGCTGCTTTCGTCATATTTAATTATTCGTGTTCGATATCTAGAGGGAAAGAAAAGATTTTATCAAAATAAACACTTTTAAGAGGATTTACTCAATTAAAGCCAAACCCACGCAATTTATTTACCCCTTTTCAATGAGACTATATATTCACATTACTAAATCAGCCTTCTACACAATTAATAAATTCTATCAATAATTTACTTTCATCTTAGTTATTTTCAAAGATATTATTGAATGATGAATATTATCTTCTTTGATAATCTCTCGTTCAAAACAACCTTTGCAGTTTTAATTATGGACTAATGTAATGTAATGTAATGTAATGTAATGTAATGCAATGCAATGCAATGCAATGCAATGCAATGCAATGCAATGCAATGCAATGCAATGCAATGCAATGCAATGCAATGCAATGCAATGTAATGTAATGTATGTTCGTTTTCGAAAACTTAAATGTTGGGAGTTTAAAATTACTTTTCAATATAATATTTTCCAAAATTAAATTTATAGATTGTGTTATGATACAGTTCAATATGTTGTAATATTTTTTTATATAGATATAAAAAAATATTACAACATATTGATTTTTTATCGTTTTGAGATATAAAAGAAATCAAAGTATATTATAGTTGAATCCAAACGACAAAGTGCCTGTCTATATTACATATGACACTGGAAAAAAAATATATATTTATATAGTTTTTTTTTTTTTTATTGAAGAGGAGGGCAAACGAGCTGGCGGGTCACAGATGACTTGTGATCACCGCCGCCCATGAACTCTTGCAACATCCGAGGATTTACAAGAGTGTTGCCGGCCTTGTAGATAGGAGTAGACGCCTTTTTTGAAGGTACCCATGTCGTACCGATCTGGAAATACCGCCGAAGGGAGTTCGTTCCACAAGCGAGTGGAACGTGGAAAAAATGTTCTTGAGAACCGCACAATAGAGGATCGCCACGCATCCAGGTGGTAAGGATGGTATTGGAGGCGATGGCGCGCTGTGCGGTGATGAAATTCGGCGGCAGGCATCAGATCGAATAGTTCTTCGGAACACTCCCCGTTGTAAATGCGGTAGAAGACGCACAAAGAAGCCACGTCTTTACGCAATGCCAAAGAATCCAGCCGTTCGCAGAGCACCGGGTCCCCGACAATCCGAGCGGCTCTCCGTTGTACGCGGTCAAATGGTAGAAGCTGATATTGGGGTGATCCGGACCAGAGATGAGAACAGTACTCCATGTGTGGCCGGACATTTTGTAATCTATGTATGTACGAAGCCTCACCTATTCAAGGAAGTTATTTGTCTCGATATTTACAAAAACTAAAAATGATCTAAAAAAGAAAATAAGTCATTAAAATTGGTAGTATGAGAAGTTCAACTCAGATAGTTGAATAATAAATAAACATGTTTATAATAAATAACTAATCAGTAAACAGCACTCTTCAATCCAAAACTAACTCATACAACATTTTAGAAAGATATAATCACAGTTATGTTTGTTTTTAAATTAATATATTGTGATGTAGCTAAGAGCTTCATTGTTTATAAAATCGTATGAAGGTGTCTTAATGCGATTCCTGATACCATTTTATGTTAACAGTTAGTGGGTAGTATATATTTTTTATAAATAAAATCATTTAAGCAGCACTTTTAGCTGTAGCATAACAATTTACCCTGTTAGGGCAATGAGGCAGCTATCACGTACGCTCGTGAAGCACGTAGTCTGTGTGATGTGTACTTTATTATTATTCAGGTTGACGTCACTTTTTCTATACGTTAGAATAAATGCCCGTTAACATAACGCTAAGGAGAAATTGTAAACATTTTATTTCCATTCATACTCATAATTACTAACAGTAGACGAGTAAAACACATGGGGAAACCGTAAATAAGGCGTTTTGTTCACAGAATTTTACATTAATTTAATGTTAACTTTAACTTTGACAACAAGAAAATTTATTTGAGCAAAGGCTACTTTTCAGAATGTGCTATTATTTAGATTTACTTTTCCCAAATCCCAAAGGAGAGATTTCACCTTATCTAGTTTAGTTCTTTGCTAGTTTCAAAGCTATACACGTACACGTATCAGTACAGCTACGTGACTCTGAAGATTAGGAGTATTATATCTTTTAGGTTAATTAAAACCAAGTACCTATACATATATAGTTGTGTTTTATTTAGAAAGGTCCAATACCTTTTGTTGGTATCATGTTATTACAGGACAAAAATTTGTAACAATACTACGTATCTTATATTTATATGCGTATTTCTTTGACCTTTAAATGATTTTTTAAATCTACTGAAAACGAGGTTCAGTAGATTGCAATGTAATCAGACACAAGGATTTCAGCAGTTGCCAAAGCAGAACAATGTTTGCTAAAAAAAATATATATATTTACTATCAAAGTAAAAACCTAATTTCATTAATTTTTACAGAATTTATATTTTTCTCTCTATTTAATATTTGCTACATCCATTTATATCAATTACAAACGACAAACACTCCATGTGATTGTAAGTGACAAAAAGTCCTTCTTACCTAAGGATAAGGGAAATTTAATGTAATCCAAGTAAAATGAAACTATTTCACATGCCATAATGTTTTTTAGGTGTAATGTTTTAAATATTACAGTACTGTGAGATTATCTGTGATCTGTTGTGTGGTTTATCGAATCTAATATGTTCTTATAAATAATGATTGGGAATATTCCCACGATGCTGACTTTGACATGTGCCTATTTCAGACATTGCAGATACGTTATGAATACTTATTATATTATAAATCGAATACTTTTATTAATTATAAAAATTTTTCTTTAAGTAATAAATTATTTTTTTTACAATTTTGAATTATATAAACAAATTTATCTACATAAGAAGAATTATCTACGTTTCAAAATACGAGAGAATATATTTCATAAAAATGGTCTACTTAGTATGCAGTATACTGCATGAGCCAAGTGATATTTTATTTTTAAAATTTTAATCTCCTTTTATTGATTTATATATTTATTTAAATAAATAAATAAATATCTTTTAAACTTTCTTAAAAAAAAATATTTTTAAAATAATATGTATAAATTATACACAAAAAAAATGTTTCAAAAAGCGTATAATTTTCAATATTTTTGTTAGGGATTATTTCATATCGAATAATGGTTTTTACTACAAGAAAAATTTTATGTAAATATATGTTCAGTTTTGTTTAAAACAATGGTTACATATAGTTTGAAAATAAGACATTAATCTGTGGGTAATGAAATAAAATATAATATATTTCTTATAGTTTCTTGGGCATCTTTATTTTAAAGAATATATTTAGAATAAAAGAAATAACCACATTATTCGAGGCATCTAAATATCAGAAATTCCGTTTTATAACTAAAGGTGACGGCATCATTCGACATCTCGTAGGTTATATTTAGGCTTTGACAAAAAACAGAATAGCATCTGTAATAAAATTTATCTTTTACTTTCGTATATAATGTACTTCTTTAATTTTATTTGTTTGTGTACATTAAATAATATAGAATTTTACTTATCATAAAGATTTAAAAGATTGTTCTATAGCAATTACAGTATAAATAGAAAAAAAATATAATTCGGTTGTTTAACCATTAATACCAGTCTTCACTCAGAGAGTAATAAAAATATCTAACAATTAACGCTTATTATAGGTCGAAGTTGTAGTTGAGGTTCAGTGGTTCATAGTTAATTGCTAAATTTATTCAATTTGATCCGAATACGCAAGCAAAAGATGTTTATCCTGTAAGAGTTTCTTACTAAGTTTCTAAATTGGAAAATTCATGCTTGAGAGATTTCTTAAAGTTATATTACAATAAAATACCATGCAAATTTATATACATTTCAAATTATCTTCAAGGTCATAAATTGTATTAAATTAAAAATAATTTATTGTATATATGTCAATGCTAATTACGTTCCTTCTGCTTTGTATTATATTTGTAGTTCCTAATTAACTTATAAGTGTTTTTAGAAAAGGAGGAGTGTCTTCGACAACTTCCTCGTAAGTCTGTCCGCTATCGGTATCCCCTGGATTAGTACGGTGGGTGGAAAGCGGTAAGGACCGTTGCTCCACGGGGGACGATTAATGAATTTCCTGGAATTTGTTTTCGACTTTGCTAATTCCGCCATTGTGATCGGTCACCACTCTGTAAAAATATAACGTTGTTACAGTGAACAGAAACGTTGACAATGTTAATGTAGTATTTTCCACATAAAATTTTAAACAGTATACACAGATTTTAATTAAATATTATGATGTTTTACAAATGTTTTGAAATCCTGAAAAGTACACGGAACGAATTTTCTACACTTTTTAAGTTGTAATTAAATACAGAAAGATAATGTAATCGATTACAACATCATCCTATTACAATTTATTTTAAATTCAATATAATTTGCAAAACGCTATCACCTTTGTATTTTTAAGGATATACATATATAATATACGATTAATGCGTAGTTTGCCATTTATAAATATTAACTTGAAACAACAAATTATGACACTTTGAATAATAATAAGAATAATTTCTAAAAAAAAATACTATCTTAATAATGTTGTTTTTATGACGTTTTTATAAGAAATATTTTTATGGGATATTTATTGTGTATTTCCAAAAGTACGATTCGATGTTACAACACACATTCAGTCTCTCAGTGGACAATCAAAATTTGATTTACTTCTGATTTGTGGTGTAACGAAGCAGCGTTGCTAAAATTTTGGCTTTAAATTCCGATGTTTGCTTCAAAATACTACCGCAATTTCGTTCAACTTTTTAAATTTTGGACAAAATGTTATCTAACTATATTTAGACTAAAATAAATAATAAAGGCACAATGAAAAAGAAAAAGCTATACACCCACCAGTATTTATAACTTTTTATGAATTTTTAAATTATTACCCCGTTGGCGATCTGCCCCGTAGCGTGATAATCAAAATTTACTAATTGGGCGTTATTTAAATATAGAATGAAATAATATGACGATTGTAGTCACGTTTTTAAATTTCACTACTATATAGTATATACTGTTGATGAAATTAATTCAATTTAGATTTATTACATAATTTTTTTTAACGAAAAGCTGTATCCAAACTTTAGTTTTGATCCATCTAAGTCAATTTATTAGAACAGACAGACGCGGATAGAGATTTTATTGTTGATTTTTATATAAGTAGTCTTCTAGCATAAGCAATGCAGTCCATGGACTACAGCTAAGCTCTAACTCACCTTTCGGAGCATATTGGTATATATATTATATATTGATAATATATATACCAATATGAATATATTGGTCGAACGGGAAAATAAAACAAAACCTCCAAAATACTGTGATTTGTGTTGGTGCTATAAAGCCTTGCTTCTTAAATGAAATGGATATTAAATACAAAAAAAAAAGGACTATTAGTTTCAGATATGGGCACCCTTTAACAAAAATCCAACTGTTTAGCTTTAATATATTAGTATTATTTATTATATGGTACTTATTTACAAAGAGCACTGCATTAGTTTTTATTTTATAATTCTCTTCCTCTTATGATGTATAATATTATTTATTCAATATTTTAAACCAAATTACTCGAAAATTATAAGTTGGTTATAAAAAAGCAAAGATGTCTACTATCCTTTAAGAAGACAAAGGACAGTTATATTCATAGTATGTATGTCGTGATTCACAACAATATGTTTCATATTGAAAATGAGGCATAATTAAATATTTGAAAGTTGTGGAACATTTAAATAAATCTATTATTCTTCGCTACGTCCCATTTGTTCTCGTACTTGTTAGTTTAAAGTCCGCTGCGATTCTGCTCCTATGACTATAAATTTTCAGAAAACCAATTAGAGTTGCGAAGAAATAAAAACAATAAAGTCGTTCTGAACTGCGTCCGGTAACTAACAGATATAAAGTGAATACGAAATTCTACTGACTTCTATGTTTCTGCAAAATAATGTTACCATATATGCTTAGAAATAGTTTCGTAAACAAAATTCGTTATAAACATTATTTTTCGAGATAATATGTATTCTAAAAATATTAATTAAGTAAGCAAATATTATCACAGTATTCTTTTACGAAAACTTTAGTTGTTGTATTTATTGTTTTTTTTTAATAAAAAAAAACAATACTATGTAGCATTTGTTTTAAATTGTAAAATCATTTATTTCATAGATATTAATTTAAAATATTGAAACCATTCGCTGGTACGTGATGACAGACGACATTGTTAATAATTGTACTGTAAATATGTTATAATTTATTATTTTATTACATTATAAAAACAAAGATCATAACATTGTCATTCCTTTAACTAATTTCATATTTTTCTATTAAAAAACCTTTGAAAGAAATATTAAAAGGTTATCTACTTATTTTTAAATAAATGTAACTCAAAGCCTTAATTGCAGGTAAGCTGCTTTCGTCATATTTAATTATTCGTGTTCGATATCTAGAGGGAAAGAAAAGATTTTATCAAAATAAACACTTTTAAGAGGATTTACTCAATTAAAGCCAAACCCACGCAATTTATTTACCCCTTTTCAATGAGACTATATATTCACATTACTAAATCAGCCTTCTACACAATTAATAAATTCTATCAATAATTTACTTTCATCTTAGTTATTTTCAAAGATATTATTGAATGATGAATATTATCTTCTTTGATAATCTCTCGTTCAAAACAACCTTTGCAGTTTTAATTATGGACTAATGTAATGTAATGTAATGTAATGTAATGTAATGCAATGCAATGCAATGCAATGCAATGCAATGCAATGCAATGCAATGCAATGCAATGCAATGCAATGCAATGCAATGCAATGCAATGTAATGTAATGTATGTTCGTTTTCGAAAACTTAAATGTTGGGAGTTTAAAATTACTTTTCAATATAATATTTTCCAAAATTAAATTTATAGATTGTGTTATGATACAGTTCAATATGTTGTAATATTTTTTTATATAGATATAAAAAAATATTACAACATATTGATTTTTTATCGTTTTGAGATATAAAAGAAATCAAAGTATATTATAGTTGAATCCAAACGACAAAGTGCCTGTCTATATTACATATGACACTGGAAAAAAAATATATATTTATATAGTTTTTTTTTTTTTTATTGAAGAGGAGGGCAAACGAGCTGGCGGGTCACAGATGACTTGTGATCACCGCCGCCCATGAACTCTTGCAACATCCGAGGATTTACAAGAGTGTTGCCGGCCTTGTAGATAGGAGTAGACGCCTTTTTTGAAGGTACCCATGTCGTACCGATCTGGAAATACCGCCGAAGGGAGTTCGTTCCACAAGCGAGTGGAACGTGGAAAAAATGTTCTTGAGAACCGCACAATAGAGGATCGCCACGCATCCAGGTGGTAAGGATGGTATTGGAGGCGATGGCGCGCTGTGCGGTGATGAAATTCGGCGGCAGGCATCAGATCGAATAGTTCTTCGGAACACTCCCCGTTGTAAATGCGGTAGAAGACGCACAAAGGAGCCACGTCTTTACGCAATGCCAAAGAATCCAGCCGTTCGCAGAGCACCGGGTCCCCGACAATCCGAGCGGCTCTCCGTTGTACGCGGTCAAATGGTAGAAGCTGATATTGGGGTGATCCGGACCAGAGATGAGAACAGTACTCCATGTGTGGCCGGACATTTTGTAATCTATGTATGTACGAAGCCTCACCTATTCAAGGAAGTTATTTGTCTCGATATTTACAAAAACTAAAAATGATCTAAAAAAGAAAATAAGTCATTAAAATTGGTAGTATGAGAAGTTCAACTCAGATAGTTGAATAATAAATAAACATGTTTATAATAAATAACTAATCAGTAAACAGCACTCTTCAATCCAAAACTAACTCATACAACATTTTAGAAAGATATAATCACAGTTATGTTTGTTTTTAAATTAATATATTGTGATGTAGCTAAGAGCTTCATTGTTTATAAAATCGTATGAAGGTGTCTTAATGCGATTCCTGATACCATTTTATGTTAACAGTTAGTGGGTAGTATATATTTTTTATAAATAAAATCATTTAAGCAGCACTTTTAGCTGTAGCATAACAATTTACCCTGTTAGGGCAATGAGGCAGCTATCACGTACGCTCGTGAAGCACGTAGTCTGTGTGATGTGTACTTTATTATTATTCAGGTTGACGTCACTTTTTCTATACGTTAGAATAAATGCCCGTTAACATAACGCTAAGGAGAAATTGTAAACATTTTATTTCCATTCATACTCATAATTACTAACAGTAGACGAGTAAAACACATGGGGAAACCGTAAATAAGGCGTTTTGTTCACAGAATTTTACATTAATTTAATGTTAACTTTAACTTTGACAACAAGAAAATTTATTTGAGCAAAGGCTACTTTTCAGAATGTGCTATTATTTAGATTTACTTTTCCCAAATCCCAAAGGAGAGATTTCACCTTATCTAGTTTAGTTCTTTGCTAGTTTCAAAGCTATACACGTACACGTATCAGTACAGCTACGTGACTCTGAAGATTAGGAGTATTATATCTTTTAGGTTAATTAAAACCAAGTACCTATACATATATAGTTGTGTTTTATTTAGAAAGGTCCAATACCTTTTGTTGGTATCATGTTATTACAGGACAAAAATTTGTAACAATACTACGTATCTTATATTTATATGCGTATTTCTTTGACCTTTAAATGATTTTTTAAATCTACTGAAAACGAGGTTCAGTAGATTGCAATGTAATCAGACACAAGGATTTCAGCAGTTGCCAAAGCAGAACAATGTTTGCTAAAAAAAATATATATATTTACTATCAAAGTAAAAACCTAATTTCATTAATTTTTACAGAATTTATATTTTTCTCTCTATTTAATATTTGCTACATCCATTTATATCAATTACAAACGACAAACACTCCATGTGATTGTAAGTGACAAAAAGTCCTTCTTACCTAAGGATAAGGGAAATTTAATGTAATCCAAGTAAAATGAAACTATTTCACATGCCATAATGTTTTTTAGGTGTAATGTTTTAAATATTACAGTACTGTGAGATTATCTGTGATCTGTTGTGTGGTTTATCGAATCTAATATGTTCTTATAAATAATGATTGGGAATATTCCCACGATGCTGACTTTGACATGTGCCTATTTCAGACATTGCAGATACGTTATGAATACTTATTATATTATAAATCGAATACTTTTATTAATTATAAAAATTTTTCTTTAAGTAATAAATTATTTTTTTTACAATTTTGAATTATATAAACAAATTTATCTACATAAGAAGAATTATCTACGTTTCAAAATACGAGAGAATATATTTCATAAAAATGGTCTACTTAGTATGCAGTATACTGCATGAGCCAAGTGATATTTTATTTTTAAAATTTTAATCTCCTTTTATTGATTTATATATTTATTTAAATAAATAAATAAATATCTTTTAAACTTTCTTAAAAAAAAATATTTTTAAAATAATATGTATAAATTATACACAAAAAAAATGTTTCAAAAAGCGTATAATTTTCAATATTTTTGTTAGGGATTATTTCATATCGAATAATGGTTTTTACTACAAGAAAAATTTTATGTAAATATATGTTCAGTTTTGTTTAAAACAATGGTTACATATAGTTTGAAAATAAGACATTAATCTGTGGGTAATGAAATAAAATATAATATATTTCTTATAGTTTCTTGGGCATCTTTATTTTAAAGAATATATTTAGAATAAAAGAAATAACCACATTATTCGAGGCATCTAAATATCAGAAATTCCGTTTTATAACTAAAGGTGACGGCATCATTCGACATCTCGTAGGTTATATTTAGGCTTTGACAAAAAACAGAATAGCATCTGTAATAAAATTTATCTTTTACTTTCGTATATAATGTACTTCTTTAATTTTATTTGTTTGTGTACATTAAATAATATAGAATTTTACTTATCATAAAGATTTAAAAGATTGTTCTATAGCAATTACAGTATAAATAGAAAAAAAATATAATTCGGTTGTTTAACCATTAATACCAGTCTTCACTCAGAGAGTAATAAAAATATCTAACAATTAACGCTTATTATAGGTCGAAGTTGTAGTTGAGGTTCAGTGGTTCATAGTTAATTGCTAAATTTATTCAATTTGATCCGAATACGCAAGCAAAAGATGTTTATCCTGTAAGAGTTTCTTACTAAGTTTCTAAATTGGAAAATTCATGCTTGAGAGATTTCTTAAAGTTATATTACAATAAAATACCATGCAAATTTATATACATTTCAAATTATCTTCAAGGTCATAAATTGTATTAAATTAAAAATAATTTATTGTATATATGTCAATGCTAATTACGTTCCTTCTGCTTTGTATTATATTTGTAGTTCCTAATTAACTTATAAGTGTTTTTAGAAAAGGAGGAGTGTCTTCGACAACTTCCTCGTAAGTCTGTCCGCTATCGGTATCCCCTGGATTAGTACGGTGGGTGGAAAGCGGTAAGGACCGTTGCTTCATGGGGGACGATTAATGAATTTTCTGGAATTTGTTTTCGACTTTGCTAATTCCGCCATTGTGGTCGGTCACCACTCTGTAAAAATATAATACTGTTACAGTGAACAGAAACGTTGACAATGTTAATGTAGTATTTTCCACATAAAATTTTAAACAGTATACACAGATTTTAATTAAATATTATGATATTTTACAAATGTTTTGAAATACTGAAACGTACACGGAACGAATTTTCTACACTTTTTAAGTTGTAATTAAATACAGAAAGATAATGTAATCGAAATTCTTTTAATCAATAGCAGTCCATCAACTGATCAATAACAATATCATCCAATTACCAGATATTTTAAATTCAATATATTTTGCAAAATGCAAAGCCGCTATCACCTTTGTATTTTTAAGGATATATATAATACACGATTAATTTTTAGTTTTCCATTTATCAATACTTACTTGAAACAACAAATTCTGACAATTTGAGTTTTAATTAAATTAAAATGTAATCTTAATAATGTTGTTTTTATGACGTTTTTATAAAAAATATTTTTATGGGATATTTATTGTGTATTTCCAAAAGTACGATTCGATATTACAACACACATTCAGTCTCTCAGTGGACGATCACAATTTGATTTGCTTCTGATTTGTGGTGTAACGCGGCAGCATTGCTAAAATTTTGGCTTTAAATTCCGATGTTTGCTTCAAAATACTACCGCAATTTCGTTCAACTTTTAAAATTTTGGACCAAATGTTATCTTACTATATTTAGACTAAAATAAATAATAAAGATACAATGAAAAAGAAAAAGCTATACACCCACCAGTATTTATAACTTTTATGATTTTTTTAATTATTACCCCGTTGGCGGTCTGCCCCGTAGCGTGAGAATGGAAATTTACTAATTGGGCGTTATTTAAATATAGAATGAAAGAAAATGTCGACTGTAGTCACGTTTTTATATTTCACTACTATATACTATTGATGAAATTAATTCAATTTAAATTTATTACATTTTTTTTTCTGAAAAGCTGTATCCAAACTTTAGTTTTGATCCATCTAAGTCAATTTATTAGAACAGACAGACGCGGATAGAGATTTTATTGTTGATTTTTATATAAGTAGCCTTCTAGCATTAGCAATGCAGTCCATGGACTATAGCTAAGCTCTAACTCACCTTTCGGAGCATTACTCCAGAATCTATTGGCCGAATCGGGAAATAAAACAAAACCTCCAATACTCTGTGACTTGTGTTGGTGCTACAAAACCTTGCTTCTTAAATGAAATGGGTATTAAATAAAAAAGAAAATATGACTTAGTTTCAGATATTGGCACTCTTAAACAAAAATCCAACTCTTTAACTTTAACGTATTACTATATATTGTATAGTAAGTATTTACAAAGAGCACTCAATAAGTTTTTATTTTATAATTCTCTTCCTCTTATGATGTATAATATTATTTATTCAATAATTTAAACCAAATTACTCGAAAATTATAAGTTGGTTATAAAAAAGGAAAGATTTCTGTTATCCTTTAAAAAGACAAAGGACAGTTATATTCATAGTATGCACGTCGTGATTCACAAGAATATGTTTCATATTGAAAATGAGGCATGATTAAATATTCGAAATATTTAAGTAAATCTATTATTCTTCGCTACGTCCCATTTGTTCTCGTACTTGTTAGTTTTAAGTCCCGCTGTGATTCTGTTCCTACGACTATAAATTTTCAGAAAACCAATTAGAGTTGCGAAGAAATAAAAACAATAAAGTCGTTCTGAACTGCGTCCGGTAACTAACGGAAATAAAGTGAATACGAAATTCTACTGACTTCTATGTTTCTGCACAATAATGTTACCATATATGCTTAGAAATAGTTTCTTCAACAAAATTCGTTATAAACATTATTTTTCGAGATAATATGTATTCTAAAAGTATTAATTAAGTAAGCAAATATTATCACAGTATTCTTTTACGAAAACTTTAGTTTTTGTATGTATTGTTTTTTTAATAAAAATATACAATACTATGTAGCATTTGTTTTAAATTTTAAAACCATTTATTTTATAGATATTAAAATAAAATATTGAAACCATTCGCTGGTACGTGATGACAGACAACATTGTTAATAATTGTACCTTAAATATTTTAAAATTTATTATTTTATTACATTAACTTAAAAATTAAAATTAACAAAGATCATAACATTGTCATTCCTTTAACTATTTTTTTTCTATTAAACAACCTTTGAAAGAAATATAAAAAGGTTATCTACTTATCTATTATATAAAAATGAATCGCAAAATGTGTTGGTAAGCGCATAACTCAACAACGCATGGACCAATCTTAACAATTCTTTTTTTTAAATGTTCCTTGAAGTCCAAGGATGGCTCTAACGGCGAGAAAAATTTGAATAATTTCCAGGGAAACCCTAAAAAAGCCCTTTTCTTTTTCCTATACAAATATTTTAAATGTAGAATAAATAACTAAATGTAGAGTCAATTTGAACTGTATTGCTATTCAATAAAGTTGATATTAAATTACAAGCACTCATTGTTGTCTAAACAATGTAGGTGTCTTGCTAACGTCAAAGAGTCAATTCGCGCTTTATTGTCGCTGCACAACGTTCAAATTTAATCAAATGAATGTGTACACCCGACCAAATTGAAAAGTCAAAAAAAGTAAATGTAAGATTTGATTGGCCTTGGAATATTCTTTCTTTTGTTTTAGTTTCGGAATGCGACATAAATTGTCATCAGTTTTCACGTCATTGCATCTGTCAAACAAACTGCGTCAAAAAGCGTTTATAATATTTAATAATTAATTTTGATTGTATAAATACCTGTGATTAATAATTATTTCATGTGAATAAATTTAGGTAATTATATACGATATGCCTGCTATAAGACGAAGTAATTTAAGTAGAAGAACCCGAAATGCTACAAACCAAATGAATTACCGATCTTATCATACTGCACATGAACGTGACGACCGAAATGAACGCGAAAGAATTCGTATATCACGAACGCGGGAAGCGAGAGCGAGAGATTCAACTAATAATCGCGAAAGTTTGAATCGAGCTGCTTTCAATTACGATTTGTCAATTGACTACAGTAACCACCAATGTGTTGCTATTGGATCTATGAACTTGGTTTGCTCTTATTGTAAGGCATTGAAATACAAAAATGAAGCAAATGGATTGTGTTGCGCAAATGGGAAAGTGAAATTGATACCATTGGATCCACCACCAGAGCCATTGTACTCATCGGTTTCAGGAATAGAACCAGATTCTATACACTTTTTGTCAAATATTCAACAATATAACAATTGCTTTCAAATGACATCATTTGGGGCAACAAACGTAGTTCGGGAAAATTTCATGCCAACTTTTAAGGTATGTATTATAGCAGTTAATCATTATTATTTTAATGAACAAAATTTCCTGTTAACTAAGTAAATATGTGTCATTAACCTTCAGTTTCCTAAACCCCAAAACATATATTACTTAGTCATTATATTATTTGGTGATTCAGTATTAGCAACACTTTTATTATTTTGAAACACAATATAATTATTTGACGATGGATATTAGTTACAACTAATTATTACATATTGACATACCTAAGCATATCAATTATTATTTGGTGATTCAAATTAAGAGACAGATATACTTTTTAGGAACAAATTTTATTTCTATTTGGCAAAAATCATTTTTTTTAATTTACAGATACAAGGCCAAATATATCATAGAGCAGGTTCACTGTTACCAGTGTCAGATAGCAATTACAAATTTCTGCAAATTTATTTCATGGGCAATTCACCACGAGAAATTGATATGCGTTGTTCACATAACAATTCACTAAAGAGGTCTATTGTAGAACAATTACAAACTTTATTTCATGAGTACAATCAATTGGTTATGTTGTTTAAAACTGCACTGGATCGGATGCCATCTGATAATCACAAAATTGTAATCAGAGCTGATAAAACACCTGTTGGCCAACATGCAAGACGTTTTAATGCACCAACTATTGATGAAGTTGCCATCGTTGTAGTTGGAGGAAACTTGGAATCCCGTGATATTGTTTTACATCGTCGGAATGATCAATTACAACGTATAAAGAAAACACACCGCTCATATGACGCACTGCAATATCCCATTATATTTTGGCAAGGTGAAGATGGCTATGATTTTTCAAACAAGATGATAAATCCCATTACAGGTAATAAAAAATATTAGTTTAGCTATGGAGCTATATTATATTATATACTATATTATTATTTTTTTAATTTTCAATATTATGAAAACAAAAATCTATTTTCAGGTTCCGAAACCAACAAAAAAGTCAGTTCAATGAACTATTATTCCTACCGCCTAATGATTCGTGAAAATGAAGACAATCACATACTCAAATGTCGGCGATTATATCACAAGTATGTTGTAGACATGTATGTTAAAATTGAAACGGAGAGATTAACATTCATCAGGTTGAATCAGACCAAACTCAGATCTGAAGAGTATATTCACCTTCGAGATGCGATTAATACTGATGGAAATGCACAGAATGTTGGTCGGATGACTATTCTTCCAGCAACATACATCGGAAGCCCTCGACATATGCATGAATATGCTCAAGATGCCATGTCATATGTTCGTCATTATGGTACAGCAGATTTGTTCATCACATTTACATGCAATCCACACTGGATAGAAATCAAGCAGGAGTTATTCCCTGGGCAATCACCTATTGATCGTCATGATATTACAGCCAGAGTCTTTAGACAAAAGTTGAAATCTTTGATGGATTTCATTGTGAAACATTATGTGTTTGGAGAGACACGCTGCTGGATGTATTCTGTGGAGTGGCAGAAACGGGGATTGCCACATGCACACATTTTGATTTGGTTAGTTGAAAAGATAAGGTCAAATGAAGTTGATGCAGTAATATCAGCTGAAATTCCTAATGTAGAAGTAGATCCTGGATTGCATGAGGTAGTTATTAAAAACATGATACATGGTCCTTGTGGAACTCTTAATCAAAATTCACCGTGTATGGTGGATGGTAAATGTTCAAAGCGATATCCACGGACATTAATATCTGAAACAATCACTGGTAATGACGGTTATCCTTTGTATCGTCGCCGATCGACAGCAGACAATGGAAGATCAACAATTGTCAAATTAAATCAACAAGATATTGAAATAGATAATCGCTGGATTGTTCCATATTCACCCATTTTATCAAAGACCTTCAAAGCGCACATCAACGTTGAATCTTGCCATTCAGTAAAATCTATTAAATACATTTGCAAATATGTAACCAAAGGGAGTGATATGGCTGTGATTGGTATTAATGCAGAGAATTCCAATGATGAAGTTACCCAATACCAAATGGGTCGCTATGTTTGTAGTAATGAAGCAGTTTGGCGAATATTTTCTTTTCCTATTCATGAAAGACACCCTACTGTTGTTCATTTAGCTGTGCATTTAGAAAATGGACAAAGAGTATATTTTACAGCACAGAACGCAGTAGAAAGAGCTTTACAGCCACCATCTACTACATTAACCAGATTTTTTGAGATATGTCAAAACGATGATTTTGCTCAAACATTGTTATATTCTGAAATACCAAAATATTATACTTGGAATCAATCCTCAAGAAGATTTATACGACGGAAACAAGGAAAACCAGTTACAGGATACCCAGATATATTTTCTACCGATGCGATTGGTCGAATTTATTCAGTACATCCAAGCAATGATGAATGTTTTTATTTACGACTGCTATTAGTCAATGTACGTGGCCCAACATCGTTCCAACATGTACGAACTGTTAATGGTGATTTGTGTGGATCATATAGAGAAGCTTGCCAACGTTTGCGATTGCTAGACAATGATGCTCATTGGGATCAAACTCTCAATGATGCTGTAATATCATCACAAGCTCATCAAATACGAACATTGTTTTCTATAATCATATCTACCTGCTTCCCATAAAACCCAAAGGATTTGTGGATCAAGTACAAAGATAATATGTGTGATGATATTTTGTATCAAATACGGATTAGAAGGGGAAATCCAAATATACAAATAAGCGAAGAAATTTACAATGAAGTATTGATTTCAATTGAGGACATGTGCTTGATGATGTCAAACAAACTATTATTTCAATTAGGCCTGGCCGCACCTAATCGTCCAATGCATGATGCTTTTAACCAAGAGTTGCACCGAGAAAAACTGTATGATCTCAACACTTTGAAAGAATTAATTCAAACGAATCTTCCACTATTGAATGAACAACAGAAGTATGTATTTGATACACTTTTGAAAATAATAAATGATAAAAGAGGAGGGATTTACTTCTTAGATGCACCTGGTGGTACAGGAAAAACTTTTTTGATTTCATTGATATTAGCAACAATTCGCTCACAAAATAAAATTGCACTTGCACTCGCTTCGTCGGGAATCGCAGCAACTTTGCTTGAAGGTGGTAGAACAGCTCATTCAGCACTAAAATTACCATTAAACATGCAAAGCAACGAAACTCCAACCTGCAACATTTCGAAGAACTCTGCAATGGCAAAGGTTTTGCAGCAATGTGGATTGATTGTTTGGGATGAATGCACGATGGCACATAAAAAATCTTTGGAGGCTTTAGATAGAACCTTACAAGATCTCCGGAGCAATAATAACCCATTTGGTGGTGCAATGATTTTATTAGCAGGAGATTTTCGTCAAACATTGCCAGTGATTCCACGATCAACGCCAGCTGATGAACTTAATGCCTGTTTAAAGTCCTCCAATTTGTGGAAACATGTGAAGGTATTACACTTAAGCAAGAATATGCGTATCAAGTTGCAAAATGACAAATCTGGAGACATATTCTCTAAACAACTCATTGACATTGGTAATGGCAAATTTCCTATAGACACCTTGACTGGTTGCATTAACTTTCCTCAAGGTTTTTGTCAGTTAACTAGATCAAAAGATGAACTTATTCAAAAGGTGTTTCCAGATGTTGCTCAAAATTATAGAAACCATGATTGGTTGAGCGAACGGGCTATATTGGCTGCAAAAAACATAGATGTAAGTGAATTAAATTTCAAAATTCAAGAACAAATTACAGGCGAATTGAGGATATATAAATCAGTTGATTCGGCTACTAACCAAGATGATGTCGTTAACTATCCGCCTGAATTTTTAAACTCGCTGGATTTACCAGGATTGCCACCTCACAATCTTCAATTAAAGGTTGGTTCGGTAGTAATAATGTTGAGAAATATCAACCAACCGCGTCTTTGCAACGGCACACGGTTAGCGATAAAAAAATTATTGAACAACGTGATAGAAGCAACTATACTGAAAGGAAAGTATAAAGGAAAAGACGTTTTGATACCACGCATCCCAATGATTCCGACTGATGTACCATTTGAATTTAAACGACTACAATTTCCAGTGCGGCTTGCTTTTGCTATGACCATAAATAAGTCCCAGGGGCAATCATTAGGTGTTTGTGGTATTAATCTAGAAAACCCATGTTTCTCACATGGTCAATTGTATGTTGCCTGTTCCCGTGTTGGAAAACCATCAGATTTATTTATATATTCACCAGGTAATCAAACAAAAAACATTGTGTATCATAAAGCACTAAAATAAAAATAAAACAGATTTTTGTTAATAATTATGATTCACTGGATTTACAATAACGCGATTACTGAAAATACTTATGTACGTTTTATTTCATTATTTTTTATTTCATCGGTTATGAACCCTATGTTAATAATAATAGTAATAAATAATTAATTATCTCTATACTTTGTAATTGAAGCACCCACTTTATAAATATTTGTCACCTTTAGGTTCCCACTATCCCTTTAGATTATTTTTCAATCAGGTTTGAACCTTAAGTTCCCCTCTTGGTTTGAAGCCCTCTGGCAGACATCCCAATCGGGGTTTTTAGTGGGTCTCAAAAGGGTGACCAAAGTTCGTGGAAGCTAAGATACTTAAGTCACCCGAGCTGACCTTTTTCTTTAATTCTCCTGAACAGAACCGTCACCATGATGATAGGGCGATGTGTGAGGATCAGCAGAGTAAAAACGTCTAAAGGTCGAAATATAAACTGCCACATTCCAAATCTATTTGACAGAACGAATTCTGCCGAGTTGTATAAAAATTGTATTTATTAAAAAAAAAAAAATCTTTTAAAATTTAAATGTTTTGAGTTTAACTTTCATTGTATGGTAAAAACCACCAAATACTTTTAATTATGAACGTCTTAATAAAATGATAAAGTAACATATTAAAAAAAAGGAAAATTTTACGATTTATTTATTATATTATTTAAAATATTAAATGATAAAAAAAATCCACCAGAATTCTTAATATATATAAATCACGTGTCGCGTTATTTGTCCGCGATGGACTCCTAAACTACTTAACTGATTTAAATAAATTTACACACCACGTACAGTTTGACCTAACTTAAAAGATATAATAATTTTCAACTCAATTCATAGTCGCAGTATTATTTTATTGCAAATTATTAGTTTATCATTTTGCAGTTAGCTCTTAACAATTCTAAAAGATGGCGGTATCTATTGACTGGATTGAGTAATTACGAATGAGATATCTACCCTACCTACCTCATTCGTAAGTTTAGTGTTCCAAGTTATTTACTAAAAACTTTGTAATATACAAATAGTGTTATAAACTTGGATAAAATTAAAAAAATAATTATAATTATTTTGTTTTGATTTTTGCTTAATATCGACTATAAGAAAACATTATGGTTTTCATGACAGATGTACTCTGAACGTTACCCCTTAAATAGTTTAGTACAATGTAATATATCAAAAATAATAGTCACAGCAACGCGTGACCGGGTCTGCTAGTTTTTAAATAAATGTAACTCAAAGCCTTAATCGCAGGTAAGCTGCTTTCGCCATATTTAATTATTCGTGTTCGATATCTAGAGGGAAAGAAAAGATTTTATCAAAATAAACACTTTTAAGAGGATTTAATCAATTAAAGCCAAACCCACGCAATTTATTTACCGCTTTTCAATGAGACTATATATTCACATTACTAAATTAGCCTTTTATACAATTAATAAATTCTATCAACAATTTACTTTCATCTTAGTTATTTTCAAAGATATTATTGAATGATGAATATTATCTTCTTTGATAATCTCTCGTTCAAAACATCCTTTGCAGTTTTAATTGTGGACTTATGTAATGTAATGCCTTACGTAAGTAAGGCATTACATTACATGCCTTACGTAAGTAAGGCATTACATTACACACATACTAAGTACTGATACTGATACATAAGTAATTATGTAATGTAATTTAGGTGGTAGCCTAGCTGTAGCTTTCTGACTGCAGCTCGTATTGAGCTGGCTCGACCGGGGAAGGCCCACCCTCTCACAGAAGACCGACGTGTAGTAACCAAATTCATTTGGTTATGTTCCGTCGGTGAGTGAGAGAATCCGGAAGCCCAACCCCCCCCTGCCAAACATGATAGCGATGCCTCCAAAAAGTATACCCCAGGAGGGTACCGGCTTTGATGAAGCTGGGGACCCCCTCCCCGAGCAAAATCGGGGGAATGATCCTCGGATTTTGCTCGGGCTGCCCGTCGTATCTGAGGCGGGCAAAGTATCGCCTGTTGTGTTTTTTGAGGGCAAACGACGGCAAACAGCGGCACCCCGCTCCACTCTAGATGTGGACTTTTGCAACATCCGGGGGTTTCACTCGAACCTAAACGCCGTCCACTACCACCTTGAGACGGCGCAGCCGGCCTTGTTGTTTTTGACGGAGACGCAGATATCTCAACCTAGCGACATAACGTACCTATCATACCCCGGGTATAAACTAGAACATCATTTTATACCACACGCCGGGGTATCTGTGTTCGTAAGGGAGGATATATGCTACCGTCGCCTTCAGGTTTTTGAAGGTCGGGACCTGTGTATACTCTGGCTGCGCGTGGACATGGACGACCGTGTCAGAGTCTACGCGTGCCTCTACAGGTCCCATAGTGGTAATGCAGAAACGGATCAACTCTTGGGCCATGTTCAGGCGAAGATTAACGACCTGCTTTCACAGACTCCCTCCGCCGAAGTCGTAGTCCTCGGGGACTTCAATGCGCACCATGCCGATTGGCTAGGGTCACGTGCCACCGACTACGAGGGGAAATCTGTGTTTGACTTTGCTCTGGCAAATGGTCTGTCCCAGCTGGTAAAGACGCACACTCGTCTACCGGACGTGGACAGCCACACGCCCTCTTTGTTGGATCTTCTGCTGACTACACATCCAGAAAAGTACTAGATCACTGTCGAGGCTCCCTTAGGTTCCTCTGATCACTGTCTGGTACGGAGTGTAGTGCCCATTCAACGTCCTGCTCGCACAAGACCTGCGACTCGACGCGTTTGGCACTACAAGTCGGCGAATTGGGATGGAATGCGGTCCTTTTTTGCATCCTACCCATGGGGGCCGATTTGTTTCCTTTCCAATGATCCTAGTCACTGCGCTGCGGCTGTAGCTGATGTGATACTTCAGGGCATGGAACTATTTGTACCAAGCTCTGTGGTACCACTTGGCGGCAGATCGCGGCCTTGGTTTGATGCGTCCGTCAGGTCTGCAGCAGCTGGCAAACGGCAGGCTTATCAAGCTTGGGCTAATGCGTTAGTCACTAAGGATCCGAACTCTAGAGTTCTGAAGAGGAAATACAACCGTGCCTCCAGATTCTTCAAACGGCAAATCGCTAGAGCAAAGTTCAAGCATGTCGTCAAAATTGGGGTCCAGCTGGCAAAGTACCCGCCTGGCACGCGCAAATTCTGGGCGCTTTCCAAGGCCATTCTGGGTAACTTTAGCCAGCCGTCCCTACCGCCATTGCACATGGGGAATGACTCTCTGGCCCACACGGCAAAAGGGAAAGCCGATCTCTTGGGCACTCTTTTCGCCTCCAACTCGACTTTGGACGACCAAGGGAAGTCACCGCCTATCATCCCGCGGTGTCAGAGTTCAATGCCGGAAATAGTTTTTCGGCAAAAAACTATCAGGCAGTCTCTTTTTTCCTTGGACGTTCATAAGTCGAGTGGGCCGGATGGCATTTCTCCATTAGTTCTACGAACGTGTGCCCCTGAGTTGACTCCAGTGCTAACGCGTCTATTTCGGTACTCCTACCTTAAAGGCGTAGTCCCGGTCTCATGGGGGTGTGCCCTTGTCCATCTGATCCCTAAAAAAGGTGATAGCTCGGACCCAGCTAACTACAGACCTATCGCCATTACCTCCCTTCTCTCCAAAATAATGGAGATTATTATCAACCGACAGCTTCTAACGTACCTCGAGGATCACCAGTTGATCAATGACCGGCAGTACGGCTTTCGCCATGGTCGATCAGCTGGTGATCTTCTGTTATACCTTACGCACCGTTGGGCAGCGGTTATTGAAAGCAAGGGAGAGGGTCTGGCAGTTAGTCTGGATATGGCAAAAGCCTTTGATCGTGTATGGCACAAGGGGCTTCTTTCGAAGCTACCTTCCTATGGGCTTCCCGAGAGTTTATGCAAGTGGATCACCAGTTTTCTCACTGGGCGGAGCATACAGGTCGTTCTCGACGGTTTTTGCTCGGACCCCAAGCCCGTGAACGCTGGTGTACCCCAAGGCTGCGTGCTATCCCCAACTCTGTTCCTCCTGCACATCACTGATATGTTGGATATTTCCAACATACATTGTTGTGCGGATGACAGCACTGGGGATGCGGTATATTCCGGTCGTGCAGGTCTCTCTCGGGAAAACGTCGACGAGTGCCGAAAGAAACTTGTGTCTTCAATAGAGACCTCCCTGGGGATGGTCTCTGAGTGGGGTGAACTGAACCACGTTCAGTTCACCCCACTCAGAGACCAACCGCGCTCTATAAGGCGCAGGTCCGGCCACAGATGGAGTACTGTTCTCATCTCTGGTTCGGATCACCCCAATATCAGCTTCTACCATTTGACCGCGTTCAACGGAGAGCCATTCGGATTGTCGGGGTCCCAGTGCTTTGCGAACGGCTGGACTTTCTGGCATTGCGTAGAGACGTGGCTTCTTTGTGCGTCTTCTACCGCATTTACAACGGGGAGTGTTCCGAAGAACTATTCGATCTGATGCCTACCGCCGAATTTCACTACCGCACAGCTCGCCATCGCCTCCTTTATTATCCATACCACCTGGACGCATGGCGATCTTCAACTGTGTGGTTTTCAAGGACTTTTTTCCCACGTACCACTCAAACGTGGAACGAACTTCCTTCGGCGGTATTTCCAGATCGATACGACATGGGTACCTTCAAAAAAGGCATATATTCCTTTCTCCAAGGCCGGCAACGCTCTTGTGAATCCTCGGATGTTGCAAGAGTTCATGGGCGGCGGTGATCACATGCTAACGGTGACCCGCAAGCTCGTTTGCCCTCCTCTAACATAAAAAAAAAATATATATATAATGCAATGCAATGCAATGCAATGCAATGCAATGCAATGAAATGTATGTTCGTTTTCGAAAACTTAAATGTTGGGAGTTTAAAATTACTTCTCAATATAATATTTTCCAAAATTAAATTTATAGATTGTGTTATGACACAGTTCAATTATATATCTATGTATATATATATTTATATAGATATAAAAAATATTACAACATATTTGATTATTTATCGTTTGGAGATATAAAAGAAATCAAAGTATATTATTATTGAGTTGAATCCAAACGACAAAGTGCCTGTCTATACATTTTAGTTTTACATTTTGTAATATATGTATGTACGAAGCCTCACCTATTCAAGGAAGTTATTTGTCTCGATATTTACAAAAACTAAAAATGATCTAAAAAAGAAAATAAGTCATTAAAATTGGTAGTATAGAGAAGTTATCTGAGTTGAATAATAAATAAACATGTTTATAATAAATAAATAATCAGTAAACAGCACTCTTCAATCCGACACTAACTCGTACTAAATTTTCGAAAGATATAATCACAGTTGTGTTGGTTTTTAAATTAATATATTGTGATGTAGCTAAAAGCAAGAGCTTCATTGTTTATAAAATCGTATGAAGGTGTCTTAATGCGATTCCTGATACCATTTTATGTTAACAGTTAGTGGGTAGAAGTATATATTTTTTATAAATAAAATCATTTAAGCAGCACTTTTAGCTTTAGCATAACTCGAGTTTTTTGTAAGTTAAAATGAGATTAATAAGAGAATGAATGTAATGTTCGTATTTAAACCTAAATTAATCTAAGTAATGTAAATTCCTACTTTTAATTTGCCCTGTTAGGGATGGCATGAGGAAGGCAATGAGGAAGCTATCACGTACGCTCGTGAAGCACGTAGTCTGTGTGATGTCTACTTTATTATTATTCAGGTTGACGTCACTTTTTCTATACGTTAGAATAAATGCCCGTTAACATAACGCTAAGGAGAAATTGTAAACATTTTATTTCCATTCATACTCATAATTACTAACAGTGGACGAGTAAAACACATGGGGAAACCGTAAATAAAGCGTTTTGTTCACAGAATTTTACATTAATTTAATTTTAACTTTAACTTTGACGACAAGAAAATTTATTTGATCAAAGGCTACTTTTCAGAATGTTCTATTATTTAGATTTACTTTTCACAAATTCCAAAGGTAAGAACTCACCTTATCTAGTTTAGTTCTTTGCTAGTTTCCAATGTACACACCGTACACGTATCACTACAGGTACGTGACTCTGAAGTACAGAAGTGTTAAATCTTTTAGGATAAATAAAACCAAGTATTTAGTATTTTATAGTATTGTATTTATATATATATATATATATATATAAATATATAGATGTATTTTATTTAGAAATGACCAATACCTTTTGTTGGTATCATGTTATTACAGGACAAGAATTTGTAACAATACTACGTATCTTATATTTATATGCGTATTTTTTTGACCTTCTAAATGACTTTTTTAAATGTATTGAAAACGAGGTTCAGTAGATTGCAATGTAATCAGACTCAAGGATTTCAGCAGTTAGCAAAGCAGAACAATGTTTCCTAAAAATATATATATATATATATATATATATATATTTAAAAGTAAAAACCTAATTTCATAAATTTTTACAGAATTTATATTTCTCTTTCTATTTAATATTTGCTAAATCCATTTATATAAATTACAAACGACAAACAGTCCATGCGATTGTAAGTGACAAAAAGTCCTTCTTACCTATGGACAATGTAAATGCTGATATAATAAGCAATAAAAAAAGCTGAAATATAGTATAGTAGAAAAGGCTAAGAACAGCCTTCCAATTTACCCCGAGAAATGCAGCAGGAAGAACTTAGAATGTTTGATTAATTTCAAAGAATCAAAATCTAAGCTCTTAAACTCCTCGTTTTTTTCCCTTCGCATAAATTTCTTTTTCTTTATCATTGGTATCAAATTATTTCAATAAATGAATAATTCACTCTGGAATTAGGTAGGAATAGTCTTAGTACATGTTTTTTTTATGATTCATGTCGTACCCATACATATACTCCAAGATTCATGTTTTATTATTCTTTATTTGACTACGTTAATTAATATCGTGAGGAATATTTAAAAGTTACAAAACTAAAACAGAATATCTCTTTTTGATTCCTTTTGGAATAAAATCTTTGCTGATTTCGAATAGCAAGTTAAATATTCTACTTCTACGATAAAAGACTAGAGAGAGGAAAACTTTGCGATTTATATGAGAGAAATGTTAGTTAATAAAGTAAGAATATAAAATTTAAGATTTTAACATTTTCATATTCAGTGAACTAACACAATATTATAATAAATGTTAATAATAAATAAGCGAATACTTTTTTATCCTAAATTTTATGTTTCTAGGTATAATAGTTTCGACTGTGTGTCCATATATAAGTCAGACAGTCAGTCAGTCAGTTTTGCCTTTTATATATTTAGATAACACAACAAAATACAATGACAATAATAATCTTGTAGTCATTTTTGGTTACTCCATAAGATAATATATTTCCTTTCTCTCCAGAAACAGTAACATGTTGTAAAGTTTGATGTTATGTTCTTCACAGTAAAAAGATTGTGCGTGTAACAAATAATTTTCTAAAGCTCGGAACTAATAATATCATCTTAAATTATTATATTTATGTAAATAAGCTAAGGTTCAACGTAGTTGTTAACACGTACACCCGCAGTTGGAATTAAAATCGTGACGTTTATGACTCACAAAATGGTGTCAAAAATAATTATAATAAACGCAACCAAAATTAAGTTAACTGAAGGAGTACCTAATATTGACCTAAAACGGAAATTGTATTAGGGTTTGTTGGAGGATTTATTTTAGCTATTTTAGGATTTAGTTTAGCTTCTTTAATTTTAGGTAGATTCCATAGATGAATCTACCTATTTCAATCGATGCGATGACGGGACCCAGACCCCAGAGTAGGGGCGCTACGCCGTTTATGAACTGGAGATTGAGAATCCGTCGAAAAAAAAAAATTATATATCCCTCTATATATATATATGTATATATGATCCATCAGTCCAAATTCATCGTAGGCGAAATCTGACTTCACAGGTCGATAGGATAAATTAGTAGGACAAACGAAACAGCTCGATTTTTTGGAAAAAGTGAAAGGGGTGGCTGGGAGGGGGGGTGAAAGTGCAAACTTTTGGGACACGCTACAGGTCGCAAATATTGACGGAGAATTTTCAAACTCAGTATACACATTCTTAAGGACAAAATGAAGGTTAAGTTCTTGAACGGGGGAAATCGGTCGGGGGGTTGGAGGGCTGGGGGGGTTGAAAGTTAAAAATCGAAAAAAGTCACAGAAGAAGGCAAAATTTTCTTGTCGGAAAAATCTTAGAAAATTAATAAATTAAAAGAGAAAACTGTTTTGTCAGAAAAGTTTTTTGATGCGACCCCCCGTTTAGGAGATAGGGGTGGGTGGTGGTTCTCCCCTCACCCAATATATGCCGAGTGACCCGTCATAAGACTCGTAATGACGAGTAGAATACTGCTGGCTAATTTTTCTTTGTCGATCCGACCACCGCCCCCCCCCCACAACTAAAGTAAATCATTCATTCTAATCATTGTTACCTTCGAATATTGCATATCGAGTATCGCGTGACGGGAATCTACCTAACACGATCGACCCTGTCGAACGAGGTATTTTATTCTTTATTCATTATTTAACGATATATGTTTATATAATCGACTCTCATGCTGTGACGACCAAAGCTCCAAAACTGATAATCTCACGCTCCCTGACGAGGGTTCCATAGATCTTTCAATAAGCTTCTTAACAATAATGTTATTTATACCATATACGAGTATATTGCTTCTTCTTGTGAATTTCTTTATTGTAATAAGAGTATTCCTGATGTTTGTATTTGCCTGAGATAATTTAAGAATTTAAAACGGATATAAAAATATAAGAGAAATAAACTTGTTTTAGTAGCAATCTATTCATTTATGTTTGAATTTAATTACAATAACGGGCGGACGTTACTCTGTTTATGGATATTTTTATTACCAGAGGATCTGTATTACCAAAGTGATAAAGTG
Organism: Melinaea marsaeus rileyi; assembly: GCA_918358865.1. NCBI lineage: Eukaryota > Metazoa > Arthropoda > Insecta > Lepidoptera > Nymphalidae > Melinaea > Melinaea marsaeus. The sequence goes on from OU911090.1 coordinate 1,133,265, forward strand.
CAGCATTATCTTGTTTGCGATGAACCAAAAATTACTATAAACATTTTCCAAACAATTTAATGGTCGTTGCCATATTTATATTTATACCAACATATGAATCATGAATGTTAGTATATTAAATTTGATGACGATAGTAAACGATGTAGAGAGAAAAGTAGTGAAATTGAACACCACAATTGTTTTATTCAGAGTTCCATATCATCCAAATTGTGGACTTTCTGGTGAATTATATTATACAAATTTCCGTATAATAGAATTTTTTTTTTGTTTAATTAAGAAGACCTATTGATACATAAAAGAATAATGCAATGTAAGAATAACAATTGCTCCAATTAAAATGTAATTCAGTTTAAAAATAACATAAATTAAAGTTATCTCAGAAGTCTTCTTCGATATTTATTCTATAAACAGAACAAGAACAAATCTCTGTTTTAATATCTTATAATGAACTTTTCAACGTAATCTTTAAGTTGTTTATAAACTTTTATATTTGTTGCTATAACTAGATAATGAAGACGGTAAACCCGAAAAGTTTGGTTCACTTCAACTGTTAAATATTCAAGTGGCTCCGTTAAGTGAAAATGACAAGGTTAATTTTGTTATTAACATAGAATACGAACTATGGTAAGTACTCGTAAATGGAATTTGTTCTAAATTTACTCTAATCTGTAATCACCCTTGATTTTATTTTCGATATTATAAAGTATTATGTTTTTAAGTTGCAGGTTAAGTTGAGTGACAATTGGCATCTTATAATAATAAAATTATTGGCGACAAATTTTATAAAATGATCAGTTTCAGTTTTTCAATCTCTCTTTATTTTTATTATTTAATTTAATGCTCTATATTTCTTAGTTCTTTTAAATAACGAAAGTTTCTCAAGAAGAACTTATACTTAGAAACTTTTGGATACAGAACATTTAGCGAACTGTTCATATCTATATCTGTATATCTATTTAAAAATATAAGAATACTTTACATAAATAATAATAAACAAAAGATCAGTAAAATTTTATTTTTCATTTGAAATTAGTTTGAATACTTAAATTACTTTATTGATTTGTTTACGCTTATTTAAAGATTTAAAATGCAAAAGTGACAATAACAAGGGGTCCCTTAAACAATCATTCATATCATTCATTTATCAGTTCTTATTAAATTGTATTAATATTTAATATATCCAAATACTAACTTATTTTAAACTAATCTACTTTGTTGTTTAATCTTATATTTTATGGTAAATTATTGTAACTCGTACAAATACAACAATTTGCAACTGCTTCTTTGTCAATCGTGAAAAAAGTTCTCAAGGAGGACTAGGATGTTGTCAACAGTTCGAGGAAGATATATGTGGTAACTCTCAAGATAGTTTACCGTCACAACTTAACAAACTTACAAACTAACTTTCTTAGCTGTAACTCAATATCTATTGAGTTAAAGTTTGGAAAGGAATTTAAATCTTTTAATATTATTCAATAAGAACCGATGTCAGTTCCTATTGAATAATATTTTAATCCTTTGTAAAAAAAACTCATTCTCCGTTGTATAGAAAAATTACAATAAGTTATGTAACTATACCAAAAATATATCTACTAAATTTAACTTCAAGTTTCTCTTAAAGCCCAAATCATACATACCAATGTATGTACAAAGTTTAATTACTTCCTAATAACAGATATTCATAAACATTGTTTTAATCATCAATGAACCGTATAATATTTATCAAACAAAGAAGTTCTAACAATACAATGAAAAAAATATATTTCATGAGAAGTTATAGGTAAAACTAATTGTTATTAATAGAACTCTCTTTACCTAATACTTTAAATAAAGTACAATTAAGTCTTCACGTTAGAGATAAACAGATAATATAGTCGGGATAAGGTATTTTTCCAAAGTCATATTTAATTAGTTATTTTAAAAGATAGGATTACTAATTCTTATAAAAGAATTTCTTAGCATTTAAAAGTTAATCTTTTTAAGCAAATTAAAAATATATTTGCGGTGGTGCTACCTGCGTGTAGTCTTCTCTCTGTCACTCGTATATGTCGGCGATAGGTCAGAGATTCCGTGTTCGTTGTCCATTATTATGAAAATTCACTTAGAATTTGTATAGTTTATTTTCGCACTACTGCTAGTAACAAGAATGACGCAATTGAATAACAGCAGCCACATTTATACTTATTTCTAGGCGTTATAAGGGTGATCACAATCAAAACTTATTTTAAAGCAAAAATTGAAATTACTGTATATAAAATCTTAAAATATAGTTCAATATTCACAATTAATATTATAATGAATTTTATATAACACTAAATGATTTATTTAATACAAATTACATTTGTATTAAATAACAATTAAAATTTGTTTAAAGCAAATATTAAAATTACTGTATATAAAATCTTCAAATATAGTTAATTCTTTACAATTGATATTATAATGAATTTTAGCTAACTCTAAATGATTTATTGTATACAAATTACATTTATTTTTAGATTATAAACTCCATTTCTTACAAGTTTATATGAACCTTCAACAGATGTCGTACCACGTAGGATGCAAATTAAATAAAGTTTGGTTTATTTAATAACATAATGAATGTTGGAGTTATAATAAATCTAACTTAGTTTTACTTTAAATGTTTAACATGAAAAGGTGCAATAATATGAATTATTAAATAATAAATTTCACATCCAATGTGAAATTTACCGATTGGATGTGAAATTTACCAATCACCAACCAATCAGTCAATATAATGTCTTTAAGAGATTGAAGTTAGAGAAATAACAGTTTTGTGATTACGAATGATTATTTAAAAACTAATTATAAGTAATTACGGAATTTTTAAAACAATATAATCATTACATAATGATTTGCGCCCATATATACGAGCTGACTTCATACTATTGACTCCAATTAGCCTCGCTGTTCGATGATTGATTTGACATTTTTATAACATTTGTTTTGTATAATGCCATAAGCTCCGTTGTAGCGACATGGCAAATGAGATATAAACTTTTTGAGGAATAATTACATATTTTATTTTAATTATTTTATTTGACGTTTTTCAGGGACTATAATAGTTAATTATTGATACTTGATGGTATGTATTATTATAAAATATATTTTAAAATGTATTTTTTTTACAAAAAACTTCATACGACAAGTAATAAAGTATTGGTCATATTTTCGCTGTAGTTATTCAATAGTCTAGATTTACTATATTCATAATTGTCAGGACTTTGTCAATAACAATAATCAATTTCTGTCAAGGTTTTTACAAAATATGTAAATTAATTATCTTATTCTGATATCACGCAATAAGCTTCCGTCACATGTTTTTTTACATAACATACTCGTACATAAGGCGTTTGAAAAAACAAACATTGAATGAGATTTAAAATGTTAGTCCTTTATACATTTCAGTTATAACTAAAACTATACTATGTCTAAAATTAGAATGTTTCAAACATTATAAATTAATATGATTCTATTATTATACCTGTTATTGATTTGAACATACAATAAATAATATTAGTTCATAATAATGATATCGGTAATATGATTTCATACCAATTCATGACTAAAAGTTCGTTTCACAGAATAAGTTGAAATGGAACGCCAGATTAGTAATTATAGAGACAGAGGGAGAGAGAGAGATTGGGTATAAAACTTTTCTTCTGGTCAATATGGATTCGAACTGTCTGTATCAATTATTAATAAATAATCTATTTGTATTGTACGTGAGGTTGCTATTCTCGGGCATTACCTGCGATCGAGTGCAGAGTGTGTTAATAATATCGCACATGGCAGGTAATATTACTCATAAATAATTGTTTCGTTTCCGCACTTCTGAAATATTGCCATTTAATTTATATATCTTTTTAAATTTCCTATTTACTTTAATTTCATATTCTGAGCTATTAAAATCTACTTTATTGATACAAATAGATTTTATTAAATCTTAGAATTTTATTAAATCTTTAGTAAGAAATATGTTGGTTAAGGCGTGTTGGCATTTCAATGGTTATTAAGTATACTGATAACATTTATTCGTCAATAATGGTAATCCAGAGTGAAAACCTAACCTCAGTATTATTTTGAGTTAAATGTATTTTCAAAAGTTTAAAATAAGTGCAATTTCAGTTTGATTGCTATTATAGTTTACTGTTAACTATGTAATGTACAAATATACGTTGTGTGTAAAGAGCCTTTACATAAAATTATGAGGATAAGTTATTTTAAAACCATAAAACATTTATAAAACACGACCATAAAATCACATCATAAGATTACATGCCTTGACTTTTTGTTGTGTTAAATATTAAAATTAGTTTTTAGTAAACTGTTGTTATTTTATTGCTGAGAATATGATAAAATATTTTTGATAAATATTATTGGAGATTATAAGATAAAACAATATTTTTAGTAAACGACGTTTCGAGTTGAAACCAACATTGAATTGCATGTGTGTGTTACATTAAAATATTTTTATTTATTTGTCAGTTGTATTAACAAGGCACCAACAAATAACATGACAAGATCTAGTTAAATAAATTCATGTTTTTCCTTAATAAGAAAGTTATCAAATTGTATAACAAACATATTAATCAGGATTCTGATTTTAATACTAAATACCTTATATTTATAAATTTAAGGATTTAATATATATAAATGGAACGAAATAGAAAATGTCCAGGAAAAAAATCGAATATCATATAGTAAGTTTGAAATGTGTCATACGTTGACAGATTATGATGAGGGCTTTGACACCGTTTTTGTTTTTGTAGCTACAAAAACCTTTCTTTCATTATTTTTATTATCTAATATATTTTTAAATCAATATTGCTGAAAACATCGTTTTCGTAAAAGTCTATTGAGATACTTTTAAATAAATTTGTAAATATATTTATATAATCTTGTTTTATAATACATGTTGTATAGATAGCAGAATATTTACAACTAAATTATTAGATCTCATAAAAATATTGCTCACGAAAACTTCGATATTTATTAAAAAAAATTACATGAATACTGTATTTGAAGTTTTACAAAATAAATTTGTACAGTTTCATAGCAAATAACAATATATTTTTTTGAAATACTTCCTACATTTTGAAACAGTTGCAACAAAGCGATAGAAAATCCTTTGTTTTTTGAAATTCAACATTCTCTATACAGTATTAGCATTTCTAAAAAAAAAGTTGCCGTCTTTACAATTTCAATACTTTTGTGTTGTGATGCTTGAAATCTTAAAAAAGGCACCGTTACTAATAAAACATGTCATTTAATCGAGTTTTAAAGTCATCCTTATTTTTCATAATTTCACAGACCGCAGTTTAAAATTCAGAATCATAAAAACTATTATTATTATTTTTTGTTTTTTTTTTGTTTATTTATTATGACTACTATTAATTTGTCACCGAATCCATTTGCCTAAATAGGGAAATAATCAAGTACTTATGAAGGTCAAGTAGTTTGTTAAGTTTAATAATTTTCCTGAGGGTATACCTAATTTACTAAACGAATCTTATAATTTGTTATTTACAATTTTGCCGTTAGAGTATTAACAATCAAATCAAAATATAATTGAGAGTTATCTTATGAAAGAACTTATGAAAGAAGTAAATTGAATAGTCATTAATTATCGACAAACTATTTATAAAACTTCGGTCTTTCATTACGACGTATTGAAGCCGAGCGAAGAAAATTTAAAAAATATTTAATTTATATTCATGCTAGAAATTTTATATTCTCCATAAAGTTTTGGGTTCTTTTTTTAATTTATTTTTAACCCTGGTAAGTTATTATTAAACTAAACGGGTTTCAAATACGTTATGATAACATTTATTGAGCAAGTTAAATATGATCGCTTAAACCTAGGTAACTAAAGCTCTGTAGCTTTAACCATAACCTCTCTGGTGTTTCATCATTCAACAGCCCCTAACGTATCTCAAGGCTCACTAATTATTCAATGACCAGCATTATAGCTTTCATTTCATGATCGATCGGCTGGTGATCTTTTATTATATATTACTCATCATCTGTTGTACCCCCAAGGCCAGGTGTTATCTCCAACTCTTAAATATTAATGAAATAATTTAATATAATTTACCTTCATTTATAGATTATTTGAAAATTTTATATTATAACTGTATAAATTATTTAGCCTATAAATTATTTTATGGTCTCTAATGTAATCAAATTTATATATATATATATATATATATATATAGACTATGTATATTTTATGTCATGTCGGTGAACATCGATATTATAATTCAAAGTCATACAATTGAATCAATATTATTATCACGATTAAAACTAGTATCCGCCAGCCGTGCGCGGCGGGTGTTGAGCTGAGCCCCTCTCCTTTCTTCTTTTCTTGATAACTTTTGAATGGCTAAACATTTTTCAATCTGTTTTCGCTATAACATCCGCGTTCGGCTCAAACATACATGAGAAAATTTTTAGCTAATTATCGCGTCGCATTCTGGAGACAACTAAACACAAAAAAAGGTCTATCAATAATACGAGACAATCACTACGCATTCCATTAATTCAACCTTAGTTCCTAAATAATTGATATAGGTGAAATAAATCTCTATGTCTGACCATATAAAAAACTAGAGCCATTTTTTTGCACTATGGCTGCTTATCTTATTGTGGTTAAATAAACGAGCGATTTGATGGAAATCTAAGAAATCAGGGTAAATGTAATCTATATTGATTGTAGTATGGAACTTTATTGCCTTATCAAATAACAGGACATTTATTGGAGTAAAGAAAAGTCTGAGAATAATATACATAATTTTTATTAATGAAATCAATGCGTAACAATCAAAATGTTTCAAACTTTAAGACCAATCAATCAATGTAATGTAACGTAAGTCTTATATCTTGCAATAATTTGCAAAATAATCAAAAACTTCATCTAATCGTTTTTGTGATTTAAATGAAATATTATTTTAAGTAATGTACACAAACATTTTACATTACAATTTTAAGTGAATATGCGTTAATGAATCGAAAATAAAACTTGAAAAATAATAAGTAAAATATAAAATGATATCACTGTTAATTAACTTGTATTATTATAATCAAACATAGTGTTTGTTTCATTTATTTATTTAAGTATTAACATTTTAACTACAAAATTACTTTTTGTGGGACAATAATTATATTACCTATACCTACCTACCTGCCTACCTACCTACCTACCTACCTACCTACCTACCTACCTACCTACCTACCTACCATCCATCCGGTAAAGAAAATGAACTTCGGTCCACAATTAATTATTTGAAAAATCTATGTTGTATTCTGAACATTTGATATTTAAGTATAAAATATCTTTTATATTTTAAAAAGAAAGAAGAAATTTAAATATAGTTAAATAAAATATTATTTATTTATTTATTTATTTATTTATTTATATCTTTTCCACTATGAATCATTATCAGTGATCACTTGTGTATGTCAAAATGGAAGTGTCAGGAGGGCCTATTTCGATACCAGATTTATCGTAATAAGCCCTTCTGTAAAAGCACTGTCCAACTTATTGTTAAAGCTATGAGGGTTCCAAACGCGTCCTAGTCTGAGAAGAACCACACAACAAACTCAGCCGGATATATATTTTTTTATATTGTGATCACTGTTTCACAAATGTCAATCTTAAAAGCTATTTTGGAACAATTAGAACCGTCGCAATATAATGAAAAAAAAAATAATTATTATTATTATAATAATAGCAAAAAAAAATAATAATAATGATAACAATAATAAAAAATAGAAATAGGCCTGCTACACAACCAGTCACCGCCAGCAGCACCCGTTCACGAGCATAACGCAAGAGCCAGCCATTACCCCCTTCGCACATATTTGAGGGAGGAGCGCAACCCGACTCCCGACGCTACCGCAAGTAATGACTTCTAAGGAATCGGTGTGATGCAACAAGTCGATAAAACGAAATTAATCTACAACAAAAAACAAATTGCGGAGATTACTAGTTATACACAATATAATACAATTCATTCCCAGGCCATACCGTCGTTAATGTAATCCTGTACACTATAGTAGGATTTTTTTATCAAATTTATTTTTATATATAATTTAAATTTATTTAATGATAAAGCTTATTATAAAAACGTATACAATTAACCTTAAAGGATTTACCTATTTTATGGAGCCTAGTGTTGGGCATAACGAGTTTATTTTTATTTCTCGTATTAATTTTATGAAAATCACAATTTTTTTTTAACAAAACTAACTAAACAAAATTCTAAACTGCTTACTTATAATACCTTTATATTGACAGTATTATTTGTAAAATCTTTATAATTTGGTGACTTTACTTGTGTGAGTTTTTAGTGTATATTATTGTAGTAGATATAAAAGTGATAAAAGATATAACAATGATGTTTATTTATGTAACACGTAACTCTTAACAATAACAAAGTCATTAACAAAGTCATGTTTTTGTTTATAAATGGCAATCCTTTGTTCAGACACACGATGTACCTATTGTGACCGACATGTTACCTCGGGATGTATGAGATTCGTTTTATGTTTTGGCAAATTAGAGGTCCAAAAAACAAACAAAAGGACAAAAGTACATCAAGCGTTTATTCAAAATCTCCACATTCATTGTAATTATAATTTTTATTTCAGAACTCCTACAACCTGTATTACCATAAAATCTGTTGACGTAAATTTTAAAAAATGTTAACATTTTTTTTTCTGTTTGTAATTTTTTTTATTTTGACCTTCTTTTTTTCTTAGTATTGTATTTTTTTAGTCACAAATAAATAATTCTGTATTACTTTAACTCTTCTAAGATTAATATTATTCTTTGCCTTATCTAATAAACGCAGTAAGTACGATATATCGTGGTCGTAAATTAGTCTCCGCGTGCTCCGGCCATTGCACCGCGAGCTATCTCTCCGTAGACTTATGTTACAAGTCCTATGATAGGCCTATTTTACAAAATCACTAAATAAATTAAGGAATAATTCTTGGAATTTATTTTATGTTTGACAACTTTTATAAGTATTGCCTAATGAAGTTTGTTTACGATAGACAAGCTAAGTTAAGATAAGCAATATCAACATTGTTATATTTGATCTCAAGCACAAAAATAACGTGGGAAAAATAAAATAAAAAAAATATTTTTCATAATGGTACAATTTGAAGACGAGTGGTAAAATTTTACTAAAAACGTAGGACGGTTTATCTAAATTATAAACGAACTTTACATGAAAGAAAAACAAAAACACACGGAAATATTTAAAACATACAGAACACAGAAATATAAAAGACATGAAAGACATCGAATACACAATGTGTAGTAAGAGACGTGTGATGTGTTGACAGATTTATGAAAGGCTTTGACGCGGGTCTTTACAACTGCGCCAACCGCTGTACTCGTTACTGTAACAGATTTAGCCATTTCATAATCATATTTGTAACAGTAAAGCCGTACTTACACAAAGTTGTAATATTAAAGAGATATTTGTTATATTGCATTATATTAAATGTAATTGTTAACAGCTGTATTCGACTCCTTTAGGTTGACATTTGTTATGTTAATTATTTAACATATCACTGAATATTAATCAGTACTTTAATAGAGAGTAATTTAATAATATATTCGGTAAATATATTAGAAATTTTCGTTGCTCGAGTAGTTTTATAGTTTTAGATATAGATAGTATTTATGTACATTGAAGATATTAAAAAAATGATGTTTAAATAACATATGTATAAAATATTTTATATTTTTTTTCTGACTATCTATTTGTATGTTCACGGTTTTTACAAAACCTACTGTAAGACAATGTTATGAGTCGTGAACGGCTTCAAGGGATTATTGTTAATGCCATTAATAATTCACTGAATCCGTGTAGCCAAATAAAGGAGTTATCATATTTGAGTATGATTTGAGTTTGAGTTATCATTGAGGTCCCGTGTTTACTTCATGTTTTCTTAGAATTATTTTAAAATGTCATGATTAATTAAATAATTGATAAAGTAACTAATAATGTTATACTTTTCTCAATTTTATGATTATACATAAAGTTTTATTTGATTGATTATATAATCAAGTCCTATTTTTAATTGCTAAAAATATATTAAATATTTATTTGTCAAAAGATTAATTAACAGTGATAACACAATTATTTGATTTCTAATAACAGACATAATGTAATTTTATTTCTGATCCTGACATTAAATTTATGGATATGTTTTCGAGTTTCTTGACCATTCTACTCGTATTTTATCATAAGATAAGATTGATAATTATTATTGTTAGTCAGAGATACGACTATCATTTAATGATGTCTTTAATTGTAGTCCTAGTTTAAATGTCGAATTAGTTTACTGTAGTGTAAATATTATCCCAATTATTATTATTATTATTAATTAATCAATTAAAGCGGGTCTTATGTTATCTTATTTATTGTTCACATACTCAAAGTCAAGTTATAATTATTATTTTAAGTGAATGGTATCATTCTAAGTTACTGTATAAGTAACTTAATAAAATCACTTATGTAGTACACTTAAATACGTAACAGTAATCTACAATACTGAATTACAAATCAAATAACAAATAACACACTGAAATATATTGAAATATATTTCCTTAACTCAGATTGTAACAGACACTGTGTTGTAATGTAAATAATGACTTTATTAACCTTATAGTATTATATGTGATAGCTTGTTCCTGTACTGATAATTGGAATTATGGTCACCAATGACATTTCACTATCTTTTATGTTGATTATTGTAAAGCTAATTTAAAAGAAATATTTAATTAAATAATCTAACAGTCGGATCATGAAGTGCTTAATAAATATCAAAACTTTCATGTTGTAGTAATAATTGAATTAGTATTTGTACAAAAGTACAGACAAACGGGAAACAGTACAAATATTTAAGAGAAGTTAAAATTAAATAATTAAACATTGCTTCAGATATTTTTACTCTATAGCTCATTTCAATAATTTCCTTTAAAGCGCAATTAAATTCATACTGTATATAATAAGTAATAGAAGCAGTTTTAATGCTACCATTGTAACAAACTTTATCTATGTACAATAATTAGCATCCGAATTGAATCCTTTAAATTAATTCAGTTTTATTTCGATACAATAATTAACTTTAAACAACCGAAGTTGAGCTTCGATTTTCAGTATTGTCTCCATTTTATTTGGAACATTAAAACAAACTTCATTAACAAATAGCTATAGCAGATAGAGTGAAGCTTATTTAAATTAGTTGGTATAATTTGTCGTAAAATATATAAAAATGATTTTTTTTAAATTTAAAAAATAAATAATTAAAATATGGATATTTAATTGAAATAAATACCTCCTAGACTACATTCTATATGTTAGATTCTTATTTCTGTCATTGCATAAAAAAAATACAAATATTTCTTAATGAACTTCACGTAACAGTTTATTTTCTGAAGACAAACATTACTCGAGACAAAAAAACTTGAATCAAACATTGCGTACGATTCAGTACGGTCTAATCGCCAAATACATTTTGTTAAAAATAGAAATAAAGTCTAAATAACAGTCATTCCCAATCCCATATTAGCCAATATAATGGCTTATTTAAATTTAAAGTTACATCTTAATTGTGTTTCAAACAATAAGGAAAATTTAATACAGAAATAAGATGGACAACAAGATAATAGAAGTTACAGGTCCCAAGTGAAGTAAAAGGTGTAATTGCTTGTTATTTTAATGAGTAATTAAATATAATCTACGTTTCTGGATAAATAATCGCATTTCCATTTCATGAAATTTAAGTTAAAGCTATTGATATTCATATATTTATAGGTTTTCTTCGGATTTCGATAAGTTAATATTACGCGAAATTCAAACGGTTCGAACGAAATTCAGCACAACGTCCAAATAACTTAACGAATACGCTTTTATTAGAAAAAACTTTTATTGGTATATTTACAAAAGTGTGTAATTACTATAATAAAAATCAATATTTCCGAAACGGTAATTGTAAATTCGCTGTAACCTGTTTTGTACGAAGTCTTTGTACAGCGTAATTGTGGCTCGCTTTGATTGTGATCACATTTACGGCGGTCACAATAGAATCCGATTCACCGCCATTTTGTGGTTAAGAATTTTTGGTTTCTGCTCAGTTATATAACATTAACTAAATTTATAACGTGACTATTGAATTTTAAATGTCTAAAATCCAGTATTTTAAAATTATTTTCTTACGCCTAAAGTCAAAACGTAGAAAAAATCTATAATGAATTATAACTCATATCTTTGTTTGAGAAATAAGTTTTGATTTGGTTTCAATCAATATAATATTACTTCTACGAGTCGACGAGTGTCGGAAAAGTAATTGAGTGTCATTTCCTTCACAATTAAATGATAAATATAGTAAAATAAGTTATTTAATATTAATTTGGGTAAGAAATTTGCATTTCCTTTCCTCGTTATTAGTCATCTTTTTTCTTTTCATGAATATTAAAAGTATAAATATTCAACTAGATATTTATTTATGGTTAGTAAATAACTTGTTTATTTGTACTTAATTATTAGCAATAATTTATTGGGTTGCGTTTTTATATTAAATGCAATCAATATTGTAGAATAAAATTGTTGTATTAAAGTTACAACGATACATTGTATGAATATCACGAGTGTCACAATACAATCCTTTATTATCAGTGTGTGTTTATCAATCCACATGACGCGGTACAGAGACCGGGTACAATCACATGATACCCGACCTTGTAGAGTGTGCAGGTTGTATTTATATTAAAACAGCTAAGTTTTCATTATTTGTCTGTTATATTCTTTTGTTCATATTTAGAATCTTAACTAAAAAGTAAATATAAGAAAGTAAAACATTATAAAAGGCGTTTAAAGTTCAGAAATTTAATTTTATTCTTAATTAAAGATGACGTCATCATTGGGCAGCTCGTATGTTTTAGGCTTTGACAGAAACCGAAGAGCATCTGTAATTTACTAAATTGTTAAATTGAGTAATTCTGGCTGAAAATTTTCTAAAAATAATTTTGGAATAAAATACTATGCAATTTTATAAATATACTATTCCTATCTTGACGGTCATAAATTGTGTTAAATAAAAATAAGCTATTAAGTATAATATTCTTATCAGCAAATCATATATCAATGGTAACTCTGCTCCTTTTGACTTGTAGTTTCTAATTAATTTTTAAGCACTTTTATAAAAGGAGGTGTCTCTTCGACAGCTTCCTCGTAAGTCTATTTATCTATCTATCCATGCTATCGAAATCACCTGGAGTCGTACGATGGGTAGGGAGCAGTAAGGGTAGTTGTTCTGTGGGGGACGATTAAAAACTTTCTTTGAATTTGTTTTCGGCTTTACTAATTCCGCCTTGGTGGGCGTCGACTCAATAAAAATATAATGTTGTTGAAGAGAACAGAAAAGTTGATAACCTTATTAAAGTATTTTTGTCATAAAATTTTAAACGATATAAACAGATTTTAATTAAATATTATGTTTTATAAATGTTTGAAATCCTGAAAGGTATACCGAACGAATCTTAAAAACATTAGAGTCGTAAATAGAAAGTCAATTAAATACACTCTATAGAAAGGAGTCTCTATAGGAAGAAAATTTCTAAAAATTTATCTTTAAAATCTCGTTAAGGGAAAAGAAACATTCTAGGCTTTAATTTGCATACTTTTCCTCCATTGAGCCTGTAGACTTGATATATAATCCAGGTCGTGTTTCATTGCTCTATAGCTCACCTCCGCGTACTCCGCACCTGCGTCCGTCAGATCCGACCCACTTGTTTACACTTTGAACGTAAATTTGTCACACGAGAGGTCCAAAGGCGGCACGTGGTGGAAGTTATCTTAGGTTTGAGTGAAGCGCGAGTCATTCTTGCGTACTACGCGCTATAACCGAGCCTTAAATACAGATTCATCATCAATCTTCTTGGTGCGTGTTATACACTATTCAGAAGGGTGTGTGACACGCAAATATTTTAATAGCAGTGATATCTCTATAAAATTTAGGTAAATAAATTTCAAATGAACACAACTAGCGAACGTTTCTATTTTCAAACTCACTTCACAAGCAATGTCTTGTAAACATAATTTACGAAAGAAGTATTGTAATAAAAATACATTATATTTGATTCCTGATCGGTGTTAGATATTAAAGAAATTGAAGTGTATCATTCTTGAGTTGAACCCATACGACAACATTTCTAAATAAGTGACACGCTTTAGAAAATTATCTTATTTTCTTACAGTTTTAGTTTTTGTATCTCCGAAGCCTTACTCCTTTATAGAAGACAAATTGTCAAGATATTTACAGTAACTAAAAAGAAAAAAAGTCACAAAAATTTTAGTTGAATACTTTTTTTTAATAATAACTTAAAAGGTCAATTAAAGGCGAAACCACTTCGTAGTATATATTTCAAAAGATATAATCACAGTTGTGTTTGTTTTTAAATCAATTTATTTTAAAGTAGCTAAGAGCATCATTATTCATAAAACCTTATGAGGGTGTCTTAATGCGACACCTGATACCATTTTACACTAACAGTTGGCGGATGGACGCCTAAATTTTCTTTTTTATAAAAGCACTTCTTTAAGCTTTAACAGAATGAATATTCCAAACCGTCACGTTAAACTTAAATTAATGTAAGTTATGTAAAGTCCTACTTTTAATTTAACTCGTATGTGCAATGAGGCAGCTATCACGTGCGCGAAGCACATTCCTGAAGCACGTGGTCTGTTTGATGTCTACTATATTACATTGTCACAAATGCATAGGACTCACTGATCCCTTGAAATATTCTCTCACTAAAATAAACCAATTAACTCGATTTGCTTTTATCTTGAAAAATTTACAGTTTAATAATTTTGGTAACTTGGTCTACAAAAATATTGCTGCTTTATCTAAGATCTACGATACGACGGCCTTCTTATAATAAATTACAAACTTTGTTATAAAAATAATATTTTTACGTGAAAAAATAGCGGACAAAGAAACAAAACTTTTTAATATAATTTTAGTCGAGGTTATTTTTTAAATGCTACAATTTACATTTACATTAACCTCACTTTCTCTATGGGGCAGAATTTTATGCCCTCTGGAATAACGTTAAGAAAAAATTACAAAAATGTATTCAAATCCGTTCAGTACATAGGAAGAGTAGGACGAGAAAGACACATGACACATGACACATGATAGACACAGACATGGAGGAACCGTAAATAAAACTGGTTGTTCAGAGACTTTTTATTTATTTTTATTTCTCATTATTTTATCTCCAGATATAACATAAAATGTATATCCTTAACAACAACATTGATAATAACAAAAAATATTTGAGCAAAGAAAACTTTTTAGAATGTGCTATTATTTAGATTTACTTTTCACAAATTCCAAAGGAGAGATTTCACCTTATCTAGTTTAGTTCTTTGCTAGTTTCCAATCTACACACGTACACGTATCAGTAGAACTACGTGACTCTGAAGTTCAAATGTTTTAAATAGTTTGGTTAAAGTAGAACCAAATACGCGTATAAATTGTTGTGTTTTATTTAGAAATAACCAATACCTGTTGTTGATATCATGTCATTGTATGACCAGAATTCATAACAATAATACGTATCTCATACGTATATAATACTTATAAATGACTTGGCCGATTTACATATTTTTTTGTGTATGTTGAAATAAAATCCTATTGGGTTTAAATTCGCAACGAGACGAGACGGCAATGTTATTGGACTGAAGGATTTCAGTATTCACCAAAGCAGAGTAATGTCTTTTAAAATAGAATTATATTTTTTATTATGAAATTACAAACATATAATATATAAATATCATTACAATTTAATTTTTCTTTTTCCATATTTGGACCCCTCCATTTACTATCCATTGATATCCATTACAGACGACTAACAGTCCAAGTAATGATAAGTGATGAAAAATCTCTCTTACCTATGGAGAATGTAGTTGCTATAAAAGAAGAGAAGAAGAAGAAAATTACAGTCTTGTTTTGATTCTATTTAATATAAAAACTTTGCTGATTTCGAAAAAATAAAGCAACAAGTCAAATGTTCTACTTCTAGCAATCAAGACAAGAGAGTTGAAAACGTTGAGATTTATAACAGTGAAATGTTATTTAATGTAGTAAGAATATAACATTTAAGATTATAACATTTTGATATTCAGTGAATCAACACAATATTATAATAAATGTTAATAATAAACAAACTAATACTTTATTGTCTGCTAAAATTACCAATGAAAACAAAAGGGATTTCTGTTTTTGTATATTATTTTGTATTTTTATATATAAAATTCTAAATAAGTAATTAATGTAAAATTATTCGAGGTTTGAACGTTGAATAATTTAATTAATTGTGAAAGTCACAAAAACTGATGATACTCTTTGGATCTGGCCTAAATGCAGTAGCAGTTTACTCATAGATAAGGCAAAACTTATTAGGTATAGGTCAGGATAAAAATATAGTCATAAGAAAACAAAGAAGCGACTAAATAAAAAACAAGTATAATTAATTAATATGTATATTATAAACAGATTTTTTTTTATCTTTCATTTTATACCTAACTTTGAATGACTAACACAGATTTCATTTACTGAGTGATAGTTTAACTTTTAACTCGTAAATATCTGTTATCTCTTGAAATAAAAAAAATCTGACCAATCGATTAATTGTAATTATAAATGTTACATTGTATTTATTGGCTTTTGTTATTAAAATAAATTATATTTATCACGCACGATACTCGGTGGTCAATAAAAACACAATATTTTTTAACTGTAGCTTTAATCTTTGTCAATGTTTCTCTATAATTAAAATAACTTTAGAATTTTGAATAATTAGTTAAAAAATGGTACGGTGAATATAACTTGTTTCTTTTAAATATACAATAAATATCCCTACTAATATTATAAATACGAATGTAAGTTTGTTTGTTACGCTTTCACGCGAAAACTACTCAACCGATCATTATGAAACTTTGTACACATACTTTTGGAAATATTAGAAGTAATATACGATACTTTATATTATTTTTCATTTTTTTAGCGGAATTAAAAAAAATAGAAAGATAAAAACATCGTTTGTCAATAAATCTCAAAATCTAACTACTACAACGCAACCATTCATTCATAACGATAGCATTTTCCACGTCCATAATCATTGTTTGTACTTAACCGTTTGGGAGAGCTTTTTTGGTGGTTAGTTTTAACTTAAATTAAAACCAAATATACCGAAGTGCTTATGCAAAATCTAAATGCTCCTCTCAGTTACATAACGAAATTGGGGCAGAATATACCTGGAGCTACTATTTTAAAGGGTATCGGAAAGGGACAAAGTAAGATCTTACCTCTAATTCTAATTATTAATACTGACCTTGCATTCTAATTCAAAAGGGTTCAGTTTCCCATTAAGCTTAGCTTTGCTAGTACCTTAAACCATGGACAAACATTGCAGGTAGCGGTAGTGCATTTAAAAAAGCCATGCTTCTCTCGTGGTCAACTATATGTAGCCTGTTTGCAAGTATCGAATGCCCGGAATCTACATAAATTTGCACCCTATGGAAAAACTTGTAATATAGTCTATAAAAATATCCTAGATTAATATTCGCATTTTATCTTTTAAATTGTTAGAGTTTGAAATTAATTTTTTTTGTCACAGTAACATATATTTTCAAGTTTGTTGTTGTAAATCATTACAGCATATTTTAGGTTTTTAAAACTTTATTGTGTGTAGTAAATTTAAAAAATTGACAATTCCAGCCAAGCAATAAGATATAGTTATCGTTTTGATTCATTTCTATCGCAATGATCTCTAATATTTATTTAATGAGACAAATGCGAGCGAAGCCGTGGGTAAAAGATAGTTTACTACATTTTATATTGTTTCTTTTTTCAAATATTTGACTAACATAGTAAAGCTTACATTCCAACGTCTCAGTCCGGAAGGCTAAGTCCGGATACATTCAAGGAATTCAGAAAAGATATTTGAATGAT
Source organism: Melinaea marsaeus rileyi (assembly GCA_918358865.1). Taxonomy (NCBI): domain Eukaryota; kingdom Metazoa; phylum Arthropoda; class Insecta; order Lepidoptera; family Nymphalidae; genus Melinaea; species Melinaea marsaeus. The sequence goes on from OU911090.1 coordinate 1,151,325, forward strand.
ACACGATTAAGACCTTCGTGACTAGAAAATAGTAGTTTGGATTAAAAAGGTACATTAATTTTTTAAAAATGTTGCGTATGCGGAAAATAAAATGTTGATTAAATATTTATTACTCTATTGTATAATTCCATTTATCGTTCCGACCACACTCGGAGGATTATTTAATAAACGTTAAACAGCTCACTCAGCATTTGAACAAACGGAGCTATACTAATTAGTAAAAAGAAATTTTGCTCTTTTGCAAAAAAGCAAAATGTTAGCGTATTGTTTCGTTACGTTGTTTCGGTAAATTTTAATAAAATACATTCAAAAGTTGTATATTTAATTATTTTAAAATGTCAATTATAAAATGAAGTGAATGAAAATGTTTATGAAAATCTTTTCACTTGTAACAATTGCACACTAATATGTAGATTGTTAATTAATAAGAATTAACATATACATTTAATAATCCTTAGCCTCTTCTATGTTAGTAGAAGATTGACTTATTTATGAAGTATTTATTCACAAAAAAAAACGAACCTATGATGAAAATATATAATAATAATAATAATAATAATTATTATTATTATTATTATTGTAAATATTAAGAGGCTATTACTATAATTGCCAATTAAAGTGTTTGTGTACAGAGTGGGTGAATATCGCTGAAGGGAGGAAATGGTAGTCATAAATACCGAATTGTTTGTTGTTTCGTTTCCCGCTGGTGCGATGGTGCCATTTATTACAGCTGTCTTATTTAAATTACCTATTTACTTCAATATAGTATTCTAAGCTAAAAAACCACTTTGTTTATACAAATAAATTTTATTAAATCTTTATATTCAGCTAGGTTAAATATCTTGATTAAAGCCTGCTGGCATTGTACAGGTTTTATTAAATATGCTGACTATATTTATTCGTTAATAAAGGCAATTCGGAGTAAAACCATTATTTTGAGTAATATGTTTAACTCATTCACATATTATAAATAAATATATTATGTATAAATCCACATTCTTTATGAAGAGCCTATACATAAAATTATTAACCTGTGTTATTTTAAACACGACAGTAAAGTCACGTTATAAGATTAAATCTGTAAATTTTATACTTGATTATATCCAAAAATATGTTTCTAATAAAATGTTGTTATTTAGTGTTGAGGGTATCTTATAATATTTTTCATAAGTGTTATTGTAGATTATACGGTACTGTAAATATAATTTCGGAAACATCGTTTTGGTTTGAAACCAACTTTGAATTGCATTTGTGTGTTGTGTACAAGTTACACAAATACGTTTTTTTTTCATATTTCACTATTATTCATAATGCATCAACCAACAACGTGCCAAGAATTATTAGTTAATAAAAAAAAAGTAATTGTTTAGCAAACAGTTTTATCATACTAAATACTTTATGTTTATAAATATGGATTTTTATGAATATAAATGAATTGGGATAAAACATATTCATGAATAAAAGATCGAATAACAAATACTAAATGTGAAATATAGGACATGTCAGACTATGATAAAGGCTCTGACGTTAATTTGGTTTTTTCACCACTAAAACCTCACTTTCATTGCTATAATAGTTTTTTATTATCTGACATTTTATTATCAATATTGCTAATGACGTCCTTCTTATACAATTCTACGTAGATTTTGTTTTTGAAAGTATAAATTTTGTAGATATCGGATATTTACAAATAAATTATTAGACACTTATATCTCATAAAAATATTACCTACGAAAACTTCGATATTTATTTAAAAAGTACATTAAATTGTTAATTAAATATTCATTTCTGTTTATTACTGTTTCATCACATAGTAGTTCGAATGTCTTACCAAGAAGGATATTAAAATACCATACCAATTACCATTTTCTTAAAAAGACCAATATTCTAATACAGTAGCAACAAATCGATTGTAAAATCTATATTTTTTCTGTCCATAAATTACTATTCAGATAAAAAATGGCCGTCTTTATATATTAAATAACTTTATCTTATAAAATGTGTGATTACATAAAATATGTTATATTATTTAATAATATTATAGCAGATAGAGTGCTCTATTATGATATCACCTTATCATGAAACCTTAAAAAAGACGCAGTTATTATTAAACCAAATCATTTAAATGCGTTTTAAAGTCATCTTTATCGTACATGATTTCACAGTCTGCAAATCAGTCCTTTAAACACTGAGGCCAATTATCAGCACGCACTCTTTCTATGGGTAAATTCTTCACTGCCAATTGTATGGATTATTTTAGGAACTCTGCATTATCATGGCGTTTAGAGCAAGCCTCTAAGACTGACAATAAATCAAAATCCAGTTTATTAAAGTCGTGTCTAGATGACGACGAGAATTTCATCACCGCACAGCGCGCCATCGCCTCCAATACCATCCTTACCACCTGGATGCGTGGCGATCCTCCACTGTGCTGTTCTCAAGGACATTTTTTCCACGTTCCACTCGCTTGTGGAACGAACTCCCTTCGGCGGTATTTCCAGATCGGTACGACATGGGTACCTTCAAAAAAGGCGTCTACTCCTACCTACAAAGCCGGCAACACTCTTGTAAATCCTCGGATGTTGCAAGAGTTCATGGACGGCGGTGATCACAAGCCATCTGTGACCCGCCAGCTCGTTTGCCCTCCTCTTCCATAAAAAAAAAAAAAAAAAAAAAGACGACCGGTCTTCAGCTCTGATGAAGTGATGATTCGTTTTTGACCAAGATTCGTTGGATCGTACTTTATGACCCGGCGCCCAGTCTTGATGAAAGACTCATTCTTGGTAATTAAACATGGTGTTATTAAGAGACTTAACTATCTTCTCAATCCCTTTCCTATCTTGATACACTCGTACCGATGTTTCTATATATATTTTCTAAGAAATATGATTCAGTTACTTCTTCATAATGAACAACCCGCCAAACTATAACTGAAGTCGGATAATGCCCATGTTTTACTCTGTTGACTAATTGGGTATAAATGTATGGCTTTTAGTATAAATACGTTCATTTTGTTTATTGAAATATTACTCAATAAAAAAAATCTCAACCGTAAACAACTCCTTTTGCGTACCGCCTAAGTAGTTATTTTAATTTTATCACCCCATTCTATTTTTAATTATCAGTTAAGAAATAACCAGTTCGTTTCTTAAAAGCTGTAAGTCCTAAATTATCTTTTAAAATATACGACACGACTCCTTTATCCTTACCATCTTTATCTCTCAAGATAAAATCTTTTACTTTCGGGTAGGATTTTTTGGAATTCATTTTCTTACTGATTTGATCGCCTTTTTCATATGAATATTACAAGGACGGCTAAATCTTTTTCTATCACAAATAGAAGATATTTTATTGTACCTATCAATAGCCCGGCATACAAACATCTGACTAATACCAAACTTATGGAGGATTAAGAAATTGTATTTAGCTACATACACATACATATACACTTATGTTATGTAATCACAGCGATTCGGTTCTTTTTATCATCCCGCTCCATTCTAATAACACAAAATATTTTTGCGCTAAAGTATGAAAACACATTTGACAACTTTTTCTTTTAACTCCACTAACTGTATGGCGTACATAAAGTAAAAAGAAGTAATAAATAGCTATAGATAATAAAAAAGAAGCGACATTCTAAATACATACATTGGAAATGAAAATGTTTCACCGCACAAAATGTACCGTCACAAATATATAAAATACACGTTGTGAAAAGCTACAAATGTAGTAGTAGTAGTATTAAAAGTTATAAATGTATTAAAACAGAAAAAAACAGAAACAGAAAAATGTGGGATTTTATGCAGTTTTTTGGTTAAGTGGTCTGAGTTTTTCAGTCAAAGTAGAATAATATACGATTTAAATTTTGTTACCTTTTCAATGTTGGTAGATTCCCTCAAATGTCATTTTCTTTTATTAAATCCAAATAATAGATTAATAAAATTTAAACTATTTACAAGAAATATGGCAGCAAGACTCAGTGGGTGATTTGAGGTAAACTTTCAAATATCAAATTATAAGTATATTATTAAGATAATTTGTTATTCTAATAAAATGTTAAAACCTGCCAAAGGAGTAGAGAAGATAATATAAACACAGCTTACTTGTTCGTAATACAACAACTCAACACTCAAACACTTATTCTTTAAATGGTTAATGTCTTGAACATATGTGTCCTTATCACCAAATACTTAAAATATATAATAAGATACCCATTCTTCAATGGTTTTAATGTATATGCAACTAATTATATCTTATTATTTGTTTTGCTTTCGTTTTATTACATACATTTTTAACTTTTTCCTCGCCTTGTATGTTTGTTCGTTGATACATATTTTTTGCACTTATATTTATTAAAAATTGTTGTACCAGTATACTTACTACAACATTGGTTGGATTACTTAATACTTCAATACCTTTTACCAATACAAGTACGAAGAGTACAGAAAAAGAAATATTGTAGTAAAACTATAATAAATTTTAATGGTTTTTTCAAAAGGAAGTAAATATTCAACATTTGGTAACTTACTCTTTTAGTATATAATAATTTAGGAAAGATAAGATATGATATGATATGATGTGATATGATGTGATGTGATGTGATCTGATGTGACGTGACGTGACGTGACGTGACGTGACGTGACGTGACGTGACGTGACGTGACGTGACGTGACGTGACGTGACGTGACGTGACGTGACGTGACGTGACGTGACGTGACGTGACGTGACGTGACGTGACGTGACGTGACGTGACGTGACGTGACGTGACGTGATGTGATGTGATATGATATGATATTCTTAACTTATCTAATAATAAGGTTGAAGTAAATGAAAGTAAATTTAAACCTGTTGTTTTTTCTTTAATTTATTTTTTTAATTGTTTCTGTTCTTTATTTAACTCATAACTCTTAACAATAAATAAATCAAATGAGATATTATCTCTTCTCTTAAATCATGGTTAGCAATGGCAGTCCTTTGTCCAGAGTCACAATGTTCGCGGGTCTGACCTGCGGCACGTGTATTTTGCCAGCTAAACGCTACATAAAACAAACAAAAGGACAAAAAAACATCAAGCCTTTATCCAAAACAACCAAACTCAATGTAATTGAAATGTTTATCTCTGAACTCCTACAATCTGTGAAATATAATAAGAAACGTTGACGCCAAAAAAAAATTTATAGAATGATATAATTTTATTTTGCTGTTTGTTTACGTTAAGTTTTTATTATTATTTTGACGCTTTTTATTTTTTATTATACTTTAAAAAGACGTTTATACACGAAAAACTAATTCTGTACTACTTTAACTATTATAAGATTAAAACTATTTTTTGCCTTATCGAATAAACGAAGTAAGTACGATATGTCGTGGTCGTAAATTAGTCTCTGCGTGCAGCGGACAGTGCACCGCGAGCTATCTCTACGTACACTTATGTTGCTTTATTCAGTGTTAGAGGATATTTGATAATGCACTGTTGTTTTTTACTTGAATTTTAAACTATTTAGTAAACTTAATTATCGAACACAAACAGTTAGAAGGATTATTTTTATATTACTTTATTTTGGTAAGGGACCAACGAGAAATAGGAACCAGCATAAACTAACGTTAAAGTTGGGCTTGCATTTTGCACAACAAACAGATTTATAAAAATAATTTGTCTCAGTCTATTATATAGGAACTGCAGGCAGTTGACTCGAGTTAAGCTAAGGCTTAACTCTAGATAGGTTTGACGAAATTTAGGTTGCTTTTCGGTAATATTAAAATTATTATATTGTTTTTATAATAATAATGCTATGGTTTTCATCAATACTACCTTATTCATTAAAAAGTTTTTTATTATTAATATAAGGCATATATTTAATGGTTTCAGATATCAAGTTGCCAGTAAAGCCAAACAAAAACAGTCCCGGTCGAATTAACACGAAGCCTCAATATTAATAGAATGTTTTTATACACATCTATAAATCTCTTCTTTAAATATTTGTCTTACAAAATAATAATATATTAATTATATTATTATATATTGTCGCTATTTTATTTGATATACCACTACCATTAAATGCTCCATTGTGATGTAGGACGGAGGATTGAAATGATTTCAAAATCAAACTTCTCATGTTGCTTCTAAAAATATATCATTGAACTTGAATAACCTCTAAACTAAGCCTTATAAAAGAAGAATAAAAAAATCCGTGTCCGCAGGGGGCACGCGTGGGTAGACCTCGTGTGTAACTCGTTTAAAATATAACTCACTACCTAAGAATAACACCACTTGCGAGAATAAACTGTGATAATTTTATTTAGCTTAGTCAAAGGAGTAGAAAAACTTTTGGTATCTAAATTTAGAGTAAAAACATACTTTCTATTAAAAATAGTTGTCATGTAATGTCAATGTTTACCAGATGTCAATGTTTACCAGAAAAAAGTTATGATTTATTTTCCAAAAATTTTTGTTTTTTTTACCCCCACCCCTAAGTTATTGAAGTTAGATTTTCTGTTTATGCACATTAGTTCATCATTCATCAAATACATCATATAATATGAACGCGATTGATATACTTTGTATAGGGAAAAAGTTATGGTCGAAAAACTGAAATCAGAAAAAGTCACGCCCTAGCGCCCCCCGTGACCGGGTTTCTCTGGTTAATGAATATATATATATATATATATATATATATATATATATATATATATATATAGGTTTACAAAGATTCACTTACATTGAAGCTAGTTAGTAATTTGTTATTAAATCCACGACGGGTAAAGCGGTTAGGACGAAGGGTTGGTGGAGTATAGTTCGTGATTGCAGACATTTATCTTGTGGTCGGTTAATTAGCAGCACGAGACGTTGGCTTTTGTACTATCTAAAGCTTTTATGCGATGACACATATACATTTTATAATTAAAATTCAAAATTTTAAATAACTGTTATATAAAAGGAATATAATACCTACACAGACACGTTTAAAGAACATAATAATAACATATTATATACAATAATAATAACCAAATTCAAAATGTAGAATAATGTTCGTATCTGCATTACCTGATATCACTGTTTCGTGAAACATATCTCATTTCACAGAAAACACAAAAACTGGTTTGAGCTACGACTAGAATAGTAGAAAAGTACACGCCTCGTGAAAGTGTATCTTGATGCAGATTTATTGTGGAAACAGCTTATTATCTGAGTTAATGTGGGATATTTTTCTCCGTACAACATTCTCTTCTTTTCAGGTTCCGAAAAATGGACTTCAATATTTTCAAAATACTCTAATTGCAAACAAACTAAATATTACAGGGAGGAACAGCAGAAGAAGTTTAGGTAACGTAACAATTTTCAATGAATTAAAGCTAATGAAGTTGTCAAATATTTGACAGAAATATCGGAAAGAAATTTCAACTTTTATTTGTACTTTCTAGCTTTTCTCTATAATTTTCTTTTAAGTACGATTGGTAAATTTATAATAATATACAGTAAATACTTATGTTACCATTATAACAAACTTTTCATATTTTAAACCATTACCATCCGAATTGAATCTTTTAAATTAATTATGTTTAATTTTGATACAATAATTAACTTTAAACAACCGAAGTTGAGCGTCGAGTTTCACTGTTGTCTCCATTTTATTTGGAATAATAAAACAAACATTCTAAAAAGATAGTGCGAGTGAAGCTCCTCGTTCGGGAATTGTGAAAGCAACATTTATACGTATATATAAAAGATTATAATATTTTATGACGGGATAGTATTTAGAGCTATTGTTGTAATAGATATAATTGTTTATTTAATATTAAAAAAATATAAATATTTCAGAAACAGTAAGTATGAAAAGTGAATGTGTGAAAAAATTAATATTTATCTATATTACATTTATAAAATGTTACTTTTATTAATTAATTTCTTCCTTTTATTAGTGCAAAAAAACATATTAACGTAAAATGGACAAAAAGTATATAAATCTGAGGTCCTAAGTGAATATTATTGACCCTTATTTTCCTATCCACTCGAGGAACTTAGCACGATAGATATTCGTTAAATAAATTCTACTCTTCCGGGAAAATAAAAGCATTCCCAATTTACGAAATTTAAGTACAAATTATACAACTATTATATTGAGAAGTTTACTTCGAATTTCGTGAAGTTGGAGGTACTTCGCAAAATTCAAACGGATCTGACAAAATTCAGCACACCGTTCAAATAACTTAACGAATACGCTATTATATAACTATTATATGTAGATTTGAAAACAAAAAGCTTTGTAATTATTTTACTAAACAAGTAGTATTACCGAAATGGTTATTGTATTTACAATAATACAGCAAATTTTCGCTGTAACCTGTTTTGTACGAAGCCTTTGCATAGCATAATTGTTGGCGGCCCACTTTGATTGTGATCACATTTACCGCGACCACGAAGAGAATCAGATTCACCGCCATTTTGTGGTTCCGTTGAAACGAATCTTTATCGTTGTATAAAATATCACAGCATTTGTAAATGTAGAAGCCTATATTTTTCTATAATTTTCTTATGACTACAGTCAAAACGTACAAAAGTAGTATATAATGAATTATCACTCACTTCTATATTATTATTTACGTACATAATTTTTGCAAATGCAAGTAAAAATTATTTTCTCCGAAAATTTGGTATTTCCTTTGGGAAAGTCTTCAATAATAATATTGTAATTGCAAAATATGTTAGAACCTACTACTAGCGACATCTTGTATCGCAAACTTCAAACAAATGCCTACGTTTACTTACTCTGTTTTGTCTAAGTTTATTAGAAATAAACATCAGTCCTTTCTGTTCTCGCTGAAATTACGTTATTTTATTATAATTATTAGCTGCAGCGATATACAGCTAATAATATTAATAATAATTATTAGTTGTATGTTGCTGCTAACTAACAACCAACTTAATTTTTCCATAAGGTAACCTTAACAGATTGCTCTATCCAGTGGTAGTTCCTCCCTTAACAAATGATAAATTGACTAAAATAAAAAAATATTAATTTAGGTAAGAAATTTGCATTTCCTTTCATTATTATTGGTCGTTTTTTCTTATTTCATAAATGTTAAAACTATGAATTTTTACTAGATTTTTAATAATGTTTAGTAAATACCTTAGTTATTTATACTTGATTATTAACAATATTTAAATACCAACATAAGAAATGGACTGAGTTATTATACCAATTGTAATTAATATTATACAATAAAAATGTAATAAAGTTAAAACGACACATTGTATGAATATCACGAGTGTCACAATACAATCCTTTATAATCAGTGTGTTATCAATGACGCGGCACAGAGACCGGATACAATCACATGATACCCGACCTTGTACAGTGTGCAGGTCGTATTTATATTCACCGGTATACTACAGCCTACGATTGTATTAATATATTTTTTATTATATTTAAAATAAAATAATGATTATAATTTATCGATGTTCATATTAAAACTATATTAATAAACATTGAGTAATGGTTGTCACTCCAAACAAAATTTTAATTATAATAAATAAATTTTGTTTAAATCATTGGTTACACATAGTTTAAGTTTTCTTTTAATAATCTGTGGGTAATGAAAAAAATATAATATATATCTTACGGTTTCTGTTTCTCGGGCATCTTTACATTATAGAATATATTTAGAATCAAATAACCATATTATTCTAAAAATCAGAAATTCGGATTAATACTTAAGGTAAGGCATCATTGAACAGCTCGTAGGTTTCAGTCTTTGACAAAAAACAGAAGAGCATCTGTAACACAATTTATCTTTTACTTTCACTTATAATGGACTTTTTTGATCTTATTAGTTTGTGTACATTAAATAATACAGAATGTTACTTATCATCAAGATTTTTTGTTTTAAATATAAAGTTACCATAGACTTGTAGTCCATGCCATTTTTAATTTGTTTTATAATTATTATTTTGATTTTTTTTTTTGAGATTTTTGCCTGTGTATTCAGGCACAAGAATTACTTTAATAAATACATAAATAAATATTCTATTCAATTGTGGTTCTTAATTTTTTTTTAAATTTTTTTTTTAAAATTTTTTTTCGGGTCTCCTTATTTTCTTAGGGTCCAAAGTAGGTACTCTTCATTGTTTGTTATTTGTCTGTTTCGGTTAATTTTGTTATGACCGTTTGGTCTCGGTTGTGTATTGCTAATTTCAAGTTGTAATCATTTATTGTCTTGGCCGTATTTACAATGCTGTCTTTGATGAACCTCGCCAGCGCATCTTCTTGATGGTCCTATCATCAAGATTTAAAAGATTTTTCTCTATTAATTACAGTATAATTACAAAAAATAATAGTTCGGTTTTTTAACCATTAATAACAGTCTTCACTCAGAGAGTAATAAAAATATCTAACAATTAACGCTTATTATTAATCGAAGTTGTAGTTGAGGTTCAGTGGTTCATAGTTACTTGGTAAATTTATTCAACTTGATCCGAGTACGCAAGCAAAAGATGTTTATCTTGTAAGAGTTTCTTACTAAGTTTCTAAATTGGAAAATTCTGGCTTGAGAGATTTCTTAAAGTTATATTACAATAAAATACAATGCATTTTAAATACATATTAAGCGATCTTCAAGGTCATAAATAGTATTAAATTAAAAATAATTTATTGTATATATGTCTATCCTAATTACGTTCCTTTTGCTTTGTATTATATTTGTAGTTCCTAATTAACTTATAAGTCTTTTTAGAAAAGGAGGAGTGTCTTCGACAACTTCCTCGTAAGTCTGTCCGCTATCGGTATCCCCTGGATTAGTACGGTGGGTGGAAAGCGGTAAGGACCGTTGCTCCACGGGGGACGATTAATGAATTTCCTGGAATTTGTTTTCGACTTTGCTAATTCCGCCATTGTGGTCGGTCACCACTCTGTAAAAATATAATATTGTTACAGTGAACAGAAACGTTGACAATGTTAATGTAGTATTTTCCACATAAAATTTTAAACAGTATAAACAGATTTTAATTAAATATTATGATGTTTTACAAATGTTTTGAAATCCTGAAAAGTACACAGAACGAATTTTCTACACTTTTTAAGTTGTAATTAAATACAGAAAGATAATGTAATCGAAATTCTTTTAATCAATAGCAGTCCATCAACTGATCAATAACAATATCATCCAATTACCAGATATTTTAAATTCAATATATTTTGCAAAATGCAAAGCCGCTATCACCTTTGTATTTTTAAGGATATATATAATACACGATTAATTCTTAGTTTTCCATTTATCAATATTTACTTGAAACAACAAATTCTGACAATTTGAGTTTTAATTAAATTAAAATATAATCTTAATAATGTTGTTTTTATGACGTTTTTATAAAAAATATTTTTATGGGATATTTATTGTGTATTTCCAAAAGTACGATTCGATATTACAACACACATTCAGTCTCTCAGTGGACGATCACAATTTGATTTGCTTCTGATTTGTGGTGTAACGCGGCAGCATTGCTAAAATTTTGGCTTTAAATTCCGATGTTTGCTTCAAAATACTACCGCAATTTCGTTCAACTTTTAAAATTTTGGACAAAATGTTATCTAACTATATTTAGACTAAAATAAATAATAAAGATACAATGAAAAAGAAAAAGCTATACACCCACCAGTATTTATAACTTTTATGATTTTTTTAATTATTACCCCGTTGGCGGTCTGCCCCGTAGCGTGAGAATGGAAATTTACTAATTGGGCGTTATTTAAATATAGAATGAAAGAAAATGTCGACTGTAGTCACGTTTTTATATTTCACTACTATTTACTATTGATGAAATTAATTCAATTTAAATTTATTACATTTTTTTTTTATGAAAAGTTGTATCCAAACGTTAGTTTTGATCCATGTAAGTCAATTTATTAGAACAGACAGACGCGGATAGAGATTTTATTGTTGGTTTTTATATTAGTAGCCTTCTTATTATTTTATAGTAGTAGTATTAGCAACGCAGTCCATGGACTATAGCTAAGCTCTAACTCACCTTTCGGAGCATTACTCCAGAATCTATTGGTCGAATCGGGAAATAAAACAAAACCTCCAATACTCTGTGACTTGTGTTGGTGCTACAAAACCTTGCTTCTTAAATGAAATGGGTATTAAATAAAAAAGAAAATATGACTATTAGTTTCAGATATTGGCACCCTTAAACAAAAATCCAACTCTTTAACTTTAACGCATTACTATATATTGTATAATAAGTATTTACAAAGAGCACTCAATTAGTTTTTATTTTATAATTCTTGTATGGGGTTTTCATACGTCTTTGATGATAGAAAATGATAATTGCTATGCTTGATAATATTTGATATATTTTGGTTATAAAATAATGATAGAAATGATAGAGAGAACGCGCGCGATGCTTGCTTAATGCGAACTGAAAAGTATGTCAATTATGATTTATAGCGAAACAATTAAAAAGCTGATTTGGCGAAATGTGCGGTGTTGCACCGTACATCTTCCGGGAGAGGAGAGGAAGAGATGCTAGTAGGGTAATGAAGATGGTAATGATAATACAATCAAATTATGATGGTGAATGATACTTAAATATTTACATGTCATTGACTTAAATATTTTAACTAATATAACTAAAACGAATATGACAGATAGGCGACGTAGCCTTATTAATAAATTATTATTAGTAAATCCAAATCCTGTGGTAATTGGCCAGATATCGTATTCAATTCATGTCTAAGTTGTTCAGGGTTTTTGAGATGGAAGTTGAACGTTTCGTGATTAAGATCAACCAGTGTGTCGTGTAGGTATTCCTGTATGTTTCGAAGATTGGTAAGTAGTCCATGTGTTACGATAGCAGATAACGCGAAGTCATTGCTCGTTGATAATTTCTGAACCTCCCCTTTGGCTAAATTCAGAGTATTTTCGATGTTGTTGATGTGCTGATTGATAAGCTTATGTTGTTTATTCATGTTATCTTCCACTCGTTGTAATACATTGTACTGTGCTTCGATGATCGAGGTCTGATTTTTCCAAAACAGTGATAAGTGTTTCTGGTTTGCTCTAATCTGATCAATGTCCTTTTCATATTTTTCTGCGAAATTATCATCAAGTACTCCAAATAGTGTACTTGCAAGATTACCGACTATATTTATATAACCACGACGCACACGGTGACTATTGCGTCCAGTAAACTGGTGACCGAGTAAGATATGGTTATAGTGCTCAAGTTCACTGTAGGCATGATGCAGCTGTAACAGTACTATGTCACACAGCGAGGGTTTTGTTGATTTTTCGCAAATGCTTTCAAGACTGTCGACGTACTCCGTGAGTATTTTAGACCCACGCCAGAATGGATCCATATCATAATAGACTATTAACTTCCATTCATCTCTGCTAATATTCATATCTGAGATTTTGTCAAAATAGATTGATTGATTATGCTTCAGTTGTGCTATATTATATGCACCCTGTACCGGCAAGATTAATAGTAAGGTAAGTAATGTGATAAACGTATTCTTGAACGATGTTGTTGTATGTTTTGGTTTCAAAGTTATGACATTTGATACATTGTTTTGTTTGTTTGATGGCACGTGGTGGCTTATCTCGTCGTGTACCGGGAGCGGTGATAGCTTTACTATCGGTCGTTTGATGATGCCGCTCTTGGTTTTCACACTTGCTACTCGTACATGACCATCTTTACCAGGGTGCAGCTCAACTACCCTGCCGAGAGCCCACTTTCCTGGTGGTAAGTTTGCTTCTTGAATGATCACAATATCGTCAACTCGCTGATTGTTTTCATATTGTTGCCATTTGCACCGTGATGATAATTTACATAAATATTCATTCTGCCATCTCTTCCAAATGTCATTAACCATTTTTTGTATAAGTTGCCATCGAGTCCGGCCATCCCTTTCCGTCTCTGTTACTGTCAAGGTAGGTCCACTTGATAAAAAGTGTGATGGCGTTAGAAAATCGATGTCTTCTGGATCTTCTGTCAGAGCGCCGAGAGGCCTAGAATTTAAGCATCCCTCTAGCTGTGCTAACAATGTGGTGAACTCTTCGTATGTGAGCTTTTGATCACCGAGCACTCTTCGCAGATGGTATTTCAGACTCTTTACGGCTGCTTCCCACAGTCCCCCAGCGCTTGGCCATGCTGGGGCATTGAAATGAAACTCGATGCCCATGTCAGATACTTGGGAATGGAATTCATTGTCTAATATTGCTTGTAAGTTGATGTATCCTTGCTTTAAGATGCGATTGGCGCCCACGAAGTTTGTACCATTGTCGCAATAGATATGTCTTGGTGTTCCTCGTCGAGCAGACATTCGTCGTAGTGCTGCTAGAAATGCTGATGAAGAGAGGTCCGAAACAAGCTCCAAATGCACTGCTTTTGTTGCCATGCAGACAAATAATGTAACATATGCCTTTGTTGTCTGAATTCCTCTTCCCTTATTTGCCTTGACCTCAACGTAAGCACATAGGTCCACGCCACTACTGTGGAATGGTCGACTGGGGTTAACGCGTGCCGTCGGTAGATCCCCCATAAGTTGTGTTTGTTTCACAGGGTCTTGACGTCTGCATATAAGACATCTGCGAAGACGTTTCTTAACGGCTCGGTTTCCTCCTATTATCCAGTAATGCTGTCGAAGCCGAGCATGTGTTAAACGTGCTCCACCGTGGAATGTGTCTTTATGAGCTCGATCAATGAGCAAATTCGTCAGATGACTATCGTGCGGGATGATTAAAGGGTATTTCATTTCCTCAGGTATGTTTGCGTGTTTAATACGACCACCAACTCTCAGCAATTGATCTTTACCTAAAAATGGATTTAGGCTGAGTATTTTACTTTTACTGTCTATTTTATCTCCACCTTCTAATCTGCTAATTTCATTTGAAAAAGATAAATGTTGGAAACAAACAATTATTGTGTTTCTTGCTTTTGATAACTCGTCAACCGATAAAAATGCTTTCTTTGATTTGCTGCGTGACACCGCACGTAATACCCACGCTACTATTCTTGTTGCACGTGCGAAGTCGCTATGTTTGTTAACTATGTCGCTTATAATATTGTAATTATTTATGGTCGTGACATTGCTTTGGTGTGATTGTTTCATTTCTAGATCAGTTAGGTATACAGGGCGCTTTTGATTGTGTTCGGGCTCATACGAGATTAACCATGTAGGTCCCGTCCACCACAGTTGATGCTCTTTCAATTGTTTGGCTGAAATACCTCGGCTGGCACAGTCAGCGGGATTTTCTGTTGATTTCACGTAGTGCCATTTTTCCGAAGGCATGATTGCTTTGATTTGATTTACTTTATTAGCTACGAATGTTTTCCAGCGACTAGAGTCTCCTTGAAGCCATCCTAGCACTGCAGTCGAGTCTGTCCAACCGTATATTTTAATGTTATGATTTTGTAAGGTTTTAAGTACCGTATTCATAAGTTTCGCTAATAGATGACAAGCCATTAACTCTAGTCGTGGTAGAGTGATAGTTTTCTTTACGGGTACCAGTCGTGATTTTCCTGCCACAATGTTGATTGTGTTATGTGGTTTTTTCACCCTACAAAGAATTACACAGGCGAAAGCTTTGGTTGATGAATCACAAAATCCGTGAAGTTCGATGTTATCGTTTTCCTGAGTTGCTAGCCATCTCTGTACTTTAAAATTATTTATGTTATATAAATCATCTCGAATTCTCTGCCATTCTTTGCTTATTTCTTTTGGTAACTCAGAATCCCACTGAATATCCTGTAGCCACACCTTTTGAAATAGCAATTTCAATTTCGTGGTTACCGGGGAAAGCCAACCTAGGGGATCAAAAATTTTGGATATTTCCGATAATAGTATTCGTTTACTTAGTAACCTTTGTGAGGGCGGGCTGAGCCTGAGTTTAAATGAAAAATGATCGTCTTTCGGATTCCACTGTAAGCCGAGAGTTTTTGTTGACTCTGGATGTTTGAAATCAAAAGATTTTGTATTTGTTTCGACGTCTTGTAAAAGTTCTTGCTTATTGGAAGCCCACTTGCGAAGATGAAAACCACCAGACTTAAGCAACTTTAACAAGTCTGATTGCAATTGCTTTGCTGCCGGGATGCTGTGACTCCCCGAGAGAAGATCATCCATGTAGAATTTATCTTCTAATGTTTGCCTGGCGAGTGACAATGGATAATTGTGACCTTCATCTTTTGCTAACTGTTTTAAAGTCATCATGGCTAAAAAGGGTGCGGCCTTTGTACCATAGGTGACAGTTGCTAGATTGTATTCTTGTAAAGGTTCCTGACTGTTGTTTCTCCAGATTATCTTTTGTAAATTCTGATCTTCAGGGTGTACCATGATTTGCCTGAACATTTTTTCAATGTCAGCTGTAAATGCTATTTCGTACTGTCTCCAATTTATTATCAAAGATAATAGGTCACGTTGTAAGTTTGGCCCACTGTACATAAGGTCATTGAAACTGCAACCTGATGTTGTAGGCGATGATGCATTTACTACTACACGCAGCGCGGTTGTAGTAGAGTCAGAGCGCAATACACAGTGATGCGGAAGGTAGCACGAGGCCGGCGAGTTCACATTACAGTCATTGTGAACTTGGTGCATGTGTCCTAAACTAACGTATTCGTTTATAAAAGATTTGTAACCATCTGATAACTTCTGATTTTTTGAAAACTTTTTCTCTAATTGTAAAAACTGCGCTACTGCTCGATTCTTAGAATCGCCCAATTTTTCTGTAAAGTTGGGTTTCATGGGATATCTCACGACGTATCGCCCATCTACTTGACGTGTAGTCTGCTCTTGATATTGAGTCACACAATAGTGATCCTCTGCTGTTAGGTCTGACGGATTATCTGCGATGTCTTCAATTGTCCAAAATCTCTGAATATCTTCTAAATTGTTCAGAACCACATTGCAATGATAAGTCGTGACCTTGCCACACAATAACCATCCTAGATGTGTTTGTTGAGCAATAGGTTCGGTCTTGCTATCGCCCTTGATGATTCCTCCCATCATGATGAGAGAATAAACTTCCGCTCCCAATAGTATATCTATGGGAGCGCTGATGTGAAACTCTGGATCTGCCAAATCGATATTTTTTAAATGCGGCCATATTGGTTTTTCAAATGTTTGATTAGGCAGGCTATGCATTAGTTTCTTCATAATAACTACGTTGGTGTTAAAGGTGAAGTCGCCCTTGATCGCCGAGGCAGTAATTTGTAATGCACCTTTACAATTGTTTTGTTGAGAACCAAGCCCGAATACGACACCCTTGCAATGGCGCCGTGGTAGTCCCAACCTCTGAGCAGCATCTTCAGTAATTAAGGAGATTTGAGACCCTTGATCCACAAGCGCTCTCATGATATGATAGGTTCCATCTAGTGCCAGAACTTTGATAAGTGTTGTTGCCAGAAGAATTTCAGACAATTTACTCTGTGAGACATAGACGTTATCTGACGAATGCTTCGGGATGCTGGACGGTTGGTTGATGTACGCTTCGTGCAGTAAAGTATTATGTTTCCCCGAACATTTCCGGCAGGTTTTCGTAGATAAACATTTCTTACCTTTGTGGTCAAACAGACAGTTGACACAAAGTTGTAATTTATTTACAGTCTTCACTTTCATTTCATTAGGTAAGTCAAGAAATTCCTTGCATATAAAAATACCGTGATCGCCATCGCAGTGGGGACATTTATTAGCTGATGACACGTAAAATGATTTTGGTTTCTGATTATAATTTGCGTTCAAATTGCTAGTTGGAGGTTTGCTATAGTTGTTATTATTGCTATACTGATATTGCCATGGTTTTTTCGTATAAAAAGGAGATACACTTGGCTTCTGATTAATGGTATCTTGTTTTCGGCGGGACGCCTCCAGTGATGTAAACTTATTCTCGAGGAATTGGATGAATTCGCTTAAAGTCGGCAGCTCTCGGGGGTTCTTAAGTGATTCTATATACTCCAAGTGCGTCTCTGAGTCTAATTTATGCGACAAAATGTGAGTGAGTACAGGGTCCGATGACGATATATCTACGCCGAGTGGCTTGATGGCATTTATACACTCGATTGTAGTGTCATGCATTTTCTTTATTGACGCTGCTGATTGTTGTTGCATGGTAGGTAGAGACAGAAGAATTTGCATATGATATGTGAATATTTTTCTAACGTTATTAAATCTGTGGTTGAGAATATCCCAACATACTTGATAGTTTTCTGAACTTATTTTTAAGTGTTGAATGAGTTTTTCTGCCTCGCCTTTGACCTTATTCTTCAAGAACTGCATCTTTTGCGCCTTTGATATGGACCCGTTGCTGTGAATCGCTTCAGAAAAGAGATCTTTAAATGATACCCATTTGTGATAGTCTCCATTAAAAGTAGGAATGTCCATCGTTGGAGTCATCTTGGTCTTATATGATGATGACCACATCTTTTTAGTCAACACTTTCTTGATATCATTATACTCTTTTTCATATCTGTTGAATAAACGCATGTACTCCTCATCTTCTTCACAAAGAAAGCTGTCAATCTCCCAGTGAAGAGAGTCAATGGTTCTCCAACGTGATTCTATGTTCTTTAAAACATCTTCAAACTCCCACTTTTCCGTCAAATCTTCTTCTATGCTCGTGATAGTGCGAGAAAACGCTTTGAAGTTGCTTCTTTGCTTGCGAAGCATTTCTTCTAATTTGCTAGGGGTGCTGCGGTCTAAAAACTCACCTACTTTTTCTTGCGATGCTGGGTTGACTCCGTTGAGTGGCGATGGTAAAGCTCGAATGGCTGACGTCGTAGGGGTCGGTGTTGTTTGAGAGACTTCGACCGATGGAATATCAATCTTAAATTGCCTACTTTTAACAGTGGGTGGTACCTCAAACGAGTATATAGCGCCTGGTCGCGGAGTCGAAGGTATGTCGTGGGCTGTTGGATTCTCTATGTACAAGGAGTAATTTTCTAAATAAGACAAAAGTTTGAGGTAAAATTCCTTTGTCTTTTCATAGCAATTTTGTATAAAATAATCATGATCAAGGTCTTGATAGTCAACAAGCTGTGTATGATTGCTGTTGAATTCATTCCAATAGGATTTGAGCGTTGTTAACCGTCTCTGTATATTGGAGAAGGTCTTGCGCTCAGGCCCATCTTTCTTGAAGTTCACAAGTAGCTTCTCAATGCTTTGCATAAGTTGACATTGAGTAGCGTAAATGTCTTCCATTGTTATATTTTTTATATGTTAATTGCTTAAAATTTATATAAATTGCTGTTCTGATATTTAAGATTTCTGGTGAATCACGACGTAATAGGATAATAAGATTGACTTACCGGTGCTGCCCGATTTGATTTAATCTTACTTACACCGTTCACTCAAATCGTTTAATTTATTATAATATATTTAATTGTAAATGCTTCTTGATGATATTAAATAACACGTAATACAATCCTCGTAGTACACGTATTAGAGTCAATGTCCGTAACACTTATAAAATGCTTGCTATGCTGGTTTGATTCACACCCGCGTGGTAAATGTTACGAAATTATTCGAAATTAATTCACACATGCGAGAAGGTTCGAAGGACCAAAAAGATGTATGGGGTTTTCATACGTCTTTGATGATAGAAAATGATAATTGCTATGCTTGATAATATTTGATATATTTTGGTTATAAAATAATGATAGAAATGATAGAGAGAACGCGCGCGATGCTTGCTTAATGCGAACTGAAAAGTATGTCAATTATGATTTATAGCGAAACAATTAAAAAGCTGATTTGGCGAAATGTGCGGTGTTGCACCGTACAATTCTCTTCCTCTTACGATGTATAATATTATTTATTCAATATTTTAAACCAAATTACTCGAAAATTATAAGTTGGTTATAAAAAAGCAAAGATGTCTACTATCCTTTAAAAAGACAAAGGACAGTTATATTCATAGTATGTACGTCGTGATTCACAACAATATGTTTCATATTGAAAATAAGGTCTGATTATATATTCGAAGGTTGTAGAACATTGGAAATGTATTATTCTTCCCTATGCCCTATTTGTTTCTGTACTTGATAGTTTAAAGTCCCGCTGCGATTCTGTTCCTACGACTATAAATTTTCAGAAAACCAATTAGAGTTGCGAAGAAATAAAAACAATGAAGTCGTTCTGAACTGCGTCCGGTAACTAACGGAAATAAATGTGAATACGAAATTCTACTGACTTCTATGTTTCTGCACAATAATGTTACCATATATGCTTAGAAATAGTTTGGTAAACAAAATTCGTTAGAAACATTATTTTTCGAGATAATATGTATTCTAAAAGTATTAATTAAGTAAGCAAATACTATCACAGTATTCTTTTACGAAAACTTTAGTTTTTGTATTTATTGTTTTTTTAATAACAAAAAACAATACTATGTAGCATTTGTTTTAAATTGTACAACCATTTATTTCATAGATATTAAAATAAAATATTGAAACCATTCGCTGGTACGTGATGACAAATAACATTGTTAATACTTGTACTTTAAATATCTTATAATTTATTATTTTATTACATTTTAAAAACAAAGATCATAACATTGTCATTCCTTTAACTAATTTCATATGTTTCTATTAAACAACCTTTGAAAGAAATATAAAAAGGTAATCTACTTATTTTTAAATAAATGTAACTCAAAGCCTTAATCGCAGGTAAGCTGCTTTCGCCGTATTTAATTATTCGTGTTCGATATCTTGAGGGAAAGAAAAGATTTTATCAAAATAAACACTTTTAAGAGGATTTATTCAATTAAAGCCAAACCCACGCGATTTATTTACCCCTTCTCAATATATACTATATATTCACATTACTAAATCAGCCTTCTTGTGTAGAATTAATAAATTCTATCAATAATTTACTTACATCTTAGTTATTTTCAAGGATATTATTGAATGATGAATATTATCTTCTTTGATAATCTCTCGTTCAAAACAACCTTTGCAGTTTTAATTATGTTATGGTGGTGGTGTGGTGTGGTGTGGTGTGGTGTGGTGTGGTGTGGTGTGGTGTGGTGTGGTGTGGTGTGGTGTGGTGTATGTTCGTTTTCGAAAACTTAAATGTTGGGAGTTTAAAATTACTTTTCATTATAATATTTACCAAAATTAAATTTATAGATTGTGTTATGATCCAGTTCAATTATATATCTATGTATATATATATTTATATAGATATAAAAAACATTACAACATATTTGATTTTTAATCGTTTAGAGATATAAAAGAAATCAAAGTATATTATTATTTAGTTGAATCCAAACGACAAAGTGCCTGTCTATACATATGACACTGGAAAAAAAAAATTATATAGTTTTACATTTTGTAATCTATGTATGTACGAAGCCTCACCTATTCAAGGAAGTTATTTGTCTCGATATTTACAAAAACTAAAAATGATCTCAAAAAGAAAATAAGTCATTAAAATTGGTAGTATGAGAAGTTATCTGAGTTGATTAATAAATAAACATGTTTATAATAAATAAATAATCAGTAAACAGCACTCTTCAATCCGAAACAAACTCGTACAAATTTTAGAAAGATATAATCACAGTTATATTTGTTTTTTAATTATTATATTGTGATGTAGCTAAGAGCTTCATTGTTTATAAAATCGTATGAAGGTGTCTTAATGCGATTCCTGATACCATTTTATGTTAACAGTTAGTGGGTAGAAGTATATATTTTTTATAAATAAAATCATTTAAGCAGCACTTTTAGCTTTAGCATAACTCGAGTTTTTTGTAAGTTGAAATAAGATTAATAAGAGAAAGAATGTAACGTTCGTATTTAAACCTAAATTAATCTAAGTAATGTAAATTCCTACTTTTAATTTACCCTGTTAGGGCAATGAGGCAGCTATCACGTACGCTCGTGAAGCACGTAGTCTGTGTGATGTCTACTTTATTATTATTCAGGTTGACGTCACTTTTTCTATACGTTAGAATAAATGCCCGTTAACATAACGCTAAGGAGAAATTGTAAGCATTTTATTTCCATTCATACTCATAATTACTAACAGTGGACGAGTAAAACACATGGGGAAACCGTAAATAAAACGTTTTGTTCACAGAATTTTACATTAATTTAATTTTACTTTAACTTTGACAACAAGAAAATTTATTTGAGCAAAGGCTACTTTTCAGAATGTGCTATTATTTAGATTTACTTTTCACAAATTCCAAAGGTAAGATTTCACCTTGTCTAGTTTATCACTTTGCTAGTGGTTAATCTACACCGTACACGTATCAGTACAGCTACGTGACTGTGAAGTAAAGAAGTATTAAATCTTTTAGGTTAAATAAAACCAAGTACCTATATATATAGTTCTGTTTTATTTAGAAATGTCCAATACCTTTTGTTGGTATCATGTTATTACAGGACAAGAATTTGTAACAATAATACGTATCTTATATTTATATGCGTATTTCTTTGACCTTCTAAATGACTTTTTTAAATGTATTGAAAACGAGGTTCAGTAGATTGCAATGTAATCAGACTCGAGGATTTCAGCAGTTACCAAAGCAGAATAATGTTTGCTAAAAACAAATTATATATATTTACTATCAAAGTAAAAACCTAATTTCATTAATTTTTACAGAATTTATATTTCTCCCTCTATTTAATATTTGCTACATCCATTTATATCAATTACAAACGACAAACAGTCCATGTGATTGTAATTGACGAAAAGTCCTTACCTCTGGACAATGTAAATGTTGATATAATAAGAAATAAAAAAAGCTGAAATATAGTACAGTAGAAAAGGCTAAGAACAGCCTTCCAATTTACCCCAAGAAATGCAGCATGAAGAATTTAGAATGTTTGAGTTAATTTCAAAGAATTATCAAAATCTAAGCTCTAAAACTCCACGTTTTTTCCCTTCGCATAAGTTTTTTTTTTATTTATCATTCGTATCAAATTATTTCAATAAATAAATAATTCACTCTGGAGTTAGGTAGGAATAGTCTTAGTACATGTTTTTTATGATTCATGTCGTAGTCATATATAGACTCCAAGATTCATTTTTTTTTCTTTATTTGACTACGTTAATTAATATCGTGAGGAAGATTTAAGAGTTACAAAACTAAAACAGAATATCTCTTTTTGATTCCTTTTTAGTTTGAAATCCTTACCGATTTCGACTAGCAAGTTAAATATTCTACTTCTACGATAAAAGACTAGAGAGAGGAAAACTTTGCGATTTATGTGAGAGAAATGTTAGTTAATAAAGTAAGAATATAAAATTTAAGATTTAAACATTTTGATATTCAGTGAACTAACACAGTATTATAATAAATGTTAATAATAAATAAGCGAATACTTTTTTATCCTAAATTGTATATTTCTAGGTATAATAGTTTCGACTGTGTGTCCATATATAAGTCACACAGTCAGTCAGTCAGTTTTGCCTTTTATATATTTAGATAACACAACAAAACACAATGACAATAATAATCTTGTAGTCATTTTTGGTTATTCCATAAGATAATATATTTCCTTTCTCTCCAGAAACAGTAACATGTTGTAAAGTTAGATGTTATGTTCTTCACAGTAAAAAGATTGTGCGTGTAACAAATAATTTTCTAAAGTTCGGACTAATAATGTCACCTTAAATTGTTATATTTATGTAAATAAGCTGAGGTTCAACGTACTTGTTAACACGTACACCCGCAGATGGAATTAAAATCGTGACGTTTATGACTCACACAATGGTGTCAAAAATAATTTTAATAAACGCAGCCAAAATTAAGTTAACTGAAAGAGTACCTAATATTGACCTAAAACGGAAATTGTATTAGGGTTTGTTGGAGGATTTATTTTAGCTATTTTAGGATTTAGTTTAGCTTCTTTAATTTTTTATTCTTTATTCATTATTTAACGATATATGTTTATATAATCGACTCTCATGCTGTGACGACCAAAGCTCCAAAACTGATAATCTCACGCTCCCTGACGAGGGTTCCATAGATCTTCCAATAAGCATCTTAACAATAATATTATTTATACCATATACGAGTATATTGCTTCTTCTTGAAATTTCTTTATTGTAATAAGAGTACTCCTGATGTTTGTATTTGCCTGAGATAATTTAAGAATTTAAAACGGATATAAAATTATAAGAAAAATAAACTTGTTTTAGTAGCGATCTGTTCATTAATGTTTGAATTTAATTACAATAACGGGCGGACGTTACTCTGTTTATGGATATTTTTATTACCAGAGGCTCTGTATTACAAAAGTGATAAAGTGCAGCATTATCTTGTTTGCGATGAACCAAAAATTACTATAAACATTTTCCAAACAATTTAATGGTCGTTGCCATAATTATATTTATACAAACATATGAATAATGACTGTTAGTATATTAAATTTGATGACGATAGTAAACGATGTAGAAAAAAAAAGTAGTGAAACTGAACACCACAATTGTTTTATTCAGAGTTCCATATCATCTAAATTGTGGACTTTCTGGTGAATTATATTATACAAATTTCTGTATAATAGATTTTTTTTTTGTTTAGTTAAGAAGACCTATTGATACATAAAGGAATAATGCAATGTAAGAATAACATTTGTTCCAATTGAAACGTTAACTAGTGTAAAGATAACATAAATTAAAGTTCTCTCCGAAGTCTTCTTCGATATTTAATCTATAAACAGAACAATAACAAATCTTTGTTTTAATATCTTAAAATGAACTTTTCAACGTAATCTTTGATTTGTTTATAAACTTTTATATTTGTTGCTATAACCAGATAATGAAGACGGTAAACCCGAAAAGTTTGGTTCAATTCAACTGTTAAATATTCAAGTGGCTCCGTTAAGTGAAAATGAAAAGGTTAATTTTGTTATTAACAGCGAACACGAACTGTGGTAAGTACTCGTAAATGGGATTTGTTCTAAATTTACTCTAATCTGTAATCACCCTTGATTTTATTTTCGATATTATAAAGTATTATGTTTTTAAGTTGCAGGTTAAGTTGAGTGACAATTGGCATTTTATAATAATAAAATTATTGGCGACAAATTTTATAAAATGATCAGTTTCAGTTTTTCAATCTCTCTTTATTTTTATTATTTAATTTAATGCTCTATATTTCTTAGTTCTTTTAAATAACGAAAGTTTCTCAAGAAGAACTTATACTTAGAAACTTTTGGATACGGAACATTTAGCTGTTCATATCTATATCTGTACATCTATTTAAAAATATAAGAATGCTTTATCCCTATAAATATAAGATCAGTACCATAAAATTTTATTTTTCATTTGAAATTAGTTTGAATACTTAAATTACTTTATTGATTTGTTTAAGCTTATTTAAAGATTTAACATGCAAAAGTGACAATAAAAAGGGGTCCCTTAAACAATCATTCATATCATTCATTTATATTCATCATTCATTCATAACAATTTGCAACTTTTTCTTTGTCAATCGTGAGAAAAGTTCTCAAGGAGGACAAGGATGTTGTCAACAGTTCGAGGAAGATATATGTGGTAACTCTCAAGATAGTTTATCGTCACAACTTAACAAACCTGCAAACTAACTTTCTGTAACTGTAACTCAATATATATTGAGTTACAGTTTGGAAAGGAATTTAAATCTTTTAATATGATTCAATAAGAACTGATATCAGTTCCTATTGAATAATATTTTAATCCTTTGCAAAAAAAACTCATTCTCCGTTGTATAAAAAAATTACAATAAGTTATGTAACTATACCAAAAATATATCTACTAAATTTAACTTCAAGTTTCTCTTAAAGCCCAAATCATACATACCAATGTATGTACAAAGTTTAATTACTTCCTAATAACAGATATTCATAAACATTGTTTTAATCATCAATGAACCGTATAATATTTATCAAACAAAGAAGTTCTAACAATACAATGAAAAAAATATATTTCATGAGAAGTTGTCGGTAAAACTAATTGTTATTAATAGAACTCTCTTTACCTAATACTTTAAATAAAGTACAATTAAGTCTTCACGTTAGAGATAAACAGATAATATAGTTGGAATAAGGCATTCCCAAAGTCATATTTAATTAGTTATTTTAAAAGTTAGGATTACTAATTCTTATAAAAGAATTTCTTAGCATTTAAAAGTTAACCTTTTTAAGCAAATTAAAAATATATTTGCGGTGGTGCAACCTGCGTGTAGTCTTCTCTCTGCAACTCTTATACGAGCTGGCTTCATTCTATGGACTCCAGATGCCCTCGTTGTTGGAGCTTGATTTGACATTTATATAATTTATGTTTTATGTAATGCCATAAGCTCCGTTATAACGACATGGAAAATGAGATATAAACTTTTGAGGAATAATTACATATTCTATTTTAATTATTTTATTTGACGTTTTTCAGGGATTATTATAGTTAATTATTGATACATGATGGTATGTATTATTATATAAAATATTATAAAATGTATTTTTTTTTACTAAAAACTTCATACGACAAGTAATAAAGTATTTGTCATATTTTCGTTGTAGTTATTCAATAGTCTAGATTTAGTATATTCACGATTGTCTGGAATTTGTCATTAACAATCATCAGTTTTTGTGAAGGTTTTTACAAAATGTAAATGTAAATTAATTTTCTCATTCTGATATCACGCTATTGGTTGACATCAGAATGACATGTGACGTGTGACGGAAACTTATTAGCTTCCGTCACATGTTTTGTTACATAACATACATAAGGCATTTGAAAAGACAAACAATAAATGAGATTTAAAATGTTAGCCTTTTATACATTTGAGTTATAACTAAAACTATCCTGCGTCTAAAATTAGAATGTTTCAAACATAATAAATTGTTATGATTCTATTATTATACCTGTTATTGGTTTGAATTCATAATAAATAATATTAGTTCATAATAATGATATCGGTAATATAATTTCATACCAATTCATGACTAAAAGTTTGTTTCAGAGAATAAATTGAAATAGAAAGCCGGATTAGTAATTATAGAGAGAGAGAGAGAGAGAGAGAGAGGGAGAGAGAGAGAGAGAGAGAGAGATTGGGTACAAACTTTGCTTCTGGTCAGTATGGATTGGAACTGTCTGTATCAATTATTAATAAATAATCTATTTGTATTGTACGTGGCAGGTTGCTATTCTCGGGCATTACCTACGATCGAGTTCAGAGTGTGTTAATATCTCTCATGGCAGGGAATAGTACTCATAAATAATTGTTTAGTCGTTTCAGCTGTCTTTTTAAAATTTCCTATTTACTTGAATTCCATATTCTAAGCTATTCACAGATACTTTATTGATTCAAACACATTTTATTAAATCTTTAGAATAGTAAGATCTTGATTTAATCCTGTTGTAATTTTTATGGCTTTATAACATATTGATTGTGTGTGCAAATACCTTATATTTATAAATTTAAGGGTTCAATGAGTATAAATGGAATGGAATCGAAAATTTCCACGAAATAAAAACGAATATCATATAGTAACCGTGAATGATATTCTGACAGATGACGTTGACAGATTATGATAAGGGCTTTGACACCGTTTTTGTTTTTGCAGCTACAAAAGCCTCTCTTTCATTATTTTTATTATTTAATATATTTTTAAATCAATATTGCTGAAAACGTAATTTTCATAGAACCTACACAGATATTATCAAAATATATTTATATAATGTAGTTTTAAAACACTTTGTGTAGCAGCAGCAGAATATTTACAACTAAATTTTTAGATGATAATATCCCATAAAAATATTACTCACGAACGTTTAGATATTTATTAAAAAAATACATGAATACTGTATTTGAATTTTAACAAAACATATTTGTACAGCTTCATAGCAAATAACAATATATATTTTTTGAAATACGACCTACATTTTGATACAGTAGCTACAAAGCGATAGAAAATTCCGTTTTTGTTTTCGGAATTAAACGTTGTCTTTAGTATTAGCATTTCTATTTAAAGAAAACGAATCTTTAATAATGTTACTCAGTGATCAGTGATAATAAAATTATTGTTATTAAGTGTAATGCTTAAAATCTTAAAAAGACACCGTTACTAATAAAACATGTCAATTAATCGAGTTTTAAAGTCATCTTTCTTTAATAATTTTACAGACTGCAGTGTAAAAGTCAGAGTCATAAAAGCCTGTAATACACTATTATGACTGCTATTAATTCTTCACCGAATTCATTTGCGTAAATAAGAGAAAAAGTACATATCCAGGTTAATTAGTTTAAGTTTAAAAAATATATTTATCGAGGTCAATTAGTTTGTTAAGTTTAAAAAAAATAATAACGAATAGTTGTAATAACTAGCTAGTTATTATTATGTGTAACATAACACATTCAATAGATTTATGAATAATATCTACTTAAAAGCCTAACACCGAACGATCATCATGATATTTCTTCTCAAAGACCGCTTGGAAGGGGTCTCGTCTTTCGTATTGATGTTCGTATTCTGTCTTATAAATGTTACAGTTTTTTACTTATTAAGTTATTATTTATTATAAGATACTTTGTAATATTTTTGCTGAATTCGTTCGTAAAGTGGCAGTAAGAGCTAACAACGCATTAGGTAAAAAAATAATAATTACTAAACAGGACAGTGGGTCCTAAATTAAAATTGATATAAAAATGTTTATCATTGTACCATTTACTGTAGTATATTTTTTACATTATTATAAAGCCTTTTTATTTACATATAATACACCCACGTGCACTACACTTAAATTTTATTCCCAATATTATTTACTAAACGAATCTTATCATATATTTTCTACAATTTTGTAGTTAAAGTATTAAAAAATCAAATCAAAATATAATTGAGAGTTATCTAATTAAAGAATTTTAAAGGAAAGTAAATTGAATAGTCATTAATTATCGACAAACTATTTATAGGACTTTGATTTTTCATTACGACAATTTACTAAAGCTAATGTAATTTTAAGTCCCTTGTATAGATTTAATTTTGCAAATTAAATCAACAACTTCATGTAAACGTTGTTGTAGTTATATGAAATATTATTTTAAGTAATTTACACACACGTTAAACACACTCATTTTAAGTGAACGTGAGTTGAAAAATATTAATAGTAAGTAAAAAATAAAATGATACGACCACTTATTAAATTGTATTATTATAATCAAACACAGTGCTTGTTTTATTTATTTTTTTTAGTATTAAGATTTTAATTACAAAATTAATATTTTTGGGACAATAATTATATTACCTATATGTACCTTCCTACCTACCTCCCTGTTTCTAATTCAGCAACACTAAAGAATCAGGAAACTGTTCGTCTCCGAAGTGTCGCGTCTATCCGCAATAAAGTAATCAATCAATATAATATCCTCAGAGTGACAAACATAAAGAGAATATTATTAAAATACAAAAAATACTATATTAACAGTATTATATGTAAAATCTTTATAATTTGGATACTTACTCGTGTGAGTTTTTAGTGTATATTATTGTAGTATATACAAAAGAGTTAAAGAAACAACAATGATGTTTGTTTATGTAACACATAACTCCTAACTATCAATATGTGAATATTTCTTAAATAATGTTTTTGTTTATAAATGGCAATCCTTTGTCCAATCAGAGACACGATGTACCTATTGTGACCGACATGTTATCTCGGGATGTGTGAGATTCTTTTTGTTTTGGCAAATTACAGGCACAGAAACAAACAAAAGGACAAAAGTACATGTAGCGTTTATTTAAAATGTTTATTTCAGAACTCTTACAACCTGGATTATAATAAAATTTGTTGACGTTAATTTTATAAAATGTTAACATTTTTCTTTTCTGTTTGTACATTTTTTTTTTATTTTGACTCTCTATATTTCTTAGTATTGTTTTTCATATAACTTTTAGCCACAAATAAATAATTCTGTATTACTTTAATTATTCTAAGATTAATATTATTCTTTGCCTTATCTAATAAGCGCAGTAAGTACGATATGGCGTGCTCGTACATTAGTCTCTGCGTGCTCCGGCCAGTGTACCGCGAGTCTATCTTTCCGTAGACTTATGTTACAAGTCCTATGATAGGCTTATTTTACAAAATCACTAAATAAATTAAGGAATAATTTTTGGAATTAATTTTATACTTGACAACTTTTATAAGTATTGCCTAATGAAGTATGTTTACGATAGACAAGCTAAGTTAAGAAAAGCAATATTAACATTGTTACATTTAAACTCAAGCACAAAAATAATGTCGAAAAAAATAAAATATTAATATATATTTTTTTAACATTTGTGCAATTTGAAAACAAGTGGTAACATGTTACTAAAAACGTAGGACGTCTAGTCTAAATTATAAACGAACTTTACATCAATGAAAAACAAAAACACACGGAAATATTGAAAACATACGAAAACACAGAAATATAAAAGAGATGAAAGAGATCAAATAGACAATGTGTAGTAAGAGACGTGTGATGTGTTGTAGATTTATGAAAGGCTTTGACGCGGGTCTTTTACAACTGAGCAACCGCGGTACTCGTTACTATGATAGATTTTCTCATCTCATAAACATATTTGTAACAGTACAACCGTACTTACACAAAATGGTAATATTAAAGAGATAACTCTAATATACTATATATTAAATGTCATTGTTAAAAGCTTTATTCGACTCTTTTAGGGTATATTTATTATGAGAATTTAAAAAATATATATACGATAATAATAAAGTAGAATAATGTTGGTAATTGAATGAGCCGATATCACTGTTCCGTGATATATACATATCTCATTTTCAAAGAAAACACAAAAACTTGTTTGAGCTACGACTAGAACAATAGAAAAGAACATGCCTCATGAAAGCGTATCTTGATGCAAATTTAGTGTGGAAACAGCAAATTATCTGAGATAACATGTAGAGTGCTTTTCTCTGTAGAATATTCTCTTTTTACAATTTCTAATTATGCAAAAACTACTTATTAAAGCTAGAAGAAATTTTGTAAAAAGCAAATGTTTCAATGAATTGAACTGTATTTATGTACTTATCTGTTGTAGTATATCAGACCGCAATGCACCGAGTTGTGAACGACTTCAAGAGGTTATTGTTAATGCCATTAATAATTCACTGAATCCGTTTAGCCAAATAAAGGAGTTATCGTGTTTGAGTACGATTTGAGTTTGAATTATCATTGAGGTCACGTGTTTACTTCATGTTTTCTTGGATTTCTTTTAAAGTGTCATGATTAATTAAATAATTAAATACATAAAGTTTTATTTGATTGATTTTATAATTAAGTCCTATTTTTAATTGCTAAAAATATATTAAATATTAATTTCTCAAAAGATTAATCAACAGTGATAACACAATTAATTGACTTCAATTAACAGACACAACATCATTTTATTTCTGATCCTGACATTAAATTTATGGGTACATTTTCGACTTTCTAAGATATTCTATTTTTTCTAAGATAAAATCAAAATTATTATTATTAGTGAAAGGTACGACTACCATTTAATCATGTCTTTAATTGTATTCCTAGTTTAATTCTCGAATTAGTTTACTGTAGTGTAGATAATATCCTAATTATTATTATTATTATTATTAATTATATCCCCGGCGGGTCTTATGTTATCTTATTTGTTGTTCTCATACTCAGTCAAGTCATAATTATTATTTTAAATGAATGGTACCATCATAAGTTATTTTAAAATTAATTTAATAAAATCACTTATATAGTACATCTTAATAGTAATCTACATACGATACTAAATTAAAATCAAAGTAAATAAAAAAAACATTTTAAAATAACACACTGAAATATATTGAAATATAATTCTTCATAGATAGTAACAGACACTGTGTTGAGTGATGTAAATAATGACTTTATTAACGTTATAGTGTTATATTTGATAGCTCAGTCCAATACAGATTAATTGCATTATGCTCTGTATTAACCATTAGTCAATCAAACTCAGTATTTATTATGTTGATTATTGTAAAGCTAATTTAGAATATATACTTAACTAAATAATGTGATGGATGGATCATGTGTGCTTAATAAATAACAAAACTTTGATGTAAAAATAATTGAATTAGTATTTATACGAAGTACAGACAAACGGGTAAACAAGTACAAATATTTAACAGAAGTAAGAATTAAATAATTAAACATTGCTTCACATATTTTTACTTTATAGCTCTTTTCAATGATTTTCCTTAAAGCGCAAATAAATTCATACTATATATAATAAGTAACAGAAGAAGTTTTAATGCTACCATTGTAACAAACTTTATCTATGTAAAATAATTACCATCCGAATTGAATCCTTTAAATTAATTCAGTTTTATTTCGATACAATAATAATTAACTTTAAACAACCGAAGTTGAGCGTCGAGTTTCAGTATTGTCTCCATTTTATTTGGAACGTTAAACAAAATAAAAAACAAATAGCTATAACAGATAGAGTTAAGCTTATTTAAAAACAATTTAAATTAGTTGATGTATTTTTTCGTAAAATACATCAACTAATAACTTTTTTTAAAATTTACTTTAAGCTTGCTGTAATAAATATAATTATATACATAATATTAAAAATAAAACAAAATAATTATTGCGAACTAGTAAATATAAAAATAAAAATGTGTTAATAATGGAAATAAATACCTCCTAAACTACATTTTATATGTAAGATTCTTATTTCTATCATTGCATAAAAACAAATTCAAATAATTCTTATTGAACTTCGTGTAACAGTTTATTTTCTGAAGACAAACATTACTCGATACAAAAAAACGTGAGTCAAACATTGCGTACGGTTGCGTGCGGTCTGATCGCCAAATACATTTTGTTCAAAATAGAAATAAAGTCTAAATAACAGTAATTCCCAATCCCATATTAGCCAATATAATGGCTTATTTAAATTTGAAGTCACATGTTAATTGTTTTTCAAACAATAAGGAAAATTTAATACAGAAATAAGATGGAAAACAAGATAATATAAGTTACAGGTCCCAAGTGAAGTGAAAGGTGTAGCTGTTTGTTAGTTTAATGAATAATTAAATATATTCTACGCTTCTGGCTAAATAATCGCATTTCCATTTCATGAAATTTAAGAAAAAACTATTGATATTCATATATTTATAGGTTTTCTTCGGATTTCAAAAAGTTGGTACTTGGCGAAATTTAAACGGTTCGAACGAAATTCAGCACACCGGCCAAATATCTTAACGAATACGCTTTTATTTTAAAACTATTATTTGTATATTTACAAATGTTTGTATTTATTATAATAAAAAGCAGTATTTCCAAAACGGTAATTGTAAATTCGCTGTAACCTGTTTTGTACGAAGCCTTTGTACAGCGTAATTGTGGCTCGCTTTGATTGTGATCACATTGACGGCGGCCACAATAGAATCCGATTCACCGCCATTTTGTGGTTAAGAATTTTTGGTTTCCGCTCAGTTATATAGCATTCACTAAATTTATAACATGAGTATTGAGTTTTAAATGTCTAAAATCCAATATTTTTTTAACATTTTCTTACGCCTAAAGTCAAAACGTATAAAAAAAATCTATAATGAATTATAATTCATGTCTTTATTTGAGAAATAAGTTTTGTTTTAGAGTCTACGATTGCCGGAAAAGTAATTGAGTGTCATTTCCTTCACAATTAAATGATAAATAGAGTAAAATAAGTTGTTTAATATTAATTTGGATAAGAAATTTGCACTTCCTTTCGTTTTCTCGTTATTAGTCGTCTTTTTTCTTTTCATGAATATTAAATGTATGAATATTACTATATATTTATTTATGGTTAGTAAATAACTTGTTTATTTATACTTAATAATTTATTGTTAATAATTTATTAGGTTTTTATACTAGTTGCAATTAATATTGTACAATAAAATTGTTGTATTAAAGTTAAACGATATATTGTATGAGTATCACGAGTGTCACAATACTATTCTTTATTATCAGTGTGTTATCAATACACATGACGCGGCACAGAGACCGGGTACACTCACATGATACCCGACCTCGTACGGTGTGCAGATACTATTTATATTCACACAGCAAAGTTTTCATTATTTGTCTGTTTTATTTTTTGTTCATATTTAGAATCTTAACTAAAAAGTAAATATAAGAAAGTAAAATATTATTGAAGGCGTCTAAAGTTCAGAAATTTCATTTTATTGTTAATTAAAGATGACGTTATCATTGGACAGCTCGTACGTTTTAGGCTTTGACAGAAACCGAAGACCGTCTGTAATTTACTAAATTGTTGAATTGAGTACTTCTGGCTGAAAATGTTCTACAAATAATGTTGATAAAATACAATGCAATTTTTGTAAACATCCTCTACCTATCTTGACGACCATAAATCGTATGTTAAATTAAAAATAAGTTATTAAATATATTATTTTTATCCACAAATCATATATTAATGTTATTTACGTTCCTCTTGTATTATATTCGTAGTTCCTAATTAACTAAAAAGCATTTTTATGAAAAGAGGAGTCTCTTCGGCAGCTTCCTCGTAAGTCTATCTGCTATCGAAGTCGGTAAGGGTCGTTGTTCTGTGGGGGACGATTAAAATATTTCTTTGAATTTCTTTTTTGCTTTACCAATTCCGCCACGGTGGGCGTTGACTCAATAACAATATAATTTTGTTGAAGAAAATAGAACAGTTGATAATCTTACTAAGGTATTTTCCTCAGATTTTTTTTACGATATACACAGCATTTTAATTAAATATTATGATGTTTTATAAATGTTTTGAAATTTTTAAAGATACACCGAACTAATTTTCTAAACAATGGAGTCGTAAATAGAACGCCATTTAAGTACAGAAAGGACACTTTAACCGAAAACTTTTTAAGCAACAGCAGCTCATCAATTGATCAACATCAGTTCCAAGCTATTATGATTTATTCAAAATTTAGCAAGGTGTAAAGAAAACAAACATATCTCTAACATACGAACATAATGTATTTGAATTTTATCATTTTGTATCACTTGAAGCAAAAGTGTGACAGTGTAAATTATACTAATGTATAAAAAAGTACTTTTTAGGGCTGAAATATTTTAATAAAGTTTTAATAAAAATAAACTTATACGCTCGCCAGTATTTGTAACTTTTTGTGACTTGTGAAATTATTAACCCATTGGCTAGGTGGCCAATGGGTAGCACTCTGCGGGTCAGGAGCCTTGTAGCGTGTGAATATAAAGTGAAAAAAAAAGTTTATTCACCCATTTTTAAATTTCGTAATGGATTAAATTTGGATACGATACTGACGGTTCGTCGTTACACAATAGTGTTTACGGAAATAATAATAAATTATCCGAATTATAATCTTCGTTGTGTGTAATTGTATTTTCGATGACTTGAGTCTTGACTTGATAAGCATAATTATATCACTACTAAATTACCATTACTATTGATGTAATTTATTCGATATAAATTTATTAGGGTTTCATATATTTATTTCATATATAAATCCTCAGTTTGCATCTATCTAATGTTAATCAATTTAGAAGAACAGACAGAAACGGCTGGAGATTTTATTTGTACTGTTTGTAGATTTTTATATTCGTAGCCCCTATCATTAGAAATGCAGTCCATCGACTATAGTTAAGTTCGACCTTACCTTTAGTCTAGATCTTTTAACCAAACCAGGAAAATAAAACAAAATCTCCAATACTCTGCAATATACATACTTTAATTTTCTATGATAAGTCCCTCTTGTATTGCTGTTATATTCCTTCTTAAATAACTTGGCTATTAAATGTACAAATAATATTTTCCAACTTTTAGTTCTAGATTTCAGCACCCTTAAATTAAAAAAACTCCTCAGCTTTATTATATTAGTACATACTCGTATTGTATAATACGTTATGACTAAAAATATACAAAGAGCACAGGTTTAGTTTTTATTTTATAATTCTCTTCCTCTTATCATATATAATATTATTTGTTCAATATTTTAAGCCAAGATTGGTTGAGATATGAGAAATATATTTCACCTTTAGCTTCTATCTTTATTACCTGCGTGTCCGACACATGTCTCAACAGCTTTGAGCGCAGGACTCATACAGTTTACTCACAGAATATAAATTGGTTATAAGAAAGGAACGACTTTTTTTATCCTTTGTATCCTTTGTATCCTCTGTCCAAAAATTCTGCAATTATACGTTTGTTTTAAATTGTCAGACATTTATTTCACAGATAATAAAATAAAATATTTAAACCACGCGCTAGTACGAGGTTACAGGTAACATTATTAATAACTGTTCTTTAAATATTTTACAATTTAATATTTTATTATAATACAAAAATAAGAGCTATATCATTGAGATTTCTCGAAGTCATCTAATATATTTTTTGAATTCAAATATCTTAAAGGAAAGATAAAAAGGTAATCTATACATTTTTAAAAATCTAGTTAGGGGAAAGGAAACATTCTAGGCTTTAGATTACACTTGACTTGACTTGACCTCCATTGAGTCTGTAGACTCGATATATCATTCAGGTCGTGTTTCATTCCTCTATAGCTCACGTCCGCGCACTCCGCACCTGTGTCCGTCAGATCCGACCCACTTGTTTACACTTTGAATGTAAATGTGTCACACGAGAGGTCCAAAGGTGGCACGTGGCGGCTGTTATCTTAGGTTTGAGTGAATCGAGCCATTCTTGTACATTACACATTAAAACCGCGCCTTGAATACTGATTCATGATCAATCTTCTTGATACCTATTTTAAACTACTCATTAGGGTGTATGACACGCTAATATTTTAGTGGCAGAGAAATTTCTATAACACTTAGGTAAATTTATTTGAAATGAAGCGAACTAGCGAACGTTTCTATTTTTAAACTCACTTCATTGCTTGAAAACATAATTTACGAAAGAAGTATTGTAAAAAAAAAACAATATGTTTGATTCCCTGTCAATTTTAGATACCAAGGAAATTGAAGTGTATTATTATTGAGGTTGAATCCTTACTACAAAATTTCTATACATTTGATAATTAATACAAAATTGTATAATTTTTTTACAGTTTTATTTTTTGCAACCTCTGTATCTACGAAGCCTCACCTAGTTGTAGAAATCCAATTATCTCAGTATTTACAGAAACTAAAACTAACCTAACTAAAAAAGAAAATAAATCATTCAAATTTACCAATTTCAGTACAAAATTATCTGAATTCTATTTTTTTAATAATAAATATAAAGCACAATTAACGTCGAAACCACCTCGTAGTAAATTTTTCAAAAGATATAATCACAGTCGTATTTGTTTTTAAATTAACTTATTTTAAAGTAGCTAAGAGCTTCATCTATTATATAAAAATGAATCGCAAAATGTGTTGGTAAGCGCATAACTCAACAACGCATGGACCAATCTTAACAATTCTTTTTTTTAAATGTTCCTTGAAGTCCAAGGATGGCTCTAACGGCGAGAAAAATTTGAATAATTTCCAGGGAAACCCTAAAAAAGCCCTTTTCTTTTTCCTATACAAATATTTTAAATGTAGAATAAATAACTAAATGTAGAGTCAATTTGAACTGTATTGCTATTCAATAAAGTTGATATTAAATTACAAGCACTCATTGTTGTCTAAACAATGTAGGTGTCTTGCTAACGTCAAAGAGTCAATTCGCGCTTTATTGTCGCTGCACAACGTTCAAATTTAATCAAATGAATGTGTACACCCGACCAAATTGAAAAGTCAAAAAAAGTAAATGTAAGATTTGATTGGCCTTGGAATATTCTTTCTTTTGTTTTAGTTTCGGAATGCGACATAAATTGTCATCAGTTTTCACGTCATTGCATCTGTCAAACAAACTGCGTCAAAAAGCGTTTATAATATTTAATAATTAATTTTGATTGTATAAATACCTGTGATTAATAATTATTTCATGTGAATAAATTTAGGTAATTATATACGATATGCCTCCTATAAGACGAAGTAATTTAAGTAGAAGAACCCGAAATGCTACAAACCAAATGAATTACCGATCTTATCATACTGCACATGAACGTGACGACCGAAATGAACGCGAAAGAATTCGTATATCACGAACGCGGGAAGCGAGAGCGAGAGATTCAACTAATAATCGCGAAAGTTTGAATCGAGCTGCTTTCAATTACGATTTGTCAATTGACTACAGTAACCACCAATGTGTTGCTATTGGATCTATGAACTTGGTTTGCTCTTATTGTAAGGCATTGAAATACAAAAATGAAGCAAATGGATTGTGTTGCGCAAATGGGAAAGTGAAATTGATACCATTGGATCCACCACCAGAGCCATTGTACTCATCGGTTTCAGGAATAGAACCAGATTCTATACACTTTTTGTCAAATATTCAACAATATAACAATTGCTTTCAAATGACATCATTTGGGGCAACAAACGTAGTTCGGGAAAATTTCATGCCAACTTTTAAGGTATGTATTATAGCAGTTAATCATTATTATTTTAATGAACAAAATTTCCTGTTAACTAAGTAAATATGTGTCATTAACCTTCAGTTTCCTAAACCCCAAAACATATATTACTTAGTCATTATATTATTTGGTGATTCAGTATTAGCAACACTTTTATTATTTTGAAACACAATATAATTATTTGACGATGGATATTAGTTACAACTAATTATTACATATTGACATACCTAAGCATATCAATTATTATTTGGTGATTCAAATTAAGAGACAGATATACTTTTTAGGAACAAATTTTATTTCTATTTGGCAAAAATCATTTTTTTTAATTTACAGATACAAGGCCAAATATATCATAGAGCAGGTTCACTGTTACCAGTGTCAGATAGCAATTACAAATTTCTGCAAATTTATTTCATGGGCAATTCACCACGAGAAATTGATATGCGTTGTTCACATAACAATTCACTAAAGAGGTCTATTGTAGAACAATTACAAACTTTATTTCATGAGTACAATCAATTGGTTATGTTGTTTAAAACTGCACTGGATCGGATGCCATCTGATAATCACAAAATTGTAATCAGAGCTGATAAAACACCTGTTGGCCAACATGCAAGACGTTTTAATGCACCAACTATTGATGAAGTTGCCATCGTTGTAGTTGGAGGAAACTTGGAATCCCGTGATATTGTTTTACATCGTCGGAATGATCAATTACAACGTATAAAGAAAACACACCGCTCATATGACGCACTGCAATATCCCATTATATTTTGGCAAGGTGAAGATGGCTATGATTTTTCAAACAAGATGATAAATCCCATTACAGGTAATAAAAAATATTAGTTTAGCTATGGAGCTATATTATATTATATACTATATTATTATTTTTTTAATTTTCAATATTATGAAAACAAAAATCTATTTTCAGGTTCCGAAACCAACAAAAAAGTCAGTTCAATGAACTATTATTCCTACCGCCTAATGATTCGTGAAAATGAAGACAATCACATACTCAAATGTCGGCGATTATATCACAAGTATGTTGTAGACATGTATGTTAAAATTGAAACGGAGAGATTAACATTCATCAGGTTGAATCAGACCAAACTCAGATCTGAAGAGTATATTCACCTTCGAGATGCGATTAATACTGATGGAAATGCACAGAATGTTGGTCGGATGACTATTCTTCCAGCAACATACATCGGAAGCCCTCGACATATGCATGAATATGCTCAAGATGCCATGTCATATGTTCGTCATTATGGTACAGCAGATTTGTTCATCACATTTACATGCAATCCACACTGGATAGAAATCAAGCAGGAGTTATTCCCTGGGCAATCACCTATTGATCGTCATGATATTACAGCCAGAGTCTTTAGACAAAAGTTGAAATCTTTGATGGATTTCATTGTGAAACATTATGTGTTTGGAGAGACACGCTGCTGGATGTATTCTGTGGAGTGGCAGAAACGGGGATTGCCACATGCACACATTTTGATTTGGTTAGTTGAAAAGATAAGGTCAAATGAAGTTGATGCAGTAATATCAGCTGAAATTCCTAATGTAGAAGTAGATCCTGGATTGCATGAGGTAGTTATTAAAAACATGATACATGGTCCTTGTGGAACTCTTAATCAAAATTCACCGTGTATGGTGGATGGTAAATGTTCAAAGCGATATCCACGGACATTAATATCTGAAACAATCACTGGTAATGACGGTTATCCTTTGTATCGTCGCCGATCGACAGCAGACAATGGAAGATCAACAATTGTCAAATTAAATCAACAAGATATTGAAATAGATAATCGCTGGATTGTTCCATATTCACCCATTTTATCAAAGACCTTCAAAGCGCACATCAACGTTGAATCTTGCCATTCAGTAAAATCTATTAAATACATTTGCAAATATGTAACCAAAGGGAGTGATATGGCTGTGATTGGTATTAATGCAGAGAATTCCAATGATGAAGTTACCCAATACCAAATGGGTCGCTATGTTTGTAGTAATGAAGCAGTTTGGCGAATATTTTCTTTTCCTATTCATGAAAGACACCCTACTGTTGTTCATTTAGCTGTGCATTTAGAAAATGGACAAAGAGTATATTTTACAGCACAGAACGCAGTAGAAAGAGCTTTACAGCCACCATCTACTACATTAACCAGATTTTTTGAGATATGTCAAAACGATGATTTTGCTCAAACATTGTTATATTCTGAAATACCAAAATATTATACTTGGAATCAATCCTCAAGAAGATTTATACGACGGAAACAAGGAAAACCAGTTACAGGATACCCAGATATATTTTCTACCGATGCGATTGGTCGAATTTATTCAGTACATCCAAGCAATGATGAATGTTTTTATTTACGACTGCTATTAGTCAATGTACGTGGCCCAACATCGTTCCAACATGTACGAACTGTTAATGGTGATTTGTGTGGATCATATAGAGAAGCTTGCCAACGTTTGCGATTGCTAGACAATGATGCTCATTGGGATCAAACTCTCAATGATGCTGTAATATCATCACAAGCTCATCAAATACGAACATTGTTTTCTATAATCATATCTACCTGCTTCCCATAAAACCCAAAGGATTTGTGGATCAAGTACAAAGATAATATGTGTGATGATATTTTGTATCAAATACGGATTAGAAGGGGAAATCCAAATATACAAATAAGCGAAGAAATTTACAATGAAGTATTGATTTCAATTGAGGACATGTGCTTGATGATGTCAAACAAACTATTATTTCAATTAGGCCTGGCCGCACCTAATCGTCCAATGCATGATGCTTTTAACCAAGAGTTGCACCGAGAAAAACTGTATGATCTCAACACTTTGAAAGAATTAATTCAAACGAATCTTCCACTATTGAATGAACAACAGAAGTATGTATTTGATACACTTTTGAAAATAATAAATGATAAAAGAGGAGGGATTTACTTCTTAGATGCACCTGGTGGTACAGGAAAAACTTTTTTGATTTCATTGATATTAGCAACAATTCGCTCACAAAATAAAATTGCACTTGCACTCGCTTCGTCGGGAATCGCAGCAACTTTGCTTGAAGGTGGTAGAACAGCTCATTCAGCACTAAAATTACCATTAAACATGCAAAGCAACGAAACTCCAACCTGCAACATTTCGAAGAACTCTGCAATGGCAAAGGTTTTGCAGCAATGTGGATTGATTGTTTGGGATGAATGCACGATGGCACATAAAAAATCTTTGGAGGCTTTAGATAGAACCTTACAAGATCTCCGGAGCAATAATAACCCATTTGGTGGTGCAATGATTTTATTAGCAGGAGATTTTCGTCAAACATTGCCAGTGATTCCACGATCAACGCCAGCTGATGAACTTAATGCCTGTTTAAAGTCCTCCAATTTGTGGAAACATGTGAAGGTATTACACTTAAGCAAGAATATGCGTATCAAGTTGCAAAATGACAAATCTGGAGACATATTCTCTAAACAACTCATTGACATTGGTAATGGCAAATTTCCTATAGACACCTTGACTGGTTGCATTAACTTTCCTCAAGGTTTTTGTCAGTTAACTAGATCAAAAGATGAACTTATTCAAAAGGTGTTTCCAGATGTTGCTCAAAATTATAGAAACCATGATTGGTTGAGCGAACGGGCTATATTGGCTGCAAAAAACATAGATGTAAGTGAATTAAATTTCAAAATTCAAGAACAAATTACAGGCGAATTGAGGATATATAAATCAGTTGATTCGGCTACTAACCAAGATGATGTCGTTAACTATCCGCCTGAATTTTTAAACTCGCTGGATTTACCAGGATTGCCACCTCACAATCTTCAATTAAAGGTTGGTTCGGTAGTAATAATGTTGAGAAATATCAACCAACCGCGTCTTTGCAACGGCACACGGTTAGCGATAAAAAAATTATTGAACAACGTGATAGAAGCAACTATACTGAAAGGAAAGTATAAAGGAAAAGACGTTTTGATACCACGCATCCCAATGATTCCGACTGATGTACCATTTGAATTTAAACGACTACAATTTCCAGTGCGGCTTGCTTTTGCTATGACCATAAATAAGTCCCAGGGGCAATCATTAGGTGTTTGTGGTATTAATCTAGAAAACCCATGTTTCTCACATGATCAATTGTATGTTGCCTGTTCCCGTGTTGGAAAACCATCAGATTTATTTATATATTCACCAGGTAATCAAACAAAAA
Source organism: Melinaea marsaeus rileyi (assembly GCA_918358865.1). Lineage (NCBI taxonomy): Eukaryota > Metazoa > Arthropoda > Insecta > Lepidoptera > Nymphalidae > Melinaea > Melinaea marsaeus. The sequence continues at coordinate 1,193,988 of OU911090.1, forward strand.
ACATTGTGTATCATAAAGCACTAAAATAAAAATAAAACAGATTTTTGTTAATAATTATGATTCACTGGATTTACAATAACGCGATTACTGAAAATACTTATGTACGTTTTATTTCATTATTTTTTATTTCATCGGTTATGAACCCTATGTTAATAATAATAGTAATAAATAATTAATTATCTCTATACTTTGTAATTGAAGCACCCACTTTATAAATATTTGTCACCTTTAGGTTCCCACTATCCCTTTAGATTATTTTTCAATCAGGTTTGAACCTTAAGTTCCCCTCTTGGTTTGAAGCCCTCTGGCAGACATCCCAATCGGGGTTTTTAGTGGGTCTCAAAAGGGTGACCAAAGTTCGTGGAAGCTAAGATACTTAAGTCACCCGAGCTGACCTTTTTCTTTAATTCTCCTGAACAGAACCGTCACCATGATGATAGGGCGATGTGTGAGGATCAGCAGAGTAAAAACGTCTAAAGGTCGAAATATAAACTGCCACATTCCAAATCTATTTGACAGAACGAATTCTGCCGAGTTGTATAAAAATTGTATTTATTAAAAAAAAAAAAATCTTTTAAAATTTAAATGTTTTGAGTTTAACTTTCATTGTATGGTAAAAACCACCAAATACTTTTAATTATGAACGTCTTAATAAAATGATAAAGTAACATATTAAAAAAAAGGAAAATTTTACGATTTATTTATTATATTATTTAAAATATTAAATGATAAAAAAAATCCACCAGAATTCTTAATATATATAAATCACGTGTCGCGTTATTTGTCCGCGATGGACTCCTAAACTACTTAACTGATTTAAATAAATTTACACACCACGTACAGTTTGACCTAACTTAAAAGATATAATAATTTTCAACTCAATTCATAGTCGCAGTATTATTTTATTGCAAATTATTAGTTTATCATTTTGCAGTTAGCTCTTAACAATTCTAAAAGATGGCGGTATCTATTGACTGGATTGAGTAATTACGAATGAGATATCTACCCTACCTACCTCATTCGTAAGTTTAGTGTTCCAAGTTATTTACTAAAAACTTTGTAATATACAAATAGTGTTATAAACTTGGATAAAATTAAAAAAATAATTATAATTATTTTGTTTTGATTTTTGCTTAATATCGACTATAAGAAAACATTATGGTTTTCATGACAGATGTACTCTGAACGTTACCCCTTAAATAGTTTAGTACAATGTAATATATCAAAAATAATAGTCACAGCAACGCGTGACCGGGTCTGCTAGTTATTTATAAAACCTTTTGAGGGTCTCTTAATACAACACCTGATACCATTTTACATTAACAGTTGGCGGATGGACGCCTAAATTTTCTTTTTTATAAAAGCACTTCTTTAAGCTTTAACAGAATGAATATTCCATAATGTAACTAAAATTAATGGAAGCAATGCTACTTTTAATTGAACTCGTATGTGCAATGAGGCAACTATCACGTGCGCGAAGCACATTCCTGAAGCACGTGGTCTGTTTGATGTCTACTATATTACATTGTCATCAATGCACAGGACTGACTTTGAAATATTCTCTCACTAAAATAAACCAACTAACTCGATTTACTTTTATCTTGAAAAATTTACAGTTTAATGATTTTGGTAACTTGGTATACACAATATTGCTGCTTTATCTACGATCTACGATAAGACGGCTTTTTTATAATAAATTACAAACTTGGTTATAAAAATAATATTTCTTTCGTGAAAAATTGCGGACAAAGAAACAAAACTTTTTAATATAATTTTAGTCGAGGTTATTTTTAAATACTACAATTTTCATTTACATTAACCTCACTTTTTCTATAGGGCAGAATTTTATGCCCTCTTGAATAACGCTAAGAAAAAATTATAAAAATATTTTAAAATCCGTTCAGTACATAGGTAGAGTAGGACGAGAAAGACACATGACACATGACACATGACACATGATAGACACAGATATGGAGGAACCGGAAATAAAACTGGTTGTTCACAGACTTTTTATTTATTTTTATTTATTATTATTTTATCTCCAGATATAACAAAAAATGTATATCCTCCTTAACAACAACATTGATAATAACAAAAAATATTTGAGCAAAGAAAACTTTTTAGAATGTGCTATTATTTAGATTTACTTTTCACAAATTCCAAAGGAGAGATTTCACCTTATCTAGTTTAGTTCTTTGCTAGTTTCCAATCTACACACGTAAACGTATCAGTAGAACTACGTGACTCTGAAGTTCAAATGTTTTAAATAGTTTGGGTAAAGTAAAACCAAATACGCGTATAAATTGTTGTGTTTTATTTAGAAATAACCAATACCTGCTGTTCATATCATGTCATTGTGTGACCAGAATTCATAACAATAATACGTATCTTATACGTATATAATACTTCTAAATGACTTGAGCGATTTACATATTTTTTTGTGTATGTTGAAATAAAATCCTAGTAGGTTTAAATTCGCAACGAGACGAGACGGCAATGTTATTGGACTGAAGGATTTCACTATCCACCAAAGCAGAGTAATGTCTTCTAAAATATAATTATATTTTTTACTATCAAATTACAAACATATAATATATAAATATCATTACAATTTAATTTTTATTTTTCCATATTTCGACCCCTCTATTTATTATCCATTGATATCCATTACAGACGACAAACAGTACAGTGATGGTTAGTGATGAAAAATCTTTCTTAGCTATGGGCAATGTAGTTACTGTAAAAGAAGAGAAGAAGAAGAAAATTACATTCGCGTTTTGATCCTATTTAATATAAAAACTTTGCTGATTTTGAAAAAATAAAGCAACAAGTCAAATGTTCTACTTCTAGGACTCAAAGCATGAGAGAAGAAGACGTTGAGATTTATATCACTGAAAAGTTATTTAATGTAGTAAGAGTTATAACATTTAAGATTATAACATTTTGATATTCAATGAACTAAAAAAATCTTATAATAAATGCAAATAATAAACAAACTAATACTTGTAATAATATTGTCTGCTAAAATTACGAATGAAAACTAAAGGGATTTCTGTTTTTGAATATTATATTTTAAATTTTTTCATATAAAATTCTAAATAAGTTATTAATGTCAAATTACTCGAGGTTCGAACGTCGAATAATTTTATTAATTGTGAAAGTCATAAAAACTGATGGTTCTTCATTAATCAGAGTAGCATTTTACTCATAGATAAAGTTTAGGTTAGGACAAATATATATTCATAAGAAAACAAAGAAACGACTAACTAAAAAGGAAGTATAATTAATTAATTTATATGTATATTATAAACAGATTTTTTTATCAGCCGTTTCAGCCCGGAAGGCTAAGTCCGCATACATTCAGGGAATTAAAAAATAATATTTGAATGATACACGATAAAGACCTTCGCGACAAGAAAATAATTGTTTGGATTAAGTAGATACTCCTACTTTTAAAAATGTTGCGAATGTAGAAAATAATTATTTAGAAACACACTAAAACAATAACGTTTTTTGATTAAATTTTAGTGACTCTATTGTATAATTCCATTTATCGTTCCGACCACACTTATAGGATTATCTAATAAACGTTAAACACTCACTCGGCATTTGAACAAACGGAACTATACTAATTAGTAAAAAGAAATTTTGCTCTTGTGAGAAAAAGAAAAATGTTGGCGTATTGTTTCGTTACGTTGTTTCGCTAAATTTTAATAAAATACATTCAAAAGTTTTATATTTAATTATTTTAAAATATCAATTATAAAATTAAGTCAATGAAAATGTTTATGAAAATCTTTACACTTGTAACAATTGCACACTAATATGTAGATTGTTAATTAATAAGAATTAACATATACATTTAATAATCCTTAGCCTCTTCCTTGTTAGTAGAAGATTAACTTATTTAGGAAGTATAATTTCTCAAAAAAAAAAAAACGAACCACGATATATGATAACAATAATAATTATTATAATTATTGTAAATATTAAGAAGCTATTATTATAAATGCTAATTAAAGTGTGTACAGAGGGGGTGAATATCGCTGAAGGGAGGAAATGGTAGTCATAAATACCGAATTGTTTGTTGTTTCGTTTCCCGCTTGTGCGATGGTGCCATTTATTACAGCTGTCTTATTTAAATTACCTATTTACTTTAATAAAGTATTCTAAGCTATAATACTCCACTTTGATTTTAGATTTCATTAAATGTTGTTTAGTTGTATTGGTTGAAGTCTGCCGGCTTTTTTTGCTTTTATAAAATATATTTACAGTTAAGGTAATCCGGAGGAACCACAACCACCGCATTATTTTGACTTACAAGTTTAACTTATTAAACTAATTAGGTTCCGATTTAACAGCTTTGGTTGCTATTTTATTTTACTGTTAACTGTAATGTGTACAAATCCACGTTGTTTATACAGGAACCCTTTACATAAAATTATGAACCTACGTTATTATAAAATCATAAAATCATTTATAAAACACGACAATAAATCACATTATAGGATTAAGTTTTTGGTTAGTTAAATATATTTATCTATTCTAGAATATGTGATAATATAGAAATATGTTATATCATTTAATAACATCGCAGCAGACAGAGTGCTCTGTGAAGGTTGTGATATCACAACACTATTGAAATGAGATGCTTAAAACCTTCAAAAATATGTTAATTTATCATTTGATGCTAGTTTCATCTCTCATAATTTCACAGGCCGCAGTGCAACGAGTTGTAAAATCCTTTAATATGCTATTATGATTCCTCTTAATTGTTCACTGAATCCGTTCGCGTAAAGAAAGGAATAATCACATACTTATGGAGGTCAATTAGTTAGTTTTATATTTTGTCTGAAATTACAAAGTTCTTTTATATTAACATTCTAGGCATAGTTTAAAATGTTTACATCTACAGAGAGACCACAACACAATAAATAGATTTGTAAATAATATCAACTTAATCTACTAACACGATCGATCATGATGATATTTCTTTCCAAAGACTGCTTGAAAAGGCCTTTTCTCTGTTTCATAGATGTTTATATTTTGCCTTATAGTATGTACCGTGTTATTCCTCATCGAGTTCTTATTTGTTCTTACTGTATTCATCCCTGAAGTCGCATTGAGAACTAACAAATCATTATATTAATGTTAATGAAATAATTAATACAATATAGCTGCATTTGTAGATTAACGAGAGCTGTTAAAATTAAACAGCTGAGAGCTTAAATAGGGCTTTTATATAAAAATATTAGTATCAATTATCTAACTTATAATTTGTTCTATGATCTGTAAAACCAGAACCAAATTTTGTAAATTAGCATATAAACGAAAACAGTATTTAATTACATATATAAGTATCCAAATGGCCACATTCTATTGAATGTCGTTGAAACGTAAATAGTTTACTAATTAATTCAAAAGAATACTACGAATAACATCTACGTACACTATCTCTATTAGTAATACTTGAATTGAAATATAATAGTTGTATATGTACTATACGAGTATATTGCTCCATATATGATGCAGTACATTTATGTCATGTCTGTGCACAACGAAATTTTAAGTCATATAACTGGATCAATATTATTAGGACGATTAAAATAGTAACAGTAGTAGTATGGAACGTTATTGTCTAATCAAATAACAGGACGTTTAGTGGAGTGGAGAAAAATCTGTGACTAATATATATAATTTCAAGACAGTCATAACAATCAAGAGAACTCTTCAAACTTTAAGAACAATTAACATTTACTAAGCCAGTGTAATGTTGAAGTCTCTTGTTTCGCTTTTATTTTGTAAATTAAATCAACAACTTCATCAAATATGGAAGCTGAAGATGTTTGTTCTCTCTGTGTTTCATATTGTGTGTTCCGAACAAGCACGTCATTGTACTGTATAAGACTGAAATAAAATTTTATATAACAATTAAAGAACAAATAAAGATTCATTTACTTTTAAAGCTTTATGGTTTACTCTACTTGTGTTTTATGAGTATTACGTAAAACGAAAATTACAGGCGATTTTTGTGGTTTAAATGAAATATTATTTTAAATAATGTACACTAATTATTTATTTAAGTATTAACATTTTAACCACAAAATCACTATTTTTGGGACAATAATTTTAAAATAGTATAATATTCACAAATCACCTACGAAACGTTGTATTTTTTTTTTTTTTTTTTATTTTGAAAAATGTGTTTTAAGACATTGGTTTAAAAATTGCAAAATGGTTTTTGTTTCATAAATTACATCAAAGAAGAAAGATTTATTCCGACACTGGCTCTACGAGCTGCGTCCATCCGTAACAAAACTGAACTACGTTTCACAATGGGTTGTTTGAAAGACCTATGTTATATTCTGAGAATTTCACATTTCTGTGTTAAATATTTTTCTTATCGCATGTTTCTTCTTCCTATCCCGGGATAAGAAGAAAGTAAGTTGCTAATTAATTATGCATGATATAATATATTCTCATTTTTATCGAACGCTCCATGTATCGCGTACATAAAGTAATAAAAACTATAAAAGCTGCGGCATTCTGAATTAATAGATAGGAAATAAATTGTTTTACCAAACAAAGAGCACCACAAATATATTAAATAAACATTTAAAAGCCACAAATATTTTAAAATGAATAAAAACAGAAAGTAACTCGTATTCGTAAATGGAAACAATAGGCTTTTAGGCAAATTTTTGTTTTAGTGGTCTGAGTTCTATAGATTTAAAACATAAAAAACTATAGTTTGTTACCTATTAAAAGTTAGTGGATCTCTTTAAATGATATTTCCTATTGTTAGATATTATTGAATTTAAACTACTTGTAAGATATATATGCGCTGGACTCGTATATATCACTTGAGGTTACTTGAGGTCACTTAAGATATGACAAGTAATATGTGGTGTTAATACTATGTTGAACAAAATTGTACTAAAACCTTATCAATACTATTACGAGGGGCGGTCATTTAACAGCAGGCTTCACATTCAACAACATTCGAGGATCAGGGAACTGTTCATCTCGGAACTATAATGTCTATGCGATAAAATAATGAATCAACATAATAGTGTGACAAACATATAAAGAATATTATTAAAACACAAGAAATATTATACTGAAAATATTTAATGTAGAATCTTTTCAATTTGACGAATTACTCGCATAAGATCTTAGAGTATTCTATTGTAGTATATATGAAAGAGAGGAAAGGTACAACTCTTTTTTAAGTTTGTTTAATAATAAAATTAATGTAAATTAAAGTTTTAAACATCACTACCATGTGTAATATTTCATATATGTTTGTTTATTTAACACATAACTCCTAACAATAAATATATATTTTTTTCTTAAATCATGTTTTTGTTTATCAATGGCAATCCTTTTTTTAGAGAACCAGTGTATGTTAGCTCGGGGTGATAGAGATTCTTTTTATGTATTGGCAACGTATAGGTACAGAAAACAAACAAAAAGACAAAAGTAGCAAGTAAACAAAGGCGTTTATTCAAAACGGTTGAGATCTGTTGTCACTAATTTTATAAAATGTTCAGATTATTTTGGCGGTTTGTTTACATTGCGCTTTTTTATTTTAATCTTCTATATTTCTTCGTATCGTTTTTTCATATAACTTTTATATATGAACAAGTAACTCTGTATAACTTTTTACAAAGTAGTTGTACTACTTGGTGTGGTCGCAAATTGAGCTCTGCGTGCACCGGCCAGTGTACCTCGAGGCCATCTCTTAGTCGACATGTTTGATAATACACTGTTATTTTGTACTTCAATTTAATTTAGTAAACTGCAAACACTGGCAATTAAATTAATAATGAACACAAAAAGTTTAACTGATCAATTTGATAGAACTTATTATTTTTAAGGAGACTGACTAGAAGCTGAGCTCGCATTTTTACAAAAAACTAGGTAATGTTTAAAAATATTTTATGCCGTGATTTGACAATGTCCTCTAAACTTACCCTTAAAAGGAAGAATAAAAAAATATGATATACAAGGGTTCCCGTAAAGTGAAGCTAGTTAGTAATTTGTTGTTAAACCCTCGACGAGTAAAGCGGTCAGGACCGAAAGGTTGGTGAGTATCATTCGTGATTGCAAACATTTATCTCGTGGTAGCTTAATTAGTAGTACAAGGCATTGGCTTTCGTATTATCTTTCACGAAATATCACATATACATTTTAATAATAAAAAATATTCATTTTAAATAAATATTGTATAAAAAATTTAAAAAACACGACTTCCATTTCCAAATTTGTGATGTGGACCATTTAAATCAGATTAATACCACAAAAATATGAGTACCTTAGGGCCTGTGACTATTTAAACACTTAGAATACTGTATTTATAACCAGAGATGTCCAATTAATCATTCATCATCATTATAAATTATCAATAAGAAGAAATAGAAAAATAAGAAGAAATGTTTTTTCATTTCCTAAATTTGCTAGAATATGTAAAAACATTTAAGCCTTAAATATATTTATTTTCTACTCATATTAAGTGACTAAATAAGAACATTTTTGAACTGATTCTTTATTAAATTTCTTCTTAAATTCTGATTCGATATTAAATTATTAAAGTGTCAAATTTTTTTTTCGATAATTTTTATCTGCCATTTTAATTAATAACATAATCATCAACGATCACTTGAAACACTGATAATAATATGCTATGTATTTTTTAATCAGTTTCTTTTACCAATAGGTAGAATTTATCTCATACGTACACTTAATCATAACATCTCTCTGATAATACTATATATTACATGTCATTGTTAATACATTTATTCGAATCTTTAAAGTTCGTTGACTTTTATTTTCAGAATTATTTAACATATCATTGAATATTAACTTGTAACTTTAATAGAAAGTAATCATATAAAGCAACTACAATATCTTATAATTTTACCAAGAGTTTTAAGGAAGAAGAAGTAGATAATATGAGTACATTGAAGATATTTAAAATAAAATGTATTATATAGATTGAAGGAATAGAAAGCATTTACCCGATTTCTCTCTCTGTTTATCTGTTTGTATATTCACGCTTCATGCTAAAACTGCTGTAAGGGTTGCTTTGAACTGTTGTTATGCACAGAGGTATTTAGCGTTATAAGTGTTATTATGGTTTTCAAATAAGAAATTCAATGTAAATATTATATCTACGACATTATGCACATACATGTTTAAAAAATATACAAAAATGTTGGTCAACCAAATTAAAAATGTAGAATAACGTTCGTAATTGAATTACCCGATATCACTGTTTCCTGAAACATATCTCATATTCACAAGAAAGCACAAAAACTGATTTGTGTTGGATGTTATATAACTTACTTTAAAAGTAACTTAATAAAATCACTTATATAGTACATTTACGAGTAAATACTTAACAATAACTAAGAGTACTGAATTACAAAATCAAAATAAATAATAACTCATATTTTAAATAAAATACTTATAAAAATTACCAAATATATTTCCTCGACATAGATTGTAACAGACAGTGTATTGTTTGATGTAAATAATTACTTTATTAACGTTATAGCATTATATGTGATAGATTGTTTCTATACTGATAAATGGCATGATGGTCATTATTAACCAATGAAAGCTCAGTATTTATTATGTTGATAATTGAAAAGGTAATTTAAAATATACATTTGATTAAATAATGTAACGGTTGGGTTTACAGCACAATGATGTAGCTTCAATTACAATTGAAGCTACTTAGTTTTATTATCCTGTAACATTATCTTGTCGCAATGTTTCTGTCACAGTAATCTCTTACAAAAAACTTTACTTCATATACTATATGTATTAAATACAAAATTGTGAATTAATATCTCTTGACTTCAATTAAACAATAGAATCTGTTGTTCTTGAATAATAAAAAAAACATTTTACAATATTTTGTTTTAAATTGGCATACCATTTATATCATAGATAATACAATAAAATAATGAAACCATTCGCTAGTACCTCCGTATTTACTTAGCAATGTTGTTAAAATATTGAACTTAAAATATAATTTATTATTTTATTACAATATAAAAAGGACCAAGACAATGTAATTTCTTTAAATAACTCAATTTTTTTTTTCTATGAATAACATTTAAAAGAAAATTTAAAAGGTTATATGCATATTTTTTTAAGTAAATGTAACTCAAAGCTTCAGTCGCAGGTAAGCTGCTTTCGCCATATTTAATTATTCCTTCTCAATATCTTTAGAGAAAAAAATCAGATTTTATCAAAATATTTTTAGAGGATTTCCTCCATTAAAGCCAAACCTACGCAATCTATTTGCCGCTTTTCAATAAGAATATAAATTCACATTATTAAATCAGCCTTTTCCGCTATTATTAAATTCTGTCGATAATTTACTTTGAACTTAGTTATTTTCAAAGATTTTATTGTGTTAGAATATTATTCTATTTATAAATCCAGTTTTCCAATTGCAGTTTTATTTATATACTGCCATGTAACTTTTAAATATAATATTTACAAAAATGAAATTTATATATTATATTGTGATATATTGACGTTTGTGAAACAGTAATCACAATAAAAAAGAAACCAGCTGAGTTTGTTGTGTGGTTCTTCTCAGACCAGAAAATTTAAGTATATTATTATCGAATTGACTCTTTACGGCCATTTTTTTATATACGTAATTAATTAATAAACATTGAATACAAACTTGTGTTATTTTTTACAGTTTAATTTTTGTATCCTCGGTATATACGAAGACGCACCCCTTCATGGAAGTCAAATTGTCTAGATATTTACAGAAATTAAAGAAGCAAACAAGGTTTTGTTTATTGTAAGTGTAAACGATATTGTACTGATAAGAAATGTACTTGTCGAAATTTGAATATAAAATGTAATTCGAAATGTCATTCAAGCAGTAGTTGTCAAAATAAGTAATGTTCTGATGTAATAAAAAGTTCGAAAAACATACTTCCTTTGTATTTAATTGTAGTCATAGAGGATTCAATTATTTAAAATTAACTGAAAAATCATAAATATTAGTATATATCGTACCTCGAAATAACTTATATGTGTAGAACAATAATCAAAATTCATTAGTTTTATAAGTACAAAATGAATCTTATTGTACGCAGGTAGAGAGTGGCACATAATACGACCCAAACATTAAGATCGCGTTCTGAGCGCTTTACGAATGACACAACGCGTTCTGGCCGTTCGATAATTACCAAAACGCGTTCTGCGCATTTGAAGACAGCTAGAACGAGATGTGGCCGTTTTTTCCGTCCACTGAGCGTTTTCGGTCTTCGGGCCTAACATAAATATAATATCGACCCGCAAATGAGTCAACTTCAGTAAAGTTCCACATTTTTCGATCCACTAAAACCTCTTTAATATTATAGAATGATTTACTTAATAATACATTTTTCATTTTAAATTTTAAACTAAGGAAAGGAAGATATAGAATATCTCCTGGAACTTTATTATACATGCGTACAGTCAAGCCCGTGAAAAGATTTGTTAACTTTTTGTTAAATTGATTTGTTAAAATTAGGCGTTACGAGTTTATTTTTATTTCTTGTATTTATTGCGTCTGTCGCTGTTTTTTATTGATATGTTTAAAATTTGCCCTATAAATATTATGTTATTAAATATGTATCGAGAAGTGAGTGTAAGAATATCAATTCCTTTAAAAACATCCCTCAGGGAATCTCTAGCAGTTAAGATATAAATAGCCCGTACAGTTCTTTTTAGTAAAATAAATATATAATTAATTTCAGCAGTACTGTCCCATAATAAAATAACATAAGATAAAATTCTATGAAAATAAATAAAATAAACAAGTCAACTCTGAAGTTCTGAAGTTTAAACCGTTTAGGTGAAGTAAATCCGAGCAAGGGTATATATTGTTAAGTGTTTTATTTTTATTCCAAGAAATGCAGCAGAAGGGACTTTGAGGTGTGGAGCTAATTTCAGAGAATTTGCAACAACTAAGCTCTACCTCAATACAACTTCGCTTTTTTCCATCGTTACCATTTATCTCAGTTTTTCTGTTGGTATTAAATTAATTCAATTAATAAATAATACACTCTGGCGTTAGAAAGCAATAATTTTAGTACTTTTTGTATATTGTTATCTATAAACTCCAATTTGTGTTTCCCTTTTTATTTAAAAATTACAAAGCTAAAAAGAAAATCTCTTTTTGATTCCGTTTCAAACTATTTTTTGTCTCATTTCGAAAAAATATTACAGCAAGTTATATGTTATACTTCTACGAAAAAAGGCTAGAGCGAGGAAAACTTTGTGATTTATATCAGAAAAATGTTAGTTAATGTAGAAAAAGTATAACATTTAAGATTATAATATTTTGATATACAATCAGTGCAATCCTATGGAACGTAACGAAGTAATAAAGTAGACATCACACAGACTACGTGCTTCACGAGCGTACGTGATAGATACCTCCTTGTGCCAACAAATTAAATTAAAAGTAGGAATTTACATTACTTAGATTAATGTAGATTTAAGTACGAACGTTATATTTCGTAATATATTTTCTGTTATTCACCTTATCTTAACTTTTAGAAAGATTCAAGTTACATTAAATGTAAAATTGCTACTTGAATGAATTTCTTCAATAAATATGATATAAAGTTCACTACTGTTAAAATATTACCGTCCATACACCCCAGTGAATAATGTATAACACGTACTAATAAGATTGATGATGAATCTGTATTCAAGGCTCGGTTATAGCACGTAGTGCGCAAGAATGACTCGCGCTTCACTCAGACCTAAGATAACAGCCGCCACGTGCCGCCTTTGGACCTCTCGTGTGACACATTTACATTCAAAGTGTAAACAAGTGGGTCGGATCTGACGGACGCAGGTGCGAAGTGCCCAAACGTGAGCTATAGAGCAATAAAATACGACTTGAATTATATATCGGGTCTACAGGTTCAATGAGTTAAAAATATGGAAATTAAAGTTGAATGTATCTTTTCCACTCACCAGGTTTTTATATATAGATACACCAATTTATAGATATACTTCATTCCCCTAAAACAATAAATATAGATTAAATTAAAATTAAAATAGTAATTAAATATATATAAAAAAAAATTGCTAAAAGTAACAATAATTATAATGTCCCCAACAATGTAAGCCATAGAGTCTCTATGTTTTATGATATATCTATGTAAAATATTGGTGTGATCATAGGAATAATGAAAATCAATATTGGGTATAATAATTTTCCGACTCAAAATCGAATGCAATCAGAACTCACGCCATCCTCACTGTGATATTCTTGTAAACGTCACTTTCGGCGAAAAAGTAAAAGAGAAAGAGAAGAGAAAAAATAAAGTTTACTGTTTCAAGTGGAAGAATCTAGAATTTGATTTAGAGTGTTTACATACATAACTATTTTGTAAGTTTCCTTAACCATATCCGAGACCTTATAGCTCGACTTAGTTAACTTTGTCACAATACAATCTGAAAAGTAATTGTAAAATAAAATCAATTAAGTCTACTTTGATAAACCTACATGGTACATAAATATTAGTGCAAATGTAGTAGGTGAGAGCTTCGGTCAAATTAATTACGTGGATTTGACTTTGAGTTAATTTTCTTAAATGTGTTTTTTTTTTATAAAATCTTTTCGTACCCTAAAGACATTGAGTACCGATAATTAAATATAATAAAAGCAGCTTACCTGGCAATTGAGACTTTTAGTTACATTTACTTAAAAAGGAGTTGGTAACCTTTTTATCTTTCTTTTAAAGGTTGTTTAATAGAAAAAAATGTGTTAAATTATTTAAAGAAATAATGATTATTTTATATTGTAATAAAATAATAAATTTGAAGATATTTAAACATAATACAATTCTTGACAATGTTGCATATAATCACGTGTAAGCGAATGATTTGGTTATTTTATATTATTATCTACAAATGTTACAGTGTAATATTTTTTGGACACTGAAAAAATTTATTCCTATTTCCTATTCGGAGTCTAGGCATTTTTCTTTTAAATTCCTTTTATTGAATTTATATTCACATTAAGTAAAGTTTTTATAAGAGAATACTGTGATAATACAATTGAAGTTCAATCATTATTTTTTAAACCATTTCATAAGCATGTACTAAAATATTAATGCATTTAAAACCAGAAATGTTTTTTTATTATTTTACGTTTACAGGATAAGTTATAAGTAACTAAAAAAAATCTTTCTGATTAAAAAAAATATGAATAAAGATAATATTTGCTTACTTAATGATATAATACTTTTAGAATACATATTATCTCGAGAAATAAAAGATCCCAAAGATCATACATTTAAACTTAACAAGTATTACGAACTATGTAACGAACTGATCAGGAATTTGTACGCTGTAGAAGTAGGAGCGAGAGGTATAACAGCAAAATCTCTCTACAACTTATATAAGGATCTCGGCCTTTCTAGAACGATCATCAGTTCATTTTTGGAACGTATTTCAAAGACGGCTTTAGTAGGACCTTACGATATTTGGTTAGGTAGGCAGAGGAGAGTGAACAGTGAAGGTGAGCGTGAATGCGCATAGTAAAGGGGCCCCTTAAACCTACACCTGGGTCGCAAGTCCCAGGCATTGTTTGCGCTCCTCTTCTTGCAACGCGATGGGCTCAGCACCCGCACGGTGAATCCATGGAATGCTAAGAAGCTTCGTCTCTATAACAAATTTTGTTTACGAAACTGTTAGCATATACGTTAACATTACTGTGGAGGAGAATAGACGTCAGTTGAATTTCGTATCCACATCACTTCTGTTAGTTATTGGATGCAGTTCATCAAGATTTCATTATTTTTATTTCTTCTCTAATTGGTTTCGTGAAAATTTATAGTCGTAGGTAGAAAATCGCAGCGGGACTTTAAACTACGGAGTACGAGAACAAATGAGGCGTAGGAAAAAATGTGAGATTCACTTAAATGTTGTTCTTTATATAATCAGACCTCAATTTCAATCTGAAACAAATTATTGTGAATCACGACGCACATAGTTACTAAGTTGCATCAATTATCCATCAAGACCGAATAAAAAGATAATAAAACTTACATGATTAATTAATATTGTATTAAATTATTATTATACCAGTCATTTTTACTTTACAAATAATAACACAAATCTTTCCTTTTTTAGAATCATTTTATATCCTGTAATTAAACTGTATGAATCCTGCGCTCACAGCTGTTGAGACATGTGTCAGACACGCAACTAATAAAGATAGAAGCTATAGGTGAAATATATCTCAAATATCAGCCAAACTTGATTTAAGATATTGAACAAATAATATTTTATATCATAAGAGGAAGAGAATTTGAAAATAAGAACGAATGTTGTTCTCGTTGTATATTCTTCATCAGAACAAATTACACAATATATAATAATATAATAAAGCTGAAGAGTTTAGTTTTTGTTTAAGGATGCCAATATCTGGAACTAACGGTCGGAAAATGTTCTTTATACATTTAATAGCCAGTTTATTTAAGATGCAAGACGTTTATAACAGCACCACAAACGGAATTAACAACAATAACATAAGTTAAAATATATCGCAGAATCTTGTGGGCACAATTTTTTTCGGTTGGACTAATAGGTCTGGATTAATGTTCTTAAAGTGTATAGAGCTTAGCTACTGCACTTCTTATACAGTCTTTCTAATCAGCTATTAATATAAACATCTTTAAATAATAGTTATAAAGTTGCCGTCTGCTCTTCTAATTCGATTAGGGCTTACTAGTAGATAGTAAACCGAAGACTGATAAAATTTATCGTTCAAAAAAAAACCTAAATTTTCGTGTACTTAATTTAAATTGAGGTAATGACATCCAAGTTATAATAATATAGTGACCTAATTATGTTTATCAAGCCATTGAAAATACAATTGGGCTGGTAAGCCAAGTTAACAATTTCGCAATTCATAAAATGTTTTAATTACCGGTGAGCGTGTAATTCGTTTATTCACTCGTATGGGAAATAATGAATAAAGGTATAATAAAAATTCAACCATCGTTACGTTTATATAGTTTATTTGTTTTAGTATATATTTACACCTTATGTATAGTTGCATCAAAAAGCTATCACTTTGTACAAAAAAATAAAAAGTTTAATGAGAAGTGTTTGTAATTGAGTTGTATTTTGAAGCAAATCAGAAGAATTCAAAGCCAATATTCAAGGCTGCCTCCTTGTATCACAAATCAGAAGTAAATCATATTTTGTTTGTCCACTGAGCGACTGAATGTGTGATGTAACGGTTGAAGGTGGAGAATATACATGATAATATAATATCGAATCCTACTTTTGGAATGAAACAAAATATTTTTTTTATTTCTTGACAAAATTAATAACTGTCTTTATATTCCATATATTTTATTTAAATACTAATTTCATAAAGACAGAAGCATAAGGATAAGTAACATTATTTATAGAAACTTTTTTTAATATTTTTCACATTGTCATAATTCGTTGTTTCAAGTAAATAACTAATAAAACTGTACATGCAATATATATTGATTGTATATTACAAATATCCTCAACAAAAAAAGTAAGCAAGCCAAGGAAGTAGCGACTTTAAGCTTTTCGAATGGTATTGAATTTCAAATAATTTGTAGTAGGATGTTGATTCATTGATGATCTGCTATTGTTTGATAAGATTTCGATTACAGTGTCCTTTTCGTACTTAATTGGCTTTCTATTTACGACTCCAATGTTTAGACCATTCGCTCGGTGTAATTTCATGGTTTGAGAAAATATATAAAGTCTAATGTCTAATAGAAATCTGTGTAGACTGTTTTTTTTTATTTTTATTTAAAAAATACTTTACTAAAATGTAAATTTTTTTAGTTCTTTTCATTATTCCATTTTTAAAGAGTCGTAGTCGACCTCCTCCATGGCGGAATTAGTAGGTGAAAACGAAGCCAAAGAAGAAATTAATAATCCCCCATAGAGCACCGACCCTCACCGCTACCATCCACCGTACGAATCCAGATGACAGCGGATAGACTCACGAGTAAGTGGCCGAAGAGGTACCTCCTTTACTAAAAGCGCTTGTAAGTTTATTAGGCATTATAAATGTAATACAAAGCAAGAGGAACGTTGTTAAGATTGACATGTGAAAATAACATATTTAATAACTTATTTTTAATTTAACACACAATTTATGGCTCTCAATATTAATATATTTATAAAATGTTATTTTATTTCAACATTATTTTTAGACTTATGCATTTAACAATTTAGTACGAAACTCTGTCAGGACAAACGCCTTTAGTGAGCTTGTTCGGATCACGTTGTAGATTAAATTTACTAAATAACGATGAAACAGTATACTTCCACTCCATCATCATGAATAATAAGCGTAAAATTTTGATATTTTTATTTCTCTCCAGACGAAAGCTAAGTAGTAAAATATCAGAAATAACCTTTTTTCAAATTAAACTTATTAAAAGACATAAATATTCTAGATTGTGATCAGACTGTAAATTCTGTGTTATTTTATATGTACAAACAAATAAGATCAAAGAAGTCCATTATATATGAAAGTAAAAGATAAATTGTGTTACAGATGCTCTTCCGTTTTTGTCAAAGCCTGAAACCTACGACCTAATGATGCCGTCATTTTTAGTTCAGTATAAAACGAATTTCTGATCCAAAGATGCCTCGAATAATTTAGTACTTTCTTATATTTACTGTTTAGATGACATTCTAAGTATAAATAAAAATATAAACAGAAACAAATAGGAAAGACTGTATAATAACAATATTAATCTTCTAGATTTAATAACTTAACTGCGTTCTGTAAACTTAATATATTAAGATGAAATCAAAGATTAATATGAAGTTAAACAGTTATGTAACTAACGAAATAACGTAATAGAATAAAACTAGTCATCATTAATTTAGAAGAGCAACTTATAAGAATTAGAGAGGAGGCTTGTAAACAATGGTAAACTTTAATTTTCATATTATTTAATGGGTTTTATATGTTAGATGCTTATTTTTGTTGTCATCATTATTGTAGTAAGTGTAATAGTGTATTTTTAATAACTTTAGTGTTAAAATTACTTTTAATTGACCTTAACTTGAGGTCGCAGTGCGGACAATGCAACGAGGTAAAACTTATCAAAAATAAAAACTTAATTTCTTACAACTATTTTCCTTCATGTTGGTAAATTATAAAATAACAATATTGTTGCCTGTTTGTTTATTTTGAGAAAAATTATACAAAAGGGATTCAATATTATTTTATATTTATGTAAATATTATTTTACCTGTCCTTTAATTTTATTGTCAATATTTGTTGCTTAACCGGCGGGTTGTACTGCGAATTTACAGATCAGACACTGGGGACAAGGATTTATATATATAATTAAGGATATCATTCGTTATTTTATATTTTATATTATAACAATTAAATTAATATGGTTAGAAAAATTTGATATAGTTTGATTTTATTTTTTATAAGTAAACAACACTCGACACACTAACTGTGTATCGATTGTGTTTGACTCTTCTGGGATATTGAATAAAGATATTGTAACAACTGTAAAAGAGGAATCGATTTTATGCGACAGCTTTCGCTGGCGAATAAAAGTTCAAAATTTTCCCAATTAACAGTCAGAAATAAGTATCTTTTTCTTTTGGTAATGAAAGAATCAATTATTGTAATTTTTTCAAACTATTTATAACCAGTCTTTTAAACAGAACTACAAACCATATATTTATATAAAATTTCATTAACAGTAAAACCATTAGTCAATAATAAATAATACCAACAAAAAATATAGAAGATTATACGCTTTCTGTAATTTTTTTTGTATAATTTTACAATTGAATTCGTATTTCGAAATGTGGATAATTTAATTTTTCTTTCGCAGATAAAATTGTTAAAGTACTTCAATACTTGTATGAAAAATAGTACTGTAATATAGCAATGTTGTTAATACTTTGTGCTGCAATGTATATGGTATGTATATGAGGAAATGCCAAAAGCAAAGAATTTATCTAACAAATATCCAACAAGCAGCTACATCAGATATCTATTGCGCTAAGTCTCTCCAGTGGATACGTAAATTAAGCTCCGTATCAGTCATTTGGGACCTCTTATTTCTATTATCTTGATATCCATTTCATGTCGGAATTTAAAGGTTTTTATTATCTTTTCAGCAAACGATAAGTTTTTTATAACTTTTAAATGTAAATTAAATATTAATAGGCCATTATACAATATTCATTGATTTATGATTGATTTGGATAATATTAAATTTGGTGGGAATTATTGTTGTTTAGATTGTTGTAGTTCTATTCTGATCAAAATGGAATCTTCGATCAGACAACCGTAACAACAGTAATGTTTGTATCAAGCTTGTAGCAAAAAGATGTGAACACTTTTTAGTACAGAAATCTATAGAAGAATAGTTACTGTTAGAATGAAATTAAGACATATTTTAATATGATATATTTTTATACACTTATTTGTAGCTCCGTCCTCCACCTCCCGCTGTTCGCAAAATGGCGTGTTGGTTGGCGGTCCCCAACGCCGCTAGCGTTTGGCGCTCCGACGTCTCTGGCCACCCCTTTAAAGGTATGGTGTGAAATTAAATGAAATAAAATAAATAAAATTATACACTTATAGAAAGAAGAATTTAATATGTTAAATGTATTAGGTGGGTGTTTATTTTTACACATATTTTCTTAGTTCCTGTTTTTGCATTATATTTGTTAATTTATAAAATAAAGTAATTTTTATTTATTCTATAAGATTTTATATCAAGTAATTTTAAATACAACTTTTAAGTAAAGTAGTACATTGCATATAAATATTGCTATTACAATCATTGAAAGAAGAGCTTCACTCTCGCTATCTCTTTGTTAGTTTATTTCAATGTTCCACTAAAAACCGAGACAATACTGAAACTCGACGCTCAACTGCGCCTGTTTTAAGTTAATTATTGTATCAAAATAAAATAATTTAAAGGATTCAATCCGGATTTTACATCGAAATTAAGTTTTAAGGCTACATAAATAATTTATTACTTATATTACTTGAGAGCTATAAAAGATATGTGTAAGTCAAACAATGTTTGTGATTTATTAAATAAATATTTTAATTGATTGGTTGCTTTTAAGAATGTGAACAACAAATTATAAGACATAAGCCTCAATATATGAGTAATTAATATATAATTAATAATCATCTATATTTCCATGTTATCCAAGACCTCAATTAAGATAACACCTACACTGCACTAAACAACTCCGAGAATTAAACATTAAATGTGGACTATACATTTAAAATATCATTTAATGATAGTCGTAATACAATGGCTAAGAATATTAATTTTCAATCTGGTCTTGTCAGCGATTACGACTGAAGTTAAAATAGAATGGCTACGAAAGTCGAAATGTATTCATCACTTTAATATCCGAATCAGAAATAAAATTACATTAGTTTGGATGCTGGAACATGATTTTTTTTATTTGTAAAGTCTTATAATAAGAATAGTAAAATATTATTAATTAGTTAAAAAATCCCAGAGAGTTCTAAAGATTTAACAACACATTCCACACAAATCCGATTGCAGTAAAGTTGGTAGAGAAGACATAAAGTAAACTACGTGACCCCAAAAACTATAGATAAGGATAAGTACAAAACTTTTAATGTTTCATTTTTATTAGTGCTCTTATATTTACTATATTTTGGATTTCAAATAACATGAATACTTTTTGTTATAACCAAAGAGTTATCTCTTTAATATTACCATTTTGTATAAATACTTACGTTTTTATAATATATCATGTGTTTTATGAGATGACTAAAAGACCCGCGTCAAAGCCTTTCATAAATCTGACAACACATCGTACGTCTCTTACTTCACATTGTGCATTTGATGTCTTTCATCTCTTTTATATATCTGTGTTCTCGTATGTTTAAAATATTTACTTGTGTATTTTTATTACTTTGATGTAAAGTTATTTTGTAATTAAGATTAGATGTTTTACGTTTTGCGTACAATTTCACAAATCATCTTGAAATTGCACAAATATGAAACATAATTTTTAAAATGTTATTTTCCAGAGACTATTTATTATAAATGCAAAGTTGTGCTTGAACTAAGTCTCATGCGTATAAACTCAACAATGTCAATGTTGGTTTAAGTTGTTTACTCTTCATTATATATATTTCGTTATATGATTATTTCCTATTTCGCTGGGCAATAATTAGAAGAATTGTCAAGTATAAAATAAATTTTAAGAATTATTAAGTAATTTTATAAAACAGATCGTTTTGTAGGTTAGACCGTATTGTTTAATCGTTCTTTATATCAATATGTAAAGAACGAATGATTTATGAAATGGTAATTCAATTCTACTTCGTACAGCAGCATCTATTACGCACTATGTTGATAATTGTGTTTCTCAACATGTTCTTATTTTTCTTTTTACTTCTATGTCGATTCACCATATAAAAACAAGGCTTACTCTATAAGATAAACACCATCTACTGTATAAGAAACAGATTAAGAAAAGTTGTCCTTTCATCTTTTTAATTTGTTGTGCAAAATGCAAGCTCAAATTTAATGTTAGTCGATTCCGGTACTTATGCTAGTTGGCCCTTACAAATATTAAGTGATACAAAAATAATCCTTCTGACTGTTTGTTTTCGATAATTAATGTAATTATAGCTATTTATTGTTTACTAAATAGTTTTAAATACAAGTGTTCTTATTCAATAAGAGTATTTGAATGTTAACTTTTACTTGCTGGTATATTTCATATTATTAGTTTAAATTCATACCTTAATAAATGATTTGATCAATAATAGGAAATTTCATTTAAAAAGATCCACAAACATTTAATAGGTAACAATATATAAATCGTATAGTATTTTAATTTATCTGTAAAACACCGACCACTAAACCAAAAATTGCCTGAAAGCTCATTGTATTCAATTAACTTTTCCGTTGCTTTTATAAATTTATAACTATTTGTAACTTTTGTCAACGTGTACTTCATATATTTGTGGTGCTCTTGTGCGGTAACACACTTTTTTTAAAGTTTTGAATTCATAATGTATTGTTTGAAATTAGCAAATATTGATAGCAAAAAAACCTCAGTAGCAAAATTTATTTTATATTATAAATCTCCATAAACTCAAGGCAAATTCCATGCTGTATTGATTTAATTACCACAATAGGAGTAATTAGTATAACTTATTATAATATATTGTTTGTGCTGACACAGCTTAGACTTCATTAAATATCGATTGCCTCGGTAAGGTAAAGATAATATAAGAAATAAGTAGCACAGAATAATATTTTGTTAAACTTCCATTCTGGTCTTCATTTCTTAGGAATATGAAAGGTATTTGACACAGAAATATGGATTTAAATTTTAAATAGAATTTTCAGTATATTAAATAAATTTTAGGACCGAAGTTCATATTCTTTACCGGATGGAGGCAGCTGTATCTCAATAAATCTTTCTTAGTGAATGTAATTTATGAAACAAATTAACTTAGCAATTTTTGAACAAATATCTTAGAAACACAATTTTCGATTATATTCAAATTAATAACAAAATAAAAATACATCGTTTTATAGGTGATTTGTTATTATCGTAATATTGTATAACTATTGTTCCAAAAATAGTGATTTTGTATTTAAAATGTAAATACTTAATAAATAAATAAAATATGCGTGATGTTTTATTATAATAATACAATCTAGTTAGAAATTCAAGAATTATTAAAGAATACCTGCTTAACAAATAGACCAGTTTTAATGATATAAAGACAAAAATATATCTATTTCGATTATAAAAATTATAATTACGTGTAGGATTCATATTATCAAATGAAAAGTGTGTATACAATAGGTGGTGCTTATTTTTAAGGCTTACATGTTATAATTAGACCCTTCGCAAACTTCTTGCAGGTCTTCTTTATCTCAAGCAGGGCAAGGAAGGATCTTTTACGCCTTGGTTAACATATCCTGTTTTTTGCACTTGTTAAAATCAGTCATGTATTTTTGGAGCCTATTCGATACAAATAAATAAAACATGAAAATATTTCCATTCTATAACCTAAAATTTAAATATTTATTTTATATTATTATTGTATTAGAATTAAAAATTATGTTTAATTTAAACTAAAAACAAAGAAACTGCTATAATTCTCGTTTTAAGGCATTTTAATAAAATACAACCAGAGTAGTTACGAGTATACTACGTATAAGCAGGTTAATACATACATACAGTTAAACAAGTAAATGCAACTTTATTTGCTCTTTTTAATTTATAAATTTTTATTTAAATCTTTTTACATACATTTTGAGCTTATTTAGAACACACTAACAAGAAACTCGGCAAACAAGCTTTAGCTTCACGTTTAGATGAAGTTGTTGATTTAATTTGCAAAATAAAAGCGAAACAAGAGACTGCACCTTACACTGGCTTTAGTAAATGTTTATTGTTCTTAAAGTTTTAAGAGTTTGGATTGTTGCTTGTAAGTAAATTTTCTGGGTTCATTTTTGCTTGGGGCAATATTTGGCCGCCGTGTGAGGGTACAGCCATTGTAATGAGCGCTTCCGATTATCATTCAGAATCCTCTCTTCATCACATCATTACCTGTGATTTAAAAATACTTCAATATTGAACGGTTAAGTAATGTAACGCAGCAATCGACACACGTTTGTCGGTTTGCTTCTCTCAATTGTGATAGGTGTCCTATCCACCTTTCAAGCTTCTTAATCTTTCCCTTTTGCTTTAAGTGGATTAAAACACTAACATCGCAGCCTGCAGCTAACTCGGACGTGGTTTGCAATAGATCTGCTTTCACAATAGCCTTCAATTCTTCATTATCAACTTGGGTCTCCGGTCGTCCATGGGGCTTGTTTTATATACATAGATATATAGAGAGAATAGAGTAATTGAAGATAGCTGTGATAACAGGAGTAAGTAAGTCAATATTGTACATAATAATTTTAGACTAATACTGTCCCGTCCACGCCTTCCATACTGACATGATGACATGACATTCATGATAATCTTTTTAACATCACTCGGAATAAAGACTAAACGTCAAAGCAGGAAAGTTTCAAGAGAAAGAAACTAGTATTTGATTCAGTGTGTTAAACATACACAAAGACTGCTATATTGTGGGTTGCTTTAATTCTCTCCGCCACCTTTTCTAATATATAAATTTAATAATATAATCTATAAATTTAGTTTTTCAAATTATTGTATATAAAAGTAATGTTAAAATGATAACAATTAAGTTTAAGTAATCAAACGTACATGGTAGTACACAATTAAAATTGCAAAAGTACCAAAGAAAATAAAATTCAAGTACAACAATACCTTTGAAAATTTATAAAAATATCTTTTTAAAAATATCAAAGTTGAAATCAATTTAATCTATTTGGAAATAGCTGATTTTATAATGTGAATTTACAGTATTATTATTATATACACTCATTAAAAGGCGGCAAATGAATTGCGTGGGTTTGGTTAAAAATGATTGTTTTGATAAAATATTTTCTTTCGCTAAAGATATTGAGCAGGAATAATTAAATATGGCGAAAGCAGCTTACCTGCCATTTGAGGCTTTGAGTTACATTGACTTAAATAATAAGTAACAAATAAGTAACAAATCGAATTTTGGTAACTAAATTATTGTAATAATGTATGGTAACATTATTATGGACTTCATTGTGTTTATTTCTTCGCAACTCTAATTGGGTTCGAAATGGGGACCCGGTGCTCTATGAATTGACTCTGATTAACTCTGAATTGGGGATTCTCGCATTGCGTAGAGAAGTACCCTCTTTGTGCGTCTTCTATCGAATTTACAACGAGGAATGTTTCGAAGAGCTATTTGATCTGATGCATGCCGCGGAATTTCATCACTGCTCTTTTACTGTGTTGTTTTCAAGGACCTTTCCTCCACATACTACTTAAAATGTGGAACAAACTTACTTTGGTGTTATTTCCGGGTCGAAACGACATGGGTACCTTCAAGAAAGGCGTTTATCTGGCCTCCAAGTCAATCGGATGGTGCAAGAGTTAGTGGGCGGCGGTGAACATCTGTCATCGGTAACCCGAACGCTCGTTTATACTCGTCTTACATAAAAAAATTAAGTAATATGGTGTCGGTAGGCAGTAGTAATAAATTAGTAGTAATAAATTTTAATTTTAAAAATAAAACACAATTCAAAATATACGAATGAGTAACAATTTATTGTAGACTATTTTTTACTTTATTACAATAGACGTAAGAAAAATTATTAAAAAGAACTGAATAATGGAAAATTAAAAATGAATTCTGACGGTATGATTTTAGTTAGTTCTATATAACTAGTATAAGAAACCACAACTTTTGTTTTAGTTAAAAACTAAAAGATAAAGTTTTGGTGCAGTGTAACCACAAAATGGCGGTGAGTCTGATTCTCGGCTTGGCCGCGGCAAATGTGATCACAGTCGAAGCGGGCCGCCGACAATTACGCTATACAAAAGCATTGTACAAAACAGGTTAAAACAAAATTAAAATAGATTTATAAATACTTACTATTTATTTATTAAATAACTATAAACATGTGGAATACTACTAATAATAGTTTAAAAAATTGCGTATTCGTTAAGTTGTTTAGAAGGTCTGCTGAATTTCGTAAGAATTTCGCGAAGTATCAACTTCACGACATACTTTATCTAAGTATGTCGTGAAGTTGATTACTTATTAATATATGAATATTAAT
The DNA here is from genome assembly GCA_918358865.1 of Melinaea marsaeus rileyi. Classification (NCBI taxonomy): domain Eukaryota; kingdom Metazoa; phylum Arthropoda; class Insecta; order Lepidoptera; family Nymphalidae; genus Melinaea; species Melinaea marsaeus. Next base: position 1,219,775 of record OU911090.1, read on the forward strand.
ATTTTGTCCTTCAATTTCGTGAAATGGATATGCGTATATTTAGCCAAAAGCGTAGAATTTATTTAACGAATATCCTACAAGCAGCTACATCAGATATCTAACGCGCTAAGTCCCTCGAGTTGATAGAGAAATTAAGCTCTATTTCATTCACTTGGGACCACTAATCTCTATTATTGTTTCCATTTTATGTAGGTATGAAAAGGCATTATGTTCTGCTTCCCTTCTTTAATAAAACTAATATGTAATATTATATTTACATATGTCATTATACAGTGTTTATCGATTTGGATAATGTGGGATTTGGCAAAGATGACTGTTGTTAAGACTTTAGTTTTATTTTGAACAAGATGGATTCGTCGATCAGACTGAAGTAATGTTTGTCTCAAGTTTGTAGCAAAAAATCGTGAAGACATTTTAGTACTAACATATATAAAAGAACAGATTCTGTTACGTGAAGTTTTATTAAGAAATATCTAAATATAATATGTTTTTAATGCAGTGACAGAAAGAAGAATTTAATAATAAAATATATTATAGGTGGGTATTTATTTTTTAAGATATTTAATTTTTATATTAATGTTTCTGTAATATTATATTTTGTTATTTTAAATGTTAAATATACAATTAAATTTATTACAAAAGTGCTGACTACGTCATAAAGTAAAATATTTTTTATTTATTCTATTAAATTTTATATCAACTCATTAAATTGATGAAATATAACTTTTAAGTAAAAGAGTCCATTATTTATAAATGTTTGTTTTTACAATTCCTGAACGAGGAGCTTCACGCTGTCTGTTTGGAAAGTTTGTTTTAATGTTTCAAATAAAATGGAGACAATACTGAAATTCGACGCCTAACTTCTGTTGTTTAATAATTATTGGATCAAAATAAAATATAATCAATTTAAAGGATTCATTTCGGATGGTAATTGTGTAACATAGAGGAAAAGTTAGTAACAATGGTAACATTAATACTACTTTTATTATTTACTATATATTATTATGAATGATTAATTACGAAAGAAAATTATAGAACAGAGCTATAAAACTACAAATATAAGTTATAATTTGTGTTAGTTAACTAATTCCAATTCTTCTATAATCCTGACAAATATTTGTCCTTACTTGTTAACCCGATTGTCTGTACTTTTGTACAAATACTCATTCATTTATTATTACTACAACTCAGATAATGAGCTGATTCCACACTAAATCTGCATCAAACTACACTTTCATGTGGCGTGTACTTTTCTATTATTCTAGTCGTAGTTTAAATCATTTATTCTATTTTCTTTTGATAATGAGATATTTCACGAAACAGTAATATCACGTAATTCAATTACGAACATTATTCTATATTTTGAATTTGGTTTACCAATATATTTGTATATTCTGCTTAAAGCCATACCTCTGTGCAATAAACACATTTCAATGCCATCATAACGGTAGTTTTAGCATGAAGCGTGATTATACAGACAGATAAACAGAAAGAAAAATCGGATGAATGCTTTCTATAATATATTTAATATAGCTATACATAACACCTTTCGAATTGAAAGAATTAAATCTAGATATTATGATTTATTTTAATATCTTTATTATACATAAATACTATTTATTTCTTGTACCTTACAACCACTTGAACAACTAAAACTTCTATAAAATTTACCAAAAACATTATATGATTACTCCTTATTAAATTAACTAACTAATTCTGAATTATCTATATAAGATATTCGATAGTTCTTATGTCAACATTGCTTCTAGCTCACCTGATTACAATATATATCTTTTACTAAGCAATACTCCGAAGATTGGTAAACTATAAAATAAATTACAAGCATCATTCCTTATTATATTAAGTGAATTTGTAAATTAGTACCTGCCATTCTGTGAACCTCTTCATTGTGGATTCGGTCAGCTAAATTGACTCCGCATATTCGGCAAAGACATTCTTCTTCTGTGTTACCCAGGCTTGGTTGCGGTATAATAGCGTCGGTAACAAAACTGGATTGTGTACAGCCAAACGTGCAGCTATGCTGACGTTTCGCCGTCTCAACAATGCAGCCAAAGCATCGTTAACTCTGTTACCGGCAGCAATACGCCTCTCTACATCCATTTCGTATTTTCCGTCTCTGCTAAACATACTTCCCAAATGTACAACTTCATTCACTTGTTCTATTATCTTACCATTCACGTTGATCTTACATTCTGTTCTTTCTCCATTTTTTTCAAATAGAACCTTTGTCTTATCTGTATTCAGGTTTAGAAAATTACTTTCACACTCATCTTTCAAAGTGGTGACCAATGCTTGCAAATCGCATTCTGATGATGCCATGAGCACTGAAGCTTCTGCATATAGCAAGCAATTGACCTTAAGCTCACCTATTTTCACTCCCATGTCACTGTCTTTGATGCCTTGGAGACAACTATCCAAATACAAATTGAACAACCAAGCTGACATAGCGCAATCTTGCTTAACACCCGATTGGATATTAATCCAGGGCCACACGTCAGCTCCTACTCGCACACAGGCTGAGTGATATCTGTAAAGTGACTTTACAGCCTGTAGCAAGGGTCCGCTCACATTGTGTTGGGGCAGTATCTACCATAATTTTTTTCTCACAACCCTGTCAAACACCTTCTCCAAATCAGCAAAAGCACAAAAAACCGTTTTATTTAGGGCCAAAAAACTTTTCCGTGATCATGCGGAGGGAAAACATC